>OY728130.1:2085887849-2086512849 GCA_963277665.1 Viscum album
TTTGGAAGTTTAAGTTTTCATGTTTACCAATCCGGACTACAATCCTGGCCTCATCAAGTGTCACTAGTTGGACCCCAGTGATGTTTAGTAGAGATAGCCACAAACTGGTGTTTGGAGTGATGATGGTGTTTGGGAATTCATATCCCCCGAGGTGTGCTGCGATCCATCCTTTTAAGAATTGGAATGGACCAAAAATCCTTATTGGTGTGTTTCTCCTCGCAACACATCCCAATATTATGTATATACAAGCCAGTATGGGTACTCCCAAGTTGACCATGTTTCTAGCTGCTAGGATCGTCACTATCACTAGCATCCTTGGGCATATCCTCATCCATGTATTTCTGACCGATAGCATCTAATCACTCATAAATGTGTCGAGGAAAGTGTTATAGAATACTAGTGGGACCTAGAATCCAACCTTGTCATACCCCCACTTATGATATTGTCCTTCCTCCAAGATCAAATAGTATGTACCTGACTTCCTCCTTTATAATGTCATTGGACACTATTTCCCCCAATTCGGCATCCCCACTCTCAGGTCCTTCTTGATAAACATGTCGAACCATTCCTTGAACAGAATATCCTTTTGAAAAATGGGTATGTGTTTCAAATTCTATTTTAGTGCCTCCAGGAAATGTTTCACTAGGAGAGGGGTTTGTTGCCTGTAATTCCAAGTATTCTCTGATGGAAGGAACTCATCATAATAGAATCCCTCTAGTGGAATTCTACCTCGTTAGTGGATATCCCACATGTTGATGATGACTTCCCTATGGTTAAGATGAAATGTGTTCATATCTGAGTACTATTAGCTAAGGGGATCTGGAACTAGCTGCTATTGGTAGTAAGAGTGGAAATGTGACATCCACACCACCTCATACAGCCCAATTTTGAACAATTATTCCTCGTACTCTTAGTATGTGTAGCACTTCCAATATGACCATGCCCATTCACTGGTGAATTTTCCACCGAACCTTAGGTCTCAATATTTATTCCAACCTAGGTTGTTGTCTCTCATACTGGTTTGGAAAATAGTGGTGTAGTGGATAGGGAACTCATCCACCTCTAGCTGATCCCCTGTGACTGTTCAAGTCCACCCATTCATCACATAAATAGCAATGGATGCACGCTCTCTGGTGGGATGACTATGAATGGAGATGTTTTAGTGATTGAGATTTTCTTCGTGTGTGAGCCATGATCGTAGTGATTCAACCCTAAAGGATAGAATGATGACCCCATTTAGTAGCCCAAATTTCCATAGCGGGAGATAGTCTCTTGGTGGATAGCTCTTTTATGCCTATGATAAAATATCCATGAGCATCTGGTTTTCTGACATGACCCTCCTAGCCCGAGGGATCTAAGGATTTCAAGTCATATCATCTCTTTTAGTAGCAAGATAAGATTTAATATCAATGGGGTTCTATTTCTTGGCCATTTTATATGGGTTTGAAAAGTCTAATGAAGGCGTATGTAATATTGAATGTTTGGTCGTAATAGGTGATGTTGCATGCAAGACTACCAGAAAGCATGGAAAATTTGGGATTATTGCAAAGTTAGATGCACAGAAGAAAGGGAATATGTGTGAAAGAATTGGTCGAAGCTCAGGTTTTAACATAGAAAGGAATAACTTATGCACATGAGAAAAAAATGTATTATTTCATGGAAAGTCAAAGGTACTGTAAAGGGGGTCCCTACACTTATTTATAGGCATGGACATGGGATTTTGTGCACAAAAATTACATTACACACCCACTGGTGATTTTTGTGCCAACCTATGAAAATCAACCCCTTTCTTTGGAATTTACCTCAAAACTTGACCTTCTAGTCCTCTTTCAACTCATATTCGGAGGGGGCATTTTTTAGAACTGAAATTTCATATGAGGATGCAAATGGAAAAATTTGGGCGAACTAAATCCATCATCCAACTCATCAAAGAATCCTGATAACACCGAGTAAGGTGCATGCAAGTTTTAGATTATGTACGCAATTTCTGAAATTGCACACAAGAGACTTGCACACTAGATACGATGACAATTCCTAGCCCTTCTGTGAATGTTGTTCGAACGGAAAAGGTAATCATGCGCAAGATAGTGACGTTACACGTAAGAAACAAAATCTGTGTGTAGCCCTATTACATGCCAGATACGATGTCCAATAGCCTCTTATGTGATATTTTTTCATGGATGGGGCCGAATATTCATGGAATATTCCTTCCATGATTGAGGTATTTTTCACCCTTAGCCAAATAATTCATCTATAAATAGAAGGCCACCCCCTCCTTTTGGGTGATCTTATATAAGTCAAATCATCACTCTGCTACGTGTAAGACTGATCTTTCATGACATTACAAAACATGTAACCCTCAAGCTATATGATCTTACAAGATAGGTTACCTATGGTCCCTCCCTTGAGTGGGTCCATATTTTTTTATCCCTCACCTGACCTCTTTTGGCCTAAGTTAGGTACATACAAGGGATCCTCATGCGTGTAAACTCGACCTTGCATGCAAATAACCAATCTTGCGTGCAACCCCTCCTTGAATCTCCATAGGAAACCCTTATATTAGAGCACCATGTTCAAACACCTATTGCGTGAAACCCCCATGTCTTGCATTCACCTCTTATGAACAGCCCTACAAGCTTGCACTTAGGAATTTCATGGTCCCTTGTGAGACATCCCCTATTCCCCTAGTGCATGCGTTTCCATACCTTTTTCTTATCAGCATAGGTATGCTAATGTATTCTTCTTCTCAGTATAGGCACGCTAATGTAGACCTCATAATTGGCCACCCCTTCGCATCATTGAAACCTAGAATTCCTAAATCCATGACCATCCTAAAAGCGTATGAGTGATGGTTATGTAATCCCAAGGGGTAAGAAGTGAGTCCCCCATGTCTAAGTTATATTATGTAAAACTACCTAGCACCAACATCCTCAACACACAATGTAAAACTGTGGTCTTACCCTATGCAATGCACATGGGATTTCCTATGTATGATCATCATGGGATGACACTTCCTATCCCCCATGGTATGATTTCAAGCCAAAGGGGGGGATTCTAATCTCAATGTGTGATCCCCATGCACCTTTTTCTACAAGCATAAGATTATCCATGTATAACTCACAGTGAATGAGATCCTCCTCACATGGAATGAGATTCTCCTTATAACACCCCTAGATTTTATGAGATATATTATTTTTAATTTCTTTGATATCTTCTATTATACATTACACCAAGATTATTTTTTACTATACGCAACACCGTATTAGCTTGCAGTATACGCAACACTATTCTTGGCTCGTGTTACACACAATTTCAAGTTCGTTTTGTAGAAATTATTTTACACAACATTATGTATAGATTTTATTTAATGTATAAATGAAATAAGTTTTGATTATGTTATACGCAACACCAAATAGAGCTTTCACTACACGCAGCCCTGACTTGGCTTGCATTACACGCAATCAAGACCTTCCTCGATAGCGTGTGTAGTACGTAATACCGAGTTTCACTAAACAAGATATTATTATAATATTATTATGAACAAGCCATTATGAATAGTAATACCCACTTTTTGAAACATTATAAATTTTATCTTTCAAAAGGGACTTCATTTTTGAATTTGGAATATTGAAATTAGCCTAGGGTGAATTTTTGGTATTTTTCTAAAAACTTTCAATTTTTGATGAATAGTGAAAACACTGAGTTATTGGTTAAAACCGACTTTTTATTTAAATAATAATTTATTTTGTTTAAATTTATTTTAGGTAAAAATTGATACATAATACCTATATAAGTTCAATGTAATTAATTGGAGTCATTTTATAATAATTTTCGATATATAAAAATTCTATTGAACTTTTCACCGTCTTTTACCTACCTCCTAGGAGCTTTTTGCAAACTTACATAAAACTTAATTTTACCGCTTCTGTGAGTGGAATTTTGAAAATACGAGAGAAATTATTAATATCAAGGAGTAAAATTTGGTTCAATAAGATAAAAATAATTTTTGGTGAATAGTAACTTTTTAGTTTTATTTACCACGGTTAAAAGTAAATAGGGTAATTAAGGGTAAAACTGATATTATTATTACCCTAACACATGTCCTAATTCTATTGGATAAGTATAATTCAACCAAAAAAACCTTAGGAATAAAATATTTCCCTTTAGGTGCACTTGGATTAGATTAGGACATTTATTATTATTTTATTTAAAGAAGAGTTAAAATGGTTAAAATAAAAGTTTAATAACTAAAAAATTTTAATATAGGGTTATACATAAGATAAATTTGACTATAAATATTCATTAGAAATCTAAAACGATTTCCTACATAATGGTATTTTATTTATAATTTTTAGACATTAAATAATTTAATTTATTTATTACACAATGATGATGTAGTAATTATCTTATTAATGAAATATTAACATAATTGATGTTATAAATACCAAAATAAATGTAATTTGAGACCTTTTTATGAATTCCAAAAATTTTATAGGTTAATATGACATGTTAGTATTGATTTAATTAAATTTTTTCGAACTAATCATGCTGTTATGATTTTCACAAAAATCAATTACCAAATAGTGTCAAAATTGACATAAAATAGTTTTTAAAACAAATATTATATTATTAATTGTTATTATATTCCTAAAAATATAAGGTTAGGCCAATATACTTATATCATGATACGTGTATAATTAATGGACAACTTGGGGGTCGCTTGGATATATATGGTAAGTTTATTAACTATATAATATAAAAATACAAAGTGACATGGTAAATGTCAATCTAATTAACTTAGAGTTAAAACTAAAAGATAAGGTTAATATAATGACCTAAACCTCTCTAAAATCTATTGGTTGAGAGTATTTCAACACATAACCACTTTATCTTTGAAATAAATCATTTTTCAGCTATTATAAACCGAATATTACTTTATTATAAAATAATATTTTGAGTTTTTCCAAAGGTGCCCCTCTCCTCCCTTATAAAAAGGGAACCCCTTCCCTCTTCTCTTCACACTCATTTGAGCCTTGAATCTCGGCCAACCCCTTCCCATTTATCTTCTCCACTTCCCTAGAAACATTCTGGAGTTTTTGGTCTTCTCAAAAGACCAACTCTACTTCCTTAAGAGGAAGCTTAAAGGAGGTGCGTCGAAGAAGAGGTAATCTCTTCTTCCGATTTTCTCAAGTTTCTTTCTTCTTATACTTCTTCTTATTCTTTAGTTGTCTCATTATAAAGTAATAAAATCAGTATTAATTATATACTGATATGTTATTATAAATATGAAACAGCCCTATTTCACCTTCTATCCATCCTACAGAAAAAGAAATCACCGCGCGTGCGTGCGTACGGAATACCGTCTCCACGCCTTTGTGTAATCTGTTTTCGACCACCACCTTACTTGGATGGGTATGATGGTGTAAATAAATAACTATATATGATTATTTTAAATTTATATTGATTCTGAAATATTATACATATACTTAAATACAATTCCATGATCATGGGAATGAAATCATCGCTCGTGCGTACGTACGGACTACCGTCTCCACGACGCGATGAGATTCATTCTCCATGTTACCATTCATGAATGATTATAAAGTATATATAATGAATAATAATAAAATATATGATATAATAATGATACTGGATTTATGTATATATATATACGTATGTCATCTACTTAATTCCATTCAATTCAATAAGGAAACGAAAACAGTGTTCATGCGTACGTACGGTCTGCCGTCTCCATGAACGGTGTATTTCATTCCATTTATCGATCTATCATATATATTTATATGCTGAATATATATGTTATATATAAATCATGTTTTACATTCTGGAATTATGTAAATCAGGATATACGTAATAATATCAAGAATAACAAGTCGAAACTCGTACGATAAATGAAATGATTTTACCTAAAACAGTGCTTTAACATGGAATTTACAAAAGAATGGGTAATATAAAGTCATAATTGAACCATATATGATATCATAACAATGAATATTATTTTTTAATCAGTCAATGAAATTATTTAAATCATTATACAGGAGTTTCAGAAACATACGAAGCATATCGGATATAAGGTAAGGGAAAATCTTATAATCTCATTTTTATCTGAGATTGTTTATACTTTGGTATTTACTGGGGTGTATTTTATCATCCACATTCATGCTTCCTCAATATGTAATATTATTTCTATCCTCATATAATTTTTTAAATCCAATTCTACCCATTGGTGAGTTTTTAGTAAAATATATGAAAGGAATCTTTTGTCGTTTTTAGTATGAGGTACTTTTTGACTTTTCCAGCCAAAGTACGAGAAGAATGTTTTTTTAACTTATACGGAATGAATGGATTTTTATGATTTTATAGAACATTATTTCCATGATGCTTCCTTTAAAAGTTTTCAAGTTTATTTTTAATCAACTTCTTTTAGTTTAAAATTGTATGACATGTTAAGAAAGGAAAAAAATTTGAAGTAGAAAGGATATTTTCCTCAAGAATGGAGTTCAAGTGTTTTATCAAAATTATTTTCCATATAAGATAATATAGGGTTCTATTTATATCCCTATTTTTACATTTATTTAATTATTTTATGATGTAATTATTTTTATGATGTCCTTTTATGGATTATGTTATGATGACATGATGTTTATGAATCCCATTTTTATTACATGGGTTATGCTATGTTGTATGATTTATGATTTTGTGGCACACATAAGAATGGTTTCATTATGAGATGGGTGAGACCTATATCTCCCTACAATTCATTGGGTAAAGATTTATATCTCATGAGATAGACATGGCTGGAATGGAAAGTTAAACCGGTTCAGGAATACAGGACTGGAACGAGGAGTGAACTCGATTTAGAAAGGGACTTTGTCCACTAAGATGGTCTTGGCAGCAATGCCTTGGATACTATGGAAATCATAACATGTGCTTAATGGTTTCCACAATTACATGCTTTATTCCCATTATATTTTATCATGATTGATGATCCATTATGATCTATGCCTTACGTACTGCCATGTTTTATGTCATTGCCCAAGATTTTTATGTTTAAACATTATGTTCATGTTTTTAAGTTCAAATGTATATGATTTGTTTTATTTTATCCATGCTTACCCTTAATGAGCATTTTAGCTCACCCTTTATATGTTTTCTTTTCCCTGGGATTTAAAGAAAGTTTTTAGGTAAGAAAACCAAAAGGGGAATATATTTATGGAATATGTTGAAGATCTTTCACCATGATTAGAAGATTACTTTCTGAGTTTCCAAAGACACTAAACTTTTACGGTCCTTTGGTGTTTGTTTTTATTATGTATTAATTATTCCACAAAAGTAATTTAATGTCCATGTACGTCAAGATTTGGGTCTCTACAGTTGGTATCAGAGGAAAGGTTTAGTTAACCTTTGGAAACTCGGATGTGAAAACTTTAGTGAGATCCCTAGAGATATTTCTAAGGTATGTCTAGGGATGTCCCTAAGGTTTATTATAACTATAGGTTATAGTCCTAGATTTATGTTGAAGATCATGAATAACCTAGGGTGAACCTAAGGTGTCATGGATTAAAGAATGTCTGATAAGTTAGACATCCCATAAGTTACTTTTAATGATTATGTGGTTCCTCGTTATTTTAACTATTTCTTACACTATGGTTTCTGGTTTTATTCAATGGAGGGAATGAGAATGAATTCAGTTAACATTTATTCCGATGGAAAAATTGGTGACTGTGATCAACAAAATTTTATAATTCCTAGAGAGAAAAATATTGTGATTATGCCGAAGCAGTCATCACGATATATGATTAACAAGGTGAACTTTGGTGGTATTCCTAAGTCATCAAATAAGAGGAAGATGGAATTTTATTCATGTTCGCATGGTGAGGAGAATAAAGAAAGGGAGATTGAGATTTCTAAAGATGGGAAGAAGAACCTTGAGTAATACATCAAATGGAGGGGAAGATGTTATCTGTGTGGAGAAAAGGCTCATAGAGTGACAGACTGTTATGGAGTTCAATGTCTTATTTGTGGAGAACATGGGCATTACCCAACTCAATGCCCTGACCTAAGAGGTTACTTATAAATCAAGGAAGGACTTATTCCATGAAAATCATTGAAGAGGATGGATTGAAGTGTTTATGTATTGGTATTCAAGAATAATTTTGTTGAGGTACTTTTATGGTATATTGGAATATTTTTGTATTAGTCTATTGTGGTTTTCAATAATTTTATGGTACTAGTAACCATGAAAAGTGATTGAAATATTTTTGGAAAGTAGATGATATGTGCATAATGAATGGATAAGGAGAAGATGAGATTTTTGATAGTATTCATGAGCTCATGACTGATATGAGGACAAAGTGATATCATGGTTTGAGTATATAGAAATTTTGGGATTTTGGTATGTGGAAAGAGTTAACTTTTGATAGCATTCATGTTTTCACTAAGGTTCTATGGTAATTCATGTTTCAAAAGAATACATGATTAAGGTATTCACATGTTTGGAATGTGATCAACAAGATATATCTTATGATATATGGGGGATAAATGATGGTATTCACATGCTCGTTATATGACATTTCTAGTAATTGTGTTCTTTATACTATGATCTTGGACATAAGTATTTTTGATAAGCCTAAAGATTGGAATGAACTAATTTATACATAAGATAGTATTGTTTAAGGCTAGAACTTTTTTCAATATTATGGCAGGAATGTTATTATAATGTAGTTTTAGAAAAAGGGACAACCTGCAAGACGGGCGACAACCCGTCGCGTCGGACAAGGTTGCGGGAATCGAACTCACAACCGAAGTGCGACATGCCTTTATCACCTACAAATGGCCTACAAGAAGTCTCTGGTTAGTATAAATTAGTTTCAATTTATTATGTGGTATGATATATGAAGTATACATCTATTTTAGGAACCATATACGATTAATCTCACCATAGATGGACTTATGTATATTTAATAACTTTTTCTAACCTTTTATTTGAGATATATAGAATGACCCACCATTCTATCACATGATCTGCTAATGCTTCATGAATGACAAATTCAACTTCATTTCTTTAAGAGATGAAGTGGAAATTGTTCAAGGCACGAACAACGGTGAGATTGTACCAAAATCAAGTAAGTATTTCTTTTAATTCAATAATTCTTAAAATTTAAGGAAATGATCTTGAAAAAAAAATGTTGTCCTAGTGCTCTCATATCTGATGAATCAGATGGTAACTTAGATCATCACAAATTTATGGCTTTTTGATTGTTGGATTTTTCATAGCCATGTCCTCTACCACTCTTCATCAGAAGTTGAAAGTTATATTTCTCTTTCGTATCCATATTTTCACCTATGTTCTACTATGTAGAAACCCAGTGATTAGTTAATTTGGGTAATCGTTACGTTTCATAATTTAGTTTTTAAAGTCAAGTTTTGGTATTCCTTTTTAGGATATGGGTTTCTATTAAAGAAACTTTCAAGTAGTAAACCATTTATAACCCCGACGAATTTCGAGGGAAAAATTCATTTTAAGGGGGGTAGAATGTAACACCCCTAGATTTTATGAGATATATTATTTTTAATTCCTTTGATATCTTCTATTATACACTACACCAAGATTATATTGTACTATACACAACACCATATTATCTTGTAGTATACGCAACACTATTCTTGGCTCGTGTTACCCACAATTTCAAGTTCGTTTTGTAGAAATTATTCTACGCAACATTATGTACAGATTTTGTTTAATGTATAAATGAAATAAGTTTTGATTATGTTATACGCAACACCAAACATAGATTTCACTATACGCAGCCCTGACTTGTCTTGCATTACACACAATCAAGACCTTCCTCGATAGCGTGTGTAGTATGCAATACCGAGTTTCACTAAACGAGATATTATTATAATATTATTATGAATAAGACGTTATGAATAGTAATACCCACTTTTTGAAACACTATAAATTTTATCTTTCAAAATGGAATTCATTTTTGAATTCGGAATATCGAAATTATCCTAGGGTGAATTTTTTGTATTTTTCTAAAAACTTTCAATTTTTGATGAATAGTGAAAACACTGAATTATTGGTTAAAACCGACTTTTTATTTAAATAATCATTTATTTTATTTAAATTTATTTTAGGTAAAAATTGATACATAATACCTATATAAGTTCAATGTAATTCATTGGAGTCATTTTATAATAATTTTCGATATATAAAAATTTTATTGAACTTTTCACCGCCTTTTACCTACCTCCTAGGAGCTTTTTGCAAACTTACATAAAACTTAATTTTACCGCTTCTGTGAGTGGAATTTTGAAAATCCGAGAGACACAGTTAATATCAAGGAGTAAAATGTGGTTCAATAAGATAAAAAAAAAATTGGTGAATAGTAACTTTTTACTTTTATTTACCACAGTTAAAAGTAAATAGGGTAATTAAGGGTAAAAATTATATTATTATTACCCTAACACATGTCCTAATTTTATTGGATAAATTTAATTCGACCAAAAACAACCTTAGGAATAAAATATTGCCCTTTAGGTGAACTTGGATTAGATTAGGACATTTATTATTATTTTATTTAAAGAAGAGTTAAAATGGTTAAAATAAAAGTTTAATAACTAAAACATTTTTAATATAGGGTTATACATAAGATAAATTCGACTATAAATATTAATTAGAAATATAAAACTCTTTCCTATATAATGGTATTTTATTTATAATTTTTAGACATTAAATAATTTAATTTATTTATTACACAATGATGATGCAGCAATTGTCTTATTAATTAAATATTAACATAATTGATGTTATAAATACCCAAATAAATGTAATTTGAGACTTTTTATGAATTACACTAATTTTATAGGTTAATATGACATGTTATTATTGATTTAATTATCTTTTTTAGAACTAATCATACTGTTATGATTTTCAAAAAAATCAATTACCAGATAGTTTCAAAATTGACATAAAATAGTTTTTAAAACAAATATTATATTATTAATTGTTATTGTATTCCTAAATATATAATGTTCGGCCAAGATACTTATATCATGATAGGTGTATCATTAATGGATCACTTGGGGGTCTCTTGGATGTATATGGTAAGTTTATTAACTATATAATATAAAAATACAAAGTGACATGGTAAATGTCAATCTAATTAACTTAGAGTTAAAACTAAAAGATAAGGTTAATATAATGACCCAAACCTGTCTAAAATATATTGGTTGAGAGTATTTAGACCCATCCCCACTTTATCTTAGAAATAAATCATTTTGGAGCTATTATAAACCTAATATTACTTTATTATAAAATAATATTTTGAGTTTTTCCAAAGGTGCCCCTCTCCTCCCTTATAAAAAGGGCACCCCTTACCTCTTCTCTTCACACCCTTTTGAGCCTTTAATCTCGGAAAAACTCTTCCCATTTCTATTCTCCACTTCCCTAGAAACATTCTGGAGGTTCTGGTATTCTCAAAAGACCAACTCTACTTCCTTAAGAGGAAGCTTAAAGGAGGTGCGTCGAAGAAGAGGTAATCTCTTCTTCCGATTTTCTCAAGTTTCTTTCTTCTTCTAATTATTATTATTCTTTAGTTGTATCATTATAAAGTAATAAAATCAGTATTAATTATATACTGATATGTTATTATAAATATGAAACAACCCTATTTCACCTTCTATCCATCCTACGGAAAACGAAATCACCGCGCGTGCGTATGTACGGAATACTGTCTCCACGCCGTGGTGTAATCTGTTTTCAACCACCACATTAATTGGATGGGTATAATGGTGAAAATAAATAACTATATATGATTATTGTAAAGTGATATTGATTCTGAAATATTATACATACACTTCAATACAATTCCACGATCATGGGAATGAAATCATCGCTCGTGCGTACGGATGGACTATCGTCTTCACGACGCGATGAGATTCATTCTCCATGTTAACCATTCATTAATGATTATAAAGTATATATAATGAATAATAATTAAATATATGACATAATAATGATACTTTATTTATGTATATATATATTTTTTTCATCTACTTAATTCCATTCAATTCAATAAGGAAACGAAAACAGCGTTCATGCATACGTACTGCCTACCGTCTCCATGAACGGTGTATTTAATTACATTTATCGATCTATCATATATATTTATATTCTGAATATATATTATATATAAATCATGTTTTACATTCTGGAATTATGTAAATCAGGATATACGTAATAATATCAAGAACAACAAGTCGAAACTCGTACGATAAATGAAACAATTTTACCCAAAACGGTGCTTTAACATGGAATTTACAAAAGAACGGGTAATATAAAGTCATAAGTGAACCATATATGATATCATAACAATGAATATGATTCTTTAATAAGTCAATGACATTATTTAAATAATTATACTGGAGGTTCGGAAACATACGAAGCATATCAGACATAAGGTAAGGGAAAATCTCACAATCTCATTTTTATCCGAGATTGTTTATACTTTGGTATTTACTGGGGTGTATTTTATCATCCGCATACATGTTTCCTCAATATGTAATATTATTTCTATCCTACTACAATTTTTTAAATTCAATTCTACACATTGGTTATTTTTTAGTAAAAGATATGAAAGGAATCTTTTGTTGTTTTTAGTACGAGGTACTTTTTGACTTTTCCAGCCAAAGTACGAGAAGAATGTTTTTTTAAAATTATACGACATGAATGGATTTTTATGATTTCATAGAACATTATTTCCATGATTCTTACTTTAAAAGTTTTCAATTTTATTTTTAATCAACTTAGTTTATTTTAAAATTGTATGACATGTTAAGAAAGGAAAAATGTTTTTGAAGTATAAAGGATATTTTCTTCAAGAATGGAGTTCAAGTGTTTTATCAAAATTATTTTCCATCTAAGATAATATAGGGTTATGTTTATATCCCTATTTTTACATTTATTTTAATATGTTATGATAGAATTATTTTTATGATGTCCTTTTCTGGATTATGTTATGATGACATGATGTTTAAGAATCCCATTTTTATTACATGGGTTATGCTATGTTGTATGATTTATGATTTTGTGGAACACATAAGAATATTTTCATTATGAGATGGGTGGGACCTATATCTCCCTCCAATGCATTGGGTAAAGATTTATATCTCATGAGATAGACATGGTTGGAACGACAAGTTAAACCGGTTCAGGAATACAGGACTGGAATGAGGAGTGAACTCGATTCAGAAAGGAACTTTGTCCACTAAGATGGTCTTGGCATCAATGCCTTGGCTACTATGGAAATAATAACATGTGCTTAATGGTTTCCACAATTACATGTTTTATTCCCATGCTATTTTATCATGATTAATAATCCATTATGATCTATGCCTTACGTACTTCCATGTTTTATGTCATTGCCCAAGATTTTTATGTTTAAACATTATGTTCATGTTTTTAAGTTCAAATGTATATGATTTGTTTTATTTTATCCATGCTTACCCTTACTGAGAATTTGAGCTCACCCTTTATATGTTTTCTTTTCTCCAGGATTTAAAGAAATTTTTTATGTAAGAAAACCAAAAGGGGAAGATCTTTATGGGAGATGTTGAAGATCTTTCACCATGATTAGAATATTACGTTCCGAGTTTCCAAAGACACTAAACTTTTACGGTCCTTTGGTGTTTGTTTTTGTTATGTATTAAGTATTCCGAAAAAGTAATGTAATGTCCATGTACGTCAAGATTTGGGTCTCTACACTCCTCACATAGAATGACATCCTCCTCAGGCAGTTTCCATGCATAATCCTCACACCATCTCTCGTTGGCACTTCTATCACAACACAAGCGTCAAGTCTACCGATTCCTTTTGTTTCTCACACTGAGAATGAATCATGTGGAATTAGAGGTTAATAGGGACCTTAACATCTTCCCATTCACCCTATGAGCTTCTCCTACACATAATCCTTGACCATACTCACCCAATAGGTCATTAACATTCATAATCCCCAATCACATGATCCACGGGTCTTATCCATATATGTAATTCCCATACCTATATTAAAATGGGTTGCTTCCATGAATAAGCCCCAAACTCATGTCCCCTCAAATGGGCATCCTCAGGTGTAAGCCCCAACCCTTCCTGACTACATGGTATTTGATTCCCAACTAATTATGATATGTAGGAATAATCCTTGATGTCCAAACCTAGCACTAATATCCATCCTGATCTTCTCTAGAACACATCCATGGTAAGGTCATACCATTCACCTAGGAACCACATCTCCTCAAGGTCCATAGGTAAGGTCAATGTGTAAGCCAAATACCATCCAACCAGAAGCAATCCTCTTGTGACAGGAAGCTTCCATGTGTAATCACCACACCATCCCTCATCAATTCTCCCTTCGCGACACAAGCATTCTTACCGCATGATGTTAAACCGCATGAATTAATCCTATCACATGACCTTAAACTGTAGCAGAAAACTATGTGGGTTTTGATTCCTACCTCTTAATAAGGGTATGTAGGACACCTATTTGAGGTTCAATACTAACCAATGGTAATCCTAGGTTCCCCATTCTAGGGGTTCACCTCCCTGATCCACCCTATAGGTTTTCCCAATCAACCTTCATGGTGTGACGTATTCCCTTTATGGGACACACCTCTCAGATCCACTCCCATGGGGTGTTCTAATCCATCCTCCTTCATAGTGTGACATATTCCCTTTATGGGGCACACCTCCTAGATCTGTCTCAATCAGTAATTCTAATCCATCCATCGAAAAACCTTTTAAGTGATCCCTCATAGGGATGTACTTCTCTGATCCTCCTCCATGAGGTGTTCTGATCAACTAACTCCATATCCACAAGATAATAAACTTTTGACCCCAAGAAGATACCCCATGCTAAAAATGGGATGACTTAGGTGAAAATCTTGGAAGATATGAATCTTTAGCATTAGATACCTCGTGATCAACATGGGATGCCTTGGGTTCAACAACTAAGATTCCTCCATGATATTTCATCCTACAAGGAAGAATACAGGTGACCAATGTTCCTAGTGTCCAGACATGCCAACGATTCCCAATATGACTACTCTCCAGACCGAAGGTTGTTGCCCTATCAAGACCCATTATAATGTCCAGAAAGAAGAAGCATAATTAATCAGTGTCCAAAAAGATATGGAACTGGGAATGAGTTCTATGAACATGACTTAACTCTATAAGGGAGACCTAGATTATGTGATGAGTTCTAAGGAGGAATTTGTATAAGGAGGAACTGACATCCCATTATCATATTTCAATCAAATAGAATAAATCACCATTGAAAGTGATGAAAGTTTCCCACCTTTGGAAATTAGGAATGTGGGGTAACAAATTGCAACACCAGTATGTGTTTACACGTGAGGCGGTGCACCACAGTGAAAGCATCGAAAACAAAAAAATAAGGATCTTAAAGGCCTGGTGTCTTTGGAATACTAGGTTATTAATACATAAAATGAAAATTAAACATTTAATACTCAATTTATTCTCTATAGTGAGCTCCTAAAATCTATTTGATCTCCTAAAACTACATGGTATAACCTGGGGAATACATAAAGAAAGGGGTGATCTAAAAATCCTAGTAATGGAATAAGAATGATAAGGAATCATAACAACATGGTAAAGTATAAAAAACATAAAACATGACATAAAAATAAGTCAAGTATAACCACCAAGAAAATATTACATGGTGTACATGGTCCTATAATCGATTAGGTTCACTCCCTAATCCCATACATGACATCTCATGAGACTAAGACATTACCCAATACATTGAAGTTATATATGGTCACACCCATCATAACATGAACATGATATATGTGTTACACATAAAGAAAAACAATCATAATGCATAACATAATAATTACCCATGTAAATTAAATGGGTCTCATGATCTTGCTTCATATCATAATCAAACTAAATTCCATAATTAAGGCATATGAGAAATGATCATAACACGTGTATTACCCCATAAAAGGAATGGAGAATAAGATAGATATATATGTGAGATACATATATAAAAAATTTATAATCATTACATAATAATAATATAGTGATAAAGTTAGTTAGAGATAGAATGCTCATAACCTAGAGGAAATGGTGGTTTAGAGAGATCCCTTACCTCGATCCCGGTTTTTCATATGCATCCCTTACCTCCCTAAATAATAAACTTGAGTTAATTATTTACTTTATTGAGAACATTTTTTCAAGTTTATTATTAATTTTATTTTAATTTTTACCATTTCATGTTCAATTACTTAACCAATTAATTTCATGTCAGACGTTTTAATGATAAATGGATCAATCATAGAGACAGTAGGTCATATGTATGCATGAGTAACATTTCCATTTTTTGAAGATCGTGATGAAAATAAGTTAAGTGTTATATTATATTTAAAATTTGATAATTATATCATAAATATAATATTATTTCTTTAAATACTCTTATAAATACCATCCATTTGATGAGGTAATAAAAACTAATCACGTCACTTCTCAAGCCAGTAGTCTGTCATACACACAAACGATGCTATCATTTATTCAATGGATGATAAGGTAAGAAATTATATGGTATATTTCAATTAAAAATTATTATTATGTCATTAATATAATATATAAACATAAATTTAGTCCTTCTTACCTTCCATGTAAAGTTTAAGTGAAAAACAAATCACATCACTTCGCAAAGCGGTAGTCCGTCGTACACATGAGCGGCGTTATCGTATTCCCTAAGGAATGGAATTAAAGAATTAATATGTGATATTATAATTAAATAAGTATAATTATATCATATATATTATATATAAAGATTAAATATTTCATTATATCCATCCATGAGTAGTGGTGATGGAAAACTAGTTACATTGATTCGCGTGGCGGTAGTCCATTGTACACACGATCATTAGTTTTGTTTCCCATTTGAGATAGGAGGAGATGGTTTTAGGTCATTGACATAACATAAAAACATCTCATTATATGTAATATACTTAGGTAATTATATAATATTGGTTTAATGATATTAAAATTGGGTGTAATAAGAAATAAAATAAAACGCTCAGTTATGGATGTTACCTCTTCTTCTGACAACTTCTTTAGGTTTGCACCAAAATTCTTCCTAGGTTTTATTTATGGTCAAAAAAGTATTATAGGAATATTTTATGTGATTAATGGAGTTATTTTGTTAGGTATTATAGGAAAATAATGGGTTTTTTAAGTGTGTAAAGGAGAGGAGGGTGGGGGCCTTTTAGAAGCGAAGGAGAGGACACGCTTGGACTTTTTGAAAAGAAATAATTCCACCTGCATTTTTCTCCAAAAAAAAGATCCAAATGGACTATTTTAGAAACTTATAAGGGATAAGGTTTAAATATGACCATAAAATATTAATTATACAAGTTTTGGTCCATTTTTAACCCTTATATTATTAGTTTAACCCCTTAGTAAAGTTGTTTTTACCTTAACCGCGGTAAATGAGTTTTACTATTTTTTCTCTTCATTATGGAAAAAAATTAAGTTGATATTATTAGATAATATAAATTATGGTGATTAAAAATATGGAATCCATTTTTTTAAATTAAACTTACATAAGTGTCAGAATTTAATTTAAAATTAAACCCATAGATGTGTTGAAAAAACGGTTTTCCAAAAGAAAAACTTTCAAAAGTTGAAAAGGTTTTTATATAAAAATTCAATATGAAATTGATTCCAATAACCTAATTTGAATTAATTAATATATAATTGAACTTATTTTACTTTTAAAACCATATTAAAATAAAATTTGGCATGTATATACTTTAAACGAAAAGTCGGTTTTTAATGAAAATCAGTATTTTCATTGTTCATCAAAAAAATAAAACTTTTTAGAAAAATCCCAAAAATTAACCCTAATATAATTTTGATATTATTATTTAAAAAAATGAAGTTAATTTTTTAAAAAAAATTATAAAATTAGTAAAAATTAATTTTAAATTATGTGTTTAAAGTGCAATTAAACCACCTTTTAGAAAAATATTATTTTTCAGAATACATTTTTTTCTTTCAAATGGTTCTTATTTTATTTATAATCAGTAGATGGCCATTGAATTTATTTTATACATGAATAAAACGTATAATTTTTCATAATTTAGTTATTCATATTCATACCCACCAACCTAACAGTTAAGTTATATTGGTCATGTTTAAATAATAATATTTCAATAGAGTATCATGTTTTGTTTAAACCCAGTTTCATGAATTGAAAGATATATAAGAGATTTAATTTATTTAAAAAAGAAATATATAATAAATTATTGGGGTGTTACATCTAGTTCCAATGAGAACTAACTCGCCCACCTCTAACCAACACAAAGGTGAATGGCATGAACATCCATATGACACCTCAAAAGGAGCCATTTGGATCGATTCCTGGAAGTTATTATTATAATAAAACTCTATGAGTGATATATAATTATCCAAAGAACCACCAATGTCTAAAACACATGATCATAACATATCCTCCAGAATCTAAATTTTCCATTCAGATTAGTCATCAATCTAAGGATGGTAAGTTGTACTCATAACATGTAATCTCAATGCCTTTTTAAGTCCCTTCTAGAACTATGACATAAAGTGAGGATCTCAATAAAAAATAATACTCCTTGGAACATTATGAAATTAAACTATTTCTCTCACTTAAATATTACTCAGATCGTCAACAAGAAAGGTCTCTCTAGTAGGAAATAAGTGGGTTACCCTCTTCATTTGATTCATGATCACCCATACTGCATCATTTTTTGAGGTTTCTTAGGAAATACTATGATAAAGTATTTGGTGGCATCGTCCCACTTCCATTATGGAATGGGAAAAGGCTACAATAACCCATCAATCCTATGATTCTCTTCCTTTGCCTACTGAAAGGTGAATCATCACTCCATAAAGCCTATTATCTTCTTCTTTATCCCCGGACACTGGTATTTCCAATAAATATCCTGATATATCTTCATCAAACCATAATATACTACCCATTTAGAATCATGGAATTCCCACATAATCTCCTCACACAAATATGGAGGTACCCATATATAGCCATAGATAAGAAGAACCTCATCACTTTCAAGAGACCAACCTGATGGTGGATCCCCCCATATATGTTATCCTTCATAGTTAATCCCTCTATATTAGATAATTATCCTCTCTTGATTTATTCTAAAATCACAAGAACAATAGATATCAAAGTCAGAGTCACTCGTCCTTGGAAATCATAATCATCTAGATGCATATCTATAAAAAGTACCATCATCCACCACTCACCATAATATTCCCTCATTTACCATATTCGTGTCTTCCTACTCAAGGTGTTCACAACTATGTTTCCCTTTCCCAGATTTTATGCCAACTCAAAGTTGAAATATTGTAGATACTCAACCCACCTCATCTACTGAAGGTTCAAGTCCCACTACAAAAAGATGTACTTGAGGCTCTTATGATATATCTACCTTGAAAACCTCTCTCCTAAAAGATAATGTTTCAAGCATCTCTAGGAATGTACCACCATAGATAAATCTAGTTTGTGATTAGGGTAATTCCTCCCATGTAGCCTCAACTATCTGAATCCATAAGAGACCACTCAATCCTACTACATCAGAACTACTTTGATCCCGACTCTTAATGTTTCATAGTACTTGGTATACTCTTTACCAATAATAGGTAAGGTGGGGATCTATGTTGAGGTTAACCTACTCTTAAATTCCTAGAAAGTCTCCTCATAAGCATCAAACCAAAAAATTGTTACCCTTTTCTTGGTCAGCCTAGACATCAGAGCTTCCAAACAAGATAATTCCTAGATAAAACACTGATAATAGCCTACTAGACCTAGAAAGCTCCAAACCTATAAGACATTCTTAGATCATTCCCAAGATATCATGGGGACCACCTTCTCTGGGTCCACTAACAATTTATACTCTGAGTTAATGTGACCTAATAAGTTCACTTTATCAATCCAAAAATGAAATTTAGTTATCTTGGAATATAGTTGATGCTCTCACACTGTACTCAGGATGATATCAAGATATTGTGCATGATCATCTCTACACTGGGAGTACACTAAGATTTCATCCAAAAAACCACCCCAAATTTATCTAGAAATGGATAGAAAATCTAATTCATCGAGGCCATGAATGACTCCATTATGTTCATCATACCAAATGACATTACCACAAACTTGTACAAGCCATACCTACTCTTAAAAGTAGACTGGGGTATGTCAGATGGTCTCATCCTCAATTGATGGTACCCTCACCTCAAGTTGATCTTGGAGAAAATATTTTCACCTATCAGTTGATCAAATAGATCTTAAATACATGTAAGGGGATACTAGTTCTTGAAGATAATCTAGTTCAACCTATGATAATCCACACATAAGCAAAAAATCACGTCACACTTATTGGATAAAATCACAAGATAACCCCATAATGAAGTACTATGTTGTATGAATCCTTTAGCTTCTAGATCTTCCAAATTTACTTTCAACTCTTAAATCTTCATTGGTTCTATATTATATGGTGGTATAGAAACTGGTTCTCCTCCCAACACCAACTTTATAGTGAACTCTATCTCCCACTTGGGTAGTAAGCTGGAGAAATATTTAGGGAATACATTCTAAAATTGGTCCACTACTAAAGAAAAAGTACTCTACTATAACTCACCATAATCCAAAACAAGTCTTGTAATATGGGTCATGAGATAATCATATATAAACTAAATTAGTCCTATATAAATAGCCTGAAGAACCCATTCTCCCTAGTGAATATAGTTACTCCCTTCTAGAGATAGAAAAGTAACTCTCCTATGATAATAGTTGATATGATTGTGATACATAACTAGTTAATCCATATCCAAAATCAAATTGAATCCTACTATTTATAACACAAACAACTCCCAAAAGAAATGATAACCACTAATTTTAAGAGAACACTCCTTGTAATGTATGATACTCTCTGATCTCACCCATAATAGCATATTGATAGTCATAACACCAACAAATCTCTACAAATCCAAACACAAGTAGCTATCTAATGAAGAATATATAAATTAATGTGATTCCCCTATATCAAAAAAAATATAGGCAAGGGTAGATGACACAAAAAAATCATACTTATGGCAGTGGAAGGTCCTACATCTAGACTTGTAGGACTATACTATATGGTGTGTATCTTACTCGCACCTCTACTCTAGGCTCCATCCTGACTCCCCTGAGATTAACCCTTCTGTTGATACTTCCACTCACGTGTCAGGGTACCACATCCTAGGGGTTTAATCGACTTGAGTTGAGATGAGTATCTTAGTACTCGTGCTTGAGCTTGGTACTTGAACTTGGTGCTAGAGCACGGCTCGGTGCTCGACTGGGTATTGATTTCCTAACATGATCTTGGTCTCAAGATTGACTTGGGCTCAATAAAAAATTTTATTATTCTTGACTCTGTTTGATTGGTATAATTTTTTAGAATATTAATTACAAAATATAGCTCTAATTTGACCTCAAACTTGAATTTGTACTTGAGATAAAAGGATGGAGCTCAAAATCAAATACATATATATTGAATAAAAATAATATATTAAAAAAATAAATTCTTTATTAGGATCATGAGATACTTTATTATGTTATTATAATAATCAAACTTAACTCAAGTTAGTACTCTAGTATCTCAAGCTCGAGCTCGACTTAAAAAAACGAGCTGATTTTGAGTATTTTTCAATCCAAGTCTGAGTAGCTTGTGGATACTCAAGCTCATTTACAGCCCTACCACATCTCCTACCCTGGCTAGAGTGACTAGTGGAACTCCAGCTACTTGTTTGCTGAGAGGTAGCTAAGTCCTTCCCATACATTAGTTCCTACCCTGATCCTCTTTCATTGCTCAACTATAGAGTGTTTTTTAAGAATCTCTACAGATGGATCATCCTACCACAATCATGAAACTCCATAATAGGTAAAGGAAAATAGAAGCCCTTGTGGCCATCCTTTCCACACTGGAAACACTGTCCCTAGTTGTGATCATGGGGTGGTTGTCTACTCCCCTAGCTTCTATGCCCACTCTTCCCTGGAAGAAACTGTCAGAGGAATTTTTTACTACCAAAATAATAGATCCTTGATCATCCTACTTAGACTATTTTCCCTCCACTTGGGGTATCCATCAAGTTCCCTTCGGTGATAAGGGCCTGATTCATCATGTCTGATAAATTACACAAGAGAAATATGTTTATCTATGGATTGATCTCATAATATAGATCACCCTATAATTTCTTTACCCTAAATACCTCATCTGCTACCAAAGATAGAGAAAAATGATGTGAGTTGTTAAAACATTCATCATATTCCATCACTAACATGCTCTCCTATGTTAGGTGCATGAACTCCTGATCCCTATCATCCCTTATCATCTCTAAATAAAAGTGGCTCAGGAACTTTGCATTAAAGTTATTTCAGGTTATTTTCTCTTACTATATGGATTATTCTATGATATCCCACTAATGCTTGGTTGGTACTCCTAGTATGTGAACAAGAAGCTTCACCCTCTTATTTGTGAATTTCTTTGGGTTCTTGAAGATCGTCTAGATGGAATCGATCCAGAAATCAGGTACATGGGGTATTACCTCTATAGTGAACATGGTTGGGTGCTATATTTGGAACTCTCTATTTAGATCAGACATCAAATTCATGATGTAATTAGTTTACCTCTCCATAGATTGCATGACTCGCAAGAAACTATCATAAATATGATTGTCCATATGGTTCCTTGGAGCCACAGGAAGTTCCATCTTAGTTTCTTAGGGGTGTGTTGATTACTACTCTCCTGATGCTCAACCTAAAGATGACATTGATGAATATTGTCTATAAGGGTCAACACACTACTCAGATCATAGTATACACATCAATAACACCTCAAAATATCAATATGAAAATGGAGAACCACTAACTCAAGGTTAATCCACAATAAGTATTAACAAGTGAATTGACATGCCATAACAGTTTCATTCATTCATTTTTATTAGATATGTCAAGGTATTATATTTCATAATATAGATAAGCAGTTATTTTACATACGATAAATATGTCCCTAGTATGAATAATTCATGTCAGTATATTTCCCTAAGTGCCTACCATGATACATTCATGAAAACCTCATTCCATACCATCCAATGATTAAAATCTCATAAAATAATAACATCACAAAACATTTGAATTAATCAAGGTGAAATAACATCACAACTATGACAAAAGAACATCAAGAACAATAATCCCATCACTAGGAACTTGGGTTTTCCCCCACACATGGGTTAGCTACTCTCATGCATGAGATCATTGTCAAGCCCTGATAGATCCTAATCTCTTATCTACCTTCCTCAAATAGTAAATCAACTTAAAATAACTAACCTTTGATACCACTTTGTAACATAACCAACTTGGTTCTCCATAAAATGATCAATATAGGTCTATATGTGACCTCAATCATGCCTCACCGTATTTCAGAGGCTACCGACTAGCAGTGAGGGTCTAAAGAATATAGTGGGGAGAAAATAACCTTGGGAATAGAGATTTAATCACATTGTAAATTAGATAAATCAATCACAACATATAACTCAAGAAGATAATATATGGATAGTAACAATCCAAATAATAATAATAAACCATGTTATGTCATACTTTATTCCAAAACTAAATGTTGTGTTGAAGGTCAAACAAGTAAACAACTAAAATAGACTCCATAATAAAGACTCTAAAAATATTGGTCTATAACCTCATATTTGGTTCTATATCTAAGTTTCAATCCCATTCATAAAGAAAACAATAAAGCACAGGGCCTCTTTACCTTATCAAGACTTTCATCTATGAAGTATACTTGGATACCAAATGGCTCCCAAACATGGTGTGAGTAAAAATAAATAGGCTGAAACCCATGGTGTCTAAACAATATGGTCTGAATAGATAGTGCATACATCAATATAATAAATAGGTGAATTAATTCATAAATTGATATAGAATATCAAAATATACTTATTTTCCCTTGAGCTCTGGGTTGATACCTGGGGTCAGCGAATACCTACTTCAGCCCAATGCTAGATATCTCTGTTAATTAGCAGATTCTCATACCTAAGATAAATTTCCCATATGGTGTATCAAGTAACCAGTATGAATTTCCAGTGGTAGATTCTCCTACTAATGAAGAATTTAACAACTTGGCCAAGGTTCCACACACTGATTCCTAGATCCAGTTGGTTACATGACCTCAGGCACACATCCCCATATACTAGAGGCTGCCAACTAGTAGGGAGGATATAATATAAAATCTGGGGAGACTATACCCTCTTTATAAAAAAATATCAACCGTAGAAAAATAAAAAACAATGTACAAATGAAAATAAAAAATAACTAGGATAATACCATAATCAATAAATACCAACATCACATAATAATCCTAAAACATGGATAAATGACCATAAATCAAAGTAGTAAATATTTCATGCCATATATGTGTCAAGTGTCAAATTAAAACCCAAAATAAAGACACACTAACAACTCCCAAGTGGGTCCCAACATCATGTTTGGTTCCCTCATCCATGCTCCATCCCATACCCCAACTCAACTATCTAATATAGGTCTCTTTACCTTATCCTTTCCTGTAAACATGAAGTCTATTCAGGTACCAATTAGGCAATCCAAGTAGGGTGTGAGTACAAATCATTATTCCACCACCAACAACATCTAAAACAATATCTAGTCTATAGTAGTGTATACATTTGTATAAAGAATAAAATAAAAATAATAAAGTGAATAATTCTTATATTAAATTATTCTTTAATTGACCACATAAATCCTAAGTTCAAGATGAAACATGAACCAATAATACCTACTTCATCTTGTGGTGGAGTCTGAATCATCCACCAAAGGGACATCACATTTCATTCAACCATGGGTTTTTATTCATCATTTAATTTCCTATTTCACATTCAAAAATTGGGGGTCTAGAGTAGTAATCTGACACCCCATGGTTATTTAGAGTAGCAAACCTACCCCACAACTCAGTGATCATATGAAATAAATATATATCATGGGTGCTTAGAGCGGCGTTATGGTGCCTCATAGGTATTTAGAATAGTAGTACTCATCCAAAAACTCATTTGAAAATATCACATCTCATGGTTTCATGTTCACAACCCATTTATCAAACATTTATATATATCATTAATCAACCAATTTCATAAATTAATTTATAAATTATGTTAAAAATTATTGTAGTTGGGTTTTGGATCATTGGTAATCATCCCGTAATTCTACATGGAAAATGGGGGTTCAAAACCCATTGGGGCAGGCACTATAGTAGTACTGTAGCACTACTGTAGCGACTATAGTAGTGGAGGAACTATAGAAACAACGATATTGTAGCGGTGGCGGGAACTATAGTAGTAGTGGTGGGAACTATAGCGGAGGTGTTATTGTGTGAGTAATAAAGAAGATGGGGGTACTATAGCAGTACTATTCACAGAATGGGTCTTGGGCCAAAATTTCGGGCCTACAGGACATGTAATGAGCTACATGCTCACTAGTCCTTCGGGCAAAATATATGTAATGTAATAAAGTGGGTGGTTGGGAGGGTTATCCCTTGGGGGGCTATGACCTGCCTTTCAGGCATGTGTGTGTGTGTATGTTTGATGTAATTGTACCCCCAAGAACCTAATATATATGTTAACAATTACCCATTTATAAACCATGAATATATCATAATTTATCATTTTAATTAAATTGGAACACCCCATGGGTTTCCATCAATTTCATAATCCCATTAATTAACCAATTAATTAATTTAATTCAAAATACAATTTCCCAACATGGAAATTGTAATTACACAATTACATACACACAATTATAATAAAATATTGTGGTATTTGACAATTAGACCACCTAACTCAAGATCATTGAGGAACGTTCACCAAACTAAAATCCCTAATTTGATGTGGAAAGTTTGAAATCACAACAACATAGGAGATCTAGGACCAAAACCTTAGGTCAATATCCAATGGAACAAAACCATCAAAACCTAGATCCAAACCATCACCACCAGAGGAAAAATCACCCCTTTTCATTGAGAGAGTGAGATATGAGAGATAGAATAAAATAAAAAAGTAATATATTACATACCATAAGGGAGTCGATCCTTCAATCGGATCGTCGATTATCCAGGAAAAGGGTTTGTGGAGCTTTAGAATCCTCCTGATAGCTTCCAAAAATGAAGGAAATAGGTTTAGGCTGAGCCAGGAAGATTTGGGATAAAAACCAGGGTGTTCAATAATTTTAATAAAATTTTTCGATTGTTTAAAATGCCACACACACGGTTTCCTGGGCTAAGGTGTACGATTTTCCAAACTGTGCACCTTAACCGTGTACCTCTACTTAGGAGGCACATAGTTTCTCCTAAGTGGCACATGATTTGAAAAATCATGTTCCAACCATGAAAACTTCACTATTTGGGGGTGCATGGTTTGGGGAGGGAGGCCGTATAGTTTTTCCAAACTGTGTTCCACCTCCTATGCATCCAAAATGGGTCACATGGTTTTCTGGAAAAAACTCCATGATTTTCCCTAACCGTGCGCCAACTGTGAACAGCCCCTTTGGATTCCAAACTTCTCCAATTTCACCCAAAACAACCCCAAACAAAAACCCAAACGAGGTATAACCAAAACAAGGTAAAAATTTTACAGAAAATGAGCATGAGGAATCTTCAAAAGGTTGGGAAATTATAATCTCTCCACTTTATATTAGATCATCCTCAAGCTATACTCCTAATCATATCTAAGATTCTAAGGTAAAATGATCAGGCCACTGAGCCTGCATATCTGCTTCCCTCTCCCATGTTTCCTCATGAACAAGGTCATGTTTCCACAACACATGGACCATCGACTGAAGGTTTCGGGCACAGCGGAAGCACGTGGGTGGATGTGCCCACTTCTCTTTTTGTCATTAACAATGATCAATCCGGGATCAATACGACGATAAACGCCAGTCTCCACAAATCAAATCAAAGAAATAGACAAAGAAAAGGAAAGTCCCAGAACCACAAAGTAGGATCGTTACAGGTTGATTATAATTAATTTAATCAATTTAAAATAAATACCTTTTGGGTGTTCTTTCTTCATTGATGTTCTTGATCACGTTACGATGTGATTCGTCATTGCGTCGCAGAAGACAAGTGTAGACTTCCTCTAGCGGTGATCCACACGTGTACCTCGTATCTCGAGATGTCGCAAAAGGAGTCTCCAGGTACTAGCCTGGAGAAACCTTTGCTTGCGTTGTCTGCCTTAGATCATCTTGATCTGATGGAAGAGGATCTCTCTCGATCTTGAGAGCGTTCTTGGAGGAAGAGGTTCTTTCGGCCTTGAAAGAATTCTCCGGAATTGTTGTGCACAACGATTCTCTTGTGTGTAGGAAAAGATTTGGGGTTGTGAGGATATTTATAATCAGGTTTGAGGTTGTAGAGTTATGACAATAAATAAACGCATTACGTTCTTTATTTATTTCATTGACTCTTATTTAAAACCCCCATGTTGAATAATTAATTCCTTGACATATGCACACGCTGATTATAATAAATATCATTTAAAACAATATTATATCCTCAAAATACCGACTGGAAAAACTATACGGCGTGTAATAATTAATACACGGCGTGTACTTGTTTTTCATTGAGAACTACATGGTGTGTACATTAAATGTACACGGCATGTATATCTTGTTTTCATTTATTCATTTCCTTTTCAAAATAAAAACTACACAGTGTGTAATAATTAATACACGGTGTGTACTTGTTTTCATTTTATTCATCCTCCAACATTAAAATGATTTATTCTTCCTTGAATAACTATTAAACCACATATGGGAATAATCTTTATTCTACTTGAGATACTTGAATACACTTAGTGTGTGACCCTCTAGGCCTCTTTCTCGTTGGAATTAGGCGGGCTTGCCTAAAGTCTAAGATTACTGTCTAGCAACGGGTCAAGGCACCCAAGAGAAAGAAGTTGACGCCGCATTGACGTATCACCTCATACGAACGCTTACTATGTAATTGAATCCCTTTGTCTCGATATCTCATCAAGCAGGTTTCATGTCAGTGTCATAAACCTATATGCTTGATCCATCATTCTTTGACTACCTGAAATAAACTTGTCGTTTACACCATGGCCATGGAATTTAATGTGATAGTTCTATTTCAATCAAAGGGTCAAGATATCAACTTCCATAAATGGAAGGGACAAATCCTTCCTCAAATTATCCATTAACAACATGTCACTCATGACGCACCCAACATACCCTACTTCCCGCCAACTGTCTGCGTGACGGTTTTCGTCAGTAAATCTAAATGCGCGAGTCATGACATGAGTTAATGATAATCTTCCAGTCTAAGGACCATTACACACGCTCGTAGATAGCAATGTCTGATGACACCAAGACATGCAGAATTGTTATTGGTGGGTCTTGTTCTCATAATCTCTCATCTTGGAGATTACCAAGTGCGAACTCCATGAGAGAGAGTCTCGTCTTCTTACGATTACTCGCACATGACGGTCTGTATACTATGTGTCACATCATAGTATGTCATCCAACTGCATAACTTTATTTAAGAATATTGTTATATAATTTCAAGGTTCTCATCATATCGGGGATCTTCCATGACCTTATTAATGCAACAAATATTCCAGGACATTATTATATTATAGTCATGCAGAATAATGAACAATATATAATAAGTGAACATTCATGTAATCAAAGTACAAAACAGTTGGTTCTCAGGATACCAACCCTTACATCGACACGGTCTTTCCCCACAACACTTTCTCACTACAATACATAACATGAATCAGATGCTCCTTATATGATGCATTAGCCTCAAGCTCAAAATCATCAAAATCGATTTCATGAGAATGGTCAAGGTGATACTGTAAAGCTATGACACATGAAAAACATTTTTTATAGCACTATACCTCTATGGAAGAGTCAATTGGTATGCCATCAGCTCGATTCTATCCACAATCTCAAACGTTCCAACAAACCTGGGTGCCAACTTTCCCTTCCTTTGAATCCTTTGGTGACCCAATCTAGGTGACACTATAAGAAACACACAATCACCCACTATAAACACAATGTATTATTGATGTCGATTAACATATGACTTCTACCTACTCTGATCTATAGCCATACGTTTCTGAATTAATTAGACTTGCTCTGATGTCTCCCGCATGAGTCTTAGTCCCAACAACTCAAACTCACCTACCTCTATCCAACATAGAGTTGATTTGTATGGATTAACATCAAGTGCCTCATATGGTTTGATCTGAATAGTCTCTTGATAACTATTGTTATAGGAAAAATCCATGAGTGCTAAGTGTTTATCCCAACACTGCTACAAAATAGGCCTTTAACAGTGCAAGAAATGGCCTTTATCAGTGCTAGAAAAGTGCTAAATACCTGAGTGAGATTAAAAGCCATGGTGTTTTATTAGCGCTTATAAAATCATTGATAAGGTGACTTTTATCATAACTTATAGAAGCATTGATAAGGGGCATTTATCAGTGATTATAGAAGCGATCATAAAGTGTACCTTTATTATCACTTTTAAGAGTGCTGAAAAATGTTCCCTTTATCATCATTTGTAAAAGTGATTAAAAATGTTTCCTTTATCAGTGCCTTTAAAAGCACTGATAAGGGGCCATACTATAGTGTACTACAACAGCACACTACAGCACCAGTGAAATGTACTGTAACAGCACACCACAGCACCAGAAACACACAAGATATCAACAAAAAAGTCCCAATATAGAATTTAAATGAAATGAAATTTACAACACAAATAAAAGAAAAAACACTATATTATAGACATTTCAAATATTGGTTTATAAAATTACATAAATACAAATTATTACATATATTCAAAAACATCAATGTTCCTTTGTCTTTTAATCCTAACCCCAACTCATGTTATTTCTGGAAAAAAACCACCCTTGGTCGAGAAAAATAACACCCCTATATAAGAAAACAGTTCTTATTTTAGTAATAATGTAAAGAAATAAATTAACAAAATGTGTCGATTTTACTAAAATTGATATCAATTGTAAATAAAAAGATACACTTTGAGTCATACCAGTCACACCGTGCAACATATTGAGGGGTGACTCATTCCAAAACTTCCCAAATGACTTGTAAATCATTGTCCTAAAGTATCAAAACAATTTGAATGTGTTTTCTTGGTTTTGAGTATGTCAATAATCTTTTTTACTAAAATTTCATTTTAAACTAGAAACACACACTTTTGACTCATTATGATCACATCGTGTATCGGTTTGACATTAAACCAATTCTTACACATAAAAAATGACTTATTAATCGTTTTTCTAAATTTTCAATAAAATCATATAATGTTTGATCGGTTTTTAGTGAGTGAAACTTTTTAAAATAAAATATCGATTCTAAACTAATAACGGACACTTTGAGTCATACTGGGCACATTGTGTATCATATTGAGGTGAGTATGATTCCTACATGTTAAAAATGACTTAAATATCATTTTTATAAAGTATCAAAACAATCTGAATGTGTTTTCTCATTTTTGAGTGGGTCAGTTGTCCATTTTACTAAAATTGATGTCAATTTTAAATAAAAAATATGCACCTTAAGTCATACCAATCACACCATGGGTCGGATTGAGGTTTGGATGATTCTTACACATCTCAAATGACTTATGGGTCATTTTTCTAAAGTACCAAAATAGTACGAATTCATTTTCTTGGTTTTGAGTACATCAGTTGTCTTTTTTACTAAAATGTCATTTTAAATTGGAAACACGAACTTTGAATCATTCTGATCACATCGTGTATCAATTTGATTTGATACCAATTCCTACATGACAAAAATGAATTATTAATCATTTTCCTAAATTATCAATAAAACCTGATCATGTTTGATTGGTTTTCAGTGAGTGAAACTTTTTGAACTAAAATGTCGATTTTAAACTGATAACGGAGACTTTGATTCATATTAGGTACATCATGTATCAAATTGAGGTGTATCCAATACCTAAACATCAAAAATGACTTATGTATTATTTTAGTAAATTATAAAAACAATTATAATGTGTTTTATTGGTTTTGAGTAGGTCAGTTGTCCATTTTACTAAAATTGATGACAATTTTAAATAAAAGGACGCACTTAGAGTCATACTGGTCACACTGTGTATCATATTAAGGTTTGTTTTATTCTTACATTTCCTAAATAAAATATGGATCATTTTACTAAATTATTAAAACAATATGAATGTGTTTTCTCAATTTTGAGTATGTAACTTGCCTTTTTTACTAAAATATCATTTTAAAATTGAAACACACACTTTGACTGATATCGATAACATCATGTATCTATTTGATGTGAAATCAATTCATACATGTCAAAAATGACTTATGAATCGATTTCATAAATTATAAAGAAAATCTGAGTGTGTTTGCTTAATTTTTAATGAGTGGCACTTTTTGAACTAAAATGTCGATTTTAAACTGATAATGGACACATTGAGTCATACTGAGCACATTGTCTATCAGATTAAGGTGAGGTTGATTCCTACACATCAAAAATGACTTATAGATATTTTTAATAAAGTATTTAAACAATATGAATTCATTTTCTCAATTTTGAGTAGGTCAATTGTCATTTCTACTAAAATTGATGTTAATTTTAAATAAAAAGACGTACTTGGAGTCATATCGGTCACACCGTTCATCGGATTGAGGTGAGGATAATTCTTAAAAGAATAAAATTACTTATGGATAATTTCCATAAAGTATAAAAACAATATGACTGTGTTTGTTTTGGTTTTGAGTAGGCCAGTTGTCATTTTTACTAAAATTGATGTCAATTTTAAATAAAGGTGGACGTAGAGTCATACCAATCACACCGTGAATCGAATTGAGGTGAGGGTGATTCCTACACATTTCAAATGAATTATGTATTTTTTTCCAAAATTATAAAAAAAATATGAATGTTTTTCTTGATTTAGTGTACACCACTTGTCTTTTTTACTAAAATGTCATTTTAAAATTGAAACACACACTTTGACTCATACGAATAATATCATGTATTATTTTGACGTTAGAGTAATTCATACACATCACAAATGATTTATTAATTGATTCCCTAAATTATCAAGAAAATACAAGCATGTTTACTCATTTTTTAGTGAGTGACACTTTTTAAAGTAAAATATCGATTTTAAACTAATAGCGGACACATTGAGTCATATCGGGCACATCGTGTATCGGATTGAGGTGAGGCTGATTCCTAGATGTCACAAATTACTTATGGACAGTTTTCTTAAAGTATAAAAATAATATGAATTTTTTTTCTTGGTTTTTAGAATTTCATTTTCTATTTTACTAAAATTAATGTCAATTTTAAATAGAAATAAGCATTTTGGGTCATACCGGTCACACCGTGTGTCTGATTTAGGAGAGGATGATTCTTACACATCCCAAAGTCTCAAAAAACCTAACTCTCAATGTTACCATGATATCCATTTAATTTATTTTTTGAACTATCAATACTGCATGATCAGCTTCAAACAAACCACCTCAACTCGAAAAAAAGAATCCACCTGTGTAAGAAAAAAATCATTATATGAGTAATACTAAAAAGAAATAAATTAAACATAAATATGAAGTAATAAATTAATTATATGGAAAATGATTTTACTATGAAAAAATCAATATTACCTCCATGATTGAGCAATGTAGGGAACTTGAAGGAAAGTGATGAATGCCAACACTATAGGGGTAAAAGGTTTTGAGGGAGAAGAAGTCTGTGGAAGTTTTGGTACAGAAAGGCATGAAAGATGGATAGACCACCCAAAATTAAACAAAAGACTCTACCTGTATAAGAAAACAATTATTATGTGATTAATACTAAAAATAAATAAATTAAACAAAAATATGAAATAATACATTAATTATATGGACAATGATTTTACTATGAAAACATCAAGATTACCTCTATGATTGAGCATAAAAATATCATTTATATTCCTGCAAAGGCATGAAATATGGATAGAAATCTTCTAAAATAAATAAATTCTAAAAGGAATAATGAAAATTAAATCAATGTTCTATTATATAATTTTTTAGTAAAACGGATAAAGTGCATTGTAACATTACCTTCACATATTTCCAAAGGGTTTCCTTCATTATAGTTTTTTATTTTTAGGGATTAGTATCATTATCATGTGTAGAATACATTGTCTATATGATTAGTAAAACATTTAATTTAGATTATGTTAATGTAGTAGAGAACATATAATATTATGAGAAAAAACATGATATATTAAAAAACACTTTTATATTCCCATTGAACTCTTTTTATTTTTTTAAAGGTTTCATGGATTTGGTTCCTCTATCGAGAATCAGAATATCCTATTTGTAGTCCCCTCTAACATACAAAAAATTGTCTACATTGGGACCAGCATGAAGTGATTGTGATCTCCCAATGAAAGGATCATCCTTGATTGAATTTTCATCTGACCCAACATTTTTTTTAGTTACCATTGGGACAATTTACCAATTCTTGTTTACTGGACTAGAGACCTAAAATACTTACACTACTTATTATTCCATTATGAACAGATCATCTTTTTCCCCTTCCACACTGAAATTCAACTTCAAAAAGCCCATTTCATCAACTTTCACTACACTGATATTGTCAACCCATTTGAAATTTAAAATTGGCACTTGAAATGTTTTATATTCCAACTCATATATCTATTAAATAATGAAAAAATATGAAATATTTTCATAAATTAGATTTCTATCCTTGGAACCAGATATGTGCATCACTTCATCCACAAGCGTAACACCACTGTTTTGCATCATACTTCAATAATTATGTTCTTTTTTATAGAACATATAACCATTGATTACAAAACAAGTGTGAGATGTAACATTTTCATTTGGTCCCTTGGCTATCCATTGAAGTTTTTTGGAAATTTAATTTGTATTTTTAGATAACTCCTTATAAATATGATCTCAGAACCATCCTATAAACTGTTGAATATGTATATTTGATGCCCATCATTATTCCCTTGATGGATTCGAATCTATAAGAATTTATTTGTGGGATTTAATGTATGAATCAACATCTTCACTATTATGTAAAATGTAAAGGTGTTCTTGATTTTTATCTGTCAAGGTAATCGTAACAAAATATCTTCTAGAAATCCCTTCGCCAATAAGGCATTTACTATGATAAGACTTTAAGAGACCAATGTTGTAAACATATGATAGGTAATCAGTATAGAATTCAATAGATTCTTCAAAAATATATCATTTTTTAATAAAAGCTTCTAGCCGACTTCAATTCTTGACATACCCTTTCAAAATATTCATATACCATTTAATGGGGTACATCCATCGATAATGGATAGGACCACATAGTTGAGCCAATCTAACCAAGTGAACTATAAGGTGGACCATTATATCAAAGAATGGTGGTGGGAAAAATATATCTAATTCATATAATATGACTGCATCCTCCTTATTCATGATGGGAAACTTCTTCGGGTATATAAATTTACTACATATGGATTTGAAAAAGAAGCAGATTCGGGTTAATGTATGTCATACATTTTGAGGCAGAATGCAATGGAAAGAAATAGGCATTAAATCTTGCATCAAAACATAACATTCATGTGATTTTAGTCCTTTTAAATTTAAATTACTCATTAACACGGCATTATTGATATTTTATGAATACCCCTATGGAACTTTTACACTATTGAGGAAAGGGAAAAAATAAAATTTTTTCTATCTGGATAGAGTGTAATATACTAGAGGAAGAAAAGTCTATCTTTTACCCTTCACTGGTACCAACTCTTCCCTTGTCCCCATTTCAATCAAGTCCAAACTAGCCTTGATGTCATCTTTCATTTTTCTAAGAACATTTAGTAACATGATAATAACACTATCAATTACATTTTTTTCTACATGCATGACATCAATAAAATTTTTTAAATACAAACAATTCCAATATGGTAATTCAAAGAAAATTGATCTCTTCTTTCAACCTGATTTTTTAAGGTTTTTTGAAAATGGTTAACTAAAAACATTGTCAATATATGTTACTTTATTGTATAGTTGATCACCCATTACTAGAGATAGTGTTTTACCTTTTTTGATATTCCCATCGAATGTCTTCATCTAGGATCGGCATTTATGTCATTGAGGTAAAAAAATTCAATGTTCTAAAAACATAGTCTTCGAGAAATGCTTCAACCAAATCGAGTATGTGCATTTCTCATAAATAGGACACCCCAACATTCCTTTAATGCTATAGCCTGATAAATTTCCATAAGTGGAGAAGTCATTTATCATTTTGTATAACATGGAACTTAATGTGAATTATTCACTTCTATGAGAATTATACATTATAACACTTGTATCCCACGACAATTTGAGATCTTTTATTAATGGATCCAAATAGACATCAATATCATTACTGGGTTACTTTAGTCCAGATATAAGAAGATACAACATAATGTATTTATGATTCATTCATAACCATGGAGGTAAGTTATAATTTACCAATATTATGGGCCATGTACTATGATTACTACTCTATACACCAAAATGATTTATTCCATCGATAGATAATGCAAGATAAAAATTTCTTGATGCATTTCCAAATTCTGGATACTCATAATCGATTTTCTTCCACTAAGGAGAATCTTCTGGATGACATGGGTTTCCATCTTTAATTCTTGTATCTGAATTCCATGTCAATTGTCTCATGGTTTCCTGATATCTATATAGTCTTCTAAACTATGGAATGATAGGAAAGTACCATAAATATTTTGAAGGACTTGATTCATTTTTCTTGTATCGATCTACGCCACACTTAGGGAATTTTATGAGTGATTCATGGTCCTTGCGAAACAATATGAAATCATTTAGATAATCATGTATTTTTTTAGATATAATTACCATTGAATGTAACATTCTTTTAGTATCATATATTCAATATGGTAGTTCATTTTCTTCTGGTAGCATATCATTTAGGAGACCAAGTAGTTCTATAAAGCCGGTGTCACTCCATCCGCTGCCATATTTCAAATTATATAACTTCAATATAGGTGATAATGTTGTGTATTTAGTACAACTGGTATAAAATTATTTCTTGGCATGGCTATTTAACTCTTCAAACAACCTTTAACAATCATGAAGGTCATCTTCAATTTTCATTGTCATTTCTTCCATGCGATCTCTATCATCATTTAGACTAGTATTCATATCACATGATCCATAAACTGCAATATCATCCCAATCAGTGTCCACATTCAGTTTTTCTCTATGTTTAGTCTAATATTTATAGGTCTGGTCAATTCTATAATAAATAAAATTTTCATCCAACTCTTCCAGAGTAGTTTTTCTTGAATAACAACAACGTAAACATAGATAGAGGATTTGAGAAGGGTCGTAATCATGATCTCTTAAAAAATTGATGAACTCTTTAACTCCATATTCATACTCTTTTGTAAAATGATTAGCGTGTGTCCATTTTTTATTCATATCCATCCTATTGGATTCATAAAATATTAATTTTGTATAATAAATGAATAAATACACATAATATATTCATTATTAAAGGTGAAAGTTATAGACAATTCTAATAAGGGAAACTCAACATTTGATTATTTTAAATAATTTCAGTATGTTGAAGAAAATGGGAAATTGAATTTAAGAAAATAATTACAACACTATGATAGGTTTTATCCTATTAATTCATTCAAATGTGAAAGTTATAGACAACTCATCATCATCGAATCATCTCCCAAACATTTATCATTTAATTTTTTTATTTGACACATTTTCATATCTTATGGACATGCACCTATGTTGCTTGAAATACTCTAAGCAGTAGTCATCAATGGCATGACTAATTCTCAGAGTAATAGAAGAAACATAAAAGAGATAGGGGTGAGTTTTAAGAAACAAATTTTAATAATGATTGTTCGGGATATGAAGTTGATGAGAATGATAGTTGTCTATAAAAAAGATGGGGGATGAGTCTCAAGACTGAGAATTGGTTTATTAAAACAATTTTATCATTCGTTTAAGTTTTTTATATCAAAAACCTACACTTTTTATATAGTGGCATAAATATTTATTTAATTGGTTTATCTGAGGACTAGAGAAAATTCTCTAAGATTTCAAAACAGTAACAAAATTAAGCTTGTAGAGTAAGCTGGGGTATAGATGTAGATAGTGAAGAAAATTGATTCAAAATAATAATTTAAAAAGACCAAAATAGGATATCCAAATCAGTATTCAAGTAAACAAAGGATCATAAACAAAGCATTTTTTCATAATCTAAAAGAAAAATAGTATACAATGACCGAACCAAAAATAACTGATGATATTTTCAAAGAAGAAATCGAAAATTAAATGACAAACACAAAAATAAAATTGAAACCTACAAAGGAAAACACATGCCTACATTGCTAGGTTGAAGAAAATATGAGACCCTCATATCCAAATGTTGATGTTTTCTTCAGAAACCCTAACTACAAGACAACACCAGATATTGGACTATGTTTGAGAAATTGGAGGCAGTCGAGTGGGTTTATGTGATTCGAGTCTTGATTCACTGAGGAGGAGCACTGATAGTGGGTGGCTTTCATGGAAATCTTCTAATATCGCGACGGGTTCACAACTGGTTAGGGTTTTTTAAATAGATCGGGACACTTTTATAAACTCTTCCAAAAAATCACTGATAAAGATTCTTTTTATTAGTTCTTAAGTAATAAGTACTAATAAAAGGCATATTTATCTGTGATTTTTTAGCACTGATAAATATTTATTTTACCAGTACTTTTTTTATCATTGATAAAGGATTTATAATTATAATTATAAATTAAAAAATTTATAAATATATATATATATATACTTAATAAATATATATAAATATAAATATAATAAATATATTCCTTATTTAAATATATTTATTATGATTTTATAATTATTTAAATATATTTATTATAATTTTATAATTATTTAAATATATAATTATGTATTTATAATTATATAAATATATTTTTTTTAAATATTTATATCATTATATATATTTATATAATTATATACATATATAATATATATATATATAATAAATATATATAATTATAAATATAGTAAATATATTTATTATTTAAGTAAATTTATTATAAATTTAATAATTATTTAAATATATATATAATTATTTATTTATAATTATATAAATACTTTTAAAAAAATATTTATTTATTTTTAATTATAAATATATAATTGTATAAATATAGTAAATGTACATTTATAAATATATTTATTTATAAATATTTTTTAAAAATATTTTTGTAACATTATTAATGAATATCTAATTTTAAGTGCATGCATGTTAAAAATGAGTGAAATTGAATAAATTAAAAATAAGTACACCTGATATTAAAAAAATGGGTAAGTTTTGTGTGTGCACATTATATATAAAAATGCATTAATTATGTATATGTGAAATCAATATAACACACATTTGATCTATGTTGAATTGAAAAATCAAACGACATTCAATTATATGTCCATTACTCTAGGCAATTAGTCAGTATTTTTAATTCATATTAATTTTTAATTATAAACCATTATTCACTAAATACAAGAATATTTATTATAAAGCACATAAATATTGTTTGATATATAAATCATATTTATATACATTAATATATATCTATATATTTAATATATACTATCTATTAACTTTATCAACAATTATCTAATTAATAAAATGTTTAATATTTTTCTCAATTTACTTATTTTTAATGTTTATTTATTTAATTTTAATTTTCCATATATCTATATATTTAATATATACTATTTATTAGTATTTATAATTTATATATAGTATAATCAATTTATTTATTTTTACCAATAATTATTTAATTAATAAAATTTGTAATATTTTTTTAATAAAATCATTTTTTATTTTTTATTTATTTAATTATTTCATTTTATTTATTCAAACCTTTATTAGCGCTAAAAAAGCATTGATAAAGAATTTCTTTATGAGCGCTAAAAATATAGCGCTGATAAAGGGTGTCTTTTATCAGTGCTAAAAATAAAGCACTGATAAAGGGTTAAATTTTCCAGTGTTTTCTTTAGTGCTAATAAAGATTCCATTTATCAATGTTGATAAATACCAACACTATTAAATGCTTTTGTTTTTAGTAGTGCAAGACCTAGTAAAGTTTAGGATTCGTGCCCATAGAATATCCTCTAACACCTGTATAGTACATTCTAACAGTCCATCTCTCTACAGGTGGAAAGCCATGCTCAGAAATACCTGGCTACCCAACATCTTATGTAAACCCTACCAGAAGCATGAAGTAAAGCATGATTCATGGTCTAAAATAATACTCAGTAGTATCCCATGTAAACAAACTACCTCTCGAATGTATATATCCCCCAACTAATCCACTATGAAAGTCTCCTGAATATGAAATAAATGGGATACTTTCATCAGTTGTTCCACAATCACCCATATAGAATCATTATTCCAAGGCATCTTGAGAAGAACTACCATAAAGTCCATGGTGAAGTCATCCCACTTTCATTACGGAATGGGAAACGACTATAGAAAAACATGAGGTCATTGATGCTTGGTCTTCACCTGCTGACAAGTGTAGCATCGTGTCACAAACCCTGCAATATCCTTTTTCATGTCGAGCTACCAATACTATCGACATAGGTCTCGATACATTCTAGTCAAACTAGGATGAACCGCCCACTTTGAGGCATGAAACTCATGAATTAACTCCTCGCACATATATGTTTTCACAACAAAATAGTTCCGAACATAGATGATCTCATCCTCATCTATTTTCCAATCAAAAGGTGACTCTCCACCTTCAAGGATTTCCCTCATGGCCAAACACTCTGAATCCTCATACTGCCTCTCCCTAATCTGGCTCAAAAATGTAGAATCAATAGATAAGGATACAAGTTCTATCTTCTTTTATCCCTCTTGAACCTTGATGAGCATATCAGCCCGTAAGGTCATCATCTTCCACTCAGAACTAGACTCCTGAACTGCCTGAGTTTATGCCTTCCTACTCAAAGTATTAACAACATCATTTCCCTTATCGGGTGTATATTCCATCTCAAAATCAAATGATTGCATATACTCAACCCATCTCTGTCGTCAGAGATTGAAATATAGTTTTGAAAATATGTACTTTAATCTATTTTGATCGGTATACATAGTAAACTTCTCACCCAACAGATAATGCTACCAACTTTAAAGCATAAAACACTGTATCCAAATCAAGATCATGCATAGGGTAATTCTGTTCATGTATCCTTAATTGTCACGACCCATACACCGCAAATTGATCTCCTTGCATCAAAGCTACCTCAAGTCTGATCTCAGATACATCACAAAACACAGTATACTCCTCACCTGGATTGGTTAGGATCAATATCGGTATGGTAGTCAAATGCTTCTTTAACTCCTGGAAAGAATTGTCACATGTTCCATTCCATTAAAACTTGATCCCCATCTTAGTCAAGCATAAAAGTGGTGTTTCCAAGTGGGAAATTTCCTAAATAAACCTATCATAATAACCCACCAATCCCAAAAAGCTTCGAATATCATATTTGTTCTTGGGATTCTCCCATTAAACCGTTGTTTTCACCTTATCTAGGTCCACTGAAACACCTTAATTTGATATTATGTGACCCAAGAAATGTACCCTATAAATCCATAATTGAAACTTAGATAGCTTTTCATATAGATGATTCTCTCTCAGTGTACTCAGGATGATGTCAAGATATTGGAATGATCGTCATGAGTCTTGTAGTACACCAAGATTTCATCCACAAAAACAACCACAAACTAATCTAGGTATGGGTGAAAGATTTGGTTAATTAAGTCCATAAACACAGTAAGAACATTCTTCATCTTGAACAGCATCATGATGAACTCATAAAGTCCATACCTTCTTCTAGAAGCAGACGGTGGTATATCATAAGGTTTAACACTCAACTGATGATACCCCGATCTCAAGTCTATCTTGGAGAAAACACAAGATCCTCTCAACCGGTCAAAGAGATCATTGATACATGAAAAAGGATAATGGTTCTTCACTTTCATCTAGTTTAACTTCCAATATTCAATACAAAAATGCAACATCGCTTCATATTCTAAAAAAACTATAAAACCCCAAGGTGACGTAATAGGATGGATAAATCCATTATCTATTAACTCTTCTAGTTAGGTCTTGATTTCTTGAAGCTATGTTGGTGTCATTATATAAGGTGGAATATAAACTAGTTTATCTCCAGGCATGATCTCTACTGTAAACTCAACATCCCTCTCAGGTGACAGCACTGAGAAGTCCTCTAGAAACAAATCTTGGAACCGGTCCACTAGGGTTGGAAATAAATCATGATTCACACCCCAATTATCCAAGAAAACTTGGAACTTGGGTGGTCAGCTCCTTTATTTGCTGATGAACTAGCCCTGCACAACCTTCCTAGATATCCCACTCTCCATGATGAATATAACTGTCACCCTCAGGAGATGTAAAATTCACTCTCTAGTGATAACAATCTATGCAGGCTCAGTATGATACTAACTAGTCTATACCCAAAATCAAGTCAAAACTTAGAATATTAAGGATTTAAAGACCCCAAAGAAAACAATACTCACCAACCTTGAGAGAGAATCCCTTGCACAAAAATATGTCCCTATACTACACTCCCAATGGTGTGTCGATCTTCATAACACAACTCACAAACTTCACCATCAGACTCAAACCATTCACAGTTTGAGCGTATATAAAAGAATGAGAGGCTCTTATATCAAATAAGAAACTAGAAAGTGTAGAAGCTATGAGAATAGTACCTCTAACTATCGATGGCCTAGCCTTTCTATCCACATGTGTAGTTTGAACTACATGAAACTATCCCAACCCTATTCCTTGTGTTATAGTTTGAGTCCCCTGAGCTTCACCACTATACTAATACGGGAATTCTTGCCCCAAAGTACCTTTTCCACTACCTCAACCACCATGGCCAAAAGAATTCCAATTGCCCTACTGATATGGGGTAGAAGACCCTCTTCTAGTGTTCTGGCTCTTCTTAGATCCTCTATCACTAACCATGGGTCAAGGGTTTCTATAATACATATAAAAGTGACCTATCTTGGTATAGAGTCAGTACTCTACTACTAGTCATGGACACTGGCTATGAATGTGTCCCAACCTACCTCATTGGTGGTAGTATATTCGATTACTACTCTGAGTAACTAATCCTTCTCTCTATCCACTTTGATTTCCATTTCTTTGGTTGATGTTTTCATAGAAACACTTCCTAATCTCAAAATATGTACTTATTGGTTATCCGGTACAAACCACCTACATTTCACTGGAATCCTCCTTTAGGTTCCACTCAGAAATGAGATCCTGATTCATAACCTCATAAAACTTCTTCAGCCAAAAGATATTAACATGGGACTTAATATCACATTAAGGACATCCTAAAAGCATTTCATCATAGTAGATTCATCTCTTAATAATACTGGAATAAAGAACATAGGTCAATGAGATGACCAGCATAGTTCATCATGGACATACTCCCTTGGGTCGGCCTCATAAACTCTGCCGCCCTCTAATGCCTCAACATCTCTGAGTAAAAGTGTTCTAGAATCCTGAAAGTCTTTCAACACCATTTTTCCAACTTCTCATCCCGAGTCTAAATGTCCCACCAACGCTTTTCTAAACCATGTAATACATAAGCCACCAACTTAGCCCTCTTCTAATTAGGGGTCTCTAAATGGTCAAGTATTGTCTAGAAAAACTCAATCCAGAACTCAACTGCCTCGGGTCCACCCTCTTTGGTGAAGGTCGGAGGGTGCTGCAACTGGAACTCCCACTTCAGGTCAAAACATATTCTGCACAACCCTCCATGGGTATGTTTTCATAAACTATATAAAGTGAGAAAAGTTCTCACGGAACTCCTCTCCAACTCCTTCACCTAGAACTATTGGAGCCTATGGTTCTACTGGAGGAACATATCCATCCATGTACTCCTGTCATCCTATCAAAAAGCGTAATTATGGAGGCATATATCTAAAATTCCAAACACATATATTAGGATACATAACACATCATTAACACATTTTAATAAGAGCAATTCACATAAATCCATAACAATTTGTCCCTCGTATTCCTTCACACTGTCAAAACTAAATCACTATCACTGCCCCTAACCATCCCTCACCTAGGTCATGGATAACATAGGGTAAAAAACTTTTAGAACGTAACTTTCCCATTAGATTCCTATTTTATCCATTTTAAATTACCTCAAAAAAATTCATTTTAACCATTTAATTTCATTATTAGGCACCATTTCTTTTAAAACTACTCAAATAGAGAAAAGTATTTTAATTTCACCAACTTACTCCAAACCCACTTTTTCATGTATGCCTAAAATGATGCATGTAACATAAAGTTCTAAGTTCCTAGGATGATACATGTATACACAACTCTCATGCTATATCGATCCATGAAGAAAATCTCAGAAAATAATAATATCACACAAAAAGTGCATCACCCAAGGTGAAATAATATCCAATTGTAACAGTAAATAACAATAACGACATTCCCACCCTAGGTACTTGGGTTTTCCCCCATACATAGGTTAACTACTCCAATACACAAGCTCATGACCAAGGATAGACTCATCATATTCTCCTATCTACCTTTCCCAAATAGTAATATAAAAGAAAAGAAAAGAAAACCCCTTTAATACCACTTTATAGCATCCCGAACAGGGTTCCACACACTGTCGCCCAAGCCGGTTGGTTATGTGATCTTAGGTGCACCTCCCCTTATACTAGAGGCTACCAACTAGTAGTGAGGGTCTAATATGAAACATGGAGAGACTATACCATTTTTATCAAATTATATCAATAATAGAAAAAAAATAAACAATATCCAAATGACAATAAATAATAACCAGGATAATACCATAATCAATAAAGACCAACATCACATAATAATCCCAAAACATGGATAAATGAATTTAAACAAAATCAGTAAATATGTAATTCCGTATATGTGCCAAGTGTCAAATGAAAATCCAAAATAAATAAACATTATCAACTCCCAATTGGGTCATGTTATCATGTCTGGTTCCCTCATCCATGCTTTATACCAAATCCCAACTCCTCCATATAACATAGGGCTCTTTCATTACCCTATCCTACAACCAAGAAGTCTATTCATGTGTCAATTAGGAATCCCAAGTAGGGTGTGAGTATAACTCAGTAGACCACCACCAACAGTGTCTAAAATAATATCTTGTCTATAATAGTGTATGCAGTTGTATAAAGAATAAAATACAAATGATAAAGTAAATAGTTCTTGCATTAAATTATTCTTTAATTAACCACATAAATCCCAGGTTCATGGTGACACTTGAACTGATAATACCTTCTTCAGCTCGTGTCGGAGTCTCAACCATCCACTAAAGGGATATCACATTTCATTTAACTATGGGTTTTCATTTATCATTTAATTTCCCATTTTACATTCAAACATTGAGGGCCTAGAGTAGTAGTCTGGAACCCTATGGGTATTGGGAATAGTAGTCCATGTCCCATAACACAGTGATCACATGAAATAAATATATATCATGGGGGCCTAGAGTGGAATTCTGGCACCCTGTGGGTATTTGGAGTAGCAACCCCTATCCCACAACTCATTCACAAATATCACATCTCATGGTTCCATGTTCACAGCCCATTTATCAACCATTTTCATATAACATTAATCAAATAATTTCATAAATTCATTTATAAACCATGTTCACAATTCCCCATTTATCAATAATTCATAAATCATAATTTATCATTTCAATTAAATCGGCACACCTCATGGGTTTCCATCAATTTCATAATACTATTAATCAACCAATTAATTAATTTAATTCAAAAATAAATTTTCCAATGTGGTAATTGAAATTACACAAATAAATACACTCAATTATAATCAAAGACTGTGGAATTTGAAAATTAGACCACATACCTCAATATCCACTATAAGAAAATCGCTTGTTTGCAGTGGTTTTTTTTATTTGGAACCAGTCTAAACTGCCGCTAAATTTGGTTCCAACATCCAACCTGTGGTGATTCCTTCCATTTAGCATCAATTTCTGGTAACCATCACAGAATGAATATTTATAAATAATTTGATTCATTTTAGTGGTGGTTTTTGGGCCAAAAAAATGTTGAGGATTTAGCAGTGGTTTAAACCACCACCATTTCCTAAAAAAAATTTGACTAGAAAACCACTGCAAAAATAAAAAGAAATGTCGCTAAATAATGATGAATTTATATAGCTACAATTTTAACCACCGCTAAAAATCGACATTATTTAGCAGTGGTTTAAACCTCAGATAAACAATAATATGGAATATTTAGGAGTGTTTTAAACCACCTCTATATGATACTTTTCAAAAAAAAATATGTGGCTGCAGAATCTGTATCCCCAAAATAACACTCAACCCTAGATGAAAACAAACAAATAATGTACAGTGGAAACAGCACATATAAACCATCACCCAAAGAAATGTAGCACCATTAATAATAATATCAACATTAATTTCACAATTCATGAATAACTAACTCATAACATTCAAATTTCACCAATTCCATTAATATTTTAAAAAATACATAAGCACTTTGAAATAGATTGTTCTAAAATGTAAGGGAAATACATATATCCCTACCAGAAACCACAACAGGGTTTCTAAATCACTAAATTAGTGTTAGTTTGTCATAATTTTAGTTTTACATCATCTTTGAATCCTAATAGAACACTAATCACTACCCTGTGAACTTTTCTCAACACCCTCTTTATCTATATCTTCACTTCCTTATACCGGTACCTTCACAACAATTATATTGAAAATTAAATAATGTTGTATATTTATATGTAAACTTAAAACCAAATAAAATTTTTTGAACTAAATGATTTTGAATTTGTTTGATTTATCTACTCACCACCATTCATTGATGCAATATCAACAGGGACAGATCCCGTTATCTTCTAATATAAATTAATCAACGCTTTCTACAAAGTGAATATATGAGCCCCTTGTTTATGAATTATGCTTTTCATAGAAACAAACTTCCTCTGAGCATCTCTAGGTAGGGAGTGACTACAACCAGGAGTAGATATAGCTAAAATCCTTGATGGCTTGTCAAATACCTCATATGGTAATGGTCCCAAACTCATCCCACGCACTTGACCAGGATGCTCCTTCCCAAGGACTTGATCAACTAGGTCATCCTGGGAGACTGAAAAGGACTGTGTGGGATTGACATCCCATAGTTATTTAATTTTTACCTATAAATCAAATATTAGTCATATTTTAAGTAATACATATTAACATGGTAAAAACTGATAATAAGTTATTACAATTAAAAATTAATTCTTAACCCAACTTCTTTGGCAGTCTCATTAACATAACTCTCATAAAATTTTGTATGAACATCCAACCATAGTTCTGTTCGAGAGACTTAGTGCCCTAAATTTTGTGACTGCATTAAACAAAGATAAATCAAAAATTTAATATATTAAATAGATAATATTGTTTTATAAATATTTAGACTAATGAAAATATTACCATAGTTGATCAATTTCTGGAAAAACTCTTTGACCAAACAGTGTGAGGGATGATTTTCTTAGCTAGACTTGATGCATTCTTCCTTGAAAAATCCTAAAATAATTAACATATAATTTAATAGTAATGTTTTTAATTTCATATCCATGTCATATGCATGTATAAATATAAAATGATATTAATATAATAATATATATTTAAACACCACGTGCTTCTCATGACGATTTCTATCAATAAAAACCTTCCATTACTCTCTAGGTACCCTTTCGGGTACCTTCATACAGTTGTTAGGTGCTCAATGAATTATCATTGAATTCATTCCATAATCTCCATCGAAAATCCTTCTATTTCTTACCCAAATTTTTCAGTGTCTATTTCCGTGATATAAGATCAGTAATGGTGAAGTAGAAAAACATCAATATAAAGAGATTCATTTTTAAAATATTAGAATTTAATAACATGATGTCATTCAATTATACCACAATGTATTAAAATTACCTTTATTTTTGAATCAAAAACTTCATTTTTCCAATATTGAGGCATATGCCTCAAATCAGAATACGTAATCGGAAGGGTAACTAGATCCATTATCAGATGTCCTAGAATATTGCCAAATAATTCTACAGCATCATCCATAGGGACCGTATAGCAGTAAAATGGGACAATTATCTTTAGTCCATTCAGATTCTAGACATCTGAACTTTTCATATTTCTCTCTGTAGTAGTATTGTTTCCATATTTTATGAAAAGAAAGTTAGTAGTATAAAAAAGGTGCAATAACTTTATTCAAATTAAAAAATTTACCTATAAATATCACCCTCTAATATCCCTATGAAGAAATAGGAGTGATGGCCTGCTCCCTCTCTACTAAGCCTACTAAATGGGGAGGTGTTGGTTGAGCTGCTGATGGGATACTAATGAAGGGTGTGCTAGAAGATGATGGAATGGAGGGTGTGAGAGATAGTGTAGGGGTTCAATCGGAGGGTGTCTCGGATGTTATGGGGAGGGAGACTGATGGATCATCATCTTTCAGTATAGTCAAGGTAACATCGACCGAGAGTCAACTGGAATCAATAAAACGCCTCCGCCTTGGAATTCCTATCATTTAATCAAATAAAATTAACTCTAAAACATATATTTCAAAAAACTAATGCAGAAAAAAAATAAAAATTATAACATATGCACAGTATTGACAAAAAAAATATACATAGCTATGATAATGAATTACTACACAAATAACATAAGTAGTTGATAAATGAATGGATAATTGTACATAAAATCATTATGTTCTTCAATCGTGTCATTTTCCCACTCCATCATTACTTCATCTACTTCATCCACCCTTGAAAGACTAATATTTTCAATATCATTATAGAAAAATAATTTCACTTCTTACTATTGATGAGATTCAATGTCAAAGGTCAAATCTTCCAGTTCATTACCCATATCATACAAGTCTCTTTATTGTATGTGAACAAATACACTCCACCCTTTATCCATTATATATTCCACATAATATACCATTTTCACTTATGATGATAAGATATACAAATCATGTAATTCACGATCCCTGACATCCATCAAGCGATAGAAGTTCATAGAATTAAATTGAAAGTAATCTCTTTTAACACCCCTGATAATATCAAACCACTTTCATTTGAATAAAACAACTTTAAAATGATTAGGGTAGTTTAATTCGATAATATCAATCAACTTTCCATAGTATCCTAATTCGGAAACCATAAATATACCACTATTTTGTATTTTCAAACCCTCTTCCCGATCAACTGTATGAAATTTAAAGTCATTCACATTGTAAGAATTGAAATTTATAGCATGTTTTAGAGGACCTCAAGACAAAAAATTCAAATCTTCTAACAACTTGGCTCGAGTATTAGTATTAATGATTTAAAAAATTAAAATACATTATTAAATTTAAAAAATATATGAGTCTACCTAATATCTATATTGATTGTAATATTTATGAACTTGCATGACATACAAACCATTCTAAAGGCTCTTTATTAACATCTTTTGTTATATCTTTTTCATTTCATGCTCATCCTCTCGTTAGTCTCTTTGTTTTTATCCTAATCTCTTCAATAAATGGATCTACAATTTTACTATTCAGAAGCACATATCTATGTGCCTGTAATAATTCCATTTTTATCACTGTAACATTTGGGCTCCACCCAACTGATCAGCCAATTGTAGGAAAGATTTTTGATTTCTCGTGTAGTTAAGATTGATTATATGTGTTGTCAACACGTATAAATCGGTTTAATATTGTCTTAATATCATCCAAGTATCTAGAATAAAAGGTTAGACACTCCTCTTCCAAATAGCCTTCGGGTTGAGATTTATTTTTCACATATGATTTAAAATGCCCAAGATATATGTGAAATAAAATAAATAAAACATAATTTTGTATTTAATTAAGTTATAAGAATTGTTTATTTAAGATGAAAAACATATAAATAAATTACCTCACAATTGGATACATCCATCAATAATGTATGGGGCCTCATAATTTAGCTTCCTCGACCAAATTCATAGTTAAATGCATCATGACAGAAAAAAATAACGGAGGAAGGATCATCTCCATTACAAAAAGTTTCAATATGGATCTCTCCTGAAAGTTTTAAAGATCAAATGGTTGTATATTTTTCTCACATAGTTTTCTAAATAATGTAAAAAATTTGAGTACAACAACAGTAACCTTTTTAGGTAATAATGTATGCAATTCCAATGGTAGTAACTACTGTAAAAAAATATTTGAATCGTGATTTTTTAATCCATGTAACCTATGATGCTTTAAGTCAACACACCTTGAGATTTTACTTTAATACCCATCAGATACCTTCAAGTGTTTTAGAATTTAAAGGAATGTATCTTTATCCCTATTTTTCATTGCAAAAATTGTTGGATCATACTTTCCATTCTCATATAGCCAGAGATCATGCTTTATGTTCATTGTTTATAAGTCCTTCTGAGCATTGATATAGTCCTTAGATTTTCAATGCTCATTAAGAAATATGAAGATCAAATTTTCCAAACATTATTATCAATATGCATAACATCAATATTATGCAATAAGAAATTAAATTCCCAATACAGATGTTTGAATAATATACTTTTTTCTTCCATTATTGCATTTCAATTTCACTTGATGATGCACTTTGAACTCATTTCCCACTATCATTCAAATGTTTCACCTTTCCAAATTTTGTTTCAACATTTCCAAGTTATTCCAATATTTCAGAACCTATCAGTAACTTTAGAGGTGGTCTATGGTCAATAGAACCATTGAATTTTGATTTTTTTCAACTGAAATCTATGAGATGCATCGAGAAATATTCAATGACACAAGAAGAAGCATTTTTTACTGTGAGGTAGTCATTTAGGATCAAAATCAAAGTTACAAATAGGACAATCAAAACCCATGTAACTGTTCCAACCAACTAAATTCCCAAGTCCAGGGAAGTCGCTAATGGTCCACATTAGAGCATCTTGCATTTTGAACATTGTCTTAGAATATGCATCATATTTCTCAACATTGTTGCTCCATAAATCCTGTAATTATTCAATTAGAGGATGAAAGTATACATCAATATCATTTCCAGGAATTTTTTCCATGAATAATCATTGAAATGGTAAAAGAGTTTTGTTTCATACATATCCACAGAGGCGGATTGTAAGGGATCAAAACAACTATCCAAATGCTATAACTAGTGATCAAAGTTCCAAATGGGTTGAATCCATTGGCAGTTAATCCCAATCGTACATTCCCATGATCATATGAGGAATCTGGATATAATGAATCAAATGACTTCTATGATTGTGAATATCTTGTATGTTTCATTAACCCATCATTGTTATTATCTATAGAATTTAACTTCATGTGCTCGGTGTTTTTCGATGACATGAATAATCTTTTCAATCAAGGATTTAAAGTAAAGTAATGAAAAAACTTTATAGGTGTGTTCGTTTTCTTATTCTTTATAGTAGTATATTGATTCAGACTTCCAACATCACACATTGACTATCATCTAAAAGAAGAACATTTTTTTCAATCATCTCTGCTTGAATTCTCTCCCCAATAAATCATACAATAATTAGGACAAGCATGTATTTTTTTATAATTCAAACTAAGATTATTAAAAAAATCATATCATAAAAAAACTCAGGTATCTTTGCTTCAGGAAATGCATCACTCAAAAATTCCAATATCATGGACATCACCTTATTTATAATTCTATATAGAAATTTGATATGGTAAAACTTCAATATACAAGAATGTTTTGAATATTTCGGACATAAACTATAAAACTCTTGATTTCCATTGTCAACTAAACCATTAAATGCATTTGTTTACTCAGTAAAGTTCTCTCATACATTAGTATCCATAGAATCAAAAGGATAATCCAATGATATGTTAAAATCTTGATCTGGTTGTCCTATAGTCCCAAAAACATCACTTGTTATTTATAGCACCCTCAACTGGTTGTTCTGATATGTTTTAATGTTGATGTTATTGTCTTGTAATGTCAGATGCATCATTTATAAGGTTTTTCATTTCATTTTCCATTTTCTATGAAGTTAGGAGCTCATTCTGTTGATTGAAATCAGTGTTCAAACTTTCTGTAATGTTCGATTATCCATGCCAAATCCAACACAAATATTGAGCATAGAATTGCTTCAATATAAAGTGTTCATAAACTTCATCACTATTCAACCATCTTCTAAATTTACATTTAGGACATGGATACCTTATTCTCCCATTAACGAATTGATTGGAAATTATAAAATCTAAAAAATCCTCCAAACCCTTAGCATAATGAGGTGCGTTCCTTGGTAATGTGATCCAGCTTTTATCCATATATATCACAACGTGCCTACAAATTATTAAAAAAAATTAAACACATAAGTATCACTAAGTAGGATAAGAGATAATGGTAAAATATCATAAAGTGGCATTAGTTGGAATTAAATAGATTCAAGATTTAATTAAAATGTAAATTATTTGAATGAATAGATAATCAAATAAGTATATAGAAATTAGAATTTAACCTTTAGGTAGAAAAAAATATATATTAAAAAAATATATTTAACATGTAATTATGATATAATAAATAAATAATAAATTAAATAAAATGATAATAATTTATTATTGAAAATAACTTGTATTCTATAAAAAGGTGTATTTTTAAAAATTATGAATTTTTATTAAATATTTCATTTTGAAAATGATTTCAATTAAAATTATTTTCAATATAAGTAAATAAATAAATTGATATTCACAAAATGATTTTCTATTGTTAATAAATAAGAATAAAATTATCTAATATTTAATGAATTAGTCTTTTAAATAAATATTGTTTCGACATATTATATGTCTTAATATAAAAGTCCAATTTATTATAATTAGAGTATTAATTTAATAAAATGGTTTTTATATTTTTGATCATCACGTAAAAATTAGGTAATATGGTCGATTTTATTTTTTGGTAAAATTTAATTTACTGAGGTAAAAAGTGAGTTATTACAGTAAATGGTAAAATGAGGTAAATAACCAAAAATAATGAGTAAAGTGATATCATATATCTAACACTTATAATCCAAAAGTTTATATGAGGTTTTTCATGACATATCCCCATAATTGATCCAGTTTTGAGTCACTTCCCTTGAAAAATTACATTCCTTATATATTAAGTTATAAGTATTTGAAAATATGCCCCTCAAACTAATTTGTATAAGGAACAATCTTCCACCCATTCTAAACCACACCACTCATTATGGTTTTTATCTAATGTTTACTCAAATTCCCATTACAAAAAAGTTTCTCTCACATTTTTTAGCCTCTAGTCATAAGAAAGATTCCTAAATACTTTATTGTAAATAAGGTCCTTGAGGGAAGATTTCACTCTTCAATATAAGTATTATATTTTCTTTAAACATGTTCTTTGTATTATTTCTATTCCCCATCATGAATCTCATTTAATTGATTAATAAAAAAAGTTTACATCATTATTGTTTTACAAGAGTGATATTATAATAATACAACAACATATTCATACTCATTAATTTTTTAGATAATGTTATTGTTTGAGTCAATTAATCCACCTACATGAACATTGTTATACAATTTTAATCACAGATGAGTATTAAAGGTAAAATAATATAAATTTATGTTGTGAATGAAATTATTTAATGCTAATATATAAAGTTTTAATCATTATTCAAATGACACCATCTATTTTTTAAAATTATAGAAACAATCACGTTTTGGATTTCATGTTCATGAATCACACCTGCAAATTCCATAGAATCTATATAAAACATAAGAAATCGTTGTGGAATTATTGTTCCAATACCTTGACTATTTTTATATGATTAACTAATGAACATTTAATAATGATTGATATTACTATACCAAAACAAGCCTGTGGAGATTGAAACAACTAATAAAAAATTATCAAAATAAACCATGACTAACTGTTGATATTTATAATAAATGAATATAATGGGTTAATATTAAAGGAAAAAAATAAAAAATATATTTTTAAATCAATTACTTATGGATCTATCTTGAATATATAGGGATAAAGAGTGTGTTTTAGTAAGTCTAAAGTTTAGGTAATAAGTTATCTTTGTCAATATTTTATCTTGTAAATGAGATTTTTTATTCATTTTCTGTCTTATTAATATATTAAAAATTATGAAAAATGGATTCATATTGATCTATTTTGATACTATATTCTAGAATATATAAATTCCTTTCATAATACCATCTTTAATTTACCACAATTTTTAAATCTAGTCTCTCACTCACTCTTTTATTTATTTAATGTTTTCTCTCAATCTCTTTTTTATTCAGATTGTGTATATCTTATAATTATTTATGGATTTGTATATAATTTTCATATAAAATTTCTTATTTCCTCCTCAAATAGTAATTATATATATATATGTATGTATGTATTTTTATTATTCTCCTCTAACTGATTTTCATTTCACCCATTATTATATTTTTAAGGGATTTCTTGACTCAATCTCATTTAATTAAGCCATGCACTTTCATATTTAATTATATTTTTTATATTGGTTATATTATACCATAATATTTTCTTATAATTCATTTCCTGTTGTTTTTTATTGAAGTATATTTTATATTTTTTCAACCATTAATGGATTAGAATATTAACTAAAGGATAGTGATCATTATTTTATGTCTAATTCAATATTGAAATACATATAAAAACATGGAAATGAATTAATTAATGCATACTAAAAACAAATCCAATAAATTCATATAAAAAAATTAAATACTAAAAATCTAAAATGAAAACATATAGAATATGTATAATGGGAAATAATTTGCTTCAAGTAATCAAAATCGAAAAAAAATTGAAGACTAAAACTCTAAATGAAAAGGAAGATAGAAATCAAACATATATGACCTCACCATCAGTGTGGGCTTGAGCAAAGGAAATAGTATGGAGAGGGTTTGGGTGAGTATGATGACTTGGTAAATGTTAGGGGAGATAGGTTGGGTGAGATAGGTTGAAGGGTTGTGACCGCAGCGCCGAAAAGGGCTTAAGGGGCATGGGATCGAAGGGCTCAGGAGATACCTGAGCGCCGGAGAGGGGGGAAGCACGGTGGTGTTAGGGTTCGGGGTCGAGGAGTAAGGGGATATTTGGGGATAAGTGTCAAGGGAGAAGGGTGGGTCATTGGTTAAAACATGTCTTTTTTTAATAAAAACATAATATTTAACGACGGTTCATAAAAAACCATTGTGAAATCAGTTAAAAAAAATTAGCGACGGTTTAGTAAACCACCGCTAAACAATGAATATGTTGTAGTGATCATTGACAAACATTCTCTGAATTTAAATCCCCAATTTGATGTAGAAATATCGAAATAAAAATTTCATGGAATATCTAGGACCAAAACCTAATATCAAGATCCAACAGAACAAAACCATCGAAACCAAGATCTAAACCATCACCAATGGAGGAAAAATCACCCATATTCATCGAGAAATAGATACGGGAGATAGAGGGAACAAATGGTGAAAAGATTACATATTTTAGGGGAGTTTATCCTTCAATAGGATATTTGATTCACCAACAAAAGGGGTTTTGGAGCCTTGAAATCCTCTTGGGAGCTTCCAAAAATGAAGGAAATGGGTTTATACTGAGTCAGGATGATTGGGGGTAAAAACTGGGTGGTTTGGGAATTTAAATAAAATTATTAGGGATTTAAAATCCCACATGCATGTATTTATGGGCTGAGGCGCATGTTTTTCCAAACTTTATGCCTTAACAATGCACCTCTACTTAGGGGGGCCATGGTTTCTCCTAAGTGGGGCACAGTTTGACAAACTGTGCGCAAATAGTGCAAAAACCTTATTTTGGGGGGTGCATGGTTTGTGGAGGGAGGCTACACGGTTTGGACAAATTGTGCACCAACCATGAACCGCCTTCTATGCCTCCAAAATGGGACACATCATTTCCTAGGCCAAATCGCACAGTTTTACCTAACTATGTTCCAATCATATATAGACCCTTTGGATTCCAAGATTCTCTAATTTCACCCAAAAAACCCCAAAAAAAACCAACCAAGGTATAACCAAGACAAGGTAAAAAGAGTGCCTAAAAACAAACATGAGGAATCTCCAAAAAGTTTGGTATATGGCAAATAATCACCCATATCATGTCATGTAACCAAATGTCTCTCCCTCAAGAATCAAGTAATAAAGAAAATTAGACTCTATGTGAATTCCCATTCTAGAGTCCCTTATGTGTTCCCATTATGCATAACCCATGCCAAAGGTGAAGTAATTATGTCATACTAGACATTGTGTGAATTCCCATTTTATAGATGTTTACATGTTCCCATGGAGCACTACCCATGCTAAGAGTGAATTAACCATGTCATGTTGGACTCTATAAAAATTCACATGCTAGAGATGTTTATGTGTTCCCATGGCGCATTACCTGTGCCAAGGGTGAAGTAATCATGTCAAAACAAAAGAAATAAGAGACAATGAATTCTAATTCATCAAATAATCCAAACATATTAAGATATTTCATATTGGATAATTTACCCAAATTACTAATTATCATCCATTTAATTCCATTATTTCAAATTACCAATTATTAAAATAATTGTACAATTCTATTTCACTTATCAATTATTCATTTACGTCATCATGTCATTAAGCCAATTCCAATTTCATTACAATCAACCACTTGAAATCTAATTGATTCTTTATCAATCCAATTACATTAATTCAAATGCTAATCTAATTAAAATTATTAATCCAGACCATAAACAATTTTTAATTCATCACAGGACTCTGGGTTTGTTCAATCCAAGTTCCAACATAGGTTCAAGGGTCGGTACACCTCTTGAGTGGTTGCAAGTCCTAGTCTCAATTCCAACAGACCCAACGGGGTTTGAGGAAGGTCTAAGAATATAGTTCCATCGATACATTGGGTTTCCAATTAGGATAGGTTATGTGCATGGTGTGTCGGCATGATCGCACACATTGCACATACTAGAGAAACAAAATAGACTTTAGGGAGTTATTTTAGACCACCCAACTCAAGAATAGAGAAGAAGATATCAATGATAAAGTGTCGAGATTGATGTGTAACACTAAGATCCCCTATTGACAGTGAAATATCCACATCATCAAGACTATAAGGAGGATCCAAGAAGAAGATAAGGTGAATTCATTTATTCCTAGAATAAATCACTGATTTGAGTCATCTAAATCAAAATACATATTGAATAACCAAGGAAAGGTGTTAGAGAATCCACAAGAGCCTTGGATAACCTTCATAAATTTAAAATATCATATTGGGTTTAAACAAGGGGATTAAAAGGCTTAAACAAGGGTTTCAATGTGGAAAAAGGTGTTCTTGTCCCTTATTAATTTGGCCTAACCCAATGTCACCGGTGAGCTGATGGTGTCCCTCAGTGTGACTACATGGTTGGGAATCCCACTAGTTAGCTGATGGGTCTCACCGAATAGCCGATGATCCTCCTATAGGATCACTGAGCTTTTGGACAGCCCATTGGCTAGCCGGTGGTGCTATAAGATCTCCATTACTGCACACCACCTCTAGCCTCCTACTAGGCCGACTTCTCAATTCCTTGAACACCTAATAAAAAATGATTTGACCAAGAAACAAGGATCAATTACCAAGGTTAAAATGGTTTAACAAAACTTAAAGAGGTTCATCCAAAGACTTAAATAGGAACATACCTAAAAAATACATGATCTTACATACAAGAAGAGAGTTCATGAGGATATACTTGCCAATAGAAATTACATATTATTATGTTTCATCATATATTTATATCTATGAACATATATATTTATATTTAGACTTGAAATTATTATTAATGTATATCATGAAACATTTTCTTTGACTTATGGATGAAAATAATGATGATATATGTTCACGGTGAGGTAACATGTGTTGTGTGGGTCATAAGTGATATGAAATTAATTGAATAAGTCAATAAAAGATTTCCCCATTCAATATTAATGAATTAAGATATCCTTGATCTTTTGATTGAAACAGAAATGTCTTATTAAATCCATGGTTATGGTAGTTAATCAGTGAGTTTGTTTTGAAAATTTAAAGGAAGACAAATCAAGTGGGTATGGTAATAACACAAGTATGCATCATTATTGATGAAATGTTGGTATAAAAATGAATTATATTACATAATAGAATTCATAGGAAGGTTGTTGTCATTGAAACATTTACTTTTTTCTCTATGAATTCCTTAAAGTGTTGCTAGACACTAATCTTGAACTTTAGGTAAGTTCACCTAATTCCACTGAGAAAGAGGCCTAGAGGGTGATATAGTGAGTGTATCCAGAATCTCATTAAATTATATTGAATTTAATAGTAAGAATATATATTATTATTGGTTTGTGGAATAATAATTATTCGAATAAAATTGATTGCAAATATCCAATGATGAGATATTAAAGTTTAGAATATGTGAGTTTAATTTTATCTCTTATTTGTTATTTATGATGTAATAAATAAATATTTATTTATTCACCAGTTTAGTGAATAAATTAATATAAATATGTATTTAGTTACATGTATATTGAAATAAATATTTAAATGTGAGTTTAGGGAATATAATGTTTATTTATTTATTTATCTAACAAATAATAATTATTTGAATAAATATTTTATTACTCAAGGTTCAATAAATTTCATGGGAGGATTAATGAACTGAGTTAGTGATCTAATAAAAATGATATATTTTTATTTAATATAATTTAAATAAATAATAATATTTTTATTTAAGAAATGATATTTACACTAATACAAATCACACTATAAACAGTGCTACCATCTATCATTACTAATTAAAAGAGATGATAAATTGTGAAATTTATCAGCGTTGATAAAATTTATATCTCATAAAAAATTATATATCATTAAAAATCATATATTAACATATAAATATAATATATTTTATTAAATATGATTTATATAAGACTAAATATTAATTTACACTTAATATAAAATATATTTCATTAAAATAAATTAAAAAATAATATTAATTAATAATTTACTAATTATTATTGAGTGATAGTCATTTAATAACAATTTGATAATATAAAAATTCAATAGATTGATGAATGATACAAGATAAGTTGAAAACATGACTTGAACTTCAAAAAACCATAACTTTTGATCCCAGAGTCTATTTGGGCCCTGTCACATATCAAATCAAATCTTGTGAAAAAATCTATAATGTAATAGATTAATGGGACCTTGTTTGGTATTTTTATAAGGTCAAAAAGGTCTCAAAGGCCTCCAAAACTGAGTCTTTTGTTGGTTAATTTATTTTTTGAATATTCGATGGAATTTCAGCCTTTTTTAGGGGGTCTTTGTAACACCCTAATATTTTAAAAGAATAACATTATGTTTGATATCTTATATGACATGCAACTCTGAGCATAGATGAACCATGGAATATTATTATGTAAATATGACCATTATAACCTATCTTTTGAATTGACGGGTATAAATAGGAATAAAAACATTATAAATATATATATATATATCTTAATCAATAAAATTTTATTGATTAATTCTTAGTAAATAAGCATTTAATTTTTAGTAAAGTCTTTTTATGTTTTAAGAATATGTTTCCTTCAAAAATAAATTTTATTGATTTTTATGAGAAAATATTTTATTTAATTTCTTCCACTTTTAAAAAAATGTATTTGATAAAATCAAATTTATTTTTAATATAATTATATAAAAATTATCTTAGTGTGAAATTCTAGGATTATTCTAAAAATTTATATTTTTTCAGTGAATTGTAAAAAAACCAGTTTTTGTAAAATTGTCATTTTCTTTAAAAAAGTTACATTATTCTCTGAATTTGATATCAAAGTAAAATAAGACTTTTTTAATTATATAAAATATAAATTGGATCATTATTATAGCTCTTTTTGGTATAAGTTCATTTTTGGATTAAAATGCATTTTTATAAACAAAACTCCTTTTTGTTGTGTTTTGTGTTTTAATCTTAAATTAATTTCTTCCACTTGTAGAAATTGAATCTTTAAAAATGGATTCAATATTTTAAATAAGAATTTATATATTTGGTAAATAGTTTCTTTTTATTTTTTTCATTATGAATATTAATCATATTAAATAATTGTCATCACGATAAGGGTAAATCTGGTAATTAAGGTTAAAAATAATATGATAAAGACTAATACTTTAATTTATAATATTGGATGAGTAGAATTTTCTATTTCCATAAAATTTTATATATTATGGAAATTTTGTGTCATATTTATTTTATTTTTACCTTTATTATATTTAAGTAAAAGATAAAGTCAAAAATATCACTTTCTTGCTTTTAATATTTATAATATTTTGTGATAGGGATAAAAAACTTATATTTAGCTGTAAATAGTTATTTTAAAGATAAATTATTTTTTACCGTGGAATTTTATTTCTAATTTCTAGTGATGAAATAATCACCTTAAATTTTTATGCAACACTAACATAGTATTTATTCAATTAATAGAAAAATAAAATAAATGATTCCAAAAATGTTAAAAGTGATATAATTTGAATGAATTATTATGTTCTAAAAGTTTTTTAGATAAATATAACATTTTAGGGTTGTATTAAAGGATTATATTTTAATTCATGTACTTTAATGTTGTTTTCAAAGTCAAATAAAATGAATAGCTCTAAAAATGACATTCATAATATTTTATAATAAATAATATTTTATTAAATGATTTAAAATTACTAAAAATCCTATATTCATCCAAGTGATTTATATATGGTTTAAAATATCAATAATGGTCCCTATATCTCCTTTTATAGTAACTATATTGACATCTAAAGAGTAAAAAACTTTGTTATCATGATAATTGTTAAAAGGGTTAACGAAGGGTTAAAACAAAAAGATAAGAATGAAAATATCCTCTAATCTTGTCCATTTTTTATTTATGATATTATTTTGACTCATACTCATCTTATATTCTAATTATATAAATTTTTATCCATTTTAATGTAAAAATAATAATTTATATTAATTTAATACTTTAAGAAATCCCAAGAGTACTCCTTCCCTCACATATAAAAGGACACCTCCTCTCCTCTATTCCTAACACATTTTGAGTACTCTATATCAGTAAATACCTAACCAAATTCCTTCCTTACATCCTTACCCATGTCTTCTATTTCCTTTTTAAATCATAAAACTAACCTAGGAATACTTTAGGTATAAACCTAAAGAGGTTGTCTAAAGAAGAGGTATAGTTTGTTGGAGTTGGTGCCCTAGAACCAACTTATGTGTACTTTATGATAACTTATATTTAGCTGTAAATAGTTATTTTAAAGATATCTGACCCGGCCGGCGCGGCCCGACCCGGCCTGGGTGGCCCGGCCCGGCCTGGGCGCGACCCAGCCCGAACCGGCGGGTCGCCTCAGCCGGTTACGGTCGAGCGGAGCGGGGGGCGTGTTGCCCCCGCGTGAGAGAACCGCAGCCCCGCATGGGGCCGCCCTTTCTAGAAGACGCGGTCGGGCCGCTGCGTACCGTACTCCTCCGGTCCCACGCGGTCGCGGGACCGCCCTGCTGCCGTCGGGGCTTCAGCCGCGGCGGTTCTCCACGGCGGCGCGCCGGCGGGTTGCTCCGCGGACCACCGGATGAGTTCTGGTGGTCGGAATTCCTTGTCGTCTTCGCCAAAAGCCCTCCTGGGGTCCATCCTTCACTGTAAGGACCTTACATCACCCGTGCGGTTGATTTTGTCGACGTCGGTCGTTTCGCACACCAAGAACGAAAGGGGCGGTGGGTTCGGACTTGTTCGTTAGTCCGCACCCACCGCGTTAGCGGTTTTAAAAGTCTCCCAACAATTTTTAATAATCAAACATCGCGGGTATAAATCACAAAGATTTAATTAAAACAAACCCCTACCTAGTCGTTGTCGTTGGACGTGAGTTCTTCGCGGGATTGACCGTCGCGGAAGAAGAGGATCATCGTGGAAGAGGGCATCGCGTCGTCGCGGTACACGGCGTTGCGTCGGCGATCTACGAGGGTTTAAGAAAACACACAGATTTAGTTGCACATTTAAACCCATGTTGAGGATAAAATCCACAAAGAATTAGAGAACCGTAATCTTCTACCTCAAGCAGTTGATGATCGGAGATTTTTGTGGGGAAGAAACATCGCGGAAGAAGCGTCGCGGAAGAACCATCGCGGAAGGAGAATCGTCGGTGTCACAGAACACGGTGTCGCGTCGTCGATCTCCGAGGGTTCGGTGTTCTTCGCGTTCTTCGTGTTCTTCGCGTTCTTCACAAAGGAGGATGAAGATCCCAAGCCTTAGAGTCTTCTCCAAATCCTCTCAATGAGCAATCCTAAAGAAAGAAATGTGTTGGTCTTATTTCATTCCATGCCAACAATTTGAAAAACAAGTTAAGAAATGAACCATTAATTCGGTGAATTAATGGTAAGGACATAACAGCCCAATTAATAGGGGCGTTAAGAGTTTAGAAAATGCACCAGTTGACTTTCATTAAAGAGGAGTTTTCACGGGTGCGTTACTTAGAGGAAAATAAACGGTGGGGCTCATGCGGGCCCCACATCACAAATATCCTACCAAGTGGGTAGGATATTTCGGGTTCCACCCTATCTGCTTCAACTCATCTTGAGTGGCTTTAAGTGGTTTTAAGTGGCTTTAAGTAAAATAAAAATAAAGTTGTCGCACCACTTTATTTTATTTCTTAACTTAACCCCAAAAATTAAAAACCACACCCGAGAAAACGCAACTCCGGAAAAGGCGTTTCTAGGAAAATACCGGCTCTTCGATTCCATCATTGCCCTCAGAATTTGATTCCGAGCACCGGTTCAAAAGTTAGAAAGACCCGCTCGTTCGTTCACTGAACGTACCCGAGCCAAACTCCGGAAAATGATTCCGGGCACACCGGGCCTCGGAATCACGTGCCGTCAGAAACTGCGTTCTTGTAAAATTCCAAAGAAAATTAAGAAAAAAATTTCCTTGAATTTTACGGGTCTTTACATCACTCCCACCTCAGGGATTTACGTCCCCGTAAAGATACATCATAAACTAGGTAAACAAAAGCGGGTATTGAGCACGCATTTGAGCCTCCCGCTCCCAAGTGCTCTCCTAGAGGTTCCCGTGCTGTCATCTGATGCGCACTAGAGGAATCGACCATCCACGTAGGACCCACTCCTATCGATCCTCGATCTCCACTGGGACCTCCACAAAAGTCGCTCCATCATCAACGTCTAGCTCCCCATGGTCAATGATATGCGTCGGGTCGTGCACGTATCTCCTCAGCTGAGATACGTGGAAGACGTCGTGCACCCGGTGCAACTGAGGTGGTAGAGCCAGGCGATAAGCCACCTCTCCAATCCTGCTGAGGACCTGGAAGGGTCCGATGAAGCGTGGAGATAACTTTTCGCCTCAGCCAAATCTCTGTAATCCACGTCGAGGTGAGACACGCAAGAAGGCGTGGTCTCCATCCTCGAACTCTAGTGGCCTCCGCCTCCTGTCAGCATAAGACTTCTTCCGGATCTGAGCTGTCCTCATCCGCTCCTGGATGACCTGGACCTTCTCTGTCGTGGCACGGACTATCTCCGGTCCCACAAGTGCTGACTCCCCAGGGTTTGTCCAGCACAAAGGAGATCTGCAAGGTCTGTCGTACAATGCCTCGTATGGTGTCATCCCGATGGTGGAGTGGTAGCTGTTGTTGTACGCAAACTCCACCAAGGGTAGGTGGTCCTCCCAGTTGTGACCAAAGTCGAGGACACATGTGCGGAGCATGTCCTCGAGAGTCTGAATGGTCCTCTCCGTCTGGCCATCCGTCTGAGGGTGAAAGGTGGTGCTCAGACGTAGCTGCGTCCTGAATGCCTCCTGAAACCCCTTCCAAAGCCGGGAAGTAAAGCGGGCATCTCGATCAGAGATGATAGACGATGGCACACCGTGAAGCCGTACAATCTCCTGAATGTAGAGACGTCCCAAGCTCTCCACCGAGCCCTGCTCTCTGATGGGTAAGAAGTGAGCCGACTTGGTGAGTTGGTCGACAATCACCCAAATGGAGTCGTGACCTCTGGAAGTGCGTGGAATCCCAGTCACGAAGTCCATAGATATCTCATCCCACTTCCACTCCGGGACCTCCAAGGGTTGTACCAAGCCTGCTGGTACCTGATACTCTGCCTTCACCTGCTGGCAGGTGAGGCATCGAGAAATGAACTCTGCCACAGCCTTCTTCATGCCCGGCCACCAGTGCTGTCGTCTGAGGTCCTGGTACATCTTCGCCACTCCAGGATGTACCGCCAAAGGAGAAGTGTGAAACTCTCTCAGCACCTCCTCCCGTAAAGCAACTGGTACCAAGGTACGTCCTATGAAAAGAACGTCGTGCTCTGCTCCAAGGGATAAACCATCAGGTGTCTGACCTGAGGATATCTGTGCACACCGCATCTCACAGTCAGCGTCCCCATGTTGTGCCTCTCTGACCCACTGCAGTAGTGGAGGGGTGACTGTGAGAGACTAAAGGAAGGCTGCTCCATCCCTATCCACGAAGGATATCTGCAAAGCGGCTAGCTGCTTTGTCGCCTCCTCAAGTAGCTGAATGCTCGTCCTCCTGCTGAGAGCATCGGCTACTACGCTCCCCTTCCTAGGAGTATAGACTATCTCAAAGTCATAGTTCTGGAGGAAATCGAGCCATCACCGCGGTCTCAGGTTCAGGTCCTTCTGAGAGAAGATGTACCTGAGACTCTGATGGTCAGAAAAGACTGTAAAGCGCTCGCCTGTCAGATAGTGTCGCCATGTCTTCAGAGCGAAGACCACTACTGCTAACTCCAGGTCATGGGTAGCGTAGTTCTGCTCATGTGGCCTCAACTAACGTGATCCATAGGTGATCACCGCCCTCTCCTGCATCAGGACACATTCGAGTCCAGTCCCTGATGCATCACAGTAGACTACGTACCCTACTCCCTCCTCAGGCAACCTCAAGATAGGGGCGCTGGTCAATATCTGTCTTAGCTCCTGGAAGCTCTTCTGGCATCTTTCTGACCACTCAAAGGGTTTCCCCTTCTTTGTAAGAGCTGAGAGTGGTGTCTCAACTCTGGAGAAGTCTGGAAAAAATCTCTGATAGTATCCAGCTAGCCCCAAGAAACTCCTCACCTCCGTCACGCTCTTGGGTGGCTCCCAAGCTAGCACTGCCTCGATCTTCATAGGATCCACTACAAATCCCGCCTCAGAGATGACGTGTCCCAAGAATTGGACCTCGTGTATCCAGAATTGACACTTCAAGAGTTTTCCATAAATCTGGTGCTCTCGGAGTGTGTCCAGTACAACTCACAAGTGGTAGGCGTGCTCCTCCTCAGTCATCGAGTATATCAAAATGTCGTCGATGAAAACCACGAAAAATCGATCGAGGTGTGGCTGAAAGATCCTGTTCATGAGGCCCATGAACACTTCTGGAGCATTAGTTACGCCGAATGTCATAACCAAGAACTCATAATGGCCATACCGACATCTGAAGGTCGTCTTCTGCACATCCTCGTCCCGAACTCTGAGCTGATGATAGCCTAACCTGAGGTCAATCTTCGAGAACCACCGTGCTCCCTTGAGCTGATCGAAGAGGTCATCAATCCTCAGTAGCGGATAATTGTTCCTCACCATCACCTGGTTCAGGCGATGATAGTCGACACAAAGTCGCAAGCTCCCGCCCGCCTTCTTGGCGAACAATATCAGGGAAGCCCAGGGTGAAACACTGGGTCGGATGAATCCCTTGCCCTGCAAGTACTCCAACTGTACCCGTATCTCTCAAAGCTCGGCGGGAGCCATCCGATATGCTGGAGTTGATATCGGGGTTGTCTCGGGGTACAGGTCAATATAAAATTCTACCTCTCTGCGAGGAGGTATCCCTGAGATGTCTTCGGGAAAGACGTCTGCATACTGATCCACCACTGCAGGAAAACTAGGACTCTGCACGTCAACTGCTCCTAGGATGAGGCTAGACAACTGATCAATGATGAGCTGTCCTCTCCTCTGCGGAAGTCCATCCTATGCAGCGAAGGATCCCTTTTTTCCGGTGAAGGTGAACATGCTCCCGTCGGTGCGTACACATCGCACCTTGCGCCTAATACAGTCGATCTGAGCATGGACTGTAGATAATCAATCCATGACCAAGATGACGTCGTAAGGCCTCGACGCCGCTACAAGAAGATCCCAGCCGAAGCTCTCGCCTCCTAGAGTAAGCTCACACTACCAGCACCAGTGCGTAATCATCGAGTCTGCTCCCGTAGGAGTCTCTAACCGTAAGGATCGGGCCAACGGCTCTGTCGGAATCTCCGAGCTCCGAACAAGGGCAGCGACTATGAAAGAGTGACTCGCTCCTGTGTCTATAAGAACTGCAGAAAGGTTGGAATAGACACAGATAGTACCTCGAATCATCTCGGGCGCGCCATGGTCGTAGGACTCCGCTGCCTGGAGTTGTGCCTGTCTCTGCCCGCCAGCTCCCTGTGGCCGGGGTGGACCTCCTGGTGGTGGTGGTGGTGGAGCCTCAAAGCGTCTTCCACCACCTACTGCTTGGCTTGCTCCTTTGCCTCGTCCGCCTACTCCCTGCGGACCACCACAGTCGACCCTCTGTCTCTGCCTGGGTGGCCCCTCAATCGTCTACTGCTCCTCGGCACGGTGGGTCGGGTAGTCACGAGCCATGTGGTCCTGCCCGCCGCATTTGTTGCACTGCCTACCTCTCGAAAGACTGGCTCTGCACTGTGTTCCCCGCACTACTAAGCCAGTGTCCTGAGGTCGTCTGCGTGAGGGTCTGGCCTGCCTGGACCCATGAGTCATCCGTCGACTGCCTGCTGCAGAAGACTCTGTTACGTGCTGCCCTGCAGTAGGTCTCGCTGCTGATGAAGGCTCAGCAAGAAAGATATTGATCAAAAGGGCTCGCTCCAGTACTCCTGCCTGGGTTGGAATGCTGAGGGAGATCAGCGGTGCCCTGATCTCGTGTCTCAATCACTGCTCAAAGGTCCAGGCCCGGAAGAACGGGTCTCGTACCATGTCTGTCGAGTAGCGCGAGAGATCGGTAAATCTCGCCGAGTACTGGGCAACTGTCAAGATGCCCTGTTGCAGCTGAAGAAGCTCCTGGATGTGCACCGCACGGAGGGTGGCTGGGACAAACTCTGAGTGGAAGAGGCTCTCAAAGTCTGCCCAGAGAAGAGATGCCTCATCATGCACCTGGAGCATCAAACTCCACCATCGTCCCACTACCGTGTGCAGTAGGCTCGCTGCGAGGATCACCATGAGGTCTGCTGGTGTCCTCACTAACCGAAAAACTTGTACCATTGCCTCCAGCCAGTCCTCGGCTGCCTAGGGGTCCATCTCCCCGTGGAACCTGGGCAGTCGTTGGCGCTAGAACTCATGTAGTGCACTAAGACGACGTGCATCATCAGTGGCTGGGGCTGGAAGCATCGGTGGATCGGTGGGTAAAGGTACCGCTGGTGCCTCAACTGTCAAAGGGCCCTGTACTGAGGCCTCGTCGCTCAATGGGCTGTCGTCACGCTCAACTCTCAGAACCGTAGCTGGCTGCCATCGTGGGTCCATCCTGAAAAGGAAACAGGTGCGCCATGGTTAGAACAGTATACCTGGTGAGCTGACACAAATTAATCACAAAGAAAACTTGAAACACGCAAGAAATCAATGTTTTTGTGTATTAAGTCGGAAATCAGGAGTCAGGGTCCTAGTGTACAGATATGTCGGCCGCCGCACCAACACTGGACTCCCTGAACTGATAACCACACCCAATACGCTTAACACTATTTCTTAACATAGAAAAAGGTCAGAGTCCCAAGTTCTGCGGTAGAACCGAACCTCCCTCTGATTTGTCACGACCCGTCCTCGGGGCCCGTACCGTGACTACCCCAAGCCCGCCTTCCATAGGCCAGGGGCTGGCGACTAGCACCAAGGCATAAATCCCGGTAAAAAGGGAAGGCATTGCCTTTATAAAGTAAACAAACACCACAGAGCAAGCAAGAAGTAGAAGTAAACACTAAGTAAAAACTGAGTACAACAGTATGTGAGGAAAAGTAAGTGGGCCATAATACAAACCCAAACTGAAAGTAAAGTACAACTGGAAGGGAAAACAGCTACTGAAAAGTAAAGCTGCAACATCGAGTCATCCACTGGAAGTCCCACCTAAAGGGTGGGTACGGATACCCTCCACAGCTCCTCGGGTCCAACCATCTGCTCCGAGTACATCCCGCCTAGTGGTCCACCTCCAAGTACCGTCCTGCTCCGCAAGCCTCAACCACGATCAGCGTTGTCCGTCGTCTGCAACCAACAAAACGTAGTGCGGGCATAGCCCATGCAGGGGTGAGTATAAGCTACTCAGTAGGGACCCCGAGACCCCCGAAGGTCTCTCAGAATCCACAAAGGATAAACCACAAAGGAAAGATACAATAACGAAGTAACATCCGACACTGCTTAAGTATATGCCCATACATATACCTAAGTCACCAATTCTTGTTCGGCCCCAACACCCGAGCTCAAGTACAACCCAGTCCACACAGAAAAGCAAAACGTAAATCCACACAGGATAGCACAACACAATCCACAAAGGAATCAAAATAGGATTCAGCTCACACAGGTATACTTCTTCATATGACGATAGAGATGATCAGATATATCCACTGATTCATCTAAGTCGTCGGACCCACAAAGGATCGATAGGTACTAACCCCCGCAAAGACCCACAAAGGATATGACCCACACAGGATCGATAGGTAACTAACCCCCGCAATGACCCACAAAGGATCTGACCCACACAGGATCGATAGGTAACTAACCCCCGCAATGACCCACACAGGATCGTACCCACACAGGATCTGTAGGCGCTGGCTCACACAGAACCGCTGAGCACTGACCCACACATGATCAGACCCACACAGGATCGGTAGCACGGATCCACGTAGGATCGCTGAGTGCTGTAGTCGTCGCCGTCGAATCCACTGAGGATCTCTGTATAGTCGTCGCAGTCGTCACAGTCACAAGCGCAGCCAGCACTAGGGTTCCCGCACACAACAAGCTCATTCGGGAGGGTCCGCTCCACGAGCCGAGAGGCTGATACATAAACTGACACAAAGTCCGGAGTTGATGTATCCAAAAGTTCCGTATCGTCAATAGGAACTCAGCGTCACAGACGGCGCGTCAATCGGACGCCTGGTCTGGAAGTTATTGGCTTTTTCGTCCCAGGGGCCCGGTTGGTTTATAAGTCAAAACCATCCCGACCGTACTCCACCTGCATCCAAACCTCGGGCGGAGTAAGCCAAAAGATCCGTCTCACTTAGAGGAATCCAACAAAGTTGACTGTACGTCAACCGGACGTCCGGAGTTCAAGATATGAGTGTTTCCGCTCCGAGGGCCCGGTTGGTTTCGTGTACGAACCAACCCGGCCAAACCCAAAGTACTCCGAAACCTTGAGTGCAATATGTCAAAATGACCGTCTCGGTCCAAGGATCGTATCGCCACTGACGGTACGTTGATCGGAGGCCCGTAGCCCAAGATACGGGAAAAAGACCAAAAAGGTCCGAAAACGGGGGGTCTGGGCCCGGACCGACCCGGCCCAACCCCCCCTAGGTCGGCCCGAACCGGGTCGACCTAGCCGGCGTGGCCCAACCCGGCCTGGGTGGCCCGGCCCGGCCTGGGCGCGACCCGGCCCGAACAGGCGGGTCGCCTCGGCCGGTTACGGCCGAGCGGAGCGGGGGGCGTGTTGCCCCCGCGTGAGAGAACCGCAGCCCCGCATGGGGCCGCCCTTTCCAGCGGATGCGGTCGGGCCGCCGCGTCCCGTGCTCCTCCGGTCCCGCACGGTCGCAGGACCGCGCTGCTGCCGTCAGGGCTTCAGCTGCGGCGGTTCTCCACGGCGGCGCGCCGGCGGGTTGCTCCGCAGACCACCGAATGAGTTCCGGTGGTCGTAATTCCTTGTCGTCTTCGCCAAAAGCCCTCCCGGGGTCCGTCTTTCACTGTGAGGACCTTACATCGCCCGTGCGGTTGATTTTGTTGACGTCCGCCATTTCGCACACCAAGAACGAAAGGGGCGGTGGGTTCGGACTTGTTCGTTAGTCCGCACCCACCGCGTTAGCGATTTTAAAAGTCTCCCAAAAATTTTTAATAATCAAACGCCGTGGGTATAAATCACAAAGATTTAAATAAAACAAACCCCTACCTCGTCGTTGTCGTTGGACGTGAGTTCTTCGCGGGATTGACCATCACAGAAGAAGAGGATCGTCGTGGAAGAGGGTGTCGCGACGTCGCGGTGCACGGCGTCGCGTCGGCGATCTCCGAGGGTTTAAGAAAACACACAGATTTAATTGCACATTTAAACCCATGTTGAGGATAAAATCCACAAAGAATTAGAGAACCGTAATCTCCTACCTCAAGCAGTTGATGATCGGATATTGTTGCAGGGAAGAAACGTCGTGGAAGAAGTGTCGCGGAAGAAGCGTCGCGGAAGGAGAATCATCGGCGTCGCGGAACACGGCATCGCGTCGTCGATCTCCGAGGGTTCGGTGTTCTTTGCGTTCTTCGCGTTCTTCGCATTCTTCGCGAAGGAGGATGAAGATCCCAAGCCTTAGAGTCTTCTCCAAATCCTCTCAACGAGCAATCCTCAAGAAATACATGTGTTGGTCTTATTTTATTCCATGCCAACAATTTGAAAAACAAGTTAAGAAATGAACCATTAATTCGGTGAATTAATGGTAACGAGATAACAACCCAATTAATAGGGGCGTTAAGAGTTTAGAAAACGCACCAGTTGACTTTCATTAAAGAGGAGTTTTCATGGGTGCGTTACTTAGAGGAAAAGAAATGGTGGGGCTCGTGCGGGCCCCACCTCACAAACATCCTAGCAAGTGGGTAGGATATTTCAGGTTCCACTCTATCCGCTTCAACTCATCTTGAGTGGCTTTAAGTGGTTTTAAGTGGCTTTAAGTGAAATAAAAATAAAGTTGTCGCACCACTTTATTTTATTTCTTAACTTAACCCCAAAAATTAAAAACCACACCCGAGCAAACGCAACTCCGGAAAAGGCATTTCTAGGCAAATATAGGCGCTGCGATTCCATCGGTGCCCTCGGAATTCGATTCCGAGCACCGGTTCAAAAGTTAGAAAGACCCACTCGTTCGTTCACTGAACATACCCGAGCCAAACTACGGAAAATTATTCCGGGCACACCGGGCCTCGGAATCACGTGCCATCAGAAACTGCGTTCTTGTAAAATTCTAAAGAAAATTAAGAAAAAAAATTCTTTGAATTTTACAGGTCTTTACATCCATGGAAATGGTGTTTTATAGGCAAGTTCAATTTCTAGGAAGTCAAATAAAGAGACATCGAGCACATAGGTTGATGGCACCAGCATGCAACCTTCTTGATTGGAAATATCATGATAGAGGGATTATATTACACAGTAAGCATCTGTGTGAGGTATTATGTCCTTAAAACATTATCTTCTTTCTCTATGGGTGTCTTGGTGTGTTTCTAGATGCTAACCTTTGACTTTAGGTTGTTTTTCCTAATGCCACTGAGAAAGAGGCTTAGAGGGTCACACACTAAGTATATCAGAATCTTAGTTAAATATTATTATTATTATTTATTTTTTAACTAGTTTAATAAATATTATTCCCATATGTGGTTTAATAATTATTCATGTTTTCTTGATGGCACTTATTATGTTACCAGTTATTCAAGAGAATATAATATGAGCGGAATAATTAATAAATATTTATTTTCTATATAGTGAATATAATATTTATTTATTTATTGGTGAATAATGTAGTGATATTTATTTAATAAATCAATGGTGATTATTAAAGTCATAATAAATATTATAGAGGAATGGTAGACTGAGTTTAATGGTCTGATGAGAAATAATAATTATTTAATATTATTTAATTAAATAATATTAATTTAATTTTCAAGTTAAGCGCATATCGAGAAATAATAATAATAATACTATTTTTATTTTTGACATGGGGTTCTACAGGGATTAAATAAATCATAAGAGGCACTTGTTCAATTATTTATTTCTAACCTTAGCAATATATAAAGCCAATTATATTATTTTCTTGGTGATCTAATTCATTTTTTTGGTTGTGAGCAATAGATTTAGAGAATTATCTCAAACCATGGAGAGATATCTTCTCCAAGAACACTCTCAAGAATGAAAATTGATCCTCCTCCACCTCCCACTCTCAATCTAAGAGAGATCTAGGAGAAATTTTTGGAAGCGGTTCTTGAGGTGATCAAAGGCAGACAACGCAATTGATAGGATCTGTCATGATAGCACCTATATATTCCTATGGTAACATTTGGAGATTTGGGGAACACATGTAGATCACTGATAGAGAGAATATGCTTTGATTTTTACAACACAAAAATTGTACAAAACAGATATGTTGTTAGATTCATCAATAAAGAAAGAATTCAATCAAGGTGATTATTTAATTAATTAAATTAATTATAAATAATATGTGATGATACTCCCTATGGTTCTAGAATTCTAAAAATTTTCTATTTATTTGATTTAATTCTGTTGATCACACGATGTTCAATGTTGTGTAAAATCTCATATTAATCATCGATCATATAAAAAAGAAAAGTTGGGAATAACCCATCGCATGCTTTCGCTATACCTAGAACCTACAATTGGTATAAGAGTGGTCACATAATTATTTATAATTATTTAAAAATCATTGATTGATTTACGTATTTTTTATTTATTTTTCAATTCAAGCTTAATTGTTCCTTCTAATCCAAATTGTGAGATCTGCTTCTTCTTCTTTTGTTTCTTGTGGATCTAATCAATACGATTAATTTTATGAATAAAATAAAATTGAATATCTCATCTAGAGGCTCCAAGGATTCTGGTTGGATAACATATGAGTTACATGTCATGTACTTTTGTTCAATGCATCAGGAATTAATTCAACAATTAATTAAAACCATGTGCATTGATGACATGTGGTGTATTTATTTCTTACACCACGTGTTGATTAGGCCAGGGTGGTATACAGTCAATCTAAGTACATGCCGTGTATCCTACATACAAGGTGTGTAGTCCCTTTGAGTCACAGACAGGTTTTGTATTACCATACATGGCCTACCTGACTAGTGACTGTGTAACAAGGAGACCATACTCCATGTAGTCACTTATACATGTTGTGTACTCCAATTTCCAAGGCATTGTTTATACGACGGTTAGTTTATCAACCACTAGATAAACTAACCATTAGTAAAAGATCATGATCAGACCACTTTAATATTTTATTTCTATCAAGTTGCATGGTTATTTTATTATGGATATTTTTTTCGTGATCACATGAATTAATGAAATTAACAAGCATGTAAGACAGAACTAAAAATAATTGTATTATTCATAAATATTATCTAAGACATGGTTGATCACTTAATTAAATACACTTAATATTAAAAAGAATGTGATAAAGGTAATAATTCTAAATTTATGCATAAAAAGGTTAAAATCCTTCAATTATATATATTAAGTCGGTATAGTCTTCCACTACTTCAGTTAAAATTGAACCACAGTTCAAAGTTCTTGACCAGCCAAAGTCGAGGTGCTTTCAATTATCAGGGAATTATAACCTGAAGTTTTGGGTTGACTTAACTTAGTTCACATCAAGGGTTTATTTCCAAAGCAGGACTTAATGTAACTGAGAGGCAAGGGTTTAGGAAATATAATTTAAGGATTTCAGTATTGGGGAGTCCACTCAACAGATCAATGAACTATGAGTCAATGTAGTTGGAATTTGGAATGCCTACCTAAAACCATTCAAGTTTTTTGAACAACCAATGTTGGGGTAATTAGAAGGGGAATGTAGATCCTTACCACTAGAATGTCTAAGAAATATGATATTCTGAAGGCAATGGTGAGGGATATTGGGTTTCTATAAAATAGTGGGAGACTAATAAATGTAATATTTATTTACTTATTTATTTGTCTAAATTTTATCAGATAAAGTAATAAAATTATGCTCATATTATTTGTAGAAAATTTATTAAAATGAATTTAAACATATCGTTACGATCCATACTTGAGAAGGATAACCTTCTCACTATCACAAATTTCTAAGAGTGGAAAAGGAACTTACGTGTTATCCTCTTCCATGAAAGGAAATTATATGTGCTGGAAAAACCTATTCCTAAAGAACCTCATAAAGATGCTAGTGATGAAGAATTATATCTCTATGAGAAACATATGGATGATTCTACAGATGTTTAGTGTTTCATTCTATCATCCATAACTAATGGGCTTCTAAAGCAACATGAGGACATGGATGTGTATAGCATGATATATCACCTTTGGGGTCTCTATCAATATAAGTTGAGACAAGAGAGGTATGAGATCTCCAATTATTTGTTTAAAACTAAGATTGGAGAGTCGGTACCAGCTGGGCCTCATGTAGTCAAGTTTATTGGAAACATTGAATGTGTGGACATCTTAGGGGTTAAATTTCCAGATGAGTTGCATACAGATCTCATACTTTTATCACTACCTAATACCTTCTTCAGTTTTATTGTTAATTACAATATAAGAAATAAGGAGAAGAGTATTTTGGGAATTTTGAACATGATTCTCCAAGTGTATAAGTATATGGGCTGTGATAAAATTGTATTCTTTATGGTGAACAAAAAAATGAAGAACAAGTAAAAGGGGTCCAAGACTCACAAAAAGTCTAAAGCTCCTGAGTACCATCCTTCTAAGAAGAAGAAGATCCGTAGGTAGGGTAAGGAAAAGGAGGTAGTATGTTTTTTATGTGGCAAGTCATTGGAAGAGGAACTACACCCAGAATCAAGGGGAAGTTAATGGTGTGTTCATTATCAAGTGTAATCTTTCAATATCTACACATTAGGTATTAAATACTGCTTGTGGTCCTCACATATGTATCCAAATATTGGAACCAAGTAGATTCTAAAAAATTTCTATAGGAGAGGTGGATCTGTGAGCTTTTAATTGTGAAAGGTTGGATACTCTATCCATTGGTGACTACCACCTTTCATTGCCAACGAGAATGATTTTGGTTTTAAAAGGATGTTATTATGTACCTACGGTTACCAAGAACATAATTTATGTATCAAAACTAGATACAGATGGATTTATTTTCAAATTTGGAAATAAAATTTGTTTATTTTATAAAGACAACATATGTTATGGTATGGAACATTTAAATAACAGTATTTATGCATTAAATTATTAAAACCAAGTATTTTAAATTGATAATGAATCATGTTCACACGACTCATATAACACCCAAATTTGGCATCACCATCTTGATCATGTAAATGAGAAGTGTTTGACAAAGCTCCATCAAGATGATTATTTAGACTCTTCTGAGCTAAAACCACTTGAAAGATGCCATGCTTGTTTATAAAGAAAAATGACCAAACTACCATTTGGTGGATAGTGTGAAAGAGCTATAGAACTTATAACATTGGTACACACAAATGTGCATGGACCATTTCTAGTAGAATCCAGAGTTGGATATTTTAACTTCATTACTTTTACTAATGACTTGAGTAGATATGGCTATATATACTTGATGATGTATAAGTCTGAGTCCTTTGATAAATTTAAGGAATTCAAGAATGAAGTAGAGAATCAACTTGGAAATAAGATAAAGAAACTTTGATCAGATCGAAGTGGTTAATATCTTAACCAAGAGTTTATCGACTTCTTATTGGAGTTTGAGATTTTATATCAACTCACTCCACCTTATACACCACGGTGGAATGGTGTTAGTGAAGTGAGGAATTGTACCTTGCTAGACATGGTAAGGTCGATGATGAGTCATACAGATCTTCCATTATCATTTTGGGGATATGAATTAAAAATTGTAGCATACACATTAAATTGAGTACCAACTAAAGTGGTAAATGGAATTCCCTTTGATTTATGGAGTGAAAAGAAACCTGTTTTGTCACAAACATGTGTATGGGGTTGCAAGTAATTTGTTAAGGACTTCTTAGGAAACAAACTAGCACTCTGGGGCACAAAGTTTATCATTATAGGGTATCCCAAGGAAATAAAGGGATACTACATATACAACCTCTCAGACAAAAAAGTTATAGTCGCCAGACAATCCATGTTTCTTGAGAGGGAGCACATCCTAAAAAATGATGGTTGGTGAAAGATTGTATTTTATAAAGTTGATGCTCAATATAAAAAATAGTTGGTACATGAACAAATTCCACAGGTCCCCATGGAAGAAGTAGTTCCTAAAACACAAGTACTACGTAGGAGCACAAGAGAGGTAAGATAACCAGAGAGATGTGGTTTTCTATTAACTAAAGATGGTGAATCATTATTGGTTGACAATGTTGAACCTCTCTCTTATAAAGAGGTGGTAAAAATCTAATAAGATGCAAGATGGAAAGAATCCATGAATTCTGAAATGGATTCCATGTATCATAACCAAGTTTGGGTTCTGGTCAATGTTCCAGTTGATGTAAAGCCTATTGGGTGAAAATGGGTATTCAAGAGAAAACTGGACATGGAAGGTAAAGTAAATACCTATAAAGCAAGGCTAGTGGATAACGGGTTTAAATAGTGTTAAGTAATTGACTATGATAAAACATTTTCACCAGTTGCGATGTTTAAATCCATCAGAATTGTTCTTGCTATAGCATCTTACCAAGATTATGAGATTTAGAAAATGGATTTCAAAACTGAATTCCTTAACGGGAACCTTTAGGATGATGTCTATATGACACAACCAAAAGGGTTTGTGACTCCAAGTGATTCCAAAAAGATTTTCAAGTTGTAGAGATCCATTTATGGATTGAAGCAAGCATTCAGGTCATGAAACATTCGATTTGATGAATCTATAAAAGAATTTGGTTTCATTAAGAATTAATGTGATCCATGTTTTTATAAAATGTTTAGTGGGAATGGGGTCATTATCCTAGTATAAGGGTGTAATTTCGGCTTGGGTCAGAAAGGGTCGGGTCGGGCTGGGCTAGGCATGCAAAAAATTGGGTCGTTGGCCACTATTTGGGTCAGGTCGGGCCAGCTCGAACATCCCCATGAGGCGGCCCGAGCCCAGCCTCGGGCCGGGTCGGGCTTTTCTGAGTCAGGCCATGGTGGACCTTTATTATTTTTAAAATAATTGTTTGTTTTAAAACTTGTTTTAAACATTTTTTAACATTTATTTAAAAAAATACATTTATTTTTAAATTAATTTTTTTTTTAAATGTTTATTTTATTTTTTATTAACATTTTACAGTGGGTGGATATGTTTTTTGTGTCAAAATAGATTTATATATTGTGAATCTATATATATTATTTTCAAATTGTAAAAAAAATAATGAGGGGTTTTGGGGGGTGCGCAGCAGTGGGTGAGTTTAAAGCCTTGTTATTTATTTATTTTTTAACATTTTTTTAAAACATTTTTTTACATTTAATTTTTTTAGATTATTTATAATTTTTTAATTGTTTGTTAAATTTTTTTATTTAAAATTTTTTATTTAAACCATTTTTTAACATTTGTTTAAAATGTTTTTTACATTTTTTTAATGGTTAATTTAAAACATTTTTTAATTTTTTTTAAACGCATGTTGTTTACAAGTATTTTTTTAAAACATTTAACATTTTTCATATTTTAATGTAAAAAGTATTTTTTAAGTGTTTGTTTTAAAAAAATTAATTTAGGTGAGTGTGTTATTTTTTTATTAATATACAACAAGTTATTATATATATAATATTAAATCATTGATATATATATATATATATATTTATAGCTTTGTTTATATATATATTATACTAAATTATTTATATATATATATATTATTAATGGATTTTTAAAATCCACACTTAATTGATATATATTATTAATGGCTTTGTTTATATATATACATTATTATATATATATATATGTAATTATATAGCATTGTATATACACACACACACACACATTATAATTATATATAATAATAATTATATGTATATATATACACATTATTAAATATATAATATATATATGATATATTATATATTATTTTTTATTAATATATAATGATATATATATACATATATATAAATTCTGGTGATAATATAACAGGTGCATCTCCTGGACCAGTTGGTCCAGGAGCAGCCTTGGAAGCTTGAGGTAGGGGGATCGAATCTCTCTACCAACAGTTTCTCATTATATTTTTTTACACCAGGTGGGCTTCCCATGGGCCAGTGGGCTAGGCTTCGCACGAGCCAGTAGACTGTTCTTTTTCGGGTCAGCCCGACCTGGCTCGTGGGCCTTCTTGGAAAGGCCCAGGCCCGACCCTATGAACCTACGGCCTGAGCCCGGCCTGGCCCGACACGGGCTTTGCCGGGCCGAGCCGCTCGGGCTTTCGGGCCGGGCCTGTCGGGCTTTCAGGCCGCCGGGCCAAAATTACACCCTTATCCTAGTAGTATATATTGATGACATATTACTTATTCGAAATGACATACCAGTCTTATAGTCTGTTAAGGATAGGTAAAACAAATTTTTCTCCATGAAGGACTTAAGTGAAGCGGCTTATATTCTAGGTATCAAGATCATCCGTGATAGATCCAAGAGCCTTCTTAGACTAAGTAAAAGTAGATATATTGACCAGATACTAAAGAGATTTAGTATGGAAGAATTCAAGAGGGGGTTGGTTCTAATATCACATTGTTTACATCTTTCTAATAAAATGTGTCCTCGGACATGACAGGAGAAAGAGATAATGAGTAAGATCACATACGCTTCTATGATAGGATAAATCATTTATGTCATGTTATGTACTAGACTTTATGTTACCTATGAACTGATCATGGTAGGAATATATCAAGAAGATCCAGGAGGACAACATCAGTCTGCTATTAAGGTTATCCTTAAGTATCTGAGAAGAACTAAGGATATGTTCCTAGTGTATGGAGGAGACGAGGAGCTGGTCATCAAGGTTTATACTGATGCTATTTTTTTGACATATTAGAATGATTTGAAATCACAATCAGGATATATTTTCTGTCTCAATGAAGGAGTTGTGATCTGAAAGAGTTCAAAACAACTAGTTTTCAATGATTCTATAGTGGAGTCCGAGTATATAGCATCTTCTGATGTAGCCAAGGAATCTGTTTGGATTCAAAACTTTGTCCAAGAGATTGATGTGTTACCTAAAAGTAAAGACCCTATCACTTTGTTTTGTGATAATACTATAGTGGTGACTCTTGTAAAAGAGACAAGGTCACACCAACGGGTAAAGTACATACTCTGAAAGTATCACCTCTTGAGGGATTTTTTTTCAAAGGGTTGAAGTTGCAGTAATCAGAGTAGCCGTGGAAGAGAATTTGTTGGACCCCTTGACTAAATTTTTATCTCAATAGAAGCATGAGTATCATGTGAGAGCTAGAAGAATGAAGTTTGTTAGTAGTTGGATCTAGTGAAAGTGGGAGTATGTTGGAGTTGGTTCCCTAAAACCAACTTTTGTGTACTTTAGGATAACATGTATTCATAGTTTTGAATATTAATAAACCTCTTATCACATCATGATTGTTCTTCTATGTAACATAGTGTGTGATAATGTCATAAGAGTAGATGTCATACTAAAAGGTCATAGCAGTCCCCTGCTAGTATGAGAACCTGAAAGTGCTACAATACTATTCTTAAATATATGTTCTATAGTAGGATGATATCATTTTAGGGATACAAATGATACAGGATATCAAGGGTGTAGACTCATAGGACTTTGAGGAACCTTCTTATGGTGTACTCCCTTGGTAATATCCAGTGGGATATTATGAGAACGAGACCCTCCAGTAGGAAATCCACATTTATATGTGTCATTAGATGTTTTTATCTGCGGACGTGTGTATTGGTCCTTATACTTTAAGATTATTATTAATGAGTATTATGAGTTGCGCACTTTGATGTATTGATGAAAACTGTGGTGACAGATGTTCGCGGTGAGGTATGATACGTTGGGTGCATCACAAGTAATATTTTATTAATGAATAATGCAGGAAAGGATTTTTTTCCCTTATGTTTTTTAAGAGAAGTTTAAATCTATGGCCCTTCAATGAAAATTATATAGCCTAAATAAATCCATTACCATGGTGTTTTATAGGAAATTTCAATTTCCGAGAAGTCATAGAAAGATACATTGAGCATATAGGTTGATGGCACCGGCATGCAACCTTCTTGATTGAAGATATCATGATAAAGGGATTATATTACACAATAAGCATTTGTATGAGGTATTATATCATTACGGTATTAATTTCTTTCTCTATGGGTACCTTAGTGTATTTATAGATGCTAACCTTGGACTTTAGGTTGCTTCACTTAATGCCACTAAGAAATAGTCCTAGAGGGTCACACACTAAGTGTATCTAGAATCTTAGTTAAATAATTATTATATTATTTATTATTTAAAAAGTTTAAAAAATATTATTCTCACGTGTGGTTTAATAATTATTCATGTTTTCTTGATCACACTTATTCTATCACCAGTTATTTGAGAGAATATAATGTGAGTGGAATATTTAATAAATATTTATTTATTTATTAGCAAATAATGTAGTGATATTTATTTAATAAATAAATAGTCATTATTAAAGGCCCAATAAATATTTTAGAGTAATGAAAGACTAAGTTTAATGGTCCGATGAGAAATAATAAATATTTCATATTATTTAATTAAATAATATTTAATTTAATTCACAAGTTAACCACATGTTGAGAAATAATAATAATATTTTTATTTTTGACATGGGGTTATGTAGTGATTAAATAAAATAATAAGGGGTACTTGTGTAATTATTTATTTCTAACCCTAGCCATATATAAACCTAATTGTATTATTTTCTCAGTGATCCAATTCATTTTTTTGGTTGTGCACAACAAATTTGGAGATTTATCTCAAACCCTAGAAAGCTCCCTTCTCCAAGAACACTCCTAAGAATGGAGAGCGATCTTCCTCCACCTCCCACTCTCAAGACAAGAGAGATCTATAAGAATGCTTTGGAAGCGGTTCTCAATGTGATCAAAGACGAACTATGTAAGCGACGGGATCTATCATGTTAGCACCCGGAGATTCCTACGGTAATGTTCAGAGATTTTTGGAACACATGTGGATCACCGATATAGAGAATCTACTTTTAATTATACAACGCAATGGTTGTACAATGCAGATCTGTTGTCAGATTCATCAACGAAGAAATAATTCTATCAAGATAATTCTTTAATTAATTAAATTAATTATAAATAATGTGTTATGATCCTCCTTATGGTTATGGCGTTCTATCATTTTTATATTTCATTGATTTAATTATGTTTATAACGACATTCAACATTGTGTAAAATCTCAGATTAATCATCGATCATGGAAAAAAGAAAAGTTGGGCATGACCCATCACACATTTATACTATGCCCAGAACCTACATAGTTCTTAACCAAGCATTTTTATTTTATTTCTTCTTCTATATCCGTAAAATATTCGTCAACCGTGATGAAATATAACATTGGAATCTTCCATATACTGATCATAGTGATTTATTTAAGGTATATATATATTCATGACATAATTATAATTCTATAAATATATTATATTGTCTATTTTCTTACTATTCCATTCATTAAAAAATGATAATGTCATTCATGTGTATGTGTGGATTACTACCTCCATGAAATAATGTGATTTTTTTTCATAAACACATCACATGGATATTATATATAAGTGTATTTAAATAAATAATATGATATTTATGATATAATTATAATTATATAAAGATAAAATAATACTTACCATCTTTACATCATGGTCACTGAAAGATGTAAATGTTACTCATGCATACATACGGCCTACCATCTTCATGATTGTAACGTAGTTCATTTTTCATAACCATATTTCATGGTTAGTTTTAAAATTATAATTGATGTATAAATATGATAATTATTTCGTGATTATTTTTCTAGAGAAAATGGAATAATTACCTCTTTGACCATATTCAACCTACCAAAGTCATTTTAGACATCTGATCCAAATATCATCAAAATGTCTAGCATGAAATTAAATGATTAAGTAATTGAACATAACATGGTCATAAATAAAATAAAAGTAATTATAAACTTGAAAAAAAATTCTTAATAAATAAAACAATGAACATAAGTTTATTATTTAGGAAGATAAATAATATGTGTGATGAGTCGAACTCGAGGTAACGGACACTTTAACTTAAAACCTTATTTTAAATGTTTTCAAGATTTATTTTTTAAATATTTTCCTTACATGTACACATTCTTAAAATTATTGTATTCATGTTTTTATATGGAAATAAATGATTTATAAATGAAATTTATGTCACTTTTTACTTTCTTTCAAAGTTTTTAAAAAATGGAATCTTTTATGAAATGTTTTGACAAAAAGGCGAAATGAATGTTTTATTTTAATGTATATGGAATCAATGGTTTTTTCCACCGCCATAAAAATCATTTGGCGTTTTTATTTCATGTTTTATTCAAATAAAAACCAACTTTATTTTTTGTTCTGTGTATTTTGAAAATTAGTTTTTAAAATGAAAGGGTGTTTCGATATCCAAAAATGTTTTATATACGGGTTTAAAAGAGTTTTTCAAGGGTTTTAGGATGAAAGGGTTCAAGCATAAAATATTTTATTCATGATATGTTACTTGAGAATTATATATTATGAACATGTGAGCTTGATATAGATTATACTATGGGTGAGCCTCATTATATATCTTTTATGCATTGGGTAATGTTCCATGTCTTCAATGGTAAGAAAAAGGGATCTAACTAGGGATGTTTCTCATGTGGATTTAATTGGGATCTAGCTATTTCTAACACTTGGAAACACGGGTTATGAATATAAAGTTCTAATTTTCCTAAAATGGTTTATATTTTCTTTATATAGGTTTTAAAGTTTTTCTATGAGAAAAAAGTGAGTTTTTTCATGTAGAGATGATTTATTTCATACGATCAAATAATATTTTGATAAAGGTAAACATTTTATGGGTTTTCATTTTTTTTAATGGACTAACATATTTCTTTATTTTATGTCCCTTTACTAAGATTTTGGTGCTTATCCCATATTTTAAAAAAATCATAGGGGTTAAGGATGAGTAAGAACAAATAAGAAATCAAGTTGAAAGTCATGAAGAATAGTCATGAAAAGAAAAAATAATTTATTTTAAAAGTTTTAAATTATGGAAAAAATGGATACTAAGTAAAAGTGTTTGTTTTGTAATATATGGGTTTGTTATATAAGATTTATGAACTAATTATATAAAACTCTAAACTATAAAGATCCTCAAAATATAAGAAAGTGAATTATTGACTAATAACTCAAGATTATATAATGTTTTAAGGTTGTGTCCTTACATTTTGGTATCAAATGAAAAGGTATTGATAACTTTAGAGGTTAGGATATTATTTGAGTATAGGTTAAAAGTCATCCATAACCATAAAATTTAGTATGTTATAAAAAATTATGGTAATTTATGGGGATTGGATAAAGAGTTAAATAAAGTGAGATATAAAGTGTTTTAAGTATTAGAGTATTATAAAATTTATATTGTATTGTCTTTAATCATATGGGTTATTTTACTCTTAAAAATTCATTCCGTGTTTAAGTGATGTTATTTTCATTAGATTAAGGATCATTTATCAAGATGGAAGGAAAGAGATCTTTCAAAACCTTCTTATACCTTCCAAATAATTTAATAATTATTATTATTGAAAAATATCATTCAAATGATTTTGACTGCTTCTTGAGTATTCAAATTACTTATAAGAAAATGTTTGAATTATCCAACACCTTTTCATTTATCCAAAAGTTTTATAGTTCATGGTATCTTTTTTATTTGATTTTGAGATCTAAACCCTTCCATCTCTCTTATAAAGGGGAATATCACAAAGTAATTGACTATTTATTTTCTACAAGTTGGGAACTATGTCGGAAGACAAAGGTAATATCATGAAAATCTTGATGTCTATATTTAAGGTATGAATTATTTTATTATTTTAAAAATGTGAAACATGACTAGCTTTATATTGATGAATCATAAGGACATATTTCATATATTTGATTTATTGGAATGAAGTATTAAGGAATAAGATGACAAATCATAGTTAAAGGTTTAATATGGAAGTTGAATGAAGGATGTGTTTATGTATCAAGTTTTCAAAATTATGATGTAGTGGTATTTTATCAATGGTATTATTATATATTCTAAATATTGTGATAAACATGAAACACCTAACAATTATTTTATCATAAATTTTGTTTTCAAAATTTGGAAACATATGTTTGATGGAATCGATACCTTTAAAAAGTGATGTATAGAAAAGGTGATAATTTTTGGAGACATTCATTTAAGGACATATTATAAAGGGATAAATAAACCATTGTGTTATTATTTACTTGATTTTAAGGAAATAATAGTCAATTAAGATTATTTTATTTAAAAAAAATAAGATCTATAGAAAACCTTAGAGGTTAAAAATTTATTTTAAGATTGATTATATTTTTGAGCATGTTCATCACATTTTTGAGAACATTATAGGAATTATATTAATATAGTTCTAGTAAAAAGACAACCTGAAGGTTGGGTGACAACCCGTTACATCTGGAAAGTTCATGGGGCTTAAACCCACAATTGAAGGGTGATAAGGTTGCAACGCCTACCGCTAGCCTATGTGATTCTCTAGTTAGTATGACTTTTTTTTACTTAAATGGTTTTTTAGATAAATATTAAAGGTGATTTTGGGAATATATAGATAACCATTGGATTGAAAAATGACTTTGTGATTAAGTGATTTATGTTATTTCAAAATAAGTTCACTATTTTGGGAACCTTATATGATTAAGGTAAATTGAACTATTTGTGGTTAATATGGGATTTTATTTGAGGAATAAAGGTTAAATTACATTTTGGAAGCATCATGGTTTTAATGTGTCTTTATGGTGTTTCAGGCCATTTATCAAAATAATTAGCATATTTTGGAGATTATATAACTATGTCATATATATTTTTGGTATGAGACTTTAAGAGTGATTAATTTTATTTAAATATAGATGTTAAATTTATATTGGAAGAACATGTGATCAAATAATTCCAATATTTGGGTTTCAATATTAGTTAGGAATATTTTGAAGAATTTTAAGGATAGTTATTTATGAAATGATATACATTGAACCTTTAGTGATATTGTTGAATTTTGGAGATAAATGTATTGTTTATTCATATGAAAGTTTTTTAATTTTAATAATTAACTTACCTTTTGATAACCATTATGGTTTTTGTTAATTTATAAATAAAGTAGGAATAGCTTGTTATCATTTTATTGAATTATATGATCTGATATGATTTGATTTTAGTGCTTTGAGCATAAAAATCATCTTGAATACTCATTGTTTGGAGTAAAATATGAGATTGTGGTGGAAATTTATTAAAGATGAAATTATACTTATCAAGTAAGTATATTTACTTATGTTCTTAATCTAGATGGTAAAGGAATTCTTCAACTCTAAGAACGGGATCTTGAAACAAAAATGTCATCTCATTACCTTCATTTTCGATGAATCGGTGGTCTTTTTCACACATCTTTGGTTTATAGTTTTGTAGTCATTAGCTTTATCATGATTATTCACCTTTTTATGATCAATGATCTATGTCACTCTCCATAATTATTTAGACATTTTTTCATGTCTATATTTTCAATTCCTGCTAATTTTATCCTATTTGGAAACCCAGTATGTGTTATTCTATAATACCTTTGTACTTCCTTTTTCTAATATTTTCAAGAGGAAGTTTTATTAACCATTTTTATGATGTGGGATTTCAAAAAAAGTTATTTTAAAATGTCAAACCTTTGATTACTTAGCTTGATTTAAAATTGTGAGAGAAAATTTTATTAAGGGGGGGATGTAACACCCTTATATTTTAAAATAAAAATATTGTGTTCGATAGCATATACGACACACAACACTGAGCTTAAACAAATCACAAAATATTATTATTTAAATATGACTGTTATAACCTAGACATTGAATTGACTGGTATGGATAGTGATAACTACATTATTAAATGTATATAAATATCATACTCAATTCAAATTTATTTATTAATACTTAGGAAATAAACATTCACTTTCTAGTAAAGTCATTTTATTTTTTAAAAATATGTTTCCTTCAAAAATAATTTTTATTGTTTTTATGAGAAAATATTATATTTAATATATTCTAATTTTATAAATTTTATTTGATAATATTAAATTCATTTTTTAAATCAACATATCGAAATTATTTTAAGGTAAAATTATCGTATTTTTTTGAAAAGATAGATTTTTTCAGTGAATAGAGAAAAATATCAGTTTTTATAAAATTGTCATTTCCTTTAAAAAGGTCCCCTTATTATTTGAATTTTATCTTAAATTAACATAAGTCTTATTTAATTATATATGATCTAAATCATATTATTATTATACCTCATTTTTGTATAAGTTCATTTTTGGGCTTAAAATGCATTTCTTTAAAAAAAACATTGCATTTTGTGTTTTAATATTAAATTAATTTCTTACACTTCTATAAATTGAATATTGAAAAATTGATTCCATGTTTTTAATTAGGAGTTCCAAATTTGGTAAATCAATCTCTTTTGTTTTTTTTCATTATGAATAGTAACCATATTAAATAATTGTCACCATAGTAAGGGTAAATCGGGTAATTAAGGTTAAAAATAATATGATAAGAACTAAAAAATGACCCCAACTCTTTAATTTATCCTATTTAATGAGTTTAGTTTTTTAATTTCCATTAAAGTTTCGAAAATATGGAAACTTGGTGTCATATTTCTTTGATTTTGACTTTTATAATATTAAAGTAAAAGATAAAGTCAAAAATGTCACTTTCCTACTTCTAATATCTATAATATTTTGTAATTGGTATAAAAACAACATATTTTTAGTTATAAATTTTTATTTTAAAGGTAAATAATGTTTTATCATTTTTAATTTATTTATAATTTTTTGTGATTAAATAATTACCTTAAATGCTTATGCAACACCAACATAGTATTCATTAAATTAATAGAAAAATAAAATAAATAATTCTAAAAATAAGTAATATAATTTGAATGAATTATTGTGTTCTAATAATTTTTTAGATACATATACCATGTTAGATATGTGTGAAAGGATTAAATTAAAATTCCTTTGTTGTCATGTTTTTTTTAAAGTCAAATTAAATGAATAGTTCCAAAAATGACATTAATGATATTTTATAATAAATAATATTTTATTAAATGGTTATTTTTTTTTAAATACTATATTTTGAAAATTGATTATAATACGGTTTATAATATAAATAATAGTATATTTATGGGTCAATTTTATTTTTATAGTAATTATCTTGACCTCTAAAGAGTAAAAAGCTTTGTTATCGTGGTAATCATAACAAAGGGTTAAAACCAAAAGATAAGGGTGAAAACAACACCTAAGCTTGTCCAATTTTTATTATCTGAGAGTTTTTAGACTCATACTCATCTAATATTCTAATTATATCAATTTTTATCCCTTTAAAAGTGAAAATTAATTTATATTAATTTAATATTTTAGAAAATTCCAAGAGTGTCCCTCCCCTCACTTATACAAGGGTACTGCCTCTCCTCTCTTCCTCATACCTTTTTAGCACTCTATAACAACCAATAACTACCCAAATTTATTCATTACATCCCTACCCACATCATAAAGGCCCTAGTTTGATCAAAAAATCATCTTAGGAAGGCTTTAGGTATAAACCTAAAGAGGTTTTCTGAAGAAGATGTATAGTTATTAACCGGGCATTTTCATTTTATTTTTTCTTATACCTCATTCAAATATTATTTGACCATGATTAAATAATAAAATAAATATATTCCATATACTAATATGTTATTATGTTAATTTAATAATCCATATCTATCTCCTCTTCCATCAAATGTGAAATGAAATTGTCATTCGTGTGTATAGCGTACTACAGCCTCACAAACTAATGTAATTCATTTTCCATCACCGCCTCTCACGGATGATCATAATGATGGATTTAATGTATATATATGATATTCATGACATAATAATAATTCTGTAAAAATAATATATCATTTATTTTCTTACCTTTATATTCATTGGAAAATGATAACGTTGTTCGTGCGTATGTGTAGATTACCACCTCCACGAAGCGATGTGATTCGTTTTTCATAACCACATCACATGGATGTTATATATAATTTTATTTAAAGAAATAATATAATATTTATGATATAATTACCATTCTTTAAATATAAAACAATATTTACTTTTTCATCATGTTCATTGAAAAATGGAAACGTTATTCATGTGTGTGTATGGTCTACTTTCTTTATGATTGTAACGTAGTTCATTTTTTATAACCATATTTCATGTTTTGTTTTAAAATTATAATTTATGTATAAATATGATTATTATTTCATTATTATTTTTTGGATAAAATTTAATAATTTCCTCTTTAACCATAGTCAACCTACTAAAGTCATTTTGGACATAAGAGATGAATATTGTCAAAACGTCTCATATGAACTTAAATGATTAAGTAATTGTATATAACATGGTAACAAATAAAATAAAAGGAATAATAAACTTGAAAAAAAAATTAATCAAGTAAAAAAAATAACATAATTTTATTATTCAGGAAGATAAATAATGAACGTGATGAGTCAGACTCGAGGTAAGGGACACTTTAACTTAAAACCTCATTTTTAATGTTTTTAAGATTTATTTTCTAAATCTTTTTCTTCCATGTACATATTATTAAAATTATTTTATAGATGCTTTTATATATAAATAAATAATTTATAGAGTATATTTATGTTGCTTTTTTAATTTCTTTCAAAGTTTTTCAAAAAGGGAATATTTTTATGGAATGTTTTGGCAAAAAGGAAAAAATAATGTTTTAGTTTAACGTATACAGCGTCAGTGGTTTTTCCCGCAGCTATCACCATTATTTGGTGTTTGGATTTATTTAAAAAAAATCATGTTTTATTAAAATAAAACCCATATTTACCTTTGTTCTAGGTATTTTGAAAATTATTTTTTAAAAGGAAGAGGTAATTCTATATTCGAAAGTGTTTTGCATATGGGTTTAAAGGAGTTTTTCAAGGGTTTATAATGAAAAGGTGCAAGCATAACATTTTTTATTCATGATATGGTAATTAAGAATTATATATGATGAATGGGTGAGTTCGATATATCTTAGATGATGGGTGATCCCCATTATAGATCTCTAGTGTATTGGGTAATGTTCCATGTATTCAATGGAAAGAATGAGGGAATAAATCGAGGAGGTTTCTCTTATCAATTTAAATGAGATCTAGTCATTTTTGACACGAGTAACCACAGGTTATGAATATGATTCTCTAAGTTTCCTGAAGGGGTTTCTATTTTATTTTTATGGGTTTTAAAGGTTTTCTTTGAGAAAAAAATGTGTGTTTTTCATGTGGTTGTGATTTATTTCATATGCTCAAAGAATATTTTATAAAGGTAAAAAATTTATGGGTTTTTAGGTTTTTCACTAGACTAACATATTTCTTCTTTTATGTCTCTTACTAATATTTTTTCAATCGTATCACATTTTTAAATGTTTTTCATAGGGTTTAAGGGTAAGTGATAACAAATAATAAATCAAGTTGAAAGTCATGAATATTAGTCATGAAAAAAAACACATTTTATTTTAAAAGTTTTATAGTTAGGGTTAATAGATACTCGGTAAAAGTGTCCAATTTGTAATATATGGGTTTGTTATATAAGATTTATGACCTAATTATCTAAAACCATAAATCATAAAGATTCTCAAAATGTAAGAAATTGAATTTTTGACTAGTAACTCAAGATTATGTATAATGTTTAAGGTTGGGACCTTATAGTTGGTATCAGAGGAAATGGTTTAGATAACTTTAGAGGTTAGGATGTTATTTGAGAATATGTTAAAATTCCTCTATAAATATAAAGTTTAGTATGTTATAAATAATTGTGGTACTTTATAAGGATTGTATAACAACTTAAATCAACCGATATATAATGGTTTTGAAGGATTAGAGTATTATAAAATTTCAATAGTATTATCTTTACCCTAATGGAATATTTTCCTTTTAATAATTAATTTCATTTTTAAGAGATGTTCTTTTCAATAGATTATGGATCATTTATCAATATGGAAGGAAAGTGATATTTCATAACCTTCTTATCCCTTCTAGATGATTTAATCATCACTATTATTATAAAATCTTATTCAAATGATTTTGACACCTTCTTGAGTATTCAAACCACCTATAAGAAACTGTTTGACTTATCCAATACCTTTTCATTTCTCCAATAGTTTTATGGTTCATAGTATATTTTTAATCTGATTTTAAAATCTAAAATCTTTTATCTCTCTCAAAAATGGAAATACCAAAAAAGACTTGAACATTTATTTTTTGTAAGTTGGGCATCATACCAAAAGATAAAAGGAATATTATGAAAATCCTGATGTCTAATTTAAGGTATGAATTATTTTCTTATGTTCAAATTATGAAAAATTATTGGGTTGATATTAAAGAATCATAAGGAAATATTTCATATCTTCTATTTGTAGGAATGAATTATTAAGGAATAAGATGACATGGCACAATTAAAGGTTTAAGAAGGAATTTGAATTAAGGATGCATTTATGTATCGAGTTTTCATAATTTTGAGGTAGTGGAATTTTATCAATTATATTTTGATATATTATAAATATTATGATATCATTAAATGCCTAAGGATTATTCTATAGTAAATTTTGTTTTCAAAATTTAAAACATATGTTAGATGGAATCGATGCCTTTTAAAATTGGTGTAGCTAAAAGAATATAATTTTTGGAGACATTCATTTAAGGACATATTATAAAGGGATAAATAAACCTTTGGGTTAATATGTGTTTGGTGTTAAGGAAATAATACTCAATTAATATTATTTGATTTTTTGGAAAAATAAGATGTATAGAAAAACTTTTAGGTTAAAAAGTGATTTGATGATTAATAATATTTTTGAGGATGTTCATCATATTTTTGAGAATTTTATAGGAATTATACTAATATAGTTTTAGTAAAATTACAACTCACAGGTCGGGCGACAACTTGTTGCATTCAGTAAGTTTGTGGGGCTTGAACCCACAATCGAAGAGTGACAAGGCTGCAGCGCCTACCACTAGCCTACGTGATGCCCTGATTAGTATGATTTATCTTACTCAAAAGATTTTTCAGATAATGATTAATGTGATTTTGGAAACATATGCTTTATGGTATAGATAACCATGGGTTTGAAAAGTGATTTGGTGATTAAGTGATTTATGTTATTTCAAAATAAGTTCATCATTTTAGGAACCCTATATGATTAAGGTAAATGGAAATATTTTTGGATAAGATGAGATTTTATTTGAGAATTAAAGGTTAAATTGTCTTTTGAATCGTTATGATTTCAATGTGTCTTTATGGTGATTTGGGTCATTTATTTAAATAATTAGCCTATCTTGGAGATTATATAACTATGTCATATACATTTTTGGTATTAGAATTTAAGATTGATTAGTGTTATTTGGAGATAAATGTTAAATTTATCTTGGAAGAATATGTGATCAAATCATTCTAATATTTAGGTTTCAATCTTAATCATGAATATTTTGAAGAATTTTAATTATAGTTATTTATGGAATGATCTACATTTAACCTTTAGTGATATTGTTGAATTTTGGAGATAAATGTATTATTTCTTTATATGAAAGTTTATTCATTTTTTGAATTATCTTACCTTGTGCAAACCATTATGGATTATATTAATTCCTAAATAAATGAGGAATAACTTGTTATCCTTTTTGTAATTATGTGATCCATTAAAAGTTTATTTTAGTGCTTTGGGAATAAAAAAATAATCTTGAATACTCATAATTTGGAGAAAAATACGAGATTATGGTGGAAATTGATTAAAGATGAAATTATAATTATCAAGTAAGTATATTTCCTTATATTTTTAGTCTATATGGTAAAGTAATTCCTCAACTATAGGAAGGTGTATTGAAAAAAAATGTTATCCTATTACCTTTATTTTCGATGAATCGATGTTATTTTTCACACCTCTTTGGTTTATAGTTTTGTGTCTGTTAACTTTCTCATAATCATTCACTTTCTTATGATCAATGATCTTTGTCACTCTCTATCATTATTTGGTCATTATGTTTTTTTCTCCATGTATATTTTTTCACTTCCCACTAATTTTATCCTATATGGAAACCTATTATGTGTTATTCCAAATGACCTTCTTACTTATCTTTTATCTCTTTTCAAGAGGAAGTTTCATTAACACTTTTACAATGTGGGATTTCAAAAAAAGTATTTTCAAATGTAAAACCTTCAATTACTGAACTCAATGTCAAATTTTTAAGGCGTAATTTATTAAAGGGGGTATAATTTCACACTTTGAGATTTAAAAATAATAAAATTATGTTTGATAGCATATATAACATGCAACATCGAGCTTAGATGAACCATAAAATATTATTATTTAAATATGACTGTTATAACCTAGTCGTTTAATTAACAAGTATGGATAATTACAACCACAATATAAAATATATATAAATATTCTACTCAATACAAACGTATTGATTAATTATAAGTAAATAATCATTTAATTTATAATAAAGTCATTTTATGTTTAAAAATGTGTTTCCTTCAAAAATAATTTTTATTGATTTTTGTGAGAAAATTTTATATTTAATTCATACCACTTTTAGAAAATTTATTTAATAAAACTAACTTCATTATTGAAATTATCATATCAAAATTATATTAGGGTGAATTTTTGGGATTTTTATAAAAAGAATGATTTTTTTAGTGAATAATGAAAAATATCAGTTTTTGTAAAATTGTCATTTACTTTAAAAAAGAATAATTATTATTTTAATTTGATATAAAATTAAAATATTTCTCATTTAGTTATATATAATCTAAATTGGATCATTATTATACCTCATTTTGGTATAAGTTCATTTTTGGAATTAAAAATGTATTTTTCTAAAAAAGATGTTTTCCATTGTATTTTGCATTTTAATCTTAAATTAATTTTTTCCAATTCTAGAAATTTAATGTTGAAAAATAAATTTTATATTTGTAATTGGTGGGTCCATATTTGGTAAATAGGTCCATTTTATTTTTGTTCATTATGAATAGTAACCATATTAAATAATTGTCAACATGGTAAGGGTAAATCAGGTAATTAAGGTTGAAAATAATATGATAAATACTATAAAATGACCATAACACTTGTATTTATCCTATTTTATGATTTTATTTTGTCTATTTCCATCCAATTTTTGAAAATATGGAAACTTGGTGTCATATTTCTTTCATTTATACCTTTATAATATTTAAGTAAAAGATAGAGTAAAAAATGTCACTTTTTTGTTTTTAATATCAATAATATTCAGTGAAAAGGATAAAAAAATATGTTCAGTTCTAAATTATTATTTTAAATATAAATTGTTTTTTATAATGTTATTTTAGTTCTAATTTTATGGATGAAATAATTACCTTAAATGCTTACGCAACACCGACATGGTGTTTATTCAATTAATGGAAAAATAAATGAATGATTCAAAAAATATTAAAAGTAATATAATTTGAATGAATTATTATATTTTGTGAATTTTTTAGATAAATATAACATGTTATTAATTTTTTAAAAAAATATACTTGAATTTATTTTTTTTATGTTGTTTCCAAAGTTAAATTAAATGAATAGTTACAAAAATGACATTAATGATACTTTATAATAAATAATGTTTTATTAAATGATTTAAAATTCCAAAAAATCATATATTTAGTCAATTGATTGGGATATTATTTAAATTATCAATTATGGTCTATTTATGGGCCAATTGTCCTTTTATAGTAACTATTTTCACCCCTAATGAGTAAAAAACCTTTTTATCATGACAATCGTCAAAAGGGTCAATAGAGGGTTAAAACAAAAATATAAGGATGAAAACATCACCTAAACTTGTCCAATTTTTATTAAATTATAGTATATAGACTCATAATAATCTTATATTTTAATTATATAAATTTTTAGCTATTTTAATTTGAAAATTAATTTATATTAGTTTAATACTTTAAGAAATTCCAAGAGTGTTCCTCCCCTCACTTATAAAAAGAACACCTCATCTCCTCTTTTCTTTACACATTTTTTAGCACTATATATCATCCAATACCTATAAAAATTTCTTCCTAACATCTATCCACATGTTTTATAGGCTTTGGTTTGATTATAAAACCAATCTAGGAAGGATTTAGGTATAGACCTAAAGAGGTTGTCTGAAGAAGATATATAGTTCTTAACCAAGCATTTTCATTTTATTTCCTATTATACCCCCATAAAATCTTCTTCATCCATGATGAAATAATAATATCAGTATATTATATATACAGATATTTTATTATGTTAATTTAATAATACATATCCATCATACTTCTATCAAATGAGAAATGAAACTGTCGTTTATGTGTATAGAAAACCACTGTCTCACGAACTGATATAATTCATTTTCCATCACCATCTCTCACTGATGATTATACTGGTGGATTTTATATATATATATATATTATTCATAACATAATTATCATTCTTTAAACATAATACATCATCTATTTTCTTTCCTTTTTATTCATTAAAAATGATAATGCCATTCGTGCGTACGTGTGGATTACCAGCTCCACGAAGTGATGTGATTCATTTTTCATAACCATATCACATGGATATTATATATAAGTTTATTTAAAGAAATAATGTGATATTTATGATATAATAATAATTATTGAAAGATAAAATAATAATTACCTTCTTTCCATCATGATCTTTGAGAAATGGAAACGTTACTCATACGTACGTACAACCTACTATCTCCATGATTGTAACGTAGTTCATTTTTCATAACCATATTTCATGGTTGGTTTTAAAAGTATAATTTATGTATAAATATGATAATTATTTCATGATTATTATTCATAATAAAATTGAATAATGACCTCTTTGACCATAGTCAACCTACCAAAGTCATTTTGGATATATCATCCAAATATCATCAAAACATCTGACATTAACTTAAATGATTAAGTAATTGAATATAACATGGTAATAAATAAAATAAAATGAATAATAAACATAAAAAATGTTCTTAAGTAAGTAAATTATTAACATAAGTTTATTATTTATGAATATAAATAACATATGTGATGATTCGGACTCGAGGTAAGGGACACTTTAACTTAAAACCTTGTTTTAAATGTTTTCAAGATTTATTTTCTAAATCCTTTTATTCCATGTCCGTGTTATTAAAATTATTTTATATATGTTTTTATATCAACATAAATGATTTATAAAGAAAATTTTATGACACTTTTTACTTTCTTTCAAAGTTTTTCAAAAAATAAATATTTTTATGGAAAGTTTTAAAAAAAAATAAAGAAATAATGTTTTATTTTAACGTATACGGTATCTACAATTTTTCCCACCACCATAAATATTATTTGGTGTTTTAATTACATTACAATATTTCATGTTTTATTCAAAGAAACACTTGTTTTACCTTTCTTTTGGGTATTTTGAAAATGGGTATTTAAAAGGAAAAGGGTATTTCGATATGTGAAAGTGTTTTACATACGGGTTTAAAAGAATTTTTCAAAGGTTTTGTGATGAAAAGGTGCAAGCATAAAATGTTTTATTCATGATATGGTACTTGAGAATTATATATGATGAATGAGTGATCTTGATATAGCTTATACAATGGGTGATCTCCATTATATATCTCTAATTTATTGAGTAATATTCTTTTTCTTCAATGGAAAGGAGGGAGTTGACCAAGGAGCACTACTAGAAAATCGGGCTATAGCCACGGTTTTATAAAATCATGGCTATAGGTATTTATACTAAGGCTAAGCCATGGTTTTATCCAAACAGTGGCTATAAAATGCACCTATAGCCACATGTTTCTTAAACTGTGGCTATAGGGTCACTACTAGAAATAAGTCCATTAGTGACCGCCATTGGTGGTCGCTAATGGTCTTTACAGACTACCTTGTGACTACCATTGGCGGTTGCAGTAGGCCCATTGGTGATGGGCTTTAGCGACCGCCAATGGCGGTTCCTTAAGGTACTCTGCCACGTGGCCGAATAACGGCCGCTATGGGGTCGACCTATAGTGACCGCTAAAGTCAGTCGCTATGGGTAACAAAAAATTCAACCTAGAGCGACCGCCTATAGTGGTCGTTGTGTTGCAAAACAAATCCTACCGTGGTCGCTAACCTGGAATTTTTTTATAAAAAAATACAATTCTACTTTCTGAACAGCAAAAACATAGCAAATATCACAAAAAAATCAATTCCAAATAGTAGAAACACCAGTATCCTCAAAAACAATAAATTAAAAACACACTTATTCACATATCCAATGATCTAAATAGCTCTACTCTATTCCAATCTTCTCTTTCAATAAACCTACAATAAGATACAAAAAAACTACTAAACAAAGCAAATAAAAATTAGTCGTATTTATTTAGTTAGTATATATATATATAATAATCAAAATAATTTATAATTTATTACTTACAAAAATGAGTCCAAAGCTAACATAAAATATATTTTTACAACGCTTATAGTTAAATAATGACTTTTAAAAGTAAATCAAGTTACCGTATACCAATCAATCTGAGCAATTCAGGTATCTGATCTGCGTACTGATTCTTCCTGCATAATATAAATGTCTTAAATATTTTTTTCCTAATATTTAAAGTCAATCGGTGCTCGTTTGGTTGGTTTTGACCACTACAGGCATGATTTTCTCATTATTACAACAATGATAATAAATTTGAAAATGAACTTTTAATTGTATCGATCAATCCCCGCATCGGATTGACGCATGGTTAATTTCAATAGACCACAAATGATTTGATAAATTTTCTCCTAACTTTGCACACCAAATATAAGTCGTTTTTGCGTTTTGACCCCTTCACGGGAGATGTTTCATTTTAATAACACTAAGCAACGTTACCTATTGTTTTCATTCATACCGAGCGACACGAGCATATAATTGATGCGACATTGATTCCTACATATCCAAAATGTCCCAATGATTGTTCTTACATGATTTTATTACAACCCAAGTGCATTAGGTTGGTATTGAAATCTTTTGTGTGATTTATCAGTTAACTCTGGATTTTAGGGTCAAATGACACTTTTGATCACACCGAGCAATTCAGGTATCCGATCCACATACTGATTCTTATTGCAGGATATAAATGTATTAAATGTCGTTTTCCTAATATTTCATGTCAATAGGTGCTCATTTGGTTGGTTTTGACCCCTACACACATGATTTTTTCATTATTACAACAATAATAATAAATCTGAAAATTAACTTTTAATTGTACCAATCAATCCTCGCATCGGATTGACGCGTGGTTGATTTCAATAGACCACAAATTCTTTGATAAATGTTCTCATAACTTCGCACAACAAATAGAGGTCATTTTCTCATTTTGACCCCTTCATGGGAGATGTGTCAATTTAATAATAGTAAGCAATGTTGCTTATTGTTTTCATTCATACCAAGCGACACGAGCATCTGATTGATGCGGTGTTGATTCCTACATATCCAAAATGTCCCGATGATTATTCTCACATGATTTCATTACAACCCAAGTGCATTAGGTTGGTATTGACATCTTTTACGTGATTTATCAGTTAACACATAATTTGAGTGGCAAATTCCACTTTTGATCATATCAAGAAATTCAGGTATCCAATTCATGTAATGATTCTTCCTACAGAATATAAATGTCTTAAATATCGTTGTCCTAAGATTTCATGTCAATTGGTGCTTGTTTGGTTGGTTTTGACCCCTAAACTCATGATTTTCTCATTATTACAACAATGATAATAAATCTAAAAATGAACTTTTAATTGTACCGATCAATCAATTGTACCGATCAATCCTCACATCGGGTTGATGCGTGGTTCATTTTAATAGACCACAAATTATTTGAGCAATGTTCTCCTAACTTTTCATGTCAAATAGAAGTCATTTTTTGCGTTTTGACCCCCCCCCCCCCCCACCACCTGAATCCCCCCAACCCCCTCCCCCTTGTACATCCCCCACTCCCAACCCCCTATAGCCCCCACCTCCACCCTGAACACCCCCCCCCCCACACACACACACACAAAATCCCCCCAAACAGCCCCCCCAAATAGCCCCCACCCCCTTCATACTCCATCCTGATAAATTTGCATAAGTCGGGAAGTTGTTGATTGTCTGCAATAAAGAAGCCTATAGTTTGAACATTTCATTTATTTCACAGTCATAATTCATCACACCATCACCCCAAAATTCATTCAACTCATCAACCAAAGTCTGAAGGTAAACATCAATCTTACCCCCCGGACTTCTAGGTCCATCAATAAGAGTCGAAAGTAATATAAATTTTTACTTCATACAAATCCACGAAGGAAGATTATACATAACCAACACCATGGCCCATGTGTTATGAGTTTAACCAACCATAGACTTGAATGGATTGAAACCATCTGTTGCCAACCCCAATCGTACATTAAGAACATCTTTAGCGAAGTCGGGGTGTCTATAATCTAAATCCTTCCATGCACGAGAGTCTGTCGGGTGGGTTAGCATATCACTTTCCTGATTTCTTTCTGCATGTCATCTTATTAAATTAGAAACTTTAGAAGACATAAAAAATATCTTCAACCTCATCTTTAGGGGAAAGTAATGCATTTTCTTTATGGAAATCAGTTTTCCCTATTTTGTATTCTGACTTTGATGAGTCGGGTTTCCCCTATTCTCTTTCCACTTGGAAGTTCTATAGACCATACAAATATATAAATGGATAGTTTCCTTTATAAGCAACGTATATTTGTTTGTACATGCATCTATGGTCTCATATGTAAAACCTAAGTTCTCTGTCAACTTACGAGCATGGTAATACGACTCAGGAATCTTAGCATCGACAGGAAGTACATTTTTCAATAACACCAACAACATGTCAAACGATGTGTCTGGACACTAATTCAAAGTCTTCAAATGCAACAACTCCATGATAAATGACAATTTATTATAAGCAATAAATCCATGATATAATTCTGTTTTTGCATCATCGAGTACTTCATAAAACCTCCTCTAATCACGATATGCACCAGAGTGTAGATTTAACTCACTAGTCTCAACATTCTGGATGTCAATGCCTTCAAGAGATAACCCACATACCATTTCAGTAAGAATTTCATGCATTGGATCATTTATTCTTGCATCAACATCCATCTGAACTGCATCTATATTTTGACAATGAATATATTCTTCCCCATGACGAGTCCAACTCTTATAATTTTTCAGAAATCCGTTCAAGAATAGGTTCTCTCTCACAGTATTTCATGTGAATTGATATATTTTTGCACATTTTCTACATGGAAAACTAATATAGTCACTTTGAAATCCTCCAGTAAACTCAATAAACTGCATAATTCCCTCAAAATATTCTCTAGATGTTTGATTTGAAAGATCAATCCAACTCTTATCCATATTAATATCTGTATAACAAAAATTTACACAAGACTTCATATTACATGCATTTTTCATATCAAATATATTTAAAATAAAGATTGACCAATTTCATGTGGACCATTGATAAAATAAACAATTTATATCTCTGAATAATAAACAAGAGAATAGACAATGGAATGGAAGTGAAAGACCATGTCATCACCACCATGTTGGTATGGTAAATCTAATGATGATTCTATATTCAAGAGTATATAATAATATTTTGATTAAGAATTTAAAAAAATGGAAATTAAATATTTCGTAACTCCTAAAAGATTAGATGAAAATATGTATAATGAAGAAACTATATTGAGAATGAATTTGGTCTATAATTCCATAGAGTAAAAATTTTTCAAGAAAGGAATATTATAGCTATGGAAAATGATTATTAAAACATCCAGTATACGAATTTTTCTTCACAAATGTTTAATTTTTCACAATCATTGGTTAATTTTTATCCTAAGGTAACCGATTAGGTCATCCACAACAAACTTTTCCAGCATTGATCTATGAATTTCAGGTTTGGTTCTCAAATTTGTTTCCATAAAGTGACTCACACTTATTATATTCTCCTCCTGTAAACATGATCATTGGTTCCCTTAAATATATTGTTCTTCATAATATGTAGTTGGATAGATCATGGGTCATATATAATGAGATTACTTAACTCATTTGATCGAATGGGTGGGGGAGTCGATCAGTTAAGAAACAAAATATATTTTATTGGGTATACTAAAAAATAGCAAACCAACATGAACAATAAGGAATCTGTGGTCCACTAATATCATAATGTATAAATTTTGATACACTATAATCAAAACATATAAAGAAACTATAACTATAGAAATTCAAATGCTAAATCACAAAAAATGAAACAAAACATAATAACCTGTGTGCGTATGTGGTACATGAAAAAAATCATCAAATACCAATCTTGAACTATCAACCTTAGCGACTAAGTTAATGCCTGCCAATAAATCAACAAATATAATTTGTGATGAAAGCGCCCAAAATCAATTCATGATGAAAGTGCCAATTTTAAATTTCTACATACATGTACATTGTATGTCATTCATACATGTATGATGGAAATTATATTTTCAAGTATGCATGTCCTCACATGTATGTGTATTCTATGTATGTACAATACAAATCTTTAATTTTCACATGGTGTGTATAAGACATTGTTCACTTCTTATTTTCTTCACACACACACACCTTATTCACACACATTTTCCACTTATTAATTTCTTCACACACACGCCTTATATGCACACATTTTCTAATTATAAATTTTAATGAACATTTACATTTATGTGTGCATATCCTCTTTCTTGTGCATTAACCTAAATAAGTATGTATGATACCTTTTCAAACCATGTGCCTTTTGCGATCTTGATCAAATAATAAATACTTCACGTAAGAATACATAGAGTATTCTCAAACTCAAACAAATTGTATCTTAGTACAAATAATGTCTCACTGCCTCTTGGATTCACACTGCCTTTGTGAAAGTGTGATGTCTTCTCATAGACACACTGTCGACACACATTGCTTCATAATTCTTCATGCACACAAGCACGTATACACATGAACTTCCATTTCCACACTTTTTATTCACACACAATATTCATATAATCTTCATGAATTCATATTTCATTCATCATGCTTCACTACCTTTGTTACTCAATTTCACATTGCTTCACTTGCATGAGATTATACACTCACTGCATCATGCATCATTTTGTGCACATTAATCTTCCATGCAAGACATTGTCTCAAAGATGAGTTTCAATTTGTGTTGTAAAGTACCCAAAATCAATACCCTAAAATGGAAATTATGTCATACCTGATAGCATGGAAAATCCGTAAGGGAGGGGAGTCAGAGACGGTGCTACAAGGGAGAGGAGGGGCAGCGGAGGGGAGCCAGAGGCGGAGGCGGTGCAGCGAGAGAGGGGACGGGCTGCGACAGTGGCGGGGGTCCATAGGCAGAGGTGGTGTGGCCAGGGAGGGGACGGGCGATGCGGTGAGGGAGGGGACATGTGACAGTATTAACGGGGAGCTAGAGGCAGAGGCGGTGCGGCAGCGGCGGTGTGGTGAGGGAGGGGATGGGTGACGGCATGGACGATGTAGGGTTTCAGGATCAGGAGAGCATGAGGGAGGTGGGGGATGGTTTTTTTTTGGGAAGCCTTATGACCACCTTTGGTGATCGCCCCTGTCGGGGGCCTCTAAATCCCCCTTTTCCAGTAGTGGTTGTTTCATAAAAGGTTATTTCCATGGTTCGTTGAAACTACAGTAATAGCCTCTACCTATATCCATGGTTTTATAGAACCATGACTATAGGTTCCCGCCTTAGCGTGGGAAAAAAATATGTTGGGAAATGGCGGGAAGAGCTATAGTCACACCTTTTTCTTCTATTACCATGGTTCTTAATGATATATATATACACCAAAAGATATTCGCAGTGTAGTGGTAAGTCGTTCGGTTCGCGGTAGCGCAGGTTAGGAGATCAAATCCGACTAGGAGCTATTTATTTTAAATTTATAGCCATGGTTTACATGGGTTATAGCCATGGTTTTCCACCATGGAAATAGACCCTATAAGCACGGTGGTCAACCATGTGAGCTATTGCCACATTTTCCAAAACCGTGGATATAGGGTCTATTGCCATGGTGGAAACTGTGGCAATAGCCTCTTAAAGCTGTGGTTATAGTTTTTTTCTATAGCCACACCAATACATTCCATAGAAAGTTGGAACTGTGGCTATAACTTATAGCCATAGTTTTGACCCTTATAGCCACAATTTTGTACTGTGGCTATAGATGAAATTTCTACTTGTGGAGGTTTCTACTATAGATTTCACTAAGTTTTAGTTATTTATGACACAAGTAAACACTAGTTATTAATATAATGCTCTAAGTTGCCTAAAAGGGTTTTTATTTTCTTATTATGTGTTTTAAAGGTTTATTTTAATCAAAAAGTGTGTGTTTTCATGTGGATATAATTTATTTCACATGCTCAGAGATTATCAGATAAAAGTAAAAAAAAATATGGGTTTTCATGTTTTTTACTGGACTAGTTGATTTTTTTCTTTTATGTCCCTTACTAAGCATTTCATGTTCATCCCACGTTTTTAAATTTTTTTCAAAGGTGTTAAGGATGAGTAAGGACAAAGAAGAAATCAAGTTAAAAGCTGTGAATATTAATCATGAAATGAAAACATTTTTCATTTTAAAAGTTTTATATCATGGAAAAAATGGATACTGAGTAGAAGTGTCCACTTTGTAATATATGAGTTTGGTATATAAAAATTATAACCTAATTATCTAAAACTAAAAACTATAAAGATCCTCAAAATTTAGGAAAATTGTCACGACCCGTCCCCCGGGGCCCGTGTCGTGACTATCCCATGTTGTACATCTCGTTCCCCTCGTTGTTTGATTTTCATGATCACAATCACTTTATTGTTTGTCTAACATTGTTTTTAAGTGTTGTGGATGATAGGAAAAAGATTTCCAAAGGATTGGCCCAAGAATGGACATCAAGTGGACTGAAATTCAGTCCACCGGCCAACCGGTGTGATAGCACCGGCCAGCCGGTGGACCTGGCAGAGGCATTACCCACTGCCAGGTTCCACCGGTCAGCCGGTGGCTCTGTCACCGGCTAGCCGGTGGCATCCTGGTTCAACAGTGAGACCTACTGTCTCACCACCGGCCAGCCGGTGGCCTTCTCACCGGCCAGCCGGTGGCTCCTGGGCAGAAGCACTCTCCACATTCCAAGGCACCGGCCAGCCGGTGGAGCTATACCGGCCAGCCGGTGGAGCTGTACCGGCCAGCCGGTAGCCCAGTCAAACTAGTCGTTGGCTTTGACCAGTCAACTCCCATTTGGCCTCCAACGGCTCTTTAGGCCTTTACAACGGCTCTGAAGCCTCCCCAAGGGTTCCATGCCTATAAATAAAGGCTGAGGAAGCCCCGGACACCTACCGGAACTATTGTGAAGCCAACGGACACTTTTTCCATCATTCGGCAATCCTCCGGCGAGCCACTTTAAAGGAACCCCAAGTGCTCCAACCAACTTCCAATCCAAGGAGCACCTCAAGAAGCTTGGGAGAGCACGCTACATCAACTCCATCTATCCAATTGGCGCCCAAGGCTTCTCCTCAATTACGGTTTTTATTGCATTATTTATTTTGAGCTTAAAATTGGGTTTCTGCCTACAAACCCCAACTCCTTTTCTATTCCTCTTTCTTTTGGGTTTCACATCACCACTAAGGTGTGAAGAGGTTCACAAGCTTTTCCTCTAAAAAGCTTGAGACATAGGTGAGCTAGCCTTCACCTGTAAGAAGGCTAGTGGGTTCTTGCTATTCCATTGAAATCAAGTGGGTTCTTGCTAAACCACAAAAAGCAAGCTGTAATAGGTCCTAGTGCTACCTCAAAGCCTAGTGGGTTTCTTGCTAAAACCATTGAAAAGCAAGCGTTAGAATCTCTCAACGGTTGAGTTGGGAGCGGAGACGTAGGCCGGGTTTTGGCCGAACTCCGTTAACAATTTCTTGTGTGATTGCCTCTTTTATTTCCGCTGCATTTCAACTTTGATTTTAATTTGTTAATCTTTTTTTTAAAAGGCAATTCACCCCCCCTCTTGCCATCACTTCCGTTTTGTTCCGACCAACAATTGGTATCAGAGGGCGTATTTGAATAATTCCCTAAACCGGTTTCAAATTAAAGATCCTATTTTTTGATGGCTTCTACCGCTTCTTCCTCTCAATCCCCCGAAGGACATTCTTTGGATCGTGCTCCATTCTTTGATGGAGCCGATTATACTTTTTGGAAAACCCGCATGTCAACTTTTCTCAAAAGCATTAGCTATCCTATTTTTAGAATTGTTATGCATGGTTTTACCCTCACTTCTTCCGATGAGTCTAAATGGACCGCCGCCGACATTGCAAATTTAGAGCTTGATGGCAAAGCCATGAATGCTCTTCATTGTGGCTTAGACCGTAATATATTTAATTGTATTTCTACTTGCTCTACTTCTTACGATCTTTGGAAATTTTTAGAACTAACCTATGAAGGTACTAGCGAGGCTCCAAAGCAAGAATCCGATCAAAAGCAAGAACCCGACGAAAAGATCAAGCTCGTTTGCCCACCTCACAAGAAAAGGGCCAAGAAGAAGAAGAAGAAGGCTTTAAAGAAAAACTTGGAGTGATAGCTCCTCCTTCTCTTCTTTCTCCTCAAGCGACAATGGTAATAATTGCCTAATGGCAAAACATGAGGTATCTTCCTCCTCTTCCTCCTCTTCCTCCTCTAGTTCTTCTAATTCTTTTAATCATTTATCATATGAAGAACTCCAACATGCTAGAGACCAATTAGAAAATGGTTTTCATGAGCTTTCTTCAAAATTTGTTTCTTTGAAAAAAAATTTCAAAAAACTTTCCTCCGAAAAAGAACAACTTCTCAAAGAGAAGGAGGAACTTTCCCTAAAAATCCAAAATTTCCCAAATGTCGATTCTTTGGAATCAACCATCAAGGACCTTAGAGAATCCTTAGCCAAGTTCACCCAAGGTGAACAAAATTTGACCAAATTATTAGGTTCTCAACGAGTATCTAGAACCACCAATGGACTTGGCTACACCAATATAGCTTCCTCCTCCCATGCACCCACTGTTTTTGTAAGGGGGAGCTCTAGTTTCAAATTTTGCAACTATTGTAAAAAACTCGGGCACCTTATTTATGAATGTAATTGCAAAAATGCCCGGTACGGCCAACCCAAGTCTATTTTCTATTCCGATGAGTTCTATAGGAGAAGACCCGCCATGAGACAAGTATGGATTGAAAAATCCCTTCTAGCGAGTCTCTCCGGGCCTAAAATTGTCTCTTTTCAAAATCCCACTCCCCGGTGATTCATTGTTTTTATTTAGGGGGAGTTAGGTTTGTTTAAGCTTTTTGTTTCAATTCAAACTTTCAATTTCAAATTAAGACCTTTTGACTTCAATTTCAAAATTTTTGATTCCAACTTTCAATTTCAACACTTGGTATCAAAATATTCAATTCGAATTTTTAATTCAAAAATCTCTTTCAATTCATTTTTGATTCAAAACTCTCAATTTCAAAAATTTCATTTGGTTTCAAATTTCAAATTTCAATTGGTTTTTGATTCAAAACTTTCAATTCAAACTGTTATTCAAATTTTCATTTCAATTATCTCAATTGATTTTTCAATTCTCAAAATCTAGTTTTTCAAACTTTTTCCCTCAATCAAGTTTTATGCCCCGTGCTATTTTGATAATCACAAAGGGGGAGAAATTTCTTGATTGATTGGGGGAGAATCCTTTTCATCATGCTTAGCATTTCCTTTCAATTTCAGTATTTTACATTAATTGTTTTGGTGATTGTGATCATCAAAATAGGGGGAGATTGTTGTACATCTCGTTCCCCTCGTTGTTTGATTTTCATGATCACAATCACTTTATTGTTTGTCTAACATTGTTTTTAAGTGTTGTGGATGATAGGCAAAAGATTGCCAAAGGATTGGCCCAAGAATGGATATCAAGTGGACTGAAATTCAGTCCACCGGCCAACCGGTGTGATAGCACCGGCCAGCCGGTGGACCTGGCAGAGGCATTGCCCACTGCCAGGTTCCACCGGTCAGCCGGTGGCTCTGTCACCGGCTAGCCGGTGGCATCCTGGTTCAACAGTGATACCTACTGTCTCACCACCGGCCAGCCGGTGGCCTTCTCACCGGCCAGCCGGTGGCTCCTGGGCAGAAGCACTCTCCACATTCCAAGGCACCGGCCAGCCGGTGGAGCTGTACCGGCCAGCCGGTAGCCCAGTCAAACTAGCCGTTGGCTTTGACCAGTCAACTCCCATTTGGCCTCCAACGGCTCTTTAAGCCTTTACAACGGCTCCGAAGCCTCCCCAAGGGTTCCATGCCTATAAATAAAGGCTGAGGAAGCCCCGGACACCTACCGGAACTATTGTGAAGCCAACGGACACTTTTTCCATCATTCGGCAATCCTCCGGCGAGCCACTTCAAAGGAACCCCAAGTGCTCCAACAAACTTCCAATCCAAGGAGCACCTCAAGAAGCTTGGGAGAGCACGCTACATCAACTCCATCTATCCAATTGGCGCCCAAGGCTTCTCCTCAATTACGGTTTTTATTGCATTATTTATTTTGAGCTTAAAATTGGGTTTGTGCCTACAAACCCCAACTCCTTTTCTATTCCTCTTTCTTTTGGGTTTCACATCACCACTAAGGTGTGAAGAGGTTCACAAGATTTTCCTCTAAAAAGCTTGAGACATAGGTGAGCTAGCCTTCACTTGTAAGAAGGCTAGTGGGTTCTTGTTATTCCATTGAAAGCAAGTGGGTTCTTGCTAAACCACAAAAAGCAAGCTGTAATAGGTCCTAGTGCTACCTCAAAGCCTAGTGGGTTTCTTTCTAAAACCATTGAAAAGCAAGCGGTAGAATCTCTCAACGGTTGAGTTGGGAGCGGAGACGTAGGCCGGGTTTTGGCCGAACTCCGTTAACAATTTCTTGTGTGATTGCCTCTTTTCTTTCCGCTGCATTCTTTACTTTGATTTTAATTTGTCAATCATTTTTTAAAAGGCAATTCACCCCCCCTCTTGCCATTTTTTAAATTTCTTGATTGATTGGGGGAGAATCCTTTTCATCATGCTTAGCATTTCCTTTCAATTTCAGTATTTTACATTAATTGTTTTGGTGATTGTGATCATCAAAATAGGGGGAGATTGTTGTACATCTCGTTCCCCTCGTTGTTTGATTTTCATGATCACAATCACTTTATTGTTTGTCTAACATTGTTTTTAAGTGTTGTGGATGATAGGCAAAAGATTGCCAAAGGATTGGCCAAAGAATGGACATCAAGTGGACTGAAATTCAGTCCACCGGCCAACCGGTGTGATAGCACCGGCCAGCCGGTGGACCTGGAAGAGGCATTGCCCACTGCCAGGTTCCACCGGTCAGCCGGTGGCTCTGTCACCGGCTAGCCGGTGGCATCCTGGTTCAACAGTGAGACCTACTGTCTCACCACCGGCCAGCCGGTGGCCTTCTCACCGGCCAGCCGGTGGCTCCTGGACAGAAGCACTCTCCACATTCCAAGGCACCGGCCAGCCAGTGGAGCTGTACCGGCCAGCCGGTAGCTCAGTCAAACTAGCCGTTGGCTTTGACCAGTCAACTCCCATTTGGCCTCCAACGGCTCTTTAAGCCTTTACAACGGCTCCGAAGCCTCCCCAAGGGTTCCATGCCTATAAATAAAGGCTGAGGAAGCCCCGGACACCTACCGGAACTATTGTGAAGCCAACGGACACTTTTTCCATCATTCGGCAATCCTCCGGCGAGCCACTTCAAAGGAACCCCAAGTGCTCCAACCAACTTCCAATCCAAGGAGCACCTCAAGAAGCTTGGGAGAGCACGCTACATCAACTCCATCTATCCAATTGGCGCCCAAGGCTTCTCCTCAATTACGGTTTTTATTGCATTATTTATTTTGAGCTTAAAATTGGGTTTGTGCCTACAAACCCCAACTCCTTTTCTATTCCTCTTTCTTTTGGGTTTCACATCACCACTAAGGTGTGAAGAGGTTCACAAGATTTTCCTCTAAAAAGCTTGAGACATAGGTGAGCTAGCCTTCACCTGTAAGAAGGCTAGTGGGTTCTTGCTATTCCATTGAAAGCAAGTGGGTTCTTGCTAAACCACAAAAAGCAAGCTGTAATAGGTCCTAGTGCTACCTCAAAGCCTAGTGGGTTTCTTTCTAAAACCATTGAAAAGCAAGCGGTAGAATCTCTCAACGGTTGAGTTGGGAGCGGAGACGTAGGCCGGGTTTTGGCCGAACTCCGTTAACAATTTCTTGTGTGATTGCCTCTTTTATTTCCGCTGCATTTCAACTTTGATTTTAATTTGTTAATCTTTTTTTTAAAAGGCAATTCACCCCCCCCTCTTGCCATCACTTCCGTTTTGTTCCGACCAACACCCCAAGCCCGCCTTCCATAGGCTAGGGGCTGGCGACTAGCACCGAAGGCGTATTCCCTAAATCTAGGAAGACATTTACTTTATAACCTGTAAACACACAACCAGGCACATAGCAAGATATGAACTCAAGAAAACTATACACTAGTGGAAAATGGGTTTATACCAATGCATGCATGCCCACAGTTTATAAGAACCGTTGGAAAATTGTGGTTTATTCCTACGGTTTTGCTAAAACCGTCGATATACATTACCGATTTCTGATTTTTATCAGGATCCCTTTCAATTTTTTACCCCCTCGTGAACCCTCCCCAACCTCAGCCTCTCGGCCCTCTCCTCCCCTTCCCGACCTTAACCTCCTCGACCTCCCGACCTCCGCCTCCGCCTCCCGACCCCCAACCCCTCTCGGCTCCCTCTCCGATGATGACATCCCCCTCCCCTCTCGGCTCCTGGCTCCCTATCCTTTGGCGATGTTCCCCCCTCTGACGACGTCCCCATCCCCCCTCTCTAGTCGCGCGTGAGACCCCCCATGGCCGAACACCCCGTGCAATGTCCCCCTCTCTCGTCTCTCTCTCCTCTGCCATTTCTCCCAAATTTCTTGAGGGTTCTTGATCAGTACTTCCAGGTAAGAATTCATCTTCTTTAATTCTTCAATTTCTTAGAGTGTTCCTCTCTATGGTTGCCCGGTTTCATTCGGTTGAACCCTAGGGGTTTTGAGGTTTCCTGATTCTAACTTTGATCCTTGTTTCTAGGGGGTATCATGGTTCTCTCAGGTCGCTTGGGGCATGTTTTGGAATCTGATGCTGAAGGCAAAGTGGTTTAGATAGTCTTGGTTCATCTGCCACCATTTGAGGTTGGTTTATTCTTCTCTCTTTGTTTGGCCCAATTTAATTTGGTGCTTGTAGTGATTTATGTGTCTATAAAAACTATATATTAGGTATGAATTGCATGAATAAGACTACTTTACATCCTGCATATCTATTTGTGTGTGTTTGTAGCTCATATCATGTTATATGTTCAAGATTCATCCTTTGGTGTAATCATCTCATGTTTGTTTATTTATGGGTGGGTGGAGATATGTTGAGAAACATGATATTGTACAATGGATATATGGGTATAGTTGATTTTTTTTATTCTGTTTTGGTATGTGCTATTATATTTTTCTAACACGGCCTAGTGTATGTTTGATTCTAATTTCATTGAATCTTATTTTTATGATTCATTTTTTAATTTTGAATTTATGTTAATTATATTAATCTAATTTGGGTTATTTATCTTTTTTACTTCTGTTTATTTGATGTTTCATGGATGTCTAATGTATGGGTGACCCATTCTAGATTCTCAATAACCGATTCAATGCCACACATTCTTGAGGATGAAACAAAGAAATTTAAATGAAACCAACATGAATTCGTTCAAAATGAATTGAATGAAATAAGACATAATATAAGTAGGAAAAATCAAAATAATATGAATTGTATTAACCTATAAAGAGTAAAATTGAATATTCCTAAATGAATCTACAATAAATTAAATTAGCGTATATCGAACAAATAAATTAAAACTAAACAGATATAAAACAAATCATATCATGTTGTATCAAAACGAATCATACATAATCAGTGACATGCCTCAATTAGGATGACATCAAACATAATAAACCAAGATGAACCATAGGAAACCAAACCAAATAATATTATGAAGAGTAAACCCAAAATGAGTTGAACTAAATAAAGTGGCACCATACAAACCCACAAATGATGTATCAGATTGAACCAAATATAATGAATTAAAACCTATATAACCACAACCAACGTGAACTAAATTGAACTAAACCAAACTGATATGAACCAAATGTAATGAAACTGAATTGATTAGAACCCCATATTTAAGTGATAACTTCCATGCCCTTTCAATAAGAGATTCATCTCCATTTTCAATAATTGGCCCAGTCAGTGAAAGATAATGTGTGAAATAGAAACGGTCAGATCATCTCACCATATCAACAACCTCATCAGAGCCTAATGGTGTGTACTCAAATCAAGAGATGTATAGTAGCCTGGGGTGAAACAAGGCACCAGGGATTACGGCGGTGTTGTGATAACTGTATCAATGAAGGTGATCCCCTATCTATCCAAATAAAAACTATAAAGGACCACTGATTCTATAAGGGATATTTTCCTATTGAATATGGCTCAAGAGATGCTAGAGGCCTATAAGGGTCAATACGACTATATTAAGAGGCCGAATCTCTACCACTCAAGCTGCCATTACAAAAGTGCCAACTTGGATTCCTGAACACGCATCCCCTACTGGAAAAAACCACCCATTCAAAAATATTTCCATGAAACCATCAATCCTAAGGATTATATATATTTACAGCCTCACTCAATAACCCCATGTGGTGTATTCTCCTACTTCTATGATTTCTAAATATGAACTGACACTATTATGGAACTTCTAGGAAGGGAACCGGTGAGGGCGTATAGCGGTCAGCCAAGATCTACTATGATAGTGTAAAATATTGATCCAATCTTTAAAAGAGATGATAGATTGTATAGAAATATCATTTCTTAACTTTTCTTTCATGATATTGAGCATATCCTTCACTAAAACTAGAGTCTATGAGGGGTTATCCTAGACATCCATGACAGGAAGAAATTTGTCTCACATTTCCCCAAGGGGGGGGGTATCATTCCTATTCAATAAACATCCTAGAGGCTAATTCTAACTTCGTTGTGGGAAAAATGGAATGAGTTGGTTCCAAGGAACCAATGGATAATCAGTTCTATTAGAATATTAGACTGGTGGTATATGATATACTAGGAAACCCATACTGGTTCATAAATATGGATAACGTGTAGTTGGTCAGAAAAATCTAAGCATCTTTACCTAACCAAGAATATCCATGCTCATTAATCATAAATGTGCCCATGCGGTTCAAAAGACACCATGGAAGCCCTGGCGACAGGTCTACCTTATCTCACAACATCCGGTTGGCATGTCACATTCATCATGAAAAAGGTTTTAAACACGACCATTTGACTTTGTGTCACAATGAATGACTCCATGAAAAGACTAAATGGTTTTACATGATAATGATCATGAATCACCACAAGACCCTTCATTGGTGATGCAACATAGTACCAATAGGTAGAGATATTATCTTTGATAACACTCTTACGAAGTTTCAAGACCCCTTGCCTTTCTCAAATGAAGAATTAAATAAAAGAGGAAATGGTGGACAATTCTTGTGGAGTGTGATACGTTGGAAATTACCCACATGGTTAGTCAATACCCCATTGGTTGGACAAAGTATAATAATTGGGGTGTAGGTGGAAGGTTATTGTGGTCAATGATCATTATGTGATACCCCATGAATAAACCATTGCTAGATCATAAGAAACGCATAACAACAATTCCCTACATCGAATCCATCCTGAATCTACAAGATACACACCACAAAAGGTGGTGTATAAATATGGTTTTGAGGCCTCTATATCCCTCCCCCTTAGCACAAAAAAAGGAATCTATGCACTTGCACATTCAAGCATCCACAACTGATCACATACATTGCAGATTTCTCATAGCGGCCAATCTCGTGATCACAATGATTACCCACTGGGTAAAATATAGGGAACAACCTAAGGGGTCATGAGGCATGTATAAACACTTCATGTGATAACATGATGTATTGCGAAGGACTTCTGGCGTGACATCCAGGTCATGTGAAGGAGGTCCTGAATATCTGATGAATCATTTGAATCCTTAATAATCTAATACTAGAAAAATATAAGGAATATATTTAATAAAAGATTGAATAAAGATTAAAATACATGATACTTATGTAAATAACATATACAATGATCCTCATAAACATCACACGACTCACCCAGATCATGTGAAAGCATCGGGACATGTCACCCAAATCATGCGACCCTCCCTGGATATGCCATTTGGATCATGTGATGTCCTCCACACATTTCTATAAAGTCTCATGACACCCCTCAGACATGCCACCTAATTCTTTTGAATCCTTATGGGCTATCCATATAGATCTTACAATTTCCACATACAGGTCACCAAAATTATGCAACAACCCCATTGTCTATTAGTTAGGTCTCGCGAAGTCCTCCATACTTGCTAGCCAGATCATTTTACATCCTATAAGAATATCATGAAGGTTTCATGATGAAAAAAGGTCAAGTCACCTGGATTTCACTGTCTCAATGTCTTTAACACAGTCTTGAGGATGAATTTTGAAGTTCTATCCACATGAATTAGGAATGGAATTTCATCACATGGTATATGATAATCTAATTATAGATGATGTAGGTCCAACAATAGTGAGAGGTACAATTAATATTGATTCATTATTATATAGTGTCTTATTTGAAAATATTTCCACCAATTATATTATTTAGACCTATATTGTGTACATGATAAATCATTTTATTGATTTCATGCATTTTTTGATTTAAATTGAAATGCATTTAGATAAAAGGAGAGAGAAAGGTCTCAGATTCCCCTCTTATGATTTTCCTTATATGATATCATTCATTTCTATGTATTTTTTACTCTAGATATGGAACCAATGGATATAATTATTAATATGGATTGATTGATTATTATTAATTCCATGATCGACTAGAACCCAAATGAATGAAATTGTCCAAGATAATATAAACAAAAACAAGACGAACTAAATCTAATGGAAATTTCAAACTTGTATTGAACAAAACCAAACTAAGCTGAAACTCGAGCCAAACTAATTATCTACCATTTATAGGAATATTAATTGTTAATTAATAGGAATGTACTTTTTGATAGTATAATTTTGAAACATGGATTTGTTTCTCCCTTGCTTGCAGGAACATGATTTGACCCATGTGGCGTTGTGGTTCTTATATGTTGGGTGGTGACATGTATAGTCACAGGAGACAGGTATGTTTTAGTTTAGTTTTTATTTTATTTTCTTTATCGCATTGGTCACTTAGGTCTTTTACTGGTTTCTATGGACAAGGAGTAGTTATATTATATGAAGGAGGCCAGAAGGGGTTCAGATTGTTTCAGTCTGCCGGCTTTGATCCGAGGTAAGATTCTATGATTAATACTTGTCTCGCACCTCATGTATTTTGGGGATTTCAATGTTTTTGACTCCATATTATGTTTTTGGTAGGGCGTTGGATCGTTTTGTGTTGGTTTGGGTGGATTTGGTTCTCCGTTGCCAATCGAGGTAAGGTTTTAATGTTGTTGGTTGGTTTTTCACTGGTTATGTAGGGTCCTTTATGTGTTTTAAGGTTCTTAATATCCTTTGTGTAGTGCGTTGATACCTTCTCATTGGTTTCGAGTCACCAAGTCAAGGGTGACTCACCTACATGTGCATAGGTAAGTAAATATATGTATGTGGGTTCCCCTGTTACGTGTATAGTCAACCATGGCAATGATTATACACGTATGGGGCTAGGTGTGCCCATGTATATATATATAAATGCATACGTAGGTGAGTAGAGACTGGTATATGCATATAATAATATGTGTAAGGATCTCCTTGCACATGCTCATGGCCATGCGGGTGTGTGCATAGAGGCTAGGTGTCCTTGCATGTGTGTGAAGGTGCGTATACCCAGTGGGGGAGCAGCAGCTTTTAGTTAGAAAGCTCCAAGAGTTGAAGTGGACAGCTTGGTTCCACCTTGAGGTAGAGTCCCTCTCGTAGCCTCTTTAATTTAAGAATGCTTTAAATTGAATTTAGCTTCTTTCTTAATTTTGCTTAATTATATTGAATTACATATCTTGAATAAGTTTTCTTTAATATAATTGTTTCATTTGATAAATAAAGTCATGTTTTTATAATAAAACCACTTTTAAAAACAACGAATATAAAACATATATCTTTATCATACCACGATCCTGAATCAAGAATCTGTTTTTTATAACATAAGACCAGTTTCTATAATGTGAAGGACAACTAAATAGGATTTATTTGGAATCCTAGCTAGAAGATGCTACCCCACAGATATTGTTGGACCGGGCTAACATGCCGCGGTCATGCTGCGGTCACGCCGCGGTCACGCCACGGTCACGCCGTGATTTGGCCCTACTCCAGGATGGCACCCCGCGGCGGTTCGCAGTCTTGTCGGAATTTGATGTATGATACCTAGATAGAGTTTTAGATACATTACCCACCCATAGTTAATGGGTAGGGAGGCAACGGCCGGAATGTTTCCCCACTTCCTCCTGCTCCCTTCACTCCTGACTGGAAGATGTTTCCCCGCAGATGTCGCTGGACCGGGCTAACACGTCACGATCATGCCACGGTCATGCCGCAGTCACGCCGCGGTCACGCCGTGGTCACGCCGCGGTCACGCTGTGATTTGGCCCTGCTCCAGGACGACACTCTGCGACAGTTCGCAGTCCTGTCAGAATTCGATGTATGATACCTAGATAGAGTTTTAGATACATTACTCACCCATGGTTAATGGGGAGGTAGGCGACGGTCGGAATGTTGCCCCGCCTCCTCCTGCTCCCTTCGCTCTTGGCCGGAAGATGCTGCCCCGCGGATGTCGTCGGACCGGGCCAACACACCGCGGTCATGTCGTGGTCATGCCATGATTTGGCCCTACTCTAGGATGACACCCCACGGCGTTTCGCAGTCCTATCGTAATTCGATGCATGATACCTAGATAGAGTTTTAGATACATTACCCACCCATAGTTAATGGGGAGGGAGGTGACGGTCGGAATGTTGCCCCGCCTCCTCCCGCTCCCTTCGCTCCTGGATGGAAGACGTTGCCCCATGGATGTTGCTGGACCAGGCCAACACGCCGCGATCACGCCGCAGTCACACCACGATCATGTCGCGGTCACGCCGCAGTAATGCTATGATTTGGCCCTGCTCCAGGATGATACCCCACAACGGTTCGCAGTCCTGTCGAAATTCGATGTATGATACCTAGATAGAGTTTTAGATACATTACCCACCCTCCTTCTTGGACCCTAGATAGCCCCCCCCCCACCCTCCTCCCTAGACCCTGGACAACCCCTCGGATAACCCCCCCACCCTCCTCCCTAGACCCCGGACATCCCCCCCCCCCCCAACCCTCCTCCCTGGACCCCGGATCCCAATCTAATCTCTCTTCAATGTTCACCCTAAATCCCAATGGAAAAGAGGGTTTTAGAGCTTCGGAAGAAGATGAGAGAAGAGTGCAAACCCTAATCGAAAAGCGGAAGAAAGAAGAGGATTAGACTCACCCGGATCTTCAATCCGCACTTGACGACACTCAAAATTCCCAAGTGACGTGTTCGAGTCAACCCCACCTCAAACTGAGGCACGGTGTGGCTGGTACCACTCAAAGTGTCTCACTTTTATTTTAAATGGATAAAATTTTAAATGAAAACAACAACTGACATACAGAAAACTGACCAAACGGATTCAGATTGTGTTAACACCCCCACCCCCGTGGACAGCCCCTCACCCCTGGACACCCCCACCCCAGTGGACAGCCCCTCACCCCTGGACACCCCCACCCCTAGGACACCCCCAACCCCTTATATGTCATATTATATATGTGTTATATATAATTCAGAATTTTTTATGCAACATAATTCATTTTGTATGTGTTATTGATTCATAATTCAGAATTCATTACATAATTCATTCTGCATGTATTCAATTGAGAATTCAATTATGAATTCTGTATTGCATTGGGTAATTGGGTTCATATACATGATTATAAAAAAAGTTCACAAGTTCTTGATTTTTTAAACCGGTTTCAGATTTCTTTCAACCATGCTCTAAAAACTTTTAGAGTAGTTCACAGGTTACAAAAACAGTTCACAAATTCCTGATTTTGTAAACATATTTCAGATTTTCAGTTTTTTGTAAACAAATTCCAGATTTTGACAACCTAACACATTGATGAATTCACAGTTTATCCCTTTTAGCAACTCTTTCTAAATACATGCTTCCCTTTTAGAGATCACTCCCCCAAAAGGTTAGACACATATCAAACTCTAAATGCACCTATCATTTCCAAAACCACACAATAGATGTATCGTGAAACCTTAAGAACCCACACTATGTGCTAACCTCAGTCAGTCTATCCTCATTTGACTCATTCCCTGAGCACCCATCTCCATTCGTCGTCATGTTTCCACCTCGATTCATTTCAATGCCTTCACTACCAAAGGCATTACACAACCACCCAAACCCACCAATTGGAATCTGTACCCGACCCTAGTGTAGTTCAATAGTCAAATCCTCTACTAACTCAAAACCACATTTATTTCCTACCGCACGCAACAACTCACCTCAGATACCCACACCTCATATTTCTTTTCGAAAACACCCCAATCCCATGCCCACAATCGGCTCAATCATATACCCTAAATGATTTTCTATTTAAACACCCTATGAAAACTAATTGCACACATCAAGGATTCCTCACTAGAATCACAATGCCACCCCAACCAATCCAATCACAATGCCACCCTAACCAATCAAAATCCAGTTTCACAAACCTATGAGCCTTCTAGAACAAGGATTATATCTTTGCAACAAATACATCACTCCCCACCATAGAAGTTTCATCATCATCAAGTCACACAAAAAACCTCAACCACTTTGTCGAACTCTCCATGATCATAACCCATAAGATGTTTCATATCTATCCAAAAGACAGTAGGGTATCTAGACATATAGCCATTTTCCCCCATTATTCTAATAAAGATATTATTGTTTTTGGAATGATCGTCACTAAATAATTTTATGCTATGATTTTATCGATGAATACCACCAACAGCCATCTATTTCAGATGTCGCCAATCACTACATGGACATGTCAAAGTCATTTAAAAGTCTTGGGCATCCCTACCCATGATAATATCATCACATAGAAATCATTCATCTGCTTACTCATAGTTTTCTTCCCTACTCAAGAAACTCAGCCTACGCCCTCTAACTGGTTCTACCCCTAGTAACCACATGCACTAGCAAAACACCAACACTCCAAGCAATTCTCATTTAATGAAAACCAGGCACCTCCATGTGCTTCCTACCAAAACAAAATCTCCCATGCACAGTCTCCACCCAAAGAGAAAGTTTGCACATAAAACCACATCAACCCACATTTCCTTGAGCACCTATTATTCTTATGATCAAATTTATAAGTATAAGAACCACCAATTTTAATATACATTACACAGGCTAGGCACCCAAACATGTCCATCCCTCTAGAATCCAACCACAAGGGTAAACCACAAGCACTCAAGTTCTCTTCCTCAAAACCAAAGCCACCCTATATTCCAAAACCCATATCAGGTTTCACCATTCATGTACTACTTTAAAAGGTCCAAAAAATCCATCTTGATGTCACACACCCAAAATAACACATAACCTAATTGACATGTCTCATCTTCTGATGAATTTATCTAAGACTAATTTTACTTCTGAAGTAATCACACATTTATTCCTTTCATTTTCTCATCTGCTTCTAGAGCCTTAAACACCATATTTTTTTCTTATTTCTTACAAATTATTTTCAATTTAACATTTCATAATTTCTTCTGGTGATTACTACACCATGTTTTTTCCATATTTTTTATTGAAACTCTCTTCATAAGGTGAAGTTAACCTTACATTCCTCAAGAATCAATATTATGGAATCAATCTTAAGGAAATTTTCAATTAGTTAAGGTGTTCTATTCTTTCGATCATCCTATTTTCTTCATATTTTGATAACCATAGTTTCTCGGTATTTATACAACCTTTAAAAGTAAAGTGTGTGACTTCTAGTTAGTCTATTAACCAAATTCGTCCTGATTTTGGGACGATTTGAAGAAGGCTGAAATCACTGGGGAGAAATCTGTTTGTCCCCCTTTCTGTGGCATCCATTTCTCTCAGTGGTTTTAAAATCACCAAACAGATTCAATCCATTTCTTTCGGTGGTCCTATGACTTTCACTGGAATCGAGATCCTCCAACTACTTCACTTTGGATGTTTTGAAACCTCCTGCAATTTTTGTGTGGCTTGAGGTCGACCAGTGGGTTAGCAATCTGGTCCTTCATCTCTGACCTATAGATATGGTATTTTTGGCTTGGATCTTGGGAAAAAAGAGGCATACCATGCAGGTTCATAGGACATGGAAGAAGCGGAGGCCTAGAAGGAGGGTGATGTCGGCACAACCATTTCCAAGGGAGTTCCCCTTCAAAACAGATTCTTAGATTTAGGTAAAGGTCTTTTAGATGATGATGATTCATGGAGTGGAAAAGGGTTGGTAACAGAAATCCCAAGAAGGCTGGGAATTTTAAAAAGGAGAAATCTTCAGTGATTCAAAAAGGAGCAATTGAACCTTCTAAGAATTATCAGACTTTATTAGAGTAAGAGGATTAGAAACCAAAATTTTTCTACTAGAATGGAATGAATAAAGGAAAGAAATTGTCCATTGAATTTGATGATCGCCTAGTTACTATTAACCAACCAATATATCTCCAAATTTTCCTTTAGATTTTCAATCTCTATCAACCAACCAGTTTCTTTAATATATCTCCAAAATTTCCTTTGGATTTTCAATCTCTCCAACTACTGGCTTCTCAACATTTATCAAACCTTTTGTAAACAGTTATCTTTAAACTATTAACACTTTGTATTTAACTTAAAGATCAGTTTAACAATAATGAGAGGTGCAGGTTTTCAGTTTTACAGGTTGGGGTTTACAGGTTGGGAAATATATTGGAGAGGTGCAGGTTTATAGTTTTACAGGTTGGGGTTTACATCTTTGGAATCAGGGGTTTTCATGCAGTCTGTTTACATGCAGGCTATTTACAGCAGGCTGTCCAGCAGGCTGTCCAGTTTTGGATGGAGGATGTTTACAGCAGGCTGTCCAGTTTTGGGGATATAAGATGTATACCAACGGTTTGCAGAATCATTGGTATACAGAGTATGCTGGACAGAGTATGCCAATGGTTCTAAAACCGTTGGTATACAGGACAGAGTGGTACACAAGACAGAGTATGCCAACGGTTCTGAAACCGTTGGTATACAGGTATGCCAACGGTTCTGAAATCCTTGGTATACAGGTATGCCAACGGTTCTAAAACCATTGGTATACTACGGGCTGGAATAAAATGTATACCAACGGTCTGAAAACCGTTGGTATACCCACCAATACCAACGGTTCATCAACCGTTGGTACATATATATACCAATAGTTTAAGTAGAACTGTTGGTATAGATTAATTTCAGACCATATATCCCAACGGTTCTCTAGGGACCATTGGTATAGAGCTACTGCCACGCCTCACATACCAACAGGCTGTGAAACCATTGGGAAATACTATCCCAACGGTTTCAGTGGATGTCCCAACGGTTTAAAATCGTTGGAAAAGATTGATTTTCCAGTAGTGGTATAGTAAAAGAGAGAGTACAGTAAACAAAGAGGGGCCAGAATACAAGTCTAACTGTAAAGTACAAGAAACTGAAAGTACAAGTAAACTGGAATAGCTCCTGTGATCACCCACCAAGGATCCTACCTGAAGGGTATGTACAGCTCTCAAATGGTTTTCTCTGTGGTACGCCTCTTCTAAGGTCCACCTCCGAGCTACCTCTGGTCCTGGTACTCTCATCCTCAGTCAGCGTTGTCTGTCGTCTGCACCAAACACAACGAGGTGCGGACATAGCCAGTGCAGGGGTGAGTATAACGATACTCAGCAGGGACTCTGAGACCCTCAAGGTCTCACAAAATTCACAAAGGAAAAACCAAAAAGCATGAAATCAACTGACAACCCTACTTAGGTATATGTCCATACATATACTTAAGTTATCAAGTATACCCATCTCAATCATGAGGAAACATAGAGTCCAACTCAAAAGCCCAAAGCTCAACTGTTTCACAAAGGAAGGAACATCACGAAGGTAAGTACCACACCGGTACACCATACAGAAGAATACCACAAAGGTACGGACTCAGCTCACACCAGGTATTTCTTAGATACAGTAGTAGAGATGATTAGATGTAACTATTGAATCATCTTACTCTGTTAAGAGGCAGACTCACGAAAGATCTCTAAATGCTGACCCACATAGGATCGCTCGGTGCTGACCCACATAGGATCGCTCGGTGCTGACCCACACAGGATCGCTAGTATATCGTCAGACCCACACATGATCCTAGTACATCGTCAGTACGTCGTCAGACCCACACAGGATCTTAGTACATTGCCAGTACATCGTCAGACCCACACAGGATCCTATTAAATCGTCAGTACGTCGTCAGACCCACACAAGATCCTAGTACATCGCCAGTATGTCGTCAGACCCACACAGGATCCTAGTACATTGCCATAGGCAGCTATAGGGTTCCTGCACTAAGTTTGCTCGTCTCTGGGAGGGTCCGCTCCTCAATCCACTGTTCAATACTCCAACTGCCACGAAGTCCCACGAAGAAGTATCCCAAAGGACCACCACGTCATAAAGGTCTCAACGCAACAGACGGTGCGTCAATCAGACGTCCGGTCTGTAAGTTATTAGCCTTTTAGTCCCGAGAGTCCGGTTGGATTCGTGTTCGATCCAACCCGACTGTATCCCAACTTTATCCAAATCTCAAATGGGGTATACCAAAGGGACCATCTCACTCCAAGGTTTACATCACCATTGACAGTTTGTCAAACGGACGCCTGGTGCCAAAGTTATGGACGATAGAGAGAAAAGCCCGTAGTTGGTCTGGGTTCGGTCCGACCCGACCCGCGCTGGGTGACGTGGGGGCCGCGGAGCGGCGCGAGGCCGCGAGGTCGTGGGATGGCGAGGTCACGGGGGGCCGCGGAGGGCCGCTGGGTGCCGCGGGGCGGCAGAGGCCGCAGAGGCAGCGGAGGCCGCGAGGGCGGCGCGAGGCCGCGGGGGCCGCGAAGGTCGCGGGGCGGCGGAGGCCGCGAGGGCGGCGCAGGGGGGCGCGAAGGCCGCAGAGGCTGCGGGGTTGTGGGGCGGTGGAGGCCCTGAGGGCGGCGGAAGGCCGCAGAGGTCGCGAGGGCGGCATGGGGCGGCGCGGAGGCTGCGAGGCTGCAGAGGCCGCGGGCGGCGGGGGCCGCAGGGCGGCGCCATTGCGTCGTCGCCTTCGTCGCGGCCGACGGTAGTGTCGGCCACTGTTCTCCTGCCCCGCCAAGGTTGGTTGTCGTCCTGCTCTATCGTGAAGAACACAACAATTAAACACAAGATTTGCGGAGAGGTCATGCCATATTTGTTTGGCTCGCACTCTCCGCGTTAGAGTGGTAGCAAGCAGCTATAATCTCTTCCTGATTTTACGATGAATTATCAAGAATGCGTAAGGGGAAGAAATTCAAACAACCACCTGCAATAATTATTCTCAATCCTGCAAAAAGAAATCATCCGCGGATCAACTAGTTAGAGAGTTGATCCATGTTCTTTGTTTAGAAGGGAAGAACATGGGAATCTGTAATCACACATAATAAAAACCCTACCTCGGAGATTTGTTGACGGAGGTCGCTAGGAAGGAGACAATGTCGTTGGGGATGGACGGACGTCGGTGACGTCAGCGTTTTCCTCGATCGTCGGTTCGTTGTCGTTGAAGACGCTCCTCGTTGGCAAGAGCGTTCTTCGTTGGGGAGCGCGTTCTTTGTTGGATATTGCGTTCTTCGTTGGAGATTGCGTTCTTCGTTGGAGAGAGTAATCCTCCAAAAGGTTCTTCTCTCCCAATTCCACCAAAATGTGAAAATATCCCCCTTGTTAATTTAAGTTGATCAAATTAAAAGGTTGGCACAATTAATTGTACCACGTTGGCAGAATTAATTGGCTCCAATAAATAGGAGGAAATGATTAATGTGGGAGTTGAGAGGTTTATCCCCCGTTAAGAGGGGTCGGGTGGTCCCCTCCCCTAAATTCAAAACGGGGGTTAGTTCAGGTGGTCCCCACCTCTAAACATCCACATGGGATGTTTAGGCTCGGGTGGTCCCCACCATCATAACCCATGGTGAGGGGTTTCAACAAATAAAATAAAAATGTTAACATTTTTATTTATTTCATTCTTTCACAAAAAACACAAAAACTATTTTTCACACTCGACCCACTGCGGTCCAAGTGAAGGTCTCCTTAAGCGAATACTGGCGCTGCGAGTTCAACGGTGTCCTCAGATTTCAATTTCGAGCACCGGTTCAAGAGTTACAAAAACTCGCTCGCACGTTTACTGAACGTACCCGAAAATGTAAAGTTCATAAATTCATTTCGGACACACCGGACCTCGGAATCACGCGCCGTCAATTTTCGCGGACTCGTAAAATTCTCATTTAATTAAAAAAATACATGGAATTTCTAGGTCTTTTAAAAAATGAATTATTGACTAATAACTCAAGATTATGTAATGTTTTAAAGTTGAGTCCTTATAGTCTTCTTATCTTTTTCTAGGGGTGACTAAATTTATTTTCAGGTTTTATAGTCATATGGATATTACAGTGTTTAAATTTTATAATTTTTCATATTGTAATGTTATTTACAATTAAATATATACATATTTGCATGTATTTACATACAGTAAATCAATTGTACAAATGAATATCTAGACATATTTATATAAAAATGTATTTTTAAATATATAAACCATATGAAAATAAATATTTATTATTCGTTTTATTCAAAATAAAAAATTATCCACTTTGTTTGCCTGATAAAAATAGAGACACACACACCTATGCAGTTGATGTTTATATATAAATATGCGTGTGCCGATAAAAAAAATATTTATATGTATATTCTGTGTAAATATGTGTATGTATGTGGGTACATTTGTGTTCCAATATTGTGTAAATACATCATATATAAAATGTATTTTTTATAAATATATCATTATCATTAAATACAATATATAAATGCATTTATAATAGATATTTACAATAGATATTTACAAATACATTGTACAAAAATTATATCTAAATATAAATATATATTTAAATATGTATAAATTTTATATCTAGATATACAGTGTGTAGACATATTTTTAAAATGTATTTTAAAATAATTATATAAACATACATAATTATATGAATAAACGTATAAATAAGAATGAATTATATATATATATATATATAATTAGATATATCGTAAAATATTATACAAATCTTGATAAACCTGTAAAGGCATTAGGCCTCGAGGGCAGACACCAGGGGTTCGATTTCAAGCGCAAGCAAGGCTGAAGGGCATAAAAAGCGCTGATAAAGGGGTTGGAAAACGCTCATAAAAAGGGTGAGCTTGAGCAAGGCGGGTTGGGGTGCGTAGGGGGCACATAACGCTGATAAAGGGGGCGTTGAAGCATTGATAAAAGGTCTAGGTCAAACAATATATATATATATATATATATATATATATATATATATATATATATATTAATTTTATCAGCACTAAACAAAAGCGCTGGTAAATGCTGTGAGCTTTTAAGGGTGCTTAGCATGTTGACGCTTTCTTACCACCGACAAACTCCATTTCCAGCACTCTTAAAAGCGCGATTTGTAGTAGTGTTAAAAAAGCATGTCATGAGATATAATACTATTATTATTATTGTTGTTGTTTGGCATAAGGTATTAATTGTATTAAATATATCATTGATAAAGATTTTTGTGCAATTACCTATGTTTAACATTGAGTGTGTAAAGAAACATATATCACATTTCCAAGAGCGACTTGTTGTGTACAACGAAGAGGTTTCAAGAGCTCACTTGAGCCTGGAGATAAAGTCCTCTAATCTTATCTCTCAAGAATGTAGAGAGAACAAGAGAACACTGGAGTGATTGACATAGAATGGTACGAAACACTTTAACTCACCGCACTGACCCCCGAAGATTCAAGAATGTCGTTCGAAAATTTGTGGAGCATGTGCGAATACACCTCGGAGAGTCCTTGTTTGGATTCTCAACGGCACCGACAACAATAAAAGAGGGACAACAGATCTTGATCAAATGAATTCCTAATTTGAGGTAATCATAGTTTTAAATTAACTATAAATTAAATGTGAAATATATTCTATATAAGATTTCAAGGTTGCATTCGTCAGGTTCTTTGAATATTATCTGTTGAAATTGACGAAAAACCAAAATTAGGTACCCAGCCACCGCTTTCGCTACACACCCCAGAACCTTTACAGTGCATATCACCACAAGGAATCACTGTATCATTTTTCCCTTCATCGGGTTTTTATCACTGTCTTTTAACGATATGGTTTTTAACAAGACAACAGAAATTGGAATGAAATTAAATTATTTTTGCTTCACCGGTTTTTTCCATAAAGCTTTTTTAAAGTGAAGGATGAATAATATTCCATGAAATTAGTGGCATCCAAAAGGGAGTATTATGAAATAATTGTGGACTTCCACAATTTTCTTAAGTGGTTAGGGGTTTGGGGTGGCATTTGTGGAGTTGAGTCCTCTGACCATTTTATTTTCTTAGGTGTGTTGTAATAAAAATAGTTTGGATAATCGCTTTTGTCCATTATGGTTTTCGCTTTAGATCAACATCTCAATTTATTTACCATCACAACTAGGTTTTGATTTTGAAATATTTTACCGTTTCAATTGGATAGATCAGTATAATATTTTCTTTTTATAATTAAAACACATTTTTTTTAGAATTTTAGCACCCTAAATTACAATTAATTTGGTTTTTGTGACCATTTTGTCCCCCCACGCTCGGCTGGGGTGGTGCGGGAGGGGAGGGATTCGCGACAAGGTCGCGGGGTCGCGTTCCCGGGCCGGCAAATTTACATGTATTTTCGTTCTGTGTGTGTGCCGCTTTTGCCGTTGTAACAACGTTTTAAATAACAATTAATTTGGTTGGTCTTGTCATTTTCCTTTTACTAAGATTTATCTCCGCTCGAAGGATTTACTGGAACTCTTGTCCAGGACATGGCAGCCAGCTCCAATTCAAGTGAATTCATCTCGATTCGTCGCCATATAACGAGCTCTGCCTTGCTCAATCCTTTAATATTTGCTTGCCGTCATAGTTTCCCCGCTCCACCGCACTGGTTTGATCTCGGTAACTGACGGGATATTGTTTAAACCCTATCAAATATCGAGATCGAGTTTACTCTCCTTTCATTTTTCATTTATACTTTCTATTGTGGTTATAACTTAATCTGGCTTGTATTGAATTGTGATCGGTCTCCATATGACGACATTAACGATGAATTCGATTTAAATCCCAGCAGTTCACGATATTCAGTCGACATTCGTTCATTTTTTTCTGATGTGCTTATCAAGGCTAATCTGGCTAGTATTAAGTAGTGATCAGTCTGTAGATGGCGACATAAACTATGAATTTGATTCTGTTGGATGTTTTAGTGTACGTGTTTACTCCTTAATAAGTTTAGTTTTGAAATGTCATGTTTTGAAATTATTTATTTATTTGTTTTGGATATTCTACCCCTGGATTTGGCAGAGCCTTAAAATGACATCTCTTAACCGAAGAAATTACAGGCACAGAATCCAAAAATATGTTTGCCAAAAGGCAATAGGTGCAACACCAATATCATTTCTTACAACCTTAGGTGAACTCGTTTGTAAAAACTGCTTCTAAGGGAGAGCAAATCCAGGCTTTGCAAATCAAAAAATCAAACCCCAATCTAGTGAAGGAATTATGGAATTTGAAATTTGTTGGCTGCCATGTGAAAGTGATGAAAAGCTGAATAAAATTATTCATCAAAATGGACATGGCAATGACCCTCATTTATTTTTTATATTATTTTTGCTCTCCCAGTAGTTAGCATGTGTTTTGTCTCACAAATGTTCTCAAAATCACTATTGAATCTCCAAACATATTTTTTGCTACCTAAGATCTTCTCTCATAAGAAACTTATCACTGGCTATGGTGAAAGAATGTTTATTTGCACCAATGGCGCCTAACTTTTCTTCTTTCTATAATTGTTTCCTGGTTCATTTTTTATAGGAGATTCCAACAGGTTGAGAGATAAGAGACTAGAATTCTGCTCCCTTGTGATTATTCCAAACTAAAACAGGAAGGGAAAAAGAATTTTACAGACTTACCTCCTGGCAGAAGATGACTCCACAGACCCTGGTTCTAGTCAGATGCTCCAACCAAATAACCGATGCCCCTCTTAGTGGACCCGACTTCTTATTTATTTAACAAACTATTAACCAATGAAAGCTAATTACAACACCGCCCCCGACAGTCACTCCCCACTACTATACCCAGGACAAACAGACCGCCCCTTTCGGTGGTAAGTAAACCGGACAGGTGGCCTCTCCCGAACTGGGTCACCTCCAAACCCATCATTACCTACTCCCTGAAGATTCACCTTGTCCTCAAAGTGACAAGTGAGGGAACTGATTTTTGAGCAAGTAGGCATCCTCCCAAGTAGCCTCCTCCATTGATCTTCAACGCCATTGTACTATCCATAGCCGGGAAGCACCTTGTCTTTCTATTGCCAGAATGTTTTCGGGAATTTCTTTCTCTGCTAAAAATTCCTCTGGTAAAGCTTCTGCCTCTTGATGTTCACCTACCGCTGCCTTCAACCGTGACACATGGAAAACCGGATGCACTCTGTTAGTCTCGGGCAAATTCAATTGATAAGCCACTTCCCCATCCTCTTGACCATCACAAACGGGCCAAAATAACGTGCAGTTAATTTTCCACTCAATCTGAGACGTCCCCCCAGAATATTTGGTCTCAACTTGACCTAAACAAGGCTCCCCACTTCAAAGGTCACTTCTCGACGACGACAATTAGCAAATTTAACCATCTGCTGCGCACGCTGTAGGTTTAATTGTAGTTGCTTCAAAGCTTCATCTCTATCCACCAGCGCATTGGCTACTGCCTCAATTGCTTCTCCCCCCTAGAATATTGGATGATCTGTGGAGGCTTTTTCCCATATACCGCTTCAAATGGAGTATGTCCAATAGAAGTATGGTATGAGGTATTAAAACCATATTCTGCCCATGATAACCAAGACACCCAATGCCGAGGGTGATCATAAGTAAAACACCTCAGATATATCTCCAAACATATGTTCACCACCTTGGTTTGCCCGTCGCTTTGAGGATGATAATATGAGCTCATCTTCAAAGTCGTTACCTGTAATTTGAACAGTTCACACCAAAATAAACTTGTGAAAAAGGGATCTCGATCGCTAACAATCGTGCCGGGTACGTCATGTAGCCGCACTATTTCTTTCACGAATACATCAACCACTGTTTTAGCTGTGTAAGGGTGTTTTAGAGGGATAAAGTGTGTATATTTGCTCAACCTGTCAACAACTGCAAGCACCACTTCAAAACTCTGAGATTTTTGGTAAACCTGAAACGAATCCATCGATACTTCTTCCTACACCAATTCTGGTATAGGTAACCGTTGAAGTAGACCAACCGGGTTTAGAGCTTCATATTTACTTTTTTGACATATTTCACATTCCCGTACGAACCTCTGCATAGAGTGGGAAATTCTTGGCCAGTACACCCCATTTGCCATCCTCTTATAGGTTTTAAGATACCCCAAATGTCCTCCTACAGGCGATGGGTGGAAAAACTGCATTAATTTTGGTATCAAAGAGGACTTCTGGGATATAAGTGTTGGTTGGAGTGAGTATTTCAAGAGATGGTGAATTGAGAGTACCGAATAACAATTTTCGTTTAAAATGGATTTAAATAAAATTCCCCAATTTAAATAAAACAACTCAGTTAGTTAAAACAACAGTTTGATATAAGACCTGACATTTTAAAAGAGTTCTCAAAGATTGATTAAGTCTCGGTTAAAACAATATACAATATTATTTTATCCTTTGAAATCAATTCACTAAATCAAGTTCTAATACAAACACTAATCAAAACTAACCATCAAAGTAGTGGTTTTGCTTGAAGGTAAAAACATATTCGGTTTTAACATCCAGAAAATAAAGCAAACAAAACAAACAAAAACACACAGCGAAAATTTGAATTCACGAGGTTCAGTCTCAAGCTGAGACTTAATCCTCTCTACTTGACAATCACCTGCTGCCAAGCGGTTTATATAAAATAAACTTTTGATCCACAACCTGGATCGAGTTTTACAACAGTATACGAACTGTCGAGACCACATAGAGCCTCTTCCACAGTTTTCGTGGAAGTATAAAAAATACAACAGGTCACACAAGACCTCTACCACGGTTACCGTGGGACAAACAGATAAGAGAGAGTATGAGAAGATATTAGGTATCTTTCAGTTTAAAGCAGGTGACAGTGTGTGTAGAATACAGAGTAACACACACTGCTCGTAATGTAAAGAAAAACAAAACAAACTGAGCAAGTAAGAATTTAGAAAGGTTGTATTGCTCTGAATGATATGCTCTGCACCTCGTGACTCCTTGAAAGTGATTTGAACTGAGTCTCGAGTCGAGTTTCAGAAGTTGCAGCAAAACAGAGTATCGTTGACTCTTTGTTCTTGACTGCAGGAAGACACTGGATGTAAGATGTGCTTCGGCTTCCTCAATTGAGTGTAAGTAAGATGCGGCATGTAAGCTCTTTTGCTTCTTGCAATAAATGTTCAACTCACTTCACATGTGCAGGTATATCTTTTCGTTCAACACTTCTCACTATCACTTCTACTGCACGAGGGAGTCTGCTTCATCTTTTAAGCAGCAACAACAACAGTGAGAATCAACCGGATCCTCTGAATCCTCGTACTGCATGTCTGACACATACACGACTGCATTCTGTCGAGCAATTAAGGAACAACCATTAAAATAATCAATGACATTAAATTCAATAAACTAGCCGTTAGAAATATTTAAATCAAAATAAATAAGCAAAGGACCAACGACGGTGAGTCTTAGAACGGTGACACTTCTGGCGATGTCTTGATCTGGCGGCGACTCAGAGCCTGACGGTGAGACATTGGAACAGTGTGTCCTTGGAATGGTGACACTTCCTTGGTGGTATGTCAGGCTGACGGTGTGTCATGTTAGCGGTGTGTCATCCGAACACTTTGTCAATTTTTTGTTCTGGTGGTATGACTTCCTTGACGGTGTCTTAAGGTGACGGTGAGACATTGCTGGCGGTGTCTCATACTTTGTCAAATTTTCATCCCAGCGATGACTCATTGCGGACGACAAGACTTCTCCTCGGCGGTGAGTCATCTTGGCGGTGAGTCATACTTAGGCCATGAAACTCATTAATTATCATAGGAATCATGATTTAGTGATCATTAAAACAAGAAGGTCAACAATCTCTTCCTTTTTGATGATCGCAAATCATAACATTTTATATTCATGACATCAAAGGTAAATCATGACAGTTTTAGACATATGATATCAAAGAAAAAGAAAGAGTCAAAGAAAGTGAAATACATAGTATCAAAGGGAACACATAGCAGTATGGTGTCAAAGGAAAGGAAGGAGAAGAAAAACTATAAAGCTAAATGCCATAGATCTTCTCACCCTTTTGGGATCATCAAAAAGTGCACAAGAAAATAGAAATAGCAACAAAATAAGAATAAACCAGAAAATGCAAGAGAAATAGATTTAAGAATAACATTAGAATTCTGATGACGAAGTCAATGAAAAATACAACCCAGAAAGTGTTCAACAAAAAGTGACAAAAAACAATCCCATCAAAGACATTAAGTCCAATTAATGCTTCTTCTCAGGCCCGTTGGAAGGATCCAACAGTGCTTTTCCCTTGTACTTGGCTGAGGCAGAGGGCTTAGCACCAGGCTCTGAAGTAACCGGGGGAGTGGTTGAGGGTATTGAAGGGATAACTGAAGGAACATCGACAATAGCTGAAGGAGGTTGAAGCTCTCGAATGAGGATGGGTCGGAGATGCTGCACTGCCTGCCTTGGAATTAAGGCAAAAGGTTGGAACTTAGCCGACAAAGGTGAAAGAGGGTCTCTGGCCTCTCCAGGTCAGAAATACTCTGGGGTAGTTGCAGGAGGAGTCAGGTGGGAAGTCACTGGTATGGCTTCATGAGCTACAAGGACAGTTCCATGCACATGAAGAAACGGTTCATAAGATGGACGAATTCCATTATAATATTGCCACCTCTCTCCATGGCACTAAAAGAGTCCTTTTCTGACATAAAAAGCTTCAACAGGGAGCCAAAACTTTCAACTGATCAACTTGTTCCTTAAAAGCTCGGGTCACAGGAGACATCGTCAAATTTTTTGTCAAAAACTTAAAGTGAGCATTCAGCTCATGCTTGAAGTAAATCCTAGAGAGATAATACTTGATGGCCTTGGTTATAGTCTCCTTGTCAGATTTCATGTCCTTAGCATATTCGGTAATCAACTTGAGAATATGATCACTGTTATACCTTATTCTGCGTAAGGTCTTTTAAGGCTGATTTGAAACAACACTTGAAGAACTAGCTGAAATAGCTCTGAGCTCTTCTCTGACCACTTATCGGAGCAATTCAACATCAAAGACAGGTGGAGGAGCAATTGAACTAGATGCCACTGAGGTAAGATTTTAAACTCTCTCTAACAAGACATCCGTGCTTGCTGCAAAAGCAGACTGCATCCCTTCCACAACAGATCTCAAAGACTCCAGCTCACTGGTAAGTCTTTTATTCTCAATTTCCACTTCTTGAATATGGTGCATCATCTTTGGTTGAATGCGGTGAATCACCAACTCAAATAGATATCTAACATCTTGTTCACTGAGGTTAGTAAGAAGCGGTGCTTGACTTTTCTTAAGCTTACTAAAATCTGAAACTATTTTTTGTCTGAAAACATCAAAGTCACCCTTGGTGACTACATCAACAGGAACAGGCTGAACTGCAGACGCTGGATCTCTCATAGAGGCAATCCTTTCTAACAACCCAACAACATCAATTTGAGCAACCATCGATCCTTCAAGATCTCTCTCTTCTTGAATGGCAGGTTCACCATTCTTTGGTGAATTGTCGACCTTGCCATAAAATAAACCCCATTCCTCTGACATGGGATCAATCCATTTGTCAGAAGGCTTTTCAAGAGGCTCAATTACTGAACAAACAACAACTGTAGATACCACTACAGTAGGACCAACAAAAGTCTCAATTTTTCTCTGTTCAACAGAAGGTGCACCCTCGAGGTACTCATCAACTGAAGGCTTATCTAAAGCAACCATATCTTTCAACTGAGCATCAACATCTTGTCCAAAGACAGGCTCATCAACAATCTGCTCTAAACGCTCAACTTCCATCTGTTCAGCCACATGCTGCTCAACACCAACAATAATTCTCATCTGCTCAACTACAACTTGATCTAACTCTGTCTGATTATTAGCAACAAATACATGGTTTCCATCAACAACAACATCTACTTGATTACTATCATGACTTGGGGATTGCTCCCCCTCAACACATGCATCTCCCTCTTTTCTAGCAGCAACATCCATCTCACCAACAAAACTCGGCCTGTCCTCTGATCTGGAAACAAAACCACTAGGAGAAGTTAGAAGATCTTGAGGAATCTCAACATCTTCTCTTTTAACTTTCCCACTGGAACCATCAGGATTTGATCCTTCATCATCATCATCATTTCCACTTCCTTCTTCATCTGCTTCATCACCATTATCTTCATCTGATTTGGAACTACTTTTGAACTGTTCTTTTCTAGAGACTTCAGTCTCTTCCTCATCACTTTTTACAAACTTCTCTCTTTTAGGTAGAGTCCTAGGAGCATGGTAGTCAAATAGCGCTGTCGCGGCCGGGATCGCGCCGTCGCGGCGCGGAGCGGCACCCAGCCGCTTCAGGCGGCCTCATCGCGGGCGGAACGCGATCGCGCCACGACACCCGCTATCGCGGTCGTCGCGGTTCCGCCGCAATCTCGGGCGACGCGGCCGCGCCGTGTTCTGGCGCCAAAACTATCGGTTTTTTTTTTCCTCCCGCAACTCTTCTTTTTTCCTCCTCCTGGTGCAGCGACTCGGCTCCCCTGTACACCCTTCTGCGCGCGCGACTCCTTCCTCCTCTTGCGCGGCTCCCCATATTTTCTGAGTCGCGACTTTGATTTCCTCCTGCGCGGATCCCGTTTCTCTCCAGGCGCTGCTCCCGTTTCTCTCCAGGCGCAGGCGCGGCTCCTTCTCTCCAGGCGTGGCGCAGCTCCCTCTCTCCAGGCGCGGCTCCCTTCGGCTCCCTTTTTTTCTCTCCAAGCGCCGCAGCTGCAACTCCCATTTTTCTCTCCAGGCGCAGTCCTATTTCCATCCAGCAGCCTTTCATTGGTATTTTTATTTTTTTTGGGTCATTCAAACATCTGTTTTTTGTTTGTTATTTGTGTCAAACAAGTCCAACATTTCTTTCTATTATTTCTGCCCAGCTATGGCTTCATTTTCTTCTCAGCCATCTATTGCACCAACCGATGCTACGACCGTACAGTCTTTTCCACCATTGGTGAAGCCTCAAGGAAAAAATATAGACATTGCTTGGCAGTGGAATTCTTTAAGAGACATCAACAATAAAAAGAAAGTCACATGTGACTTTTGCATGATGGTGACCAATGGTGGTATTACCCGAGCCAAAGAACATCAAATGGGATTACCGGGAAATGTTCAGAAGTGTAGGAAGACTCCTCAAGAAGTGAAAGACAAGCTTATTGCAGCTCAAACAAAGAAAAAAGCTGACAAATCATCATATATGAATGATATTCATGATATTGATGAGGATATGGAGGAAGAGCTTGAAGAAATTCATGCCGTTGAGAGTGGGAAAAAAAGAAGTTATGCATCAAGTGCTTCATCATGTCCTTTAAGTGGCAACAAAGTGAGAAATGTGAAAGGGCCACTTGATGCAATGTTCATAGAAGATCCGGCAAAAGTAGTTAAGGATGCAAGACAAACAAGCATTAAAGATGCTTGTAGCAAGCAGTTAAGAGATCGAACGGTGCAATACATAGAGCGATTCCTTTGCACAAATGGAATTGCTTTTAATGTTGTTCGATCGAGAAGCTTTAAAATGATGGTGGAAGCGATTGGACAATATGGACCACACTTGAAAGTTCCAAGCTATCATGAGTGCAGGGTTCCTCTTCTAAAAAAAGAGTTAGAGTACACAAATGAATTGTTGAAAGGGCATGAAATTGAACGAGAAAACTATGGTTGCTCAATCATGTCTGATGGTTGGACGGACAAGAAAGGAAGAATCTTGATCAATTTCTTGGTAAATTGTCCAACCGGTTCAATGTTTGTAAAAAGTGTTGATGCATCAAGCTATGTGAAAACGAGAGAAACTGTTTATAAGTTATTGGATGATTTTGTTGAAGAGATTGGAGAATCAAAAGTTGTGCAAGTAGTTACCGACAACGGAAGCAATTTCAAGTTAGCCGGTAATAAAAAAACTTTTGTTTTAATTTTTAAAAGTACTTTCATTTCATTTTAATATTATCAATTCAGTTAACAACCGAAGATTTTAATTGTTTCTTATTGATTTTGTATGATTTTAGGCAAGTTGTTGATGGCTAAGAGGCAACACTTGTTTTGGACTCCATGTGCCGCACATTGTCTTGATTTGATCTTGGAAAACATTGGCAAACTTAGTAGGGTGAAGAGGGTTATAGAAAGAGGCATTAAGCTTGTGGCTTTCATCTACAACCACTCATTGACATTGAACATTATGAGGAGGTTCACCAACAAAACTGAGTTGGTGAGATATGGAGTTACTCGGTTTGCTACAACCTTTTTAACTTTACAAAGATTGTATTTGCAAAAAAATAATCTCAGAAAGATGTTCACTTCTGAAGAGTGGTTGAGATCCAAAAATGCAAAAGAAACAAAGGGAAAGCGTGCTGCCGACACCGTGTTGATGCCATCATTTTGGAATGATGTTGTTTATAGCCTCAAGGCCATGGGACCTCTTGTAGAAGTTTTTAGATTGGTTGATAATGAGAAGAAACCCGCAATGGGTTTCATTTATGAGGCTATGGACAGGGCAAAAGAGACCATTCAGAAGCTTTTCAAGAATGATGAAACCAAGTATAAGGATATATTTGAGATAATTGATGAAAGATGGAATTCTCAGTTGCATCATCCATTGCATGCGGCGAGTTATTATTTGAATCCTCAATTTTTTTATGGAAATCCAAGTATTGAAAGAGATGCAGAGGTGATGAAAGGCTTATATGATTGTATAGAAAGATTGTCTCCTAGCCCTGAGGAGGAAGACAAGGCTTGTTTAGAATTGGCAACATATAGAAGCGCACAAGGCCTCTTTGGTGGGAAAGGTTGCATGCGACAACGGAGTACAATAGCTCCTGGTAAGAGTTTATTTTTGTCTTGATTATTTAATTACATGATTCTTAATTTTAGATCATTACAAAACAATGCTAATAAATAATAATTGCAGCTGAATGGTGGAAGAATTATGGAGGAGGAACACCATCTTTGATGACAATTGCCATCAAAGTTTTGAGCTTGACATGTAGCTCGTCGGGATGCGAGAGGAATTGGAGTGCCTTTGAACATGTAAGTAACTTAGTATCAATACTCAACTCGGTTTCATTCATTTAAGGTTAAACTTCATTAGTGATACCAATGTTTTTTTAATTTTTATAAAACAGGTTCATTCTAAAAAGAGAACCCGGCTAGAGCATCAAAGGTTGCAAGACTTGGTGTTCATCAAATACAACCAAACTTTGAAGGACCGATTTGATTCCAGAGATGTCACTGATCCCATTGTCCTAAAGAATGTTGATGATGACAGTAATGAGTGGTTTTTAGGGCTAATGAATGGTGATGAAGATGGCGCTGAAGATGAATTGGTGTTTGAGGATGACAACACCATGACTTGGAGATTAGTTGAAGAAGCTACCGGGGCCGGTGAACCTTCTCATTATACAAGAAGGAAAACAAAAGGAGGAACTACCCATGCTTCAAGTTCAAGCTCTAAAGGAAAAGCAAGGATGGTTATTGAAGAAGAAGAAGACGATGAACATGAATCATATGATGATGATGATGGGGAAACAAATGAAGAGGAGATTTATAAAAGTGATGATAGTGAAAGTGAAGGTGAAGAAGAAATGGAAGATCTTGAAAATGAAGAGGATGATTGAATTGAACTTTGGATGTTCTCATGGTTGTTGTTTATGAATAATTGGATGAGACATGTGTTTGATGTATTATGCTGAATTTATGAATGTTTTTAATTATGAATTTGAATGTGTTTTTACTTTTTATGTTTTGCGTTTAATTTTTCAACATATATGTTTGTAAAATTCTATAATTTAACTGCCCCGCGATTGGATAAAAAAGCGGCCGCGACGCGATCCGCGTCGCCGCGATCCCGCTATGGGACCCCGCCGCGTCGCGCCGCGATCCGAGATTGAAAACTATGCCTAGGAGGACTAGGAGCTCCATAAGTGATAGCAGGAGAACTAGGAGATAGGTCAGGGTCACTACCCTCATCTACTGGATATTCCTCTTCTTCTTTTCCACCAGAAACTTCTTCCTTCTCATCAGAATATTCAACAATTTCATCAGGTTTTAGACTAGGATCAACAAGATCTTTTGGCCTTGAAGGATGATCCATAGGATTAAACTTGAAGAAATGATAGAGGGTGAACCCAATACCCAAGGTGCTCTCTAAAGGGGGGCCTTGTTGAGGTTATTTTATAATGAATAATAAAGAGCACATCAGACCACACGTCTGACGTGAGATGCAGACTCCAACATTCCCCCTCAAGCTAGGTGTACCTAACTTGAACACATAAAGAAAAACAAAACAAACGCTGCAAAAACTCCCCCTCAAGCTGGACATAATCAGCTTGATGATAAACCGCCATGGCCGCTGCTCTCCCTCAGGAAGGTGATGAATGATGAAAGAAGCCGCTGAAAAGGATGTGCCAACGGGGCGTCGGGAAAGCCGCATAGGCGGGGCCGGTCATCGGAGCGTCGGGAAAGCCGCACTGGCGGTCCGGTCGTCGGAGCGTCAGGAAACCGCAGGAAGAGGCCAACATGGAGGCGATGACTGCCGCAGGAGGAGGTCGACATGGAGGGAGCAACGGTGGAGGCGTCGTGAACCCTAGAGGTGTCGACGCGGGACAGTGCCGACTGGAAGGATTCGACCGCTTGAGGGGTCGTCACGCACAGGGAGGAGTCGATCGGCGACAGGGCACAACGGTGGACGCCGAGAAGCCACGTCAGGAGGAGAATTGCGCAGTGGGGGAGATGCGCCGTGCTGATCGGGAGGCGGAAGGAAGGGCGGGGCCGGACAACGCTGGGTGTCCGCATGGAGGGCAGGGCCGGACAGAATCGGGAGTCCGCAGGTGCTGGCCAGGGGGCGGCGCTGATGGTGGCCAAAGGGCTTGAGGCCGCCCCCCCCCACCGGGGGGAGAATCCTAGAAAAAACCTAGGGCTTGAAAAAGAAATGGGAGGGAGGCTCGGGTTGAATTGAACCTCCTCTGATACCATGAAGAAATGATAAAAAGGGTGAACCCAATACCCAATGTGCTCTCCAAAGGAGGCATTGAGCTTATTTTATAATGAATAATAAAGATCACATCGGACTTGTCCGATGTGGGATTCAGACTTCAATAAAACTCATCATATAACTTTTCACTATCAGCTACCCACTGCTTTTTTCAAGGGTTCCAGCTGATGATCTTCATCCTTCTGCAATTAATCCTTATGATGCAAAAGCCACCAGTCCACAACTGATTCTTCATCTTCAGCAACCAGTCCACAACTGATTCTTCATCTTCAGCAACCAGTCCTTTAGCTTTTAACATAACAAAAATCATCTTGGGATAAATCAAATAATTTGATCTTGAAGTTGTCTTGATCATTTCATGAAGCATGAGATATCTACAAAGATTTATCTTTTGTCCTCTTTTCATAAGACAAAGCAAATAAGCATCTTGACACCTTAGAGTGACAAAGTCACCCTTTCTTGGGCACAACAAGTGCTGGATAAACTTGGAGAGCAGTCTGCACTCTCCATCTAGCTCTGAAGCAATTGGCCTTCTAACAGTTCCATCACCTGTCAACTCAACAGGGGCTTCTTTATAAATAAAATTATCACCATCATCCGAGATGATTTCTTGATAATTATTAAAGACACCTTCATGTGGGACTTTAAAGCAATTAACCCACTGTCTTGAAGAAAAGGCGATTCTATGACCTTTAACTCGGCTTCTTACCCAATACTCTTCTTCAAAACCAAACTCCACATACTGGTAGAACTCATATACCGACTCAAGATAAAAAAATCTCTTATTTGAAGAGAACCAATCCATCCATTCTTGGTTTCGTATAACATTCAACATCAAGGATCTGCTCGAAAACAACCATTCTGCTTTAACTTCCTTTTTGGGTACAACAACACTCTTTGAAAGCTCGGGGTTAACTGGTTCGATAGGTGTAGAACGACTCGGTTCCCCTTTTTGCTTCTTTGCAGAACGCGATTTTTCTGGTGAAGACTCTGAAGGTCACTTTACTCTGGCCATGGAGGCCGACTTGACAAGCTCGGGCGAAGGTGAAAGGAAGGTCGAAAGGTCGGGAAGAGAAGGATCGCACATGGCTCAAGTGAAAAAGGCGCGAGGAAATAGGTGCATTGAAACTAAACAAAGTGCCACATTTATCATTTGTGATTTTCAGGGATCCGGTAAATCAAAATTGGGAATCGGGATAAATTTGAAATCGAGTTAGAAATTTAAAATAAACCGTGTAGAAAATAAAAACCGACGGTTCAAAACTAAGAATTGATTTTTTTTTTTGACAAAGGCAAGAAACATCACAACGGTGAGACAAACCAACAGTGTGAATTCCAACGGTGAGAAGTTCAACGGTGAGAAGTCCAACGGTGAGGCATTCTCAACGGTGAGAAGTCCAACAGTGAGACATACTCAACGGTGAGTCCCGGAAAATTGAACTTAACCAAAATTGATCATACCTAATTCATGTTTGATGTAATTTATTATCTCAAAATTCGAAGGCTTAGTTAATATATCAGCAAGTTGATGTTCTATACCAATGTATTCAAGAGTGATCTCCTTTTTGTTCTAGAATGAGAGACATGTTTCTTTGAAATATTTATAGCACTTGTATTATCACAGTTTATAGGGACATGCCGGAATTGATATCCATAGTCTAGTAAAGTGTGTTTCATCCACAAAATTTGTGCACAACAACTACCTGCAGCTATGCATTCAACTTCAGCATTAGACAGTGCAACAAAATTTTGCTTCTTACTACACCAAAATACTAGTGACTTACCTAAAAAATGACATGTTCCAGAAGTGCTTTTTCTATATCTCACACCCACCAAAATCAGCATGAATAACTATAACTAACTAAATCAAAAGCTTGTCCTCTTGGGTAAATCAATCCTAAATTGGTAGTATATTTGAGGTATTTGAAAATTCACTTTACAACTACAAGATGCGACTCTTTTGGATTAGCTTGAAAACGAGCACACATAAATATACTAAATATAATATTAGGTCGGCTAGCAGTAAGGTAGAGAAGACTTCCAATCATACCTCTGCAACTGGTTTGATCCACTGGTTTCCCAGCTTCATCAAGATCCAATTTACAGGTTGTACTCATAGGAGTATCACTACTCTTAGTGCTATCCAGAACAAAACGTTTTAAAAGATCTTTTGTATATTTACTTTGATTTAAAATGATTCCTTCTTTATTTTGAAAAATCTGGAAACCAAGAAAGAATTTGAGTTCACCCATTAAACTTATTTCAATTTCATTTTGCATCATTTTAGAAAAGTTAGTACATAATACATTTTTTGAAGATCCAAAAATAATATCATCTACATAGATTTGTACAACTAAAACATCTTTTGAAATTCATTTTATAAAGAGTAGGATCAACTATACCTTTTGAAAAACCTTTCGAAATAAGAAAAGTGCGGATTCTATCATACCAAGCTCTTAGAGCTTGTTTCAAACCATATAAAGCTTCTGTTAATTTGAAAATTCTATTTGGAAAATGAGGATTTTGAAAACCAGGGGGTTCAACAAAAACATCTTCAACTATATACCCATTTAAAAAATGCACTCTTGACATCCATTTGATGAAGTTTGAAATCTAGATGAGCTGCATAGGCAAGCAATATTCTAATGGATTCAAGCCTGACTACAGGTGCAAAGGTCTCCTCATAGTCTATTTCTTCTTTTGGACTATATCCTTGTTCAACTAGTCCAACCTTGTTTCTTACTATTGTGCCTAATTCATCTACCTTGTTTCTAAACACCAATTTAGTGCCTATAGTCAAGGTGCCTTTGGGTCTATTAGCAAGTTCCCATACTTTGTTTCTATTTAATTCTTCTTGCATTGCCATTACCCAGAATTCATCATTAATTGCATCATTGACGTTCTTTGGTTCCAGGTGAGACAAGAATATTTGATGTTCAACCTGATTTCTAAGAGAAGCTATAGTCTGTGTACCTCTAGGCCTCCAACTACAACATCTAAAGGATGGTACTTAAGGGTTCTAACAACTCTAGAAAAAGTAGGGCTGATTACTTTAGGTTCGGGTTCTGGAAATTCCTCAGAACTAGATGATTTTTCTGACTGTTTCACAGTAGAATCAGTAGGTTTGGAATTTAGGTTCAGAGTTGATAGATCATCCTCAAGGTTTTTTAAAGAGGTCTTAGGCTCATGTGGATCTGTCTCATCAAATTTGACGTGAACAAACTCTTCCACAGTCTTGGTCCTTTTATTAAAAACTCTATAGTCTTTACTGGAGGTTGAATAACCTGGAAAAATTCCTTTATCACTTTTGGAGGTAAATTTGTCCAAATTATCATTAGTGTTAAGAATAAAGACTTTGCAACTAAAAACTCTAAAGTAATTAACCTTATGCTTCCCATTATTCCAAAACTCATAAGGGGTCTTCTTCAAGATGAGTTTAATTAAAACTCTATTGATTATATAACAGACTGTATTTTCAGACTGCCAAAAAATAGACAAGTAAGTCATATTCATTTAGCATGGTTCGGGCTATCTCTTGAAGTGTTTTATTCCTTCTCTCAACAACTCCATTCTGTTGAGGGGTCCTAGGAGCAGAGAAGTTATGACTATAGCCATTTTGTGAGCAAAACGATTCAAAGTTTTGATTTTCAAACTCACGTCCATTGTCACTTCTCAGGGTCTTAATCCTAAGTCCACTTAAGTTTTCTACAGTTCTAGCATACTTGGTAAAGTATGAATAGATTTTACTTTTTTGAGCTAGAAATAACACCCAAGTATACCTAGAAAAGTTATCTACTAATACATAGACACAATGCTTTCCATTTAGATTAGAAACTCTAGATGGTCCAAATAAATTCATATGAACAAACTCAAGAGGTTGAGAAGTTGAAACGTCTTTCTTTAATTTAAAAGAAATTTTGTGCAGCTTCCCTTTTTGACAGGGGTTACAGACTGTCATTTGGGAACTCTAGTTTTGGTAGATCCTTGACTAACTCTTTCCTAATAAGCTTCCTAAGTGAGTGAATATTACAATGACCTAGTCTTCTATGCCAGAGCTTAAGATACTTTGTAAAAGACACTCCGTATGAAACATTTTGAGAAATTAAAGAATTAAAATCAACAACATAAACATTCTCATTTCTTAAAGCAGTAAAAACTAAAACATCTTTAGAATAAAAAACATTACATGCATTATTCTCAAATTTAACACGAAAACCATCATCACATAATTGTGAGATGCTATGCAAATTATACTTCAAACCATCAACAAACAGTACTTTGGAAATTAAAATAGAATTGTTGTTACCAATTTGGCCAAGACCGATGATTTTCCCTTCAACATTATCATCAAAGGCGGCATGACCACCATCAACCTTTATCAGGCTCTTGAAGCTAGAATAATCTCCTTTCATATGCCTTGAACAACCTTTGTCCAAGTACCAGAGATTTTGTTCAAGTATCATAGACTTTTACAGGAGGTCTTCAAGTAGTTTTCCTACAAAACAAAATTCATACAAAAAATGATTTTGGTACCGAGATTTGCTTGGGTTCGGAAGTGTTAGTAATAAGGGCTTTAGGAACCCATATTTGTTTAACAAATCTCTTGTAAACAGACTGTAATCTTTTTGAAATAAACACTTTGTTCGGTCCTTTAGAAAAATAACTGGTAAATTTTTCAGATTTGGACTTTGGAACAAATGTGCTCTTTACTACTTTTCTTTTCTCGGTTGGTATCTCATACCAGTAACATATTTTGGAGCAACTTGTTTTTCTTAAAATATGAGTAAGAGTTTCTTTACCATTGGTAAACTTTTCTAAATCCTTCTTCAGTTGTTCATTAGACATTTTAAGTTCAGTATTTTCCTTTAGCAACTGAGCATTCTTCTCTTTCTTAATTGATAAATCAGATTTAATATTGGCAGTTAAAGCATGCCGTCTCTTAAGAACTTTATATTTGTCCTTAAGTTCATTAAAAGTGTCTTCTATCATACTGCAATATTCAAACTTCTCTTAGTCGTATCATCATTAGTTTGTTCATTCTCAGAATTATCAGAATTAAGCATAGACAAAACATTAGAAACAACAGGTACCTCAGAGACATTAGTCATAAAACACATGTTGGCTCGATCAAACTTTTCCTCATGTTATGAATCAGAATCACTGAAGCTGTCTTCAGGAGCACTCCAAGTGACTTTCATTGCTTTCTTATACCTTTGGTCCTTATCATCATATTTCTTTTTGTATTTTAACTTTGGACAGTCTACTTTCACGTGTCCTTTTCTTTTGCATTCACAACAGGTAATTTCATTTGTGCTATCATCCTTCTTCCAATCTCTCTTCCAGTTGTCTTTTGTGTCATATTTCCCTTTTATAACTAGGCTTTTTGAAAAACTTCTTCTTTCTATAAAATTTCTTGAATCTTCTGGCCAGGTAGTCTATCTTCTCATCACTGTTCAGAGGTGACTCACTGACACTCAAACTTTCAGCCTTTATCCTTTTCTTTTCCTTTTCTCTTTGCTTGGATGCAGTAGTCTTGAAGGCTACTGACTTTCTTTTAGGCTTATCATCTTTCTCTCGGTTGACTTTCAGTTCTTCATACACCATCAGTTTGCCAATCAATTCCTTGACTGACAGTTTGCTGATGTCACATGATTCTCTAATTGAAACAGATGTGCCTCTCCATCTTTCTGGAAAACATTGTAGCAACCTCATGATCTGGTCTTTGTCAGACATTGGATTGCCAAGCGAGCTCATAGTGTTCACAATTTCATTAAACCTGAGATACATGTCAGATATTAGTTCATCAGGCTTCATTTTAAAAGTATCATATTTAATAGTATATGTGTTTAATCTCATCTCCTTAACATTAGTTGTTCTTTCATAAGAAACAACCCGTGTGTCCCAAATTTCAAAAGTAGTTTTACAAGCAGAAATTCTATCGAATTTCTCATCTCTAGTACAATACAAGACATTTATGGCTTTACAATTATTATTATAGGCAAGCTTTGTAGCATCATACCAATCTTTTTAAGAGTCTTAGGTAACTCATACTTATCCTCAATAGTAGACCGAATTTCAAATCCCATATTTTCTATATGCATTTTCATGTTGATCTTCCACCGAGCATAATTATTACCATTAAAAAAAGGTATGTTAGTAGCAGAACCTTTCGGTCTATTATCCATTTTAAGAAATAAAATTTAGAACAGAAATTTAAGATCTTTTAAAGCACAACTAAAATCACAGTTGATTTTTTTTTGAAAAACCTTGATACCAAATGTTGGTCGTAGTGAGTATCTAAAGAGATGGTGAATTGAGTACCCAATATAAATTTATGTTCAAAATGAATTGAAATAAAATCCCCCAATTTAAATAAAACAACCCAATTAGTTAAAACAACAGTTTGATATAAGACTTGACCTTTTAAAAGAGTTCTCAAAGATTGATTAGGTCTCGGTTAAAACAATATACAATATTATTTTAACCTTTGAAATCAAATTTTAAAATTAAATTCTAATATAAACACTAATTAAAATTAACTATCAAAGTAGTGTTTTTGCTTGAAGGTAAAAACAAATTCGGTTTTAACATACAAAAAATAAAGCAAACAAAACAAACAAAAACACACTAACGGAAATTTGAATACAAGAGGTTAAGTCTCAAGCTGAGACCTTATTCTCTCCACTTGGAAGTCACCTGCTGCCAAGCAGTTTATATAAAATAAACTTTTGATCTACAACCTGGATCGGGTTTTACAACAGTATACCAACTATTCAGACCACACAGGGCCTCTTTTACAGTTTTCGTGGTAGTACAAAAAATATAACAGGTCACACAAGACCTACCACAGTTATCGTGGGACAAACAGATAAAAGAGAGTATGAGAAGATATCAGGTATCTTCCAGTTCAAAGCAGGAGACAGTGTGTGTAGAAAACAGAGTAACACACACTGCTCGTGATGTAAAGATAAATAAAACGAACAGAGCAAGTAAGAATGTAGAAATGTCGTATTGCTCTGAATGATATGCTCTGCAGCTCGTGACTCCTTGAAAGTGATTTGAACTGAGACTCGAGTCGAGTTTCAGGAGTTGCAGCAAAACAATGTCGTAGAGTCTTTGTTCTTGACTGCAGGAAGACACTGAATGTAAGATATGCTTCGGCTTCCTCAGTTGAGTGTAAGCAGGATGTAACAGGTAAGCTCTTCTGGTTCTTGCAATAAATGTCCAACTCACTTCACGTGTACTGGTATATCTTTTCGTTCAACACTTCTCACTATCACTTTTACTGCACGAGGGAGTGTGCTTCATCTTTTAAGAAGCAACAACAAATAGAATCAGCCGGATCCTCTGCATCCTCGTACTGCATGTCTGACACATACATCAATGCATTCTGTCAAGCAATTAAGGAACAATCATTAAAATAATCAATGACATTAAATTCAATAAACTAGGCGTTAGAAATATTTAAATCAAAATTGTTGAACCCAGTTCACTGTAAGGGGTATTTCCGAGTCCCACATCGGATTACTCCACCTTGTAATCCCTTTTATCCATCTATAAAAGAATGTCTCCGCCTCACCTTGAGGTAAGGAGAATTCACCCTCTACAAAAATAAATAAGTAAAGGAACAGAGGCGGTGAATCTTATTAGAACGGTGATACTTTTGGCGGTGTCTTGATCTGGCGGTGACTTGGAGTCTGGCGGTGAGACATTGGAACGACGTGTCTTTGGAATGGTGACACTTGACGGTATGTCAGGCTGACAGTGTGTCATGTTAGCGGTGTGTCATCCCAACACTTTGTCAATTTTTTGTTATGGTGGTATGACTTCCTTACGGTGTCTCAAGGTGACAGTGAAACATTGATGGTGGTGTCTCATATTTTGTCAAATTTCCATCTTGACGGTGAGTCATACTTTAGGCAAATTTCGCCAATCTGTCTCATAATATAAAAGGTTAACAAAAAAATATGAAACTTATTAATTATCATAAGAATAATGATTTGGTGATCATTAAAACAAGAATGTCAGCAATAACCAGTCTGTTGTAAAATAACAGCCCCTCTCGGCAAGAATATCCTGGTTTCATTCTGTCTTCTTGTTGTAGAGCTTTGATAATCGACTGCAATTCAACATCTTGAGTTAACACTACCCGGACTACATGAATCTCTTCCCAACGAGGTCCAAAAACTGCTACCTGGCAGAATTCTCCTTCAGGAATGTTAAACCCGGTAATTGTATTTCCAAGTTAAGTGTAATTCTGAGTCCCACATCGGATTATTCCGACTTATAATTATTTTACTCTATCTATAAAAGAATGTCTCCACCTCTCCTTGAGGAAGAGAATTCATACCATGCTACATGGTATCAAAGGGATACACCTGATAATTTTTCCCCCTCCCATCTGCTGCGCTCCACCTAGGCGTGTCCACCGGTGCCTTCTGCTCCTGTCGACCCCGACCATGAGGCTCCTCCATTGCGCCCTGATGCCAACCCGCCCATGCGATAGCCTTGCGCTCCCCCGTCACCTGCCCTCCTGCAAGACAGCCCCCCTCGTCCCTACGCCGGTCTGCCCATGCGACATCTCCGTCACTAGCCCTGCCTGCACGACTCCTCCGCAGAGCCCCTTCGCCTGCACTCCCGCTCAGAGCCCGTCACTGGCCAGCCTGGGCGGCTCCTCCGCTGCGCCCTGTTGCCGATGACTTCCTGTGGCCCCCTCCCTGCATGCGACAACCCCCCAGCGGCCCCCTCCCTGCTTATGACAACCCTCTGCGCCCCCTGTGCGTGCGATGACCCCCCTGAGCCCCCCCTCCCTGCGCGCGACGACCGTCTGCAGCCACTCCTTGTGCGGCGATCCTCCTTCCCGGAGCGGCCTCCTCTCCAGGGCCGACCGCTGCCGCACATAGATCCGACGTCCTTTTGTCGAGCCACCGCCCGTCCAACCGCGTCATGTTGGCCTTTGTCGCTGCAACCTCGCCGTGCGCCAGACCCAGTGGGTTCCACTGGGTGCCCCTCCTCTATCGACCAACAACCCCGACAAAACCCCCGACGCCCCCTGGCCCGCGCGACACATCCTTGCGATGCCCTCCGTCAGCGTTGCTCGCTGCCCCTACGGCCCACCGACGTTGTAACACCCCGAGATTTTATGAAAAATATTCTTTTAATTTCATTGATGTCTTTTATTATACAACTCACCAAGTTTAGCTTTTACTATACGCAACACCGTATTAGCTTGCAGTATACGCAACGCTATTCTTGGATCGTGTTACACACAATTTCATGTTTGTTTTATAATAATCATTCTACGCAACATTGAGTGTGTGTGTGTATATATATATATATTCAATGTATAAATGAAAAAAATGGTTGAATTCTGTTATAACGAAACAACAAAGGAGTCTTTCACTATACGCAACCCTGACTTGGCTTGCTTTACACGCAATCGCGACCTTTTTCGATAGCGTGTGTTGTACGCAATACCGGGTTTTACTAAACAACGATATATTATTATAATATTATTATGAACTAGCCGTTATGAATAGTATTAACTGAATTTTGAATTTTATAACATTATTATTCATCTTATACATTTTCTAGAACGTGTTAAGAGAACAAAATAAATTTTTCGGGTAAAATAAGTATTTTTCAAAAAATGCAGTTTTACCGCCTTTTGATGACGCACCCACATTAAATCTAGTTTTTGACAAGTTTATAAGTTGAATTTGACAAAATAAAATTCTTCTTTAGAATCAAGATATAAAAATTTACTTTGGATAAAATTTTCATATTATTCTGATAACTTTCATATTTTAATGAATAGTAAAAACACGCTATATTTTAATTAAAAACAACTTTTTTCATCGTAATAAATTATGTGGTTAAATAATAATATTGAACGGTTTAAAAGTATAAATAGAATATATTTTTACCATTTAATATAATGTATGTCATTAGCCTTGATTTTACATTGAATTCGTAGATTAAATAAATTCAATCTTTGGCAATGTTTTATCTTTTAAAACCTGTTTGCTTAACAACGGGATTAATTTTAAATTAATTACTGCAACTTCTGTGTTTTGAATTTTGAAAAATGGATTCCATATTTGGAATCAGTGGGTCCAAATTATGTTAATAGGTTACTTTTTTTTTTGATATTATGAATAATAACTACGGTAATTTTTATTTACTACGGTTAAAGGTAAATAGGGTAATTCAAAGTTAAAAGAATATTATAATAATTCAAAATTACAGTGACACTTGTCCTAACCTTATTGGATGAGTATTGGCCGACCATGAGCATCCTTGGGTCGATTTGGGGACCCCATGAAGCCACTTATGAAAGACAATGACACATTAGATTAATTAATTTAATGTAAAGACAAAATTGGAATTAACAAATATCGTTTAGTAATTAATTTTTATAAGGGGCTATATAAATTATATTTTGGACTATAAATATTCATTGGAAAGCTAAAAAGATTTCCTACATGTTGGTATTTTTTTTATAATTTTTGGACATCATATAAATTAAATTATTTATGACACAATAATGATGCAGTATTTACCTCATTAATAAATGATTTAAATAAATAAGATTAAAATGATTAAAATATCATCCAAAACCTGTCCAATTCCTATTGGATGATTTTATTTCGAATATGAGTCATCTTATCTTCGACATTAATGTGTTTTGGACCTCTTGAAACCGAAGATAAGTTTATAATAAAATAATGTTTTCACACTTTCCTAAAGAGCCTCTCCACTCCCTTATAAAAGGAGACCACTTTTATGAAATTCCTCACACCTCTCAAGCCTTTTGGCTCGTCCAAACTCTGCCCAACTAAGCTCCCTACATCCCTCTCCTCCCCCTTGAAGCCTTACATTAGGCAGAAGACTCTCCAAGAAGTCCTTTTGGTTCAAACCAAAGGAAGTTACCAAAATTAAAGGTAACAATTTCTCTTAAGTTGTTTTCTTTTATTCTACTTCTCCAACCCCTAAAATCTTTTTAATCCTTTATTTTGTGACAACACCAGTATCCTGAAAATACTAGGATGTTGTTATGAGAAGGATTAGAACTACATTTATACACACCTCCATCTAATAGATGAAGAATATAATGTTTCTGTGATGACAAACTAACGCCTCACGAAACAATGATTGTTCGATTTTCCCCTACCGCCTCTCATGGTGGACAATATGATGGCACTGTATTTATATATAATATATATTATGTTTATTATTTCTTTATTCTTCTTTACTTCCCAATTATATCAAGCCTTTACGGTTTCCATAGTCGGTAAATACGATAATCTCATTTGAGGAAGTGCGGACTACCGCCCCTTCAAAGTGATGTGATTCGTTAATACCTTATGTGGGATGTATAAAGGATGTGGTTAATGATATTATATATGATATTATACTGGAATTATAATATACCTATGTATCATTATGTTTTAATTCCATTAAAATAAGAAATAGAAATGAAAGTAGCGTTCATGCGTACGTACGGCTTACCGTCTCCTTGAACGGTGCGTTTCATTTCTTACCTCCATATGTTATGTACTATTATAAATGCTTGTATATGCTGGATATATAATGAATGTATATGATATATAAATCATGATTTACATTTTGGAGGTAAGTAAATCATGATATAAGTAATAATAACATCAAGAACAACAAGTCCAAACACGTACGATAAATAAGATGATTTTACCCAAAACGCTACTTTAACATTAATTTACATAAGAATGGGTAATATAAAGTCATAAGTGAACCATATATGATATTATAACTGTTATAATGAGAAAACCCCCTCGCCTCCTTACCTCAAAGTGAGGAAGAGGCGTTCTTTTATAATGAATGAGAAACTCCACATCGGACCACAAGTCCGATGTGGGATACAGACTCTAACACTCCCCCTCAAGCTAGGTGTACCTAGCTTGGACACATAATGAAAAGAAAACAATAAAACAGAGACCAACATTCCCCCTCAAGCTGGACATACCCAGCTTGATTACAAAACATGACAAAATAAAATAAAAAAAAAGAAAGTGGCAAAGGCTGCTGCTCCCCCTCACGATCGAAGCTCCCCCGCAAGATGATGGATGGAAGATGTTGCGGGCGCAGCAGATGACCACTCAGACCGGCCGGTTGACGGAACGCCAGGAATGCCGCACTAGTGGGGCCGGTCGATGAAACGCCGGGAAATCCAATCTAGCACCGGGAAAACCGCATTTGCGGGGCCGGCGACGGGAGGCGGGGATTCCGCAGAATTGTTGCGGGACTGGCGGCGCCAACGGGGACCGAATCCTAGGTGGTCGAGCTGCTGCGCTAGCGAAAGGATGTGCCGGCGGAGAGAGATGCAGGTGCCGGGAGGTGCCGGGAGATGCCGACGAGGCGGGGATGCCGCAGGAGGAGGCCGGCGAGGGTGCAGGAGGCCGGGAGATGGCGCTTGAAGTTGGAGGAGGCCACCTGCGTGGAGCGGCCAGCACGGGTGGAGCCCGGTTGCTGGCCGGAACAGGCCGGATCTGCCCGGATCTGCCCGGAACAGTCCGGATCTGCCCGGATCCGCCCGGAACAGTCCGGATCTGCCCGGATCTGCCCGGAACAGTCCGGATCTCGCCGGAAATCTCTGGATCTGGCCGGAGCCGGCCGGAGCTGTCCGGATCTGGCCGGAGCCGGCCGGATCTGGCCGGAAAAAGGGCCGGGAGGTTGCGCGGAGGGCCGGCGACGGGATGCGGGAGGCCGCCGGGAGCAGCAGGAGGCCGTCGGGAGCAGCCGGGAGGCGCGGCGACGGGATGCGCGCGCAGGAGGAGCGGGCCGCGCGCAGAGAGGGAGACGGCGTCAGGACCGGGCCGCCGCGCGCAGGAGGGGCGGGCCGACGGGAGGCGCAGAGGAGCAGCGGGAGGAGCCGGGAGCCGCGTCGTGCCGGGGAGCCGCGCAGGGGGGAGGAGGAGTGCGCCGGGAGAGGGCGCGGGCGACCGCCGGGAGCAGCGGGAGGCCGCCGGGAGCAGCGGGAGCCGGGAGCAGCGGGAGTCGGGAGCCGCGTCGCGCCGAGGGCGAGCCGCCGGGGAAGAGGCGCCGGGGCGCGGGTGAGGGCGCACCGCGGGAGGACGGCGAACGTCGGGAGGGAGGGCCGCTCGACCAAGGGCGCGCGCAGGAGGAGGACCGGCGGGGCGGGGACGTCGCGCAGGGAGCCGCTGGCAGGCACGATGGCCGCCGGGGAGGAGAGCCAGGCCGAGGCCTCGGGAGGGAGGGGAGACCCGCCGGGAAGCCGCGCAGGGCAGAGGCGGAGGGGCGGCGGCGGTAACCCTACGGGGCTTTGAGGCCGCCGCCCCCCGGACGGGAAACAAGGAAGGGGAAAAAAAAAGAAAGAAAAAGAAAGAAAAAAAAATGTGAGGGAGGAATTAAACCTCCTCTGATACCATGTTATAATGAGAAAACCCCCTCGCCTCCTTACCTCAAAGTGAGGAAGAGGCGTTCTTTTATAATGAATGAGAAACTCCACATCGGACCACAAGTCCGATGTGGGATACAGACTCTAACAATAACAATGAATATGGTACTGGAATAAGTCAATGACATTATTTAAATCATTATACAGGAGGTTCGGACTCTTACGAAACAAATTGGACCTAAGGTAAGGGAAATATCACAATCTCATTTTTATCCGAGATTGTTTATACTTTGGAATTTACTGGGGTGTATTTTATTATCCACATCCATGTTTCCTCAATATGTAATATTTATATCCTTCTACAATAGTTTATATCCAATTTTACCCTTCGTTGAGTTTTTAGTAAAAGATATGACAGGATTCTTTTGTCGTTTTTCGTACGAGGTACTTTTTGACTTTTCCGACAAAAGTACGAGAAGAATGTTTTCTTTTAACTTATACGGCATGAATGGATTTTTAAAAAATTATTTCCAAGAATCTTCCCTTACAAGTTTTCAAGTTTATTTTTAATCAACTTCTTTTAGTTAGAATTTTATGACATGTTAAGAAAGGAAAAATGTTTTTAAAGTTGAAAAGATATTTTCCTCAAGAATGAAGTTCAAGTGTTTTATCAAAATTATTTTCCATCTAAGATAATAAGGGGTTCTGTTTCTATCCCTATTATTACATTGATTTGATTATGTTGTGATAAAATTATTTTTATGAATCCCTTTATCTTATATGAATTGTTTTATGATGTCACGATATTTAAGATTCCCATTTTTATTACATGGGTTATGCTATGATGTATGATTTATGATTTTGTGGCACACATAAGAATGATATCATTATGAGATGGGTGTTACCTATATCTCCCTCCAATGCATTGGGTAAAGATTTTATATCTCATGAGATAGACATGGCTGGAACGGTAGGTTAAACCGGTTCAGTGAAACAGGACTGAAACGAGGAGTGAACTCGGTGCAGAAATGGACTTTGTCCACTAAGATAGTCTTGGCAATGAGTCTTGACTAATAAGAAATGATCCTCTATGATTATGTGTGTATGCCACAAAGTTTCATGTTTTAAGTTATGATTATTGGGATTACATTTCACTACTATGATTTATCCCATGTTATGATATTATGATCTCTTTTGCAGGTTAAGATTTCCAAAATGTTATGTCCTTATGAATATGATGTGATTGATATCTCTTTTGTTTACCCTTACTGAGCATTTGAGCTCACCCTTTTATGTTTTCTTTTCCCCAGGATATAAAGAAAGGTTTTAGGTAAAAAAAAAAGATCTTTATGGGAGATGTTGAAGATCTTTCACCATGATTAGAAAATTATATTCCGAGTTTCCAAAGACACTAAACTATTACGGTCCTTGTGTGTCTGTTTTTGTTATGTATTAAGTATTCCGCAAAAGTAATGTAATGTCTATGTACGTCAAGCTACGGGTCTCTACAGACGTCATCGGTCCTCTATGTGTCAGCCTCCTTTGTGCTAATCCTGCACGCGTTTCCTGGTTGTTCCTGCCAGACATTTGATTCGTGTCCTGCCGCATGCTGTTTCTGCATGCCTTTATACTACCGACCCAGCTATTCCTTCCGCAACATTTTTCGACTATCCAAGACCATTCCCCTATCGCCCAGACATGGCAGCATCCTCGCCACCATCTAGTATTCGTCACAACCTGACACTCTCAATGAGATTGCACTTATACAATCCTATCGGGCTGCTTTGCCACCTGCCTCTTCTTCAGTCTCTATTGCTCATACTGGTGGACCTACTGCTTGAGTATCTCGTCGACAGACAATTTGGATGCTCGATTCTGGTGATTCTGGTCATCTCATAGGTCATTCACGTATGCTTACTACCTATCATCCGTATACCAGTGCCGCTACAATTACTGTTGCCGATGGATCTACAATTCTTATTGCGGGATTTGACACATGCTCCTTGACTCCGATTATTCGCCTGGCTTCAGTAGCTCATGTTCCTCGTAGTCATTTTAATCTTCTCTTCATCAGTAAACTTACAAATGACTTAAATTGTGTTGCTATTTTTACGTTTTCTGGTGTTGTTTTTCAGGAGCAGTCAACGAATTGGGAACTTGGTAGAGGTCGTCTTAGTGATGGGGTGTACATGTTCGATACTCCACCATCCCTTGCTTGCTCATCCACCTATGCTCGTGCCTTCGACCTACATTTTCGCCGTAGTCATCCACCGACTTCCATCTTACATGAGTTTTGCCCTCAGTTTTGTCCACACCTTTCCTTTCATTGTGAATCTTGCAAGTTTGCTAAACATCATCGGGTGGCGTATGTTTCTTGATTGGAAATGCGTGCCACGAATCTTTTCAACCTAGTTTATTCCGATGTATGGGGTCCTTGCAGGGTTCCTAGTTAGTCAGGGTACCATTATAATGTATCCCTCGGATAATATGACTATATTTACTTCGTGATCGTTCCGAGGTGTGTGATATTTTCAAAACTTTTTACTATGAAATTCACACTCAATTCTCCAAGCCTATTAAATGTCTCCGCTCGGACAATGTCCGAGAATATTTATGCACTTCTCTTCAGCGGTTTCTTAAGGATCACGATCCCCTTCATCAAACATCATGCCCCGATACACCTCAGTAGAATGGAGTGGCCGAACGTAAACATCGCCATCTTTCAGAAACTGCTCGTGCCCTCTTATTTCACACCAGCCTCTTCATTTTTGGGGGATGCTATCCTTACTGTTACCTATCTAATAAACCGCCTTTCTTCCTATATCCTTTAGGAGGAGACTCTTTTTCGGGCTCTGTTTCCCCCCCCCCTTATTCGTTTTCACTTCGTGTGTTTGGGTGTCTTTGTTATGTACGTGATACTCGTCCCAACCTCTCAATTTTTTTTTCAATAATCCCTATGCTGCATCTTCTTGGGATATTCCCGCACTCATTGCAGATACCGATATTTCTCTCCAAACTTGTGACGTTATATCATCTCTACTGATGTCTCTTTTGTTGTGAATTCTCCATTCCCTCCTCCCTCTTCCCACCCAGACACCACCATTGATGACTGTCTTCCTCTTACCACCCACCCACCCCTGCCTCAGGTGTCCCACTTTGATGATCACTGTTTTGGCACCGTCTACTCTCGTCGATCATCGAACGTGTCCCCCGTCCAAACTGAGGACACTATTTCCCCAGCTTCGTCCGACGCTCTGGCTCCGACAACAGACAATTTGCCAATTGCATTGCGGGAAGGTACTCACTCTTGCCAGAATAATCCTTTTCACAACTTCATACAGAGGCCTCTCTACTCTAGAGACGATATATGTTTTCCGCACGGTTGCTGAAGCCAAATCTCACCCTGGGCGACTTTAAGCAATGCGGGATGAATTGCAGGTTCTGGACGACAATCATACCTGTGATCTGGTCCCTCTTCCTACAGGTAAACAGGTGGTCGACAATAAATGGATTTATACGGTATGCCTAAATGCAGATGACACTCTTCATCGCCTTAAAGCCAGACTTGTGGCAAAAGGCTTTGTCCGGACATATAGTGTTGATTATTTTGATACATTCTCTCCGGTTGCGAAGATGACATTTGTCCGATTATCCATCTCTCTTTCCGCTGCTCATCATTGGCCTCTTTATCAACTTGATATAAAAAATGCATTTCTAAATGTTTTTCTTGAAAAAGTATATCTGAAACAACCTCCTAACTTCCTTGCCTCAGGAGCCGATTTTCATGTCTGTCGGCTTCATCGCCCTTTTTATGGACTCAAGCAGTCTCCTCGTGCATGGTTTGGAAGATTTCGCAAAGTCATAAGTACTTTTGGCCTATCTCAGAGTATGAAGGACCATATAGTTTTCTACTGTAACACGTCCTTCGACTGCATCCTGTTGGTTGTCCATATTGATGATATCATTATTATTGGCAGCGACTCACATGACATTGCCCATCTAAAGGTTTATCTTAAACAATAATTTCAAACCAAAGATCTGGGTCCTCTGACATACTTTCTTGGCATTGAAGTCTCCCGTTCTACTGATACAATCTTTCTTTCCCAACGGAAATATGCTTTGGATATCTTGCAGGATGTTGGTTTGTCTTAGGCAACTGTCGTTGACACTCCTCTTGAGCTCGGAGAACGGTCTCTATATAATGCCACAGACCCATATTCTCACCCAGAGAGGTACCATCGTCTTGTGGTCAAACTCAATTGTCTCACCATGACTCGTCCGGATATTGCCCGCGCTGTCAGTAAGGTTAGCCAATTCATGGAACATCCGATGAAATTTCAATGGGATGCTGTCTTTCGCATTGTCAAGTACATAAAGAAAGAACCTGCCTGTAGTCTTCAGTATTCACATCACGATCATCTGAATATTAAGACCTTCTGTAATGGTGACTATGCTGGCTGCTTAGCTACCCGGAAGTCTACTTTTGGGTTTGCCTTTTTTTCTGCAGGTAACTTAATCTCATGACGAAGCAAGAAATAGACTGTCGTCTCCAGATCCAGTGTTGGATCGGAATACCGTGTGATGGCTACGATCACTACTAAAATTCTTTGGCTTCGTCATCTTCTCCATGAAATTGGTTTCCAGCCACAGACGTCTGCCCATATTTGATGTGACAATCAGGTAACCACGAAGATTGCTTCCAATCCAGTCTTTCATGAACGCACGAGGCATATCGAGGTGGACTGTCACTTTCTTCACCATCACCTCGAGCATCACCATATCAGTTTCAGCTATATTTCAACGGGTGATCAGCTTGCCGATATCTTCACCATAGACCTATCAAGAGTTTGACTGGACTCTCTCTACACCAAGTTGGGCATCCACAACATCAACAACCCAGCTTGAGGGGGGTATGTAAGGTCTTGTGTTGGTGTCTTCTTTCTTTTGTGAGACTCTTCTTCCAAGCTATACCTGTTCTAGCTTGAGGGGGAGTGTTAGACTCAGTAATTGTATTTCCATGTTAAGTGTATTTCTGAGTCCCATATCGGATTATTCCGACTTGTAATTATTTTACTCTATTTATAAAAGAATGTATCCACTGCTCATTGAGGAAGGGAATTCGTACCATACTACAAGGAATAACCCTGGAAAAGGCATCAACCGCATTATGCATCTTTCTCGGTCGATATATAACCTTAAAATTACACCCCATCAGTTTTGCCCGCCAGCTTTGCTGATTGGCCGTCATCACACGCTGACTTAACATATGTTTTAAACTTCGATGATCAGTTAATACTTTGAATTGTCTTCCTAACAAATATTGTCTCCAATGTTGGATAGACAAGACCATTGCCATCAACTCCTCATAAACTGATTTTTCCAGGTTGTTTTCAGATAGAACCTTATTGTAGTAGGCCAAAGGGCGTCCTTGTACCAAGACTGCTCCAATTCCCAACCTTGAGGCATCGCATTCAACAACAAAGTCCTTCGAAAAATCTGGTAACCCAAGTGTAGGTGCAGTTGTCATACAATTCTTAAGCTCCTCAAAGGCCTTTTGTGCTTCTATACTCCACTTGAATTTTACCTTTTTGGTTAATGTCGTCAACGACCTAGCAATCTTTTCGTAATCTCTTATGAACTTCCAATAGTACTCGATAAGCTCGAGGAACCCCCTTACCTCCTTTACTTTTATTGGTACCCACCATTCCACCACTGCTTCCAATTTCTTAGGATCCATGAAAACACCTTATGTTGAAATAATGTGCCCCAAGTACTCTACTATTCGTATTCCAAAAGAACACTTTTTTTTTGTTGGTATGTAAACCATTATTTCTCATTAATTGTAACAACTGTTTAAAACATTTTCAGGTGCTCCTCCCATCTACTGTTGTAAAGTAATATATCATCAAAAAACACTAAAACACCCTTCCTCAACATTACCCGGAATATGTTGTTCATTGTTGCTTGGAAGGTTGCAGGTGCATTCGTCAACCCAAACGGCATGACTACATACTCATTGTGCCCCTGTGAGTCTTGAACGCTGTTTTTCCGATATCCCCATCCCTCATTCGGACCTGGTGGAAACCCGACTTTAAATCCATCTTGGTAAAATAAGTGGCTCCATGCAATTTACCAATTAGTTCCTCAATCATCGGAATAAGCCACCTGTCATTCTATTTGGAGCTTGATAGTCAATACACATCCGCCACCCCCGTCTTTCTTTTTAACAATTATTATCAGGCTCGAATAGGGACTGTGACTTCGTCTGACAAATCCTAATTCCAACAACTCCTGTACTTGATTTTCTATTTTGTTTTTCATGTGGTAAGCATGTTTGTAAGGCCTGATGTTCACTGGTGCTTAATGGCGTGGTCAGTCTCCCTACATGGAGGCAACCTCCTCGGAGATTCAAACACTGTACTGTAATTCGCTAATATCTCTTGCAATTGTTGTTGTTGGTCGTGGTCCAACTGCGTGTTTTTATCCCTTCCCCTGACACTAACCACTGTACCCCCTGCAACCGCTTCTTTCCCTTCCTTAAGTACTCTTGCAAAGCCTCTGGTAAATTCAGCGGTGTCGTAACTCTCTGCAATGCCACCTGCTTTCCTTCCCAATCAAATTTCATTGTCTTTCCCTTCCAATTGGATGTTACAAACCCCAAAGTCTCTAGCCATGAGATTCTCAAAACCAAATCTGGCTCCGTCGTATCGAATATATAAGCATCAACTATAAATTCTATTGTTCCCAGCACAATTCGTAGAGACTTACATAGCCCACTAGACGTCACACGGTGGTCATCTCCCAATCGGATGTTAAATGGTCTGGTCTCTACCACGTGAGCTGCAAACTGTGTCGTTAGATGCCTTGAGATGAAATTATGACTCGTCCCACTGTCTCTTAGGACCAGCAACGGTATTTCTTCCACTGTCCCTTCCACTAACATTGATCGGGTTCCTCCAGCACTGGTTTTCTCCAGGTCAGCAGTTGTGGTTTCCAACATCTCTAGTTCCCACAGGCTGTCTACCTCTCCTTCCCCTTCTGCCACATTTTCACTTTCTTCTTCGTCTTCTTCCTTTGGTTCAATGCATTCCCACACCATTATTCTATTTCCCTTATCAGGAAATCGATGTCTAGGGTTGTACTTTTGTCCACAAGAGTAACACAACGCCTTGGATTTTCGTTCTTCAAACTCCTCCCTAGACTAATTTCTTACTCCTCTCCATCGAGGAGTTATTCCACCCTTCTTGTCCTGCGCAGCCATGTCTCCAGCTGGGGCATTCTTTGCAGCTCCTGGAATCGAACCCCTGTTCTGTCCTCCATAATTCACATTCCTACTTCGTGGTTCGGTAAGTTTGATAATTCCCTTTACTAACAACTCGCGCTCCACACGTCTAGCCAAAGTTAGTAACCACACTTTTTTTCGTGGTTTGTGAGTCATAATGGTACAACCAATTTCTGGTTTTAGGCCCCCCTGTAAACATACTCATGTACCACCCCTCTGTTAAGTCTGATATTCGTAAAGCCACCCGTTCAAACTCATTTACATAAGTGTCCACTGACCCTGTCTGTCGCAGTCTCTTTAGGTAGACTATTAGATCCTCTTCCTCGGCATTCCCATAATGTCCCAGTAATTCCTCTTTTAACTGTCTCCAGGTAAGAGCATAGTTATTAATGGCGCGTGCCACGAAGCTGAACGCCACGCCATGGGTTCGTCATGGCTCATCTGGAAAGGCGCTCAGTGGCGCGTGCTATGGTGCGCATTGGCGTGGCGCGCGCCACCGCACCAACCTGTTCGGTTCTTTTTTATTTTATTTTTTGCATTTTTTAATCTACGGCTTGCCAAACCTGTTGGATTGGTACAGGGCGATCCGATTTGGATAATGTTTGGGCCGAATGCTTGCGGCCCGTGCTGCGCACCAGGCCGCAACTTCCACGGGTCGAGCTCCGCGGTGAGCTCCTTGAGGGCTGTAGGGGGCAACGTGCCCCTGTTGTGGGGGTTCGGGGGCCGAAAGTCTCCGGTCCAAATTTTGGGGACTGTAGCAACTTTGACCACTGTAACAGAACTGACCGACCGACACCGACGGAACACTGTAGCAGATCTGACTTTGGAGTCAACAGTATTGTAGCTCATTGGACTTCCAGCTACCGGTCACTGTAGCACTTTTGACTTGGGTGACCACTTTTCATTATAGAAATACAGACTTCCTATGCGGTTGGTGGAACAGTGGATCGTCTTCCTCCTTTTTTAGCCTATTCTGGGCTAGGGTTTGAGTTAGTGATTTGAGAACCCTGAAACTCCCTGTAAATTGTGCTTTTGAATAATAGTGAAATTATGGCTCTTCATGGACGTAGGGATTATTCTTGAACCACGTAAATCTCTTTCATTTTTTGTCCCTTTTACTCTTCTGTGGTCTGTGTTTTTCACTTCGTTGCTTCCGACGTTTTTCGCAACAAAACGGTGACCTCCCTTGCTGCGCAACACTATCCTCTTCCCGCGACAGCCGTGGCCCAGCCCCTGCCGGACCAAGTCGAGTGGTGCGACCTAGTTGTCTCCCTCGATAGCCGCTTCCCAAACCGACTGAGCACGACGACCCAACCGAGCTCCTCGTCCAGGGCAGGCGCACGCACACAACACACCTTGAGTGCGAAGCGAACCTCACCAAGCGATTTTTTTATTCAATTTTATTTATGTTTTTTTTTCCAGTTACTGCTATCCGACCCCTCTGGGTAGGGCACTTCACTTTTTTTTTATGCTATGTTTTTTTATTTTTTTGTTTATTGTTTTTTTAGATATATGGTTTAAATTATTTAATTGTTTGTTTTAAATATTTCAGGAATTGTGATTTATTTCAAAATGAGAGAACCCTCAGTCCTTAAATGTTGTATGTTTTAATCTTTGTTTGCATTCATATTTTATGTGTGTGATGGATGAAATATGAATTATTGACACAGATCTTTTATATTTATGTAATTGTTGTATAATTTATTATTTGCTATTGTTGATATATGTATACTTCTTTTCTATGCGCCGCAATTTAATATTGCCACGCGCCTTGCGCTACATCGTGCACTTTTGCGCCGGGGGCCCTTGTCGACGCCGTGTGCCGTAAATAACTATGGGTACGAGTCGGCCGAACTGACCTCAACGAACTGAACCAATATCGAGCCATTCCCTCCATACTTAGTTGTGCCAATGATACCTTGAGCTCCTCCTGTGTCTGCTGGATTGTGAAATATCTTTCTGCCCGTGTGATGCATACAACTAGATCCTCTCTAAAAAAAAGTGGCATCTCCGTCTGCCTAGTCAAGGAATGCGTCTCCCCCTGCTCAGTTTCCCAGAAACCGGGACCTGCCAATGCTTCCATATTCTGATTACTTACTACGGTTACAACATTCAAATTACTTCCGCCTCCCTCCATTTCTACTGTCTTCCCTTCGTCTGCGACTTTCCTCTTGACTCGGCCTGAGGTGAGATACCGCAGCGATCAACTCCTGTAGCTGGAGTCCTTGTCGTCGATAGGCGTCCTCCTGACACTAGTAGGCATCTTTTAACCGCTGTAAACCGGCCTCCTGTCATTGCATTCCAGTTGAAAGGCCGGTAAGTGTTACTTTGTTTTCCATGCATGTGGACATACAGAACCAATTTCTACTTCCAGGCCACTATCTCTCTTTTCTAGTTTCTCTCATTAGAATCACACTATCCGCAGGTAACAAGGTTTGGTCTCAATGAAAGCACTATGTCGATAGGAGATTCCAACAGGTTGAGAGATAGAGACTAGAATTCTGCTCCCTTATGATTATTCTGAACTAAGACAGGAAGGGAAAAAGAATTTTACAGACTTACCTCCAGGGAGAAGACGGCTCCACAGGCCCTGGTTCTAGCCAAATGCTCCAACCAAATAACCGATCCTCCCCTTAATGGACCCAACCTCCTATTTATTTAACGAACTATTAACCAATTAAGGCTAATTACAACACTGCCCCCGACAATCACTCCCTACTACTATTCTTAGGACAAACAGACCGCCCCCTCCGTTGGTAAGTAAACCGGACAGGTGGTCTCTCCCGAACTAGGCCACCTCCAAACCCATCAATTTTGATCATCAAGAACCCAGCCATCAAGTCTACTAGTTTTTTCCCTTCCTAACTGTCATATTTTCTAATGTGTCCATCCTTGTGTTTTGTAGAATGGGAAACCGCCTTACCTCAAGGTGAGGCGAAAACCTTTTTTTATAGATTGAGAAAGAGGAATACATGCAGGAGTATTCCGATGTGGGACTCAGAAATACCCAAAATAATAAAAAAGGGTTTAACACTCCCTCTCAAGCTGGACATGCCCAACTTGGACCATGAGTACCACAAAAAAGAAAGATGACAGCAGACAAGACCAGACACACTCCCCCTCAAGTTGGGTCGTAGATACTGTGGATGCCCAGCTTGGAATTGAGCGAGGTTAGACGAGGCCCTGGGAGACCTTTGGTGAAGATGTTAGCAAGCTGGTCCGCCGTCGGGATGTGGCTAAAGCTGACATGATTGTGCTTCAGGTGGTGTCGAAGAAAGTGGCAGTCCACCTCAATATGCTTCGTGCGTTCATGGAAGACGAGATTCAAAACAATCTTGGCGACTGCTTGATTGTCACACCAGATGTGAGCAGATGTCTGCTGAGGAAAGCCAAGTTCCTGGAGAAGTTGTCGAAGCCAAATGATCTCTGTAGTGACGGTGATCATGGCACGGTACTCAGACTCCCCACTGGATCGGGAGACGACAATCTGTTTTTTGCTGCCCCAAGAGATGAGGTTGCCTGTGAAGAACATGACAAACCCAAAAGTAGATTTCCGGGTAGCAAGACAACCAACATAGTCAGCATTACAGAAGACCTCAATATTCTGATGAGCATGGTGAGAGTAGCGAAGACCACAGGCAGGGTCTCGTTTGATGTATTTGGCGATGCGGAGTACAACATCCCACTGAGAGGTGGTTGGATGGAGGTGCGCGCAGCGGGAGGAAAGCCGTCGGGGCCTGGAGGCGTGACGGTTGGCGCGACCTAGGCGGGAGGGCCGGGAGTCGAAGGGCGCCGGGAATCCGCTGGGAAAGGGAGGCGGCGGGGGACAACCGCGCGCAAGGAGCCGCACATGGATGCCGCGGGAGGAGGCGGGCCGTGAGTCGCGTGGGAAGATGGGGTCGTCGCGCGCATCAAGGTGGGGCGCTGAAGAAGCAGGCGCCGATAGGGGGGAGATCCGCCGGAGATCCGCCGGAGGTGGAGGGAGGTGGGGCCGGGTTGAGCTGGGAATCCGCGGAGGCCGGCTAGGGGGTGACGATGATGGTGGAGCCGCGAGTCGCCGGGAGTGGCGGGATTCCGTCGAGAGGGTTGGGGGTGCCGGGCAACGTTGCGACGGAGGGGCGCAGGGAGCCGGCGGGATCAGGCGGCTGGCCTTCAGCCGTCGCGCGTGCATCGGGAGAACATAATCGGTAGGATGTTGACGTTGGGCGCCGCCGAGCGCTGGGAGAGCCGCTGGACAGCAGGAGGTGCGCTGGGATTCGGTGCAAACCGCGCGCCGGAAGAGCCTGGAGGACGCCGGAATGCCACCTAGAAGGGAGGGCCGGTCGGTCTGGAGGATACTGTGGGGAGGGGTGAAGCCGGTGGAAACCGGGAAACCGCTGGGATGGAAGCCGCCGGGGGGGGGGGTGGGGCACATAGGGCAGAGCCGGGAGGGGGGGTGGCTGCGTAGGGTAGACCTAGGAGGGGGGGTGGCCGCATAGGGCAGACCCGAGAGGAGGGGTGCCACTTAGGGCAGAGCCGAGAGGAGAAAAATATATCTAAAGGAGGGAGGACTCGGGATTAGGTTCCCTCTGATACCATGTAGAATGGGGAACTACCTTACCTCAAGGTGAGGCGGATGCCTTCTTTTATAGATTGAGAAAGAGGAATACATACAGGAGTATTCCGATGTGGGACTCGGAAATACCCAAAATAATAAAAAAGGGTTTAACATGTTTAATTAATATCTTTTGAATCCCTGAGTTTTCTTGGCAGGGTTTTAGCATCCACACCCAGAAAATACTAATCTTGATATAATCAGCTTAAAAATATGTTTAAGAAGGTCAACAGACCAAGTATCCTTCACACCAGATTCCTGCATTGGTTCCATTTCATTTGAGTTTCAAAAGGGTGCAGGGAATTGAATCACTTTCCTTTTCCCTCAAGTCACCCAAAATAATAAAAAAGGGTTTAACATGTTTAATTAATATCTTTTGAATCCCTGAGTTTTCTTGGCAGGGTTTTAGCATCCACACCCAGAAAATACTAATCTTGATATAATCAGCTTAAAAATATGTTTAAGAAGGTCAACAGACCAAGTATCCTTCACACCAGATTCCTGCATTGGTGTTCCATTTCATTTGAGTTTCAAAAGGGTGCAGGGAATTGAATCACTTTCCTTTTCCCTCAAGTCACCAAAGTATAAAACATTGGGAAATATGTAACCTGGTCTGCCATAGGACAAGGAAGCCAATAGCAGGTTTGTTACGGTGCTCTTGAAGATATTCTTTCAACAAGATACAATGTCCCAACGTTTCTATTTTATACTTGCTTGATATCTTGAACTGATTTGTCTACCATCTTGTTTAAATTTTCTTGTACAATAAGTTGTCCACAAGAATATTGAACGGAGACTTTGCTTGTTGCATGAAAGCAGATGCCGTTCATTTTTTTGTTCTTTTTTATTGAGCCAAAGCCAGGGAAGTTATCACCATCAGTCACTTCTGTTATCCGTTTCTCGTAAGTAAAAATTTACTAGTAATTTATGTTCCTTTTTACCTGTTTTTTTTTTTGCCCGTTAGGCTATTAAAACATAACCGAATCATGGGTGATTCAATTGATTTAACCGGGGATGGTGGTGTGATGAAGAAAATCGTACGACATGCCAAGCCTGATGCTTCCAACCCAACAGATAACCTTCCTCTTGTTGATGGTATGTTATTTGCTCTTTCCTTATCAAGCTATGCTATCCAAAAGCAGGAGTTTACGTAGAAGAAGAAAGAAAAATAGAAAGAAAAATCTTTAACCAGGTGGTCAGCTTATTCCAGAAGCACTTTCTCTGTCTAGTTGATTTGCATCTGATCTTTTTAGATTAGTTTGTTTATTATAAAACCATGTCTTTGTTCATTTTTCAGTTCATTATGAAGGAACACTCGCTGATAGTGGTGAAAATTTCGACAGTACACAGGAAGATAACACTGTTCTCTTTTGAGGTTGGAAAAGGCAGTGTCATCAGGGCTTGGGGCATTGCAGTGCAGACTATGAAGGTGAAAGTATTTTATAGTTAGACCTTGATTAACAGTGGATGTATGTGTTGTCATAGATGAGATATACAATGGCATGAATAAAACAACGAGATCACCGTGGAGTTTTACTTGTTCCTCTCTACGCGGTTGTTTTATATTGTTACATATTTTGCTTTTATTTTGTTCATTTCAGGTAGGGGAGATTGCAATGATCACTTGTAAGCCAGAATATGCATCCGGGAGTGCAGGTTCCCCGCCAGAGATTCCCCCGGGGTAACGACTCCTCCTCCATTGCTGAAGCTGGGCTTCCCATTGAAGCCTAAAGTTGCAGTACAAGAAAACAGATCAATGATTCACAGCTTTATTTTTTTCTGCGGCTAGTTATTTTCTTCTGGAGCGGTTTCTTAAATATTGCTGTGGCTGATTATTATCTTCTTCTGCGTTTATGCGTGCAGTGCGACCCTTAATTTTACAGTGGAGCTGGTTGCCTGTCGACCTCCAAAGGGATCGAGCCTTGGAAGTGTCTCAGATGAGAAAGCAAGGCTAGAGTAAGTGTTTATATATATATATATTTACTTTTATTCATGTTGATATGATATAATTATTTTTTAATACAATTATTTTATTTTTTTAAAATTATCTACTTAAATTTTTTATTTTAGGACAGTAAAGTATTTTTGATAAAATATTATATGAAAAGATATTAAATTATGAGTATTATAAGCGTGATATGTTAATATAACGAATTACATTAAATACCATGGTTTTTTTGTTGTTGTAATTCTTGTTAATATAATATCCTTTTTTGTTTGTTAATAAATTGTTTTTATTTTTTTTATATTCATGAATATTTTTTAAAGTATGGTATTTTAATGCAATGAATTATAGTAAATCAAATTAAATTTATTTTTTATTTTTTAAGTTAATATTTTAAAATGAAAAAAGGTTTAGTTTACATATTAAAATGAAATTTAAAAGGTTGGGTACAACCGTAAGTGCGACACACGACACTACAAAGAAAATGCAGTAAACATGTAGGTTCGGGGACTTTTCCCTGTGACCTGCCCCTCACCTCCTAAGTCCTTACTACCCCACCACCAACGGTGGGGCCATATTAAAATGAAATTTAATTATATCATTATAAATTTATTAAAATTTTGCAACTTTTTAATAAGGGCTATATTGTAAATAATGTTTCATTATATTATAAATATAAATTTCATGAAACAATTTAGGTCCAGTCCAAGCAGGAAAAACACAAAAAGCTTGCTTAAAAAATCTACAATTTTCTAAGTGTCCCATGCATTTACAAAACAATTAAATATTTGAAGGTTATTTAAGAACTGCACAAGTAACATGTTCTATATATTAAAAATGTCTTAAAATTAAATAACTTAATAAACATTTTTGTAAATCACATAACATATATAATGTTTTAAACCATTAAAACAATAAAAAAAATCCTCACAACATGTTTGTGGATTAAATAAAATTAAAATCATGCTCAACATAATAAATAAATCATAATTAAAATTATTTTTTTAAATTTTTTTAATTATGTTTGGCCGTTTTTAGTAATCTATTAATCTCCTAGTCTATTAGTTTTTGTGTTATGAGTTATTTCAATTTTGATTTAAGAATAAAATACGTTGTGTTGATTAAACAGAAAACGTATGTTATGTTGAAATAACTATTTTGTATTTTTATTATTTAATGTTTTATGACTTATTTTTCTTAATATCATTTTGTTTTATATTTTTCATTTTGTTTCATTTTAATTTATAATTTTTGTTTTACCATGTTCCCAATTGAAGCCGTCAACCAGAGTTTGGCGATTTTTGACCCGACCGAAGAACTTGTCACGAACACAATTAAATGAGTCGGGTTAGGGTTGAGGTTGACTTACATCTGATTATTTAAAATTTTAAAATTTAGATGTATATAGTATAATGAAATATTTTATTTTTATCTAAATTAACTTGTATATATGTGTATATGAATATCTTATTTGGTTAATAATTATTTTCGTTTTAAAAATAATTTTTTCATATAAATCTATGAAGTTTATTAAATTTTGTATATATAATAAATAGTAATGAAATATATAAATAATAAGGGGCTCGATTATCGACACGATAACTTTTAATTTATGGATTGGATTTGTGTTCAACATTGCCGCTGGAATATTAAATGGGTCGGGTTAGGATTTTCGCACACTAACATTATATGATAATTTGTTTACATTATTATTTGTAATGTACCAAAACTTATTAGCATTTATATTTGCATTGTATTTCCATCAACCCGAGCGTCCCCGATCCCATCGAACAGCTCCGCCGTGTGGCCTCCCCCTCAGCGTCCGCCTCGTTTGTCACTGTCGCTTGCAACATCCTCTCACTGGTGGGAGTTAAGATGGTGTGGCGCCCAACAATACCTTGTTACCCGATATCCTTTTGTGCCCCACCGTTGGTGGTGAGGTGGTAAGGGGTTGGGTGGGGTGAGGGGTAGGTCGCGGGGTCAAGACCTTAAGTGTGCGATTTACTACAGTTTTCTTTTTTCTATTGTGTTCTGCGGTGGCGGATGTAATCAATCTAGTATATATGTTAAATTTAAATAGGTTTTGGGTGTTAAATGAGTACCATTGATTTAATCGGGTTAGAGGGGTGATAGTTAAACATGTATAACCGGATTTGGGTAGGGTATAATGTAATTGAGTTTGGCCCGGGTAGCCCAAAAATAGTGGGCATCCACCCTGTTGCCATCCCTATATATGTCACGTTTAAATGTAAGTTATAAATTAATATTATATATTCAGAACATTATTATATGTTCCGTTTATATATAATATTTTTAATGCTCTGTTAATATATATAATATTTGCAGATGTCTTTATAGAACATTATATATTTACAAGACATTATGCAGACATTTGCATATATATTATAGATTTACACCACTGGACATAATAATATTGTCATAACATTTCTATTTAAATGTTAATTGAATTACATTCATAAAATGTCTAGTGCACATAATGTTTGCGTAATGTTTATTGAATTTATATTTATATAATGTATAGTGGTCATATCATTTGCATACAACATTTACATTAATATATGTGCATTAAATGCTCACCTAACTTTTGGATTTAAATGCTCATTGATAATCTGCATTTATATTTATATAATACAAAGAGAGTATCTGAATTTAAATTTTCACATTACAGAAAATTTATATTTACAATGCATTAAAATTTTCATAAAACATACTATTTTTTTCATTTAAATATTTCAATGCGCCGGAACATTTACTGCTTAGGGTTTCCACCTTCAACTGCATAATTATATTTTAAAATTTAAAATAATTTTGGTAAAATCTAATATGAAAAATATAAAATTATTAGTATTCTTATAAATGACATTTTAACATAATGAATTATAATAGATGACATAAAAATTATTTTTTATTATGCTGTTCATTTTATTATGTTAAACTTACACTTACATTAATTATATAATAAAATGAAATTCAATTATTAATAACATTATCATTATATCATTAAAACTTGTTGCAGAGAGCTTAGAAAGCAGAGGGAGGTTGCCGCCGCCGTCAAGGAAGAAGAAAAGAAGCGGAGAGAGGACACAAAAGCCGCCGCCGCTGCCTGGATTCAAGCCAAGCTGGAAGCCAAGAAAGGCAAAGGAAAGGGGCATGATTTGGTGGATACCCCAAGTCGGGTCCCAACTGACCTTGATCTTTCATGAGGAAAATCAAATAAGTCAGGGGCAAGATCTAGTGGATATCCCAAGCCGGGTCCCAACTGTTTTAAAGGACATTCCGTTCCCAGCTGTCGGGCCACACTGAAACTGCAAGGAACCACCAGGCCCAGGCCCAGGGGTACACCATCCTAGTGATAATCCACCAGATTCGGTCTCTAGTTCAGATGATGTAGCACCCGATACTACCTCTCAGGAAAAAGACGATATGACTGGGATAACGTTGAATGCCACTATAAAACAACGAACGCGGAAAATGGTGTTTTGCGGGGAGAGGGGTGTGGAGCATTTTGGTACACAGGCCAATGAGCATAAACGACGTTCCGAGGCCTGTCAGATGACAGAAAGCCTGCCAAAGAGGTGGAAAGTGGCAGATGACGGACAGTTGGTCGAAGTTGCAGAGGCGGTGGCGGGAGTGCCCTAGCCCCGCCTAGGGTCATGAAAATCCTTTGCTGGAACTGTCGGGGGTTTGGCAATCCCCGAACTGTTCGTGTTCTCCGTCACTGGAGTTCCAAATATCGTCCTGACATAGTTTTTGTATCCGAAACCATGTTGGATTGCAAGGATGCTGGCCTGTTGGGTTTGAAGATTGGTTTCAAAAACGTCCTTCCCATCGGAAGACAGGGACACTCGGGTGGCCTCTGCCTCCTGTGGAAGGAGGATATTGGGGTCCAGATTTCTAATTTTTCAAGCAATCACATTGCGGTTACAGTTGCTGGCCCATGGTCTCCTACTTGGACGTTTGTAGGTTTCTATGGGTGGCCGAGTGAGAATGATAAGCACAAATCATGGACCCTTTTGAATCAGCTGCGAAACTCTTTACCTGACCCTCTTCTGATCGGGGGGGTTTCAACGAGGTCCTTTCTCATCATGAAAAAGAAGGGGGATGCGTGAGGAGTGGCGCTGCTATCGATGAGTTTAGGAATTCCCTTTTGTCGAATTCTCTTCATGACCTCGGGTTTTCTGGCTCTCCGTTCACCTGGAGGCGGGGTAGGTCAATGGAGAACCGTATTACAGAATGGTTGGATAGATTTGTTGGGAATGATGAGTGAACTTCTCTTTTTCATGCCTTCTCTATTGTTCACCTACCTCCAGTCTCTTCTGACCACTGTCCAATCATCTTGTCGACGCTCTCTCAAGGGAAACAGAGGAGACCTGTGCGAACATTTCGATTTGAAAGTATGTGGCTCCAAGACACCAACTGTGAAAAGGTGGTCCAAGCGGCATGGGAGGGACCGAATCGGTGCATCATGTCTAATATCCGCAATATCGCGTCTTGCTTACGGAAGTGGAGCTCAGGGAGGTTCAAAGACTTTGACAGACGCATTAATGAGGCTGAGACTCGCTTAAAGAGACTCCATTCTTCTCCTTGTTCTGCCTCTGTTCTTTAAAATATCTCCGTTGCGGAAAAGAATCTTAATGCAGCGCTGAGGGAGGAGAGTTTCTGGTTTCTTCGGGCAAAAGAGTCTCACATCAGAGATGACGATCAAAATACCAACTACTTTCACCACAGAGCGTCTGCACGGAGAAGGAAAAATCATATCGCACATATGGAGGATCCCAACGGGAGAGTTGTTCATGATATCAAGGATATTCACTCCATCATCCTGAATTTTTTCAACAAACTCTATGAAGCGGAAAGCATCAGCACTCCTACAGGTCTGACTAGCTGCATCCCAAAGTTGGTTACAGAAGATATGAATCGTCAATTGGAGAGAGATATCTCTGACGATGAAGCTTTTGACGCTCTGCATCTTATTCACTCTACCAAGGCCCCGTGACCTGATGGGTTTCATGCTCTGTTCTTTAAACGCTTTTGACATATCGTTGGGCCTGATGTGGTGGCCCTGCTGAAGGAGGTGTGGGCAGGTAGTGCATCGCTTGAACCCCTTAATGAAACTTTTATTACTCTTATCCAAAAAACTCAGTGCCCTCAGAAAGTCTCAGAGTTTCGGCCATTCAGTCTGTGCAATGCGGTTTACAAAATTTTCTCCAAAATCTTGGTAACCAGACTTAGGGACTTCCTCCCGTTGATTGTTTCTGATAACCAAAGTTCTTTTGTTCCAAAGAGATCTATTACTGATAATGCTGCAATCGCTTTTGAAGTATTCCACTCGATGAAAACTCGTTCCTCTTCTAAGAGAGGCATCATGACAATGAAATTGGATATGATGAAAGCTTATGACAGAGTTGAATGGCCTTTTCTTGAACTTGTTCTCTCCAAGTTGGGCTTTGGGACGAGATGAGTTTCTAATATCATGAATTGCGTTACGTCTGTCTCTTACATAATTAATATTAATGGGGCCCCTTCAATGAGCTTTAAACCGTCGAGAGGTTTTAGACAAGGGGATCCTCTGTCACCTTATCTCTTCATTCTGGTGGCTGATGTTTTTTCTTACCTCCTTTTGAAGGCGGCAAATCAAGGAATTATCCATGGTGCTAAGGTATGTAGAAATGCCCCCTATCTCCCATCTCTTCTTTGCAGACGATAACCTTCTTTTTGCTCTTAGCTGCCCCGCAAGAATGCAGTTCAGTGTTGCATATCATCAATCTGTACGAAAGAGCTTCTGGGCAACGTCTTAATCCTTCGAAATCAGAGTTATCTTTCAGTAAAGGCGTCTCACAAGTAAAGAGAGAGGAGCTGCAGAAAATGTGTGGTTTTCCGCTGGTTGAGAAGCATCCTAAGTACCTTGGCCTCCCGACTCTTGTTGGTAGGTCAAAGAAACAAGTGTTCGCCTCAATTATGGACAAGGTGGATAATCTGATTTGTCTTTGGTCTAGTAAGAAGATTTTCAAGGCGGGTAAGGAAGTTCTCGTGAAGTCAGTGGCCCAAACAATCCCTTTTTATGCTATGTCGCTGTTTAAATTCCCGGAAACTCTCATCGATCAGATCCACTCCTGGTTGGCCAATTTTTGGTGGAGCTCTTATGAGGGAAAACATAACTCACACTGGATGTCTTGGGAGAAGCTGTGCGTTTCAAAATTTCGTGGGGGCCTTGGCTTTAGGAATCTCAAATGGTTTAACGAGGCTCTTCTGGCAAAGCAAGGATGACATCTCCTCATCTATATGCCATGTTCTCAAAGGTTCTGCGAGCAAAATATTTCCCTCATTCTGACTTCTTGCATGCCCAGTTGGGGCCATGGTCGAGTTTTTTGTGGAGAAGCATTTGGGGCGCAAAATCCCTCCTTGACATGGGCTACGTCTGGAGAATTGCTGACGGGCATAATGTTCATGTTTGGAAGGACTCCTGGCTGGCAAATGACATTAATCATACGGTCTCTTCGACTATTGTTCTTGGTTTCGAAGATGCAAGGGTACATGATCTGATTAATGACTCGCTTGAGGACTGAGATCGTGGGAAGCTTTACAGCTGGTTTAATGAGGTTGACCGTCAACTCATCCTTAGTATTCCTCTCACACCAGGGATGAGCAGTGACCAGCTTTGCTGGACCGGGGAGTCTCATGGCAGATATTCTGTCCGCTCGGGTTACAAAATGCGGGCCCAAGGAGTGGCTCAGGCCTTTCCTGATGATCGATGGAAGATTATCTGGGCGCTCACTGCCCCCACTAAGGTGAAATTTTTTTGGTGGCATGTCTGCTCTGGGGTTCTCCCAACCCGTGACTTTTTGGTGCGGCGACATTTGGCGGAGGATGACATCTGTCCGTTGTGTCTCCAGGAGGTGGAATCCCTTGTGCATGCAATTCTTTCCTGTCGTGGGGTGGAAGGGGTGTGGAAGACATGAAAACCAGATTTTGGTTTGTTCTTTGATCTTTCGATTGGGCTGGTCCAAAATCTGGTTAAATGGGTGACTTCTCTTGAACCGAGAGTGGTGGGGTTGATCTGCACAATTGCTTGATTAGTGTGGACTCGATGAAATGATCGCATTTTCTAAATGAAGGTGATCCATGATCATCTTTGGGTGGACAAGACTAGGGAATGAATGAACGGTTGGAAGAATAACGTTTCAGTGCCTCCCTTGGGCAACTCTCGGCAGCCGACTCCTTGTTGGTCTCCCCCCCTGAGGGTTTCCTCAAGATCTATACAGATGCTGTTGTCTCTGCTAATTTCAGGGTCGGTATTGGACTCATTACTCATAATAGTTTTGGACAGATTGTGGAAGCTCAGTGCCGGGCTGTGCCTTTCTCATGGAGCCCTGTGGTGGCGGAGGCCTCTGCCATCCTCTATGGGATCATTTTTGCTCGTTCAAAAAATTGGTCCAAGGTTTTGGTGGAATCCGACTGCCTCAAAGTGGTGAACGCTCTAGCTTCGAAGGACGATGCATCTCAACCGTATGGACTTATCTTGAGGAAGATCTGGTCATTAACCGAAGGCTTTACTGCATTCAAATTTTCTTTTATCAAGCGAGCATGGAATATAGAAGCTCATTGGTTGGCTCGTTTTGGGAAATCTTGGGGTGATCATTGTTGGGTGGACTCGTTTCCTGATTGGCTTTGTAAGCATGGTTTGTTTGATCAGTAATATATCTTATCTTTTTTCAAAAAAAAACTTAAACTTAATTAGGGCTTTCGTGGGCTCAGCCCAAAAATAATTTTTCATAGTCGGATTCCAAGCCGTCGGCCCGCATCACCGCACCGGGCCTCCGTGATCCTGATCCGAGAATGGTGGAGATTGAATTCCATCCACATGTCGCGTTGGTGGTAGTTCCCGATCACGTACTGCTGGATACCCAAAAGATCTGAATTCCCCAAGATCAAGCAGTACGCGGGGTCCGTCTGGTTTGGATCCGCACCCGAGACCCGGTACATGTGCTTCTCCCACCCTGCCACCCGCAACTCCGCCCTCGAGAACTCCAGCGTCACCCCCGACATCTCTGGCAGCTCCGGCAGCCGTCCCAGCGGCGGCTGGAAGCAGCAGTCCATGGTTCCCTGGAACGCGAACCCCTCCCCGCCGTCCAGTGGCGTCAGCCTTCCCTTCGTCTGCCTCAGGAACTCCTTCTTCAACGCCGCGTATGCGGCACCAAGGAGGTACGAGAACTGCATGCCGGAATCCACTATGGTCTGGCCGGTGCCGGTGTGGTTCGGTCGGAGCACCGACGGGTCGAGGGGCAGCGACGTATGGTTGACCTTGATCCCCAGGATGCCAATCGTGTAGGCCGCGCGGTCGAAGCCGGGGAGCGGCGTCGATACCTGGACCATCCGCGTGTAGTTCCGCGCCGGTAGCCACCAGAAGCGTGTGGCCCCCAGCAGCAGGACGCTGGGGGCACCATCTCTGGCGATGCAGTACGAGAATCCGGTCAGATTTGTCTGGGCAACGAAGGATAGTCCGCCGAGATTCATTGCGAGGATCCCCGCCGTCTTCCCGTCCTCCGGGTTTGAGCTGGATTCCACGTCCATGCACCCAAACAGGGTCCTTATATCCGCGACAGCGTCCTCGAGGTGGAAGATGTCGGCGGCGAGGGTGCCGTTGGCGGAGGAGGCGTCAGCGTATGAGATGAGGACGTGGCAGAGTCCGATTTTGGGGTCGCCGCAGGGCAACACGGGCAGGGTGTGGGTCCGATTCTGGCAGTCGGGGGAGGAGAAGGGGATGGACGAGTAGGAGGAGGAACGCGAGGAGGAGAAGTTGTAGCGGCGAGGGTTGCAGTGGAGCCATGTGAGCTCGCTGCCAGTGTCGATGAGCATGGTGGCAGGCTGAGGAGGGGTGCCGACGGAGAGAGTGACGGTGGGGGGAGACTGGGTTTTAAGGGGCAACAATATCGATGGGTGATGATTGCAGAGACAGAAATGGGAGGTCAATTGAAGGGAGAAGAGGAAGGAAATAAGAAGACAAGGAAGGCGAGGGGACGATGCCATGAGGGATATTAAAAAATGGAGGGATGAAGACAGGGCTAGAATCAGACGGTTAAATACGGCCCGACAGTCATGGGGTCGGTGACGATGACGTGTCAATGAAAGAGGGGGTGGAACTGGGAGTCTGGTATTATGGAAAGCTGTCGTGACTTCTACGTGGCGTGCATGGAAGGGAAAGAATGTTGTTGTCTGTGAGATTAGTCGATGGGTCTACGTGCTTGGGATATATGATGACTGTGGGTCCAACAATATAAACAAATAATTAATTATTGATTGTCATAATTTCCAAAAGAATCATTTCTTAGTACCATCTAATTTATATCTATAGATAATCCAATCTGCTAATGAAATTGTACATTTTGACTTTATATTTCACATTCTTTTTAATCTCTTATATTGTGTTTTTTCATCATTGAGGTGATAAAAGGTGACAATGGTTTCACACAAGATCCTATCAAAGACTTAACATTTTTTTTCAACATCTTTATGAAGAATCATGAAAGCCAACCAAATCTTATGCTTGAAATGGTCATAATAAATCAAAAGAAAAAAAGAAAAAAAAATACCATCACCAAAAGTGATCAAATGGTGAACAACTATATTTGAACAAAATAAAAGAAATATTTAAAAAATGTTTTATACATGGTATGAAAGTATCACCACTACAAGTTGAGTTTTTGAAAACATTAGAAATGAGTTTTTTTTAAAAAGCATTAACATGTTAAGCGTCCATAAAACCTCATGACTTTTATCAGTGTAAAAAAAAATAACGCCGATAAAGGTGACATTTATCAGCGCTTTTGTTAGCGCTGATAAAATTCAATTTTTTTTCATTCAACTTACCCCTTTTATCACCAGTGTGACACCTCCTTCGCAACACACCAAGATTTTTATGAAATATTTCTTTAAATAATTTGATTTCTTTAGTAGCTTTTGTTGCACAACATTAAATTTAAAAGAACCATAATATACTATTAAAATATTATTATTTTAATATGACTGTTATAACCTAGCCACTAAATTGACATATATGAATAGGAATAACCATATTATGAAATATATATTTATTTATTAATGTTTAGAAAATAAACACTTTATTAGTCATTTTATTCTTAAAAAATGTTTTTTTTTCAAAAAAAAAAACGATTTTATAGATTTATATGAGAAAATAACACTTTTAGAAAATATATTTGACAAAATAAATTTAATTTTTGAATTTTGCATGTCAGAATTATCTCAGAATGGATTTTTGAAAATTTTCTAAAAGGTTTGAAATTTTAATGAACATTGAAAAGTATTGATTTACATTGAAAACTGTATTTTCTTTTAAAGCACTTGCAAACTCAAATTCTATTCTGGAATAGTTAAAAGTAACATTAGTTCCTTTTGATTATAAATAATCTAATTTTGGTATTTGAAATAAATTTTATATATGAATTTAGTATAAAAACACTTTATACTTAAAAGAACATTTTTCTGAAAAACAGTTTTTCATTATGTTTTGTCGGTTTAATTTTAAATTAAATTCTGCAACTCCTGTGTTTTGAATTTTGAAAAATGTATTATATATTTGGAATTAGCGAATCCAAATTTATTAAATAGGTCCCTTTTATCTTGATAACAACGAATAATTACCATAATAATTTTTATTATCATGATAAAAGGTAAATCGAGTAATTTAGGTTAAAAATAAAATGATAAGAACTATTAAATGCTTTCAAAACTCGCCTAAATTTTATCGGATGAGTTAATTTCATCCATATTCATCCATTTTTCAGTTATATGACCTTTTATGATCACTTAAATCATGACCTTTATAGTATTTTATTTAATGAAATATCAAATTTGTCTAAATAATAATTTATTTTTAATTTTTAGAAAAAAAAAACAATTACCTTAAATTCTTGCACAACACTGAACCAGTAATTATTCAATTAATGTAAAAATCAAATAAATAGTATTAATTTTTTTTAAATAAATATAATTTGAGATATTTGATGTCATCACTTGTGCATTTATAGGCCATTTGGAATCATTTGATTCTAGAATAGTCTTATTATATTTTAATATTTTAAGAAATTTCAAGTGTTCCTCACCTCAATTATAAAATGACACTTCTTTACTTCTTTACACCACTTTGAGCCATCTAGCTCGACAAACTTTTGGAAATTTTTCTTCTCAGCATCCTTATTTAAGTTCTTGTGGTTATGACCCTTCCAAAAGACCCACATTAGGTCCCTAAGAGAACTTATAAAGGAGCTCCTTCATAGAAGAGGTGATCGTCTTTATCGATTCTTTCAAATTTCTTTCTTCTTCTACCTTATATTAATATGTTATACCAATCCTAAAATAACTCCAGTATCATTTATATACTGAGATATTATTATGATTATGAGACAACCATATTCCATCTTATAATAATCCGGATCTTCTTTTCAGATATGTTTTTCTCTTTCCTGGTGTTTTTTGAGAAAAAGAGGTGTTTCTGGAAAATTTTGAAGTACACGCTGTGTACTTATATGTACACGCCATGTACTTTTTTGCCGCACGTTGCCGTGTGCTGGCCGTGTAATGGCCGAGCACACAACCGTGTGTGGTGACCTGGAGACTGCCTTATGCGGGGGCTGAATAAGGCGAGTACACACCGTGTACTTCAAAAGTACACACCGTGTACTTTTTTTATTAAACGGACCGGGGTCGCGTCTGACGGACAGAACACGCTTCTTCTTCGCCTTCTTCGTCTGAGAGTGTTCGTACGACCGCGATCTTTCCCCGAGCCCCTGATTGAGCATTCGTTCTCTGATTTGACCGTCGTTAATTGCGTTGAAATCACCATGATAATCTCTTCATTCTTCTAGAGTTTCGTCTCTTGATTTCTCCTCTTTCTCAAGATATCCTCGGTTGAGCATTTTAGACGTTTTTGTAGATCTTCGACGTTCTAGGGAGATTCAAGGCTTGAGCTTCACGTATAACGATCATACAACACCGATGTAGGTGGTTTGTGCCTTTCCGTAGTTAGTTTTTGAGTTATATGTGCAAAATTGCCCAATACTCTTGAACGGGGTATTGCGTGTTTATGTTTTTAGCCCTAATGTTTGCCTACTATGCCTTGGTTGATTGGATAGAGGTTTTATGTTGTGAATAGGGTTTGTTTTGCCATGCTATGAAGGTTTTTCCTATGTTTGCTTGTTTTGATCATTTGGTTTAGTTTTACCTGTTAGGCTGCCTTGTTTTCCATACCTAGTATTGTTAGGATGAAGTGTTTTATCTGACATGCTGTTATACTGTAGATTGTTTAGCCAAATAGTTCTTGAGGTTTACTTTGGTTGCCATGTATTGCTGTGCTCGTTTGACTTACACAGGGTCGTGAGAACCTGGTGTAGTAGATCATAGGGAGAATCAACGTGAGGGCTTCTCCAGAAGGTCTGTTTTTACTGTTACGATGCGAGACCATAGGGGGAATTGACGTAAATGCTTTCTCAGAGTGTCTGTAGTTTCTCGACGCGGGCCACATGGGGAATGAGACGTAAGTGCTTCCCCAGAGCGCCTTTTAGTTACCGATACGAGACTATATGGGGAATTGACGGTGAGTTCTTCAAAGAGTCTGTGCTAAAATTGAACCAGAGGGGTTAGACTGTGTGTACTTCCCAGAAGGTTGCTTGTGTTTGCTAGGTGGGACCAGAGGGGATTAGGTTGTGAGAACATCCCAGATGGTTACCTGTTTGTGATTATCTGCTTGATATGTGGTGTTTGAATGCTTTGAAACTGTAGGAATGCTTACTGTTGAGTACTTCCTTGTTTGTTGTTTCTTTTGCTTATTGCCTGCCATATATATTCACTGACTGTTAGGCACAAATCTCTTGGTGGTTGCCTACTGAGATTTAGTCTCACACCCTGTTTGAGTCATGCTTTTGGGCCCAAACAGATTATATTGTTGCAGGTATAGATAAGGGCAAACGCCCTTCTACTTCAGGTACTTGACTGCTTTGGAGCTGGAGAGCATGAGACAAAACTGAGGCTTGTGATGCTGATGAGTTATTTACTGTTTTCTTTCGTACTTTGGTTTAGTACTGTATTTCAGTATTGTGACGTGTTTGGCTGCTTTCCTAGACATATGCATCACACATCATTATATATGTGCTCCTGCTGCTTATTACTTTCAATCTTCCGCTGTTTACTGTTGTATGCCATTATTACTGTTTCTGCTATTGTTATCTGTTTCTTTTCCGCTGTGTTACTCTGCCAATGAGAGCATAGTTTCCCCACTATCACACCCAAGACCTTCGCTGCTAGTCGGCAGCCTCTGGCGTTAGGGGAAATGTCCTTGAGGCCATTTGACCAAATAGGTTTGGGGCGCCTTTGGGCGGCTTCCGGAAACGGGACGTTACAAAGTGGTATCAGAGGGAATTTTTCTTCTTCTTGACTTACTGTTTGAAGCCTATAGACAAGGATATGAAGGAATACGCACTTGGTAATAAGCTGTGCCTGAGAGTAGCTAACCCGTGTACAGGGAAAAACCAATTTACCTCGTATTGCAATTTTTCTGGTTTTGCAGTATTACAGTTGATTTGATTTTCATCGTTGGGTGATCCACATGTTTTGTATTGTTATCATTGATATTATTAAGGTTCTATTTCTGTTGCAACCCGATGAGATGAGGGTATGCCATCTCATGCATCATATAGCCACTTGTTGGAAATCACATGCCATGCCTTTTAGGATGCATCAGCGATTGCATGTTGTTGTGATAGATGTTGTGCTAGATATGCATGTTGTTGTGATAGATACATTGATAAAATACCTGCTGTTTGATAGGGTATTAATTTTGTGTATGGTTTTGTTTGAATAAACGCCTAACTTTGGTTCTTGAGGTGTTATAAGCCCTCATGGATCGGAATTTGGTGGATCATTAATCTGTTATGCTTGTATATGACATGTATAAGATGCCAAGCTTTGATTCGCGGAGAGTATGAGCCCTCACAGATTGGAATTTGGCATTTAAATGTTCGTTTCAGTGTTTTTCTGGGCTTCAGAGTAGTTTCTGAGGCTTACCGTCTGGAAAAACCTAGAACACACACCGTGTAGTGATGAATACACACCATGTGTTCTTCTGTTCGGGAAGAAACTATCCTTCTTAAGTACACGCCGTGTACTCTGTGTACACGCCGTGTAATCTCTAACCGTGTCACTGACTGTGTGGGCAGAGACATGGGGTTGGGAGAAATCTTTGTGGGACATGTTGTGTACCGGAGGTACACGCTGTGTGTTTAGATCCTGTGTCTGCCTGTGTGACTAACGACACAAATGAATAATGCTTAGTTCATACACACCATGTCAGTCTTGAACACGCCGTGTAGTGTTACCCTTGAATCTGGCCGTGTAACGAACAACACAGGTTAGTGAAATCTTTTAGTACACGCCGTGTCTTGCTGGAACACGCCTTTAGAGTAAGCCGTGTAACCAGCCGTGTAACTAACAACACGAGTCGGTGAAGTTCATCTAGTACACGTCGTGTCTGGTACTAACACGTCGTGTGGCCTTGTTCTAGGAGAACCGCGTGGCTTAGCTGTGTAAGGGAACTCGGGCAGGGGAAGAGGATTCAAGTACACGTCGTGTGTTAGGAAAACACGCTGTGTATAGGGTGTTACACGACCAGTTTTGGCAGAAGTACACACCCATATGGAAGCTTAAAAATACATGCTGTGTAACCTTGTTTCGAAAAACTTGAATTCTTTCTTTCTCCTGTTCCCTTCTTGCACTTCTAAGTTTCAGTCCTTGATAATCTTGATCTAAGGTGTGCGCTTGACCTTGCAGAGTCATGCCACTGAAACGTCCTCCGGTTGTACGCCAATTATAGGACAACGATCAGACACCAGACATGGCTGATCAGGGACTTCCAACAGATCCTCCAGTTGTGCCAGTCTTGGCACCAGCCGTCATTCTGGACACAGGTGCTGATGCACAGTTCCGAGAGGGCTTTATGAGGTTCATGCAGGCCTTCTGTGGAGTACCACTTCCTGTCCCGTCCATGGCAGAGCTGACGCAGGTTTTTCAGCAGCAACATCCCCCCACTTTCACCGGGAAGGAGGACCTGAGGGTGCAGAGTCATGGTTAGAAGCCATGCTTTCTATCTTCGAGCATCTGGAGACGCCTCCAGAGTGGAGGGTCAAGCTCGCTACGTACATGCTTCGAGACTCCGCCAAGAGATGGTGGGATGTGATCTCACAGGCGGGACGCCAGCAGGTTATGACCTGGGGTGAGTTTCAGCGCACCTTCTACGATTACTTATATCCGGAAACCTTGAGGGCCGATCGAGCCCGAGAGTTCATGAGTCTGGAGCAGGGTACTCTTTCCGTTATGGAGTATTCTTCTCGTTTCACTGAGCTGCAGCGCTTCACGCATATTCCAAGAGGTGATGAGTTATTTCTAGCAAGGAAGTTTGTGGATGGTATCAAGCACGACATCCGATCTCAGGTGAACATCTTCAGGTTGACTTCCATCACTTATATCGTCAACCAAGCGCTGATCACAAAGCACAATTTGAGGGATTCTAGAGTTGTGAGCCAGGGTGGTTCGACATCCGAAGTTAGCATCCCTCCTACTGACAGCAGGAAGCGCCACAGGGGGTCTTCGCGCGAGGATCCGAAGAGGCGAGACACTTCTTCTGGTAGCCAGGTGGTGTGCTACCAGTGCGGGAAGAGCGGACATACGAGGCCACATTGCTCGAGAGACCCAGTGGAGTGCCAATCATGCGGCAAAATGGGTCATCTTCAGCGCTTCTGTCAGTTCTTCTCACCAGCAGCTGGTGACAGAGGTTCTTCTATGACTCCTCGTCCGGGAACAACACCACAAGTTTCTCATCAGTCAGGGAACTGGAGTTCTTCCGGTCGTTCAGGCTGAGGTGGAAGTTATGGTCGTGGTAGCTAGTCGCCAGGCTTTCAGCAACAGCAGGGTGGATCAGCTCAGAGTGGTCAGGCAGGGTCACAGGGCCGCAGTGCAGGTCAGGCTTTTGCAGTGGAACAGACCCAGCAGAGCAGGATCCCGGACCCTCTACAGTTCGAGGTACGATCCTAGTTGCCTCAGTTTTAGCTTCTGCTCTTTTCGATACATAAGCTTCCCATAGATTTATATATGTTGTTTTTGTGGAGAGCCTTGGGCTCTGTGTCTTTTCTTCTGCTAATATCTTGACATTAGACACTCCTTTTGGGACAAAAGCGACTAGTGTACAACAATGCAAGGAGTGCCCTCTAGAGGTCGGTGGGTGTCACTTCTTATGAGACCTTTATGTCCTAGAGATGATAGGCTACGATGTCATTCTCGGAATGGATTGGTTAGTTCCCTTCCAGGCTGTTGTCGACTGCTATCGCCATAGGGTGAGTTTCACATCACCAGAAGGCAGATCGTTTTTTTATAAGGGCGAATGAGATGTCCATGCGAGTAGAGCGGGACCCGAGCATCATGAGTTGGGAGAAGTTACAACCCAGATTGTTAGTCTATATCTGGATGACCAAGGGACTTCACAGTTGGACTTTCCTCCAGTGGTGGATCATTTCAGGGATGTCTTTCCAGAGGACTTTTCAGGTTTGCCTCCGGAGTGAGAGGTGGACTTTTCTATTGAGCTCGTGCTAGGAGCAGCACCAATGTCCATTCCTCCTTATAGGATGGTTACACCAGAGTTACAGGAGATCAAGAGGCAGTTGGAGGAGTTGCAGACAAAGGGTTTCATCCGACCCAATACTTCTCCTTGGGGTTCGCCTGTTCTGTTTGCGAAGAAGGCAAGGCGATACCCTATGACTTTGTGTGGATTATCGGTAGCTGAACTAGTTGACGGTCAAGAACCGATATACCTTACCGAGGATTGATGATCTCTTTGATTAGCTTCGAGGAGCCTGAGTGTTCTCGAAGATTGACTTGAGATCCGGTTATCATCAGTTGCGTGTTAGACCATTTGATATACCTCTTATAGCCTTCCGGAGCAGGTATGGTCTATACGAGTACGTGGTTATGCCATTCGGTCTCACTAACGCACCTGTAGTTTTCATGGCACTGATGAACTGAGTGTTCCATCCATACTTGGATTCCTTCGTGGTGGTCTTCGTGGACGATATCTTGGTGTACTCTCACACTCGACACGACAATGCCACGCATCTTGAGATCGTTTTGAGTACACTGAGAGAGCATCAGTTATATGCTAAGCTATCGAAATGCCACTTTTGGATGGACCAAATTCACTTCTTGGGTCATGTTATCTCAGAGACAGGAGTATCAGTTGACCCAGAGAAAGTGAGAGCAGTAGTTTCCTGGGAGCAGCTGAAGAATGTCATTGAGGTAAGAAGTTTTCTAGGGATGACTGGTTACTACAGACGTTTCATACAAGAATTTTCACGATTAACAGCACCACTGACGAGCCTGACTAAGAAGGGTGCGAAGTACTTGTGGACAAATTCTTGTGAGTTAGCTTTTAAGGAGTTGAAAAAGAGGTTGACTTCAGCACCGATACTAGTTTTTCCAGAGTCAGGCAAGAGCTACACTGTTTACTGTGATGCTTCAGGTACCGGGCTGAGAGCGGTGCTTATGCAGGGAGAAAGAGTCATCGCGTACAGGTCTTGGCAGTTGAGGCCACATGAGGGGAATTACCCGACGCACGATCTTGTATTGGCTGCAGTTGTTCATGCTTTATGTTGTTGGAGACATTATCTTTTGGGAGAACATTTTGTGGTTTTCACCGACCACAAAAGTTTCATGTATATCTTCACTTAGCGTGACCTGAATCTGAGCGTGCTTACACGCCTCTGAAAGACAACATAGTGGCTGATGCGTTGAGCATGAGGACTCAGATACATGCAGTTCAGGAGGCCACCAGTGAGTGGCAGCTTATGACTCTGTTCTCTAAGATGCATTTGGAGGTGCACGACAGACAGAGGCAGACTTTTCTTTCTTTTGTAGTTGTTACCTATACTCTTCTTAACCAAGTGCGAATGAGGCATCTATCAGATTCAGAAGGCCTGGTCCTACGGGAAAGTGTGTTAGGAGAGGACCCTATTCTTGGACGGATAATAGGCGATGATGATATCTTGTGTTTTCATGAGCGTGTATGGGTGTCAGCAGACATACGCGAGGAGCTGATGTGGGACTTTCACTCTTTAGTTTGGGCAGTTCATCCTGGTGTCACCAAGATGTATCGTGATCTACACCGATAGTATTGGTGGTCAGGTATGAAGAGAGATGTTGCTGGTTTTGTCATGAGGTGTTCCACCTGTCAGTAGGTGAAGGCAGAGCATCAGTGACCAACATGACTTTTGCAACAGTTACCCATTCCCGAGTGGAAGTGGAATGATGTCACGATGGATTTTGTGACAGGTTTGCCGAGGTTGCCTTGAGGAAATGATGCAGTTTGGGTTGTCATTGACAGACTCACGAAGGTTGCTCACTTCTTGCCAATCAAGGAGACTTTTAGTGTTGATGAGCTGGGAAGACTGTACATCTGAGAGATTGTACGTTTACATGGGGTTCCACACTCCATTGTATCAGACAGGGACACATGTTTCACTTCTCGGGTCTGGCAGAGATTACAGAAGGCTTTGGGTACACAAGTACTTTTGAGTACAGCTTACCATCCCCAGACAGATGGCCAGTCCGAGCGTATGATTCAGGTGCTTGAGGACATGCTTCGAGCATGCATCCTGGATTTTGGAGGTTCGAGGGAGAAGCACATACCTCTTGTGGAGTTTGCATATAATAATAGTTTTCAAGCAACTATTCAGATGACACCTTATGAGGCTTTGTACAGTAGGTCATGCCGACCACCCTTATATTGGCTGGATGCAGGAGAGACAACTATGCTGGGACCTCGTCTTGTCCAGGAGACCACATAACAGATAAAGTTGATTCGAAAGAGGATGACTACTGCATAGTCTCGACAGAAGTCTTATGCTGATCGACAGAGACGACCTCTGGAGTTCGAGGTTAGAGATCAGGTTTTCCTGCGTGTCACACCGAGGTTGAGACACATGAGGATTATGAGACAGGGTAAGCTTTCACCGAGGTACGTCGGGCCGTTTGATGTGTTGGAGAGAGTTGGGCCGGTCGCCTATCGGTTGCAGTTACCTCAGAGGTACCGGACTATGCACGACATCTTCCACATTTCTCAGCTTCAACGTTACTTCTCAGACTCGTCTCATGTTTTTCAACCCAAGGAGGTTGAGTTAGAGGTGGACACCTTCTTTGAGGAGCAGATCGAAGTACGAAAGTTCTCCGTGACCGGCCTGTTCCTCTGGTACGAGTGCTATGGCATCACGGGTGAGTACAGGACGAGACCTGGGAGAGAGAGGTCGATGTACAATCACAGTGGCCAGAGATTTTCGAGGATTCTTCTTCTGCGCTGCCTTACTAGGGAAATTCGGGGACAAATTTCTTTAAGGGGGGAAGTATGTAAGAACCCTGATCTTCCTTTTAGGTATGTTTTTCTCTTTCCTGATGTTTTTGAGAAAAAGAGGAGTTTCTGGAAAATTTTGAAGTACACGCCGTGTACTCTTTTTCCGCACGTAGCCGTGTGCTGGCCATGTAACGGCCGAGCACACAGCCGTGTGTGGTGACTTTGAGACCGCCTTATGCGGGGGCCAAATAAGGCGAGTACACGCTGCGTACTTCAAAAGTACACGTCGTGTACTTTTTTTTTTCATTAAACAGATCGGGATCGCGTCTGATGGATAGAACATGCTTCTTCTTCGCCTTCTTCGTCCGAGAGCATCCATACGACTGCGATCTTTCCCCGAGCCCTCGATTGAGCATCAGTTCTCCGATTCGACCGCCATCGATTGCGTTGATATCGCCACAGTAATCTCTTCCTTCTTCTAGAGATTCGTCTCTTGATTTATTTTCTTTCTCAAGATATCATCGGTTGAATGTTTTAGACGTTTTTATAGATCTTTGGCGTTCTAGGGCGATTCAAGGCTTGAAGTTCACGTATAACGATCCTACAACACCGAGGTAGGTGGTTTGTGCCTTTCCATAGTTAGTTTTTGAGTTATATGTGCAAAAGTGCCCAATACCCTTGAACGGGGTATTGTGTGTTTATGTTTTAGCCCTAATGTTTGCCCGCTATGCCTTGGTTGATTGGATAGAGGTTTTATGTTGTGAATAGGGTTTGTTTTGCCATGCTATGGAGGTTTTGCCCATGTTTGCTTGTTTTGACCATTTGGTCTAGTTTTTTCTGTTAGGCTGTTGCCTTGTTTTCCATACATAGTATTGTTAGGATGGAGTGTTTTATCTGACATGTTGTTATGCTGTAGATTGTTTAACCAAGTAGTTCTTGAGGTTTACTTTGGCTTCCATGTATTGCTGTGCTCGTTTGACTTACATAGGGCCGTGAGAACCTAGTGTAGTAGACCATAGAGAGAATCGACGTGAGGGCTTCTCCAGAGGGTCTGTTTTTTCTGTTACGATGTGAGACCATAGGAGGAATTGATGTAAGTGCTTCTTCAGAGTGTCTGTAGTTCCTCGACGCGGGCCACAGTGGGAATGAGATGTAAGTGCTTCCCCAGAGTACCTTTTAGTTACCGATACGAGACTAGAAGGGGAATTGACGTAAGTGCTTCTTCAGAGTATCTGTAGTTCCTCGACGCGGGCCACAGGGGGAATGAGACATAAGTGCTTCCCCAGAGCACCTTTTAGTTACCGATACGAGACTATAGGAGGAATTGACGGTGATTTCTTCCTCAGAGAGTCTGTGCTAAAGCTGAACCAGAGGGGTTAGACTGTGTGTACTTCCTTGAGGGTTGCTTGTGTTTGCTAGGGACCAGAGGGGATTAGGCTGTGAGAACATCCCAAAGGGTTACCTGTTTGTGATTATCTGCTTACTTGATATGTGGTGTTTGAATGCTTTGAAATTGTAGGAATGTTTACTGTTGAGTACTTCCTTGTCTACTGCTTCTTTTGCTTATTGCCTGCCATATATATTCACTGACTGTTAGGTACAAATCTCTTGGTGGTTGCCTACCGAGATTTAGTCTCACACCCTGTTTGGGTCATGTTTTTGGGCCCAAACAGATTATATTGTTGCAGGTATAGATACGGGCAAACGCCATTCTACTTCAGGTACTTAACTGCTTTGGAACTTGAGCGCATGAGACCAAGCTGAGGCTTGCGATGCTGAGGAGTTGTTTACTGTTTTCTTTCGTACTTTGGTTTAGTACTGTATTTCAGCATTGTGACGTGTTTGACTGCTTTCCTAGACATATGCATCATGTATCATTATATATGTGCTCCTGCTGCTTATTACTTTCAGTCTTCTGCTGTTTACTATTGTATGTCATTATTACTGCTTCCGCTATTGTTATCTGTTTCTCTTCCGCTGTGTTACTATGCCAATGAGAACATAGTTTCCCCTATCACACCCAAGACCCTCACTGCTAGTCGAAAGCCTATGGAATTAGGGGAAATGCGCTTGAGGCCATGTGACTAACCGGGTATGGGACGCCTCTGGCGGCTTCCGGAACCGGGACGTTACACACCTTTTATCTATCCTATAAAAAAAGAAAGTACCGCACGTGCGTATGTACAACTTACTGTCTCCACGTAGCGGTGCAATTCGTTTTTCATCGCCACTTTACTTGAATGGTTATAATGATGGAAATAATGGATATATATAATACTTATAACATGATATTGATTCTGGAAAATTAATATATCATCCATTTCTCTACCTATTCACCATTAAGGGAATGATATTGTCGCTCATGCGTACGTATGATCTATCGTATCCACGAAGTGATACGACTCATTTTCCATATCCAACTTTCTATAATAGTTATAAAATTGTATTAAATAATTAAATATAATACTTATAGCATTAATAACATTTTGAAGATGATGAATCTATATCCCTTGTACATGAACTGAAGCTTACGGGGCAAAACATGAATGGAAAAATGAAGCAAATAACACCCGAAACAATGGTAATAATGAAATATTATTAACGAGCGGGTGGAAAGAGGTTATATAAGGATTATACATGATACAATAAATGTGAATAAGGTTATGGTATAAATTAATAACATGCTTTAAACCATTATACTGGAGGTTAAAGCACGTTCAACTAAAGGAAAGCGGAATGTAAGGGATCTCTCCGAACCTCCATATTTCTTTTGGGTTATGCTTTCTCTCTATCTTTTTGTTTCAATTTATACCTTCATTATTCTTATATACTTATCCTTTATTCTGTGTATATGTACCACACATATGTATGTTTCTCAATTCCTCTTTCTTTGATGGGGAATTACACGTTTTAAAAGCCCCCCTTCTTAATTCCTCTCGATAAACAAACTTGATTAAAGAGAACTTTTCCGTTTCTTATCCATTTTCAAGTATACTCCATAAAACGCTTTAAGCCTCCAATATTTTTCTAAAATCACTCATTTTATCACGAAAAACCATTTTAGTTCATTTCTGGTTTTATGCATATAATTATGCCTTTATCCTATTTAAAGACTCTACATTATTTTCCCTAAAACCACACTTAAGTGGAACATTTCTAATGTTACCTAACCACTCTTTTTTGTAACGACCCGGACCCGGCCAACCACCCGAACAGTGCCGAACGGGTCGGGTGTTACGACCTTAGGCGCACCTCCCCTGAACGCCAAAGGCTGCCGACTAACAGCGAGGGTCTGATTAGGTATAGTTGAGAGGCTAATAACAATGATACTGGTCCGAGTAATAAACTAAAGTATGCCGCATAAATAAATGACTCAGCAGACTCGAACCAGACCCGCAGAGCGGAAACATATCAAATATCAATAAACCAGCGGAATCAATATAGAAACAGTAGCAGCGGAAAGTAAACAGAGCAACAAACTGAGAATACAAGCAACTACTACTGTAACCAAACCAGGCATGCATCCAAAACAAGTCATTCAGCTAAATATATAACGGCGCCAATGGCTAACCAACAGTTGCTACATAAAAAGGTAAGCATGCTGATACAAAAGGAAAAAAAACTAAACAAAGTAACTCCAGCAAGACACGACCTTAAGGTCCATACCAGTCTCCATGCCAACAGCACTAAAGTCCAGCTCCTAAGCCTGACCCTCTACCTGCACGCAATTTCATAAAGTCTACACGCGTCCTGAAGGGCCCGTGTAGGGTGTGAGACAAGTCTCAGTAGGATACCACCCAAGGGTGCGTACCTAATATAAGTGTTTAGGCAGACATGCTTATATAAGAAAAATAGTAAACAGTACAATGCCCAAAAGTAAACACAAACTTCACTGGTGCTCAGCAGCCACCAGGAAGTGTCACCTGTTTCGGCCAGCGCCAGAATCTCTGGATGTAACCCGACACCACGTGCCACCTAACACCATGTGTCTCAAGTACTGACGTCCCGAAGACACGCCCAACAATCATAACCCAGCTCAGAAGCTCAACCTGCCCATGACACAACATTCGGAGGAACAACGATACCTGTCCTCAAAAGATAACCGGAGGGACAACGATGTCTGCCCTCAGATCACGGCGAGCCTCTGCCCCCAACCCGATCGCCTCAAGGCTGTCTCCCGAAGGCTCGTCACCTTGCACGTGACTTCCTATGGCAAGCACCCCCAAACCAGATATTCCTAACCGCATCTACCGGGGGCCTCTACCCAGCGAGTGGCCGTACCACCTCATCTCAGAGTCTATCTGTGTGCACACTACTCAAAAGTATCCGGTGAGCGGTAATCACCTCAATAAGTTCCCAGCCACATCTCCTCTGACACCTCGTGTCCCTGCGAACCTGTCGCTCAAGTCTGATGGCCTCGCCATCTAAGTAACCCGGGTCAAGCCCAACCTGACAGTCCAACTGCCTCAAGCCGATGTCCATGACGCCCAATCCCGTGGTAGCAACCACCCAAAGTAACCCAAGCAAAAGCCCCAACCTGTGATTCCCATCACACAACAATATATGTCCGGGCCATGCCCAACACAACAAGCAGTTCAACACAGGCAATATTGCATAACTATACTCAAAGCATCACTTTAAACAAGCAATTACTAAACAGTTAAATTGCACTAACTTGTGCTGTCTCATACCAGCACCTAACTCATTCATAATTTAACAATTAAACTCAGCAGTTTAACTCAAAATATTTAATAAGCAATCTAAACACAACAGTTTGAATAATGGTCCAATTCATACGCATTTCGGCACCCCCGACCGAATTGCCCCAAACGAGCTATGACCTCTAACCCGGCCTCGCTCAAGCACAACAAGGGTTAGAGAATACCCAGAGGCATCCCACAATGCAGATAAACTATTAAAGATAATTAAACAAGGGTTTCACTCAATACCCAACATTGCACCCGAAGGTCGCAACCCCCAATTGTCTACGAAAACACGAAAGAAGGTATGCACCACCCACCTCATACTCGTACGATGACACTTCTTTGATACCAGCCTCTGATTCGGTCTGAATCGCGGTAGATCTGCGTTTCCGTCAAATCTGGCAATCCCGTTCAGATGGAATCTGTGGAGGAACAGGTGAGGGATCAAAGACGAAGAAGGGTGCGCGGGGTTAGCCTTTCCGATGCGGTCCCGTTGCCACTGACGGATCGAAGAACGGAGATCGTACGGAGATTCTGGGAGGGTTTGAGTTTTTCGGAGGTTCTCGGACGAACTGTTCGTCCAAAGGGGAAGAAGAAGACGTTTCCCGAAATAAGACGCGACGGTGTCTCGGACGATCAAATAAAAATAAAAGTACACGGTGTGTATTTCCAAAGTACACGCCGTGTAGATATGTTTCCGTACTCTGACTTAGGCGGAGTCCAGCACACGGCTTGGACCGCATACACGGTCAACACACGGCCATGAACTCGGCCGCTACACGGAGCAAAGTTACACGGTGTGTCAAGGAAGACTACACGCCGTGTAGATGGGAATTTACACCTGGGCACCACACGACATGTACTTGGCCTCACACGATTAAGGATACACGACGTGTCTATAAATACACGCCGTGTAATAAGAAACTTCTACACGGTCATCACACGACATGTACTTGGTGAGCACACGACTGGTCACTCAGTTAACACATACACGACGTGTATTCTGGAAATTTCCAGAAACTGCCCAGATTTTCCAGACTTCTCAGAAACCAGACAAAAATTCAAACAAGGTCGGGATTTTGACCCGTTCTAAAAACCCGGGTTCTTACATTTTTCATGTTTTCAATTCAGTTAGACATCATTATTCTCAATCTATTCTTATTTTTTTCTTTATGAATGATCAAGAATGATTTAAATCCCTTCTTTAATGTATACCATTGTTATACGCCCTTTGGTTATGCCTTATGACATAATTACGATACCCATTTCTTTCCATGGGAAACCCTTATATTTATTCCTTATGTTTGATTTTTTATGTGGCACACATATTCATGAACATGTTATGATGAGTGCACCTAGATGGTGCTCCAATGCATTGAGTAATGTTTTAGTCTTATGAGACGTTATGTATGGGATTAGAGAGTAAACCTAATCCATTATGGAACTATGTCCACCATGTGATATAGTCTTGACAGTTAGCATTGACTAATGTTTATGTCATGATATATGTTGCCTCAAAATTTCTACTTTTCCATGATCATATGATTCCATGTTCTATATGTTATGTCTCCATATGTTTATTCCTGAGTCATGCCTTTTATGTTATCATTTGATGCCTTCTAACTCATGTGGTATGCTTCATTTCCATATTTATTTTCTTACTGGGTTTTTTAGCTCACTCCTTTTGTCTATGTATTCCCCAGGTTATCCTATGCAGTTGTTGGAGTTCAAAGGGAGTTAGAAGATCATTATAGAGATTAATAAAAAGATGTTTTATTCTAGTTTCATGTTTTCTAATTATGTACACAGTCTTTCAAAGACACTAGACTTTTCGATCATTGGTTTGTATTTCATGGATAATGATGCTTAAAATCATGTAATAATATGTGTAAAAGGCTTGGTTGTTATATCCTTTATCAGTGTTATGTGCCCCCCCCCCCCCGCGTTCCAAACTCGCCTTGCTCGAGCCCACCACCTTTATCAGAGCTACCAACCCCTTTATCATCACTTTTTATGCCCTTTAGCCTTGCTCATGCTTGGAATCAAACCCCTAACCTCTACCTTCAAGGCCTAACGCCTTTGCCACTACACCATCAATATTTGCATAATATTTTACGATATATATATATATATAATTCATTTTTATTTATATATTTATTCATATATTCATTCATATAATTATATACATTTATATAATTTTTAAATACATTTTAAAATTATGTATATATTGTATATTTAGATATAAATTATATATATATATATATATATTTATGTCTATATAATTACACACACACACACACATATATTTATAAATATTTACATATAATTTTATATTTAGATATATTTTTTTTTGTAATATATTATAAATATTTATTATAAATACGTTTATATACTATATTTAATGTTAATGATATATGTATAAAAATACGGTTATATATGATGTATTTACAAAATATTGACACACATACATGCACATATTTACACACACGTACACCTTTATATTTTTCAGATACACACAAATATTTACATATATGTATTTATTTACATATATTAGAATATACACATAAATATATATTTGTTTATTGATACACACATATTTATATATAAACATCACCAGTATAGGTATATAAATATATATATATATATTGATGCATTTTTATAAGGTAAATAAAATGGATAATTTTTTATTTTAAATAAAATGAATAATAAACATTTATTCTCATATGGTTTATATATTTAAAAATATATTTTTATGTAAATATGTTTAGATATTTATTTGTACAAGTGATTTATTATATGCAAAAATATGCAAATATGTATATATTTAATTATAAATAGCACTATAATATGAAAAATGGTAAAATTTAAACACTATATTATCCATATGAGTGTAATACCCAAGAATAAATTTAGTCTCCACTGAAAAAAGACAAGAATGCCCTCTCAATTGAGACTAAAATTCCATCAAATGTTCAAAAATTAAGGTATCTCAATAAAAAAGCGCATTTATGGAGGACTTTCGGGCCTTTTTAACATAAAAAAAATGCCAACTTAGGTCTTTTCATTTATTAAATCATAGATTTTTTTACAAGTTTCGATTTGATATGTTGTAGAGTCCAAGCAGATACCCAGATCAAAAGTTATGACTGCTTGAAGTTGAAGTCATTTTTTCAACTTATCTTAGATCGATCATTAATTTATTGAATTTTTACACCATCCAATTGTTATTAAATGATTATTACCCAATAATAATTAGTAAAATATTAATTAATATTAATTTCTAATTATTTTATAATCCATTTTCACTAAATATCTTATATATTAAGTGCAAATGCATATTTATTCTTATATAAATCATATCTAATAAGATATATTATATTTATATCAACATAAATATATTTATATATTAATATATGATTTTAAATGATATATTTTTTTTTTATGAAATATATCTTTTATCAACGCTCAAAAAAGTGCTGATAAAAATACAATTTATTGGCATTAAAAAAAGAGCTGATAAAAGAGTGCTTTTATCATCATTTTTTAGCAATGATAAATGTTTCCTTTATCACCGATTTTAGCTAACCCTGATAAAGGATGGTGTTGAATATTGTGCAATTTCTAATAGTGTATATTTGTCACATACTTATTGTATACTAAAACACTTTATCGATCTTTATTAATAATTAATTAAAAGGAAGGATAAAAACATCAAATCAAATTATTCTGAGCAAACCATGAACCATGATGAAGATATAATGAATTTAAATACTTCATATTTCATGATGATAAAATATAAATGTTTATAAATGATATTTTCTATGATTTTGTAATCACCACCAGAATTTCATTACTTATAGGCGGTTTTTAGCAGTGGTTTAAGAACTCACTGCTAAATAAAAGTGCTTTTATTTTGTTGCGGTTATTAAAAAACTTCTACCAAATATTTTAAAAAAATTAAATGTGCTTTTCCCCTCTCTATTCCCATAGAATCCCCCAAATTCTTGAAGCTCTAACACCTAGTTTTGATTGATCAAAGCCACCTTCCCGGTGATGATCATCGAACTCCCCTCCTTCCCGACAATGTGCGACCTTTCATGTGGCAAGGCTCCCACCTTTTGATGAGCCCCCCCTGTGTTTACACATTGTACAACACAATTGGAAAACCCCTTTGACACTTGAAGGTATAATCGTTTTTAGTTTGTTTAGATTATGTGTTGCAATGGTTATTTGGATAAATCCTTCCCTCTGGCGACCACCTTTATGTTCATCGATTTTCATTAATGTTTTCCTTGATTTTTTTGCAATTTATTTGAAAGATTAGGAATTGTGTCAGTATTAAAATGATAAAATACAACTTAAAATCAAATAATTTAAAAATATGTTATATGTTTTTAAAAGCATGATTTTATTTAGAGTAAGATTAGTTTAATATGTTTTTTTAAATTTTGTTTATAGGTGTTTAATCATATTAAAATTATGTTATGAAATTATTTTAAATTATGTTCCAATATATATAGATTAATGAATAAAATTTTAGTTAATCTTTAAAATATATTCATTTTCTTAACATATATTTAGTTTATATGCGTGTGTGTGTTTATATATAAGTTATTAAATATAATTTAGTGTTAAAAAATTATTGATTCTTAGTTAAATTAATGTTAATGTTTATACATTGTATGTGTTCTTCATCGTTAATGTTTATATATTATATTAATTCATTATTTAATTATGGATCAAGAGTGTTCTTAGACAATGCATAGTTTGTGGCATTATGGAATGAAGTAGTTTTAATTGGATTGTTTTATTTTTATCCTGCATTATTATATAACTATTTTTTTTGAAAGTGTAGATAGTTGAAGATATAATAATAAAAATCAAATCACATTACATAGGAACACACTTTAGTATGCTAAGGGTTTAGCGGAGTTTTTAGATTTTGCAATTACTAATCAATCTGTGGATAATAGAATAAAATATTCATGTCCTAATTATAAATTTAGAAGATAGTTGAAGAGACATGAAATTTATGAACACTTGGAATTGCAAAAATTCTCTACTCAATATGTGCATTGGATTTTGTTGGCATCATGCAAGGTAAATACCTTGAGGGGGGGGGGGTCAGGGTATGCCAATTTTTTTTAAATGACCCTCGATAATGATTTTGTTCCATTGTCAGTAGGAACACATCTCTCTCTCTCTAGAAATAGGTATGAATAAATAAATTAAAGAGGGATACCAGAAATTTTACTTGATTCACCCACACTGGGCTAATCTAAGGAGCATACACTGATGATATACTGATGTACTAAAATCACACAACGCTTGCTTGTGCACAATATTTGAAGTGCACTCACTGCCCCCCTTGGTTCACTACTAATCATGTTTTTGTTGGAGTTGGTGTCATAGAACCAACTATTTTATACTTTAGATTACCTGTATAAATTCAAATATGTGAATATTAATTAATGCCTTATCATATATTGATTGTTCTTCTGTGTAATTTTAATGTGATAATGTCCTAAAGTATCTACCGCATTGAAAATGTCATAAGCAGTTCCCCACTATGATTAGAACCTTGAGATGCTAAGACAATACTATTAAACTATACATGTTGTATGATCATATGACCTCATCTTATGGGATACAAATGATACAGATTGTCAAGTGTGAGTACTCGTAAATGGATGAAACTTCATCTCATGAAGTTCTCACTTGGTAATTTTTAGTATGACACCCCGAGATTTAAGTACATATTTTCCTTTAAATAAATAATATATTGAATAGCTTGTAATATAAGAAACACCAAACTAAAATGATATGTGACATAGAAGAATAATATTTTAATAAATAAAAATATAGCAATCAATTAAGATGCTTACACAGTATTATTTTAATGATTCAATGTTAAAAAGTGATATTTTTCAAATAGACTTTTTTAAAGTGTTGTGTATTTTAATAAATTAAATTGAAAACATAAAAAATTATATTATATAATATTTCATTGTATGAAAAAATTTATTAACACACAAATTGATATAAAATAAGATTAAGAACACATAGAGTTTAAAGTGGTCATTTTTTTATAAAGTAGTTTTTCTCTTTGTTTTGTATTTTTGTTTAAAAGATAAATTTATAAATTTTATAATTTTAATTATTTTAAATGAAATTCATTTTTGAATTCATCATGTCAAAATTATCTTAGGGTGAATTTTTGAGTTTTTTCAAAAATGTTTATTTTTAGGTGAATAATAAAGAATATTGATTTTACAAATACTGTCACTTATATGATATCATTATGGTATAAAAATGGAATGAAAGTTTGTAAATTTTTTCATAGGATAAATATATATTTAATAATTAAAATAAATTATTTAAAAAAATATTATATTGAATTTAGAAACCTATGTTTGACATTTTAAAACCTAAGTGAAGTTTTATTCTAATAAAAAAATATTTTTGATAATTTTATTTAATTAAGTAATTAAAAAGTTACATTTGGTTTCGAATTAGTTTTAAAGTCACATAAATCTCTCTTTTTATTTATAAACCAATAAATTTCATGATAATAAATTATACACATGATTTTGGTATAACTTCATTTTTATACTTAAAAGACATTTTTTCTAAAAATTGTTTTTCATTGTGTTTTTCAAACTTATATTAAAAGTAATTTTTACCACATAAATAAATTTAATCTTATAAAATTAATTTCAGATTTGGGATCATCATTTTCTAATTAGGTAATGTTGATAATTTCATTTTTAGTCATAATGAATAGTTACCATGATAAAAGTTTGTTACCATAGTAATTGTTAAAAGGGTTAATAAGGGAGTTAAATTAAGAAATAAAGATTAAAATATCTCTAAAACTTGGATAAACATGTTGCATTGAGAGTATTTATATTTTAACTTATAATATATTTATAATTGGACTAAATTGGATCCAATTTTCATGAGAAATACATTTATTATATTTTAAAGTTATTAATATTTACCAAGGTGCCACTCCCCTTACTTATAAAAGGTAACCTCATATCCTCACTTATAAACACACATAAATATTACTTAAATCAATAAATATATGCCCAAATACCCTCCCCAAACCCTTAGACATGTTCAAGAGGTCCTAGTCTCATCAAAATACCAATCTTAGAAGGCTTAAGGTGTAAGCTAAAGGAAGACATCCAAGGAGGAGGTATAAATCTTAACCAAATTCTTTCAAGTTTATTTATTATTATAACTCATTCAAATATATTAAAACCATCATAATATAATGGAATAAGTATCTTTAATATACTAAAAATTTATTATTTTTATGGAAAATATATTTTCTACTTCCCTTCCATCTAAAGAGAAATGAAAACATCGCTCATGCGTACGTACAGACTACCATCTCCATGAAGCGATGTATTTTATTTTTCATCACCGCCTCACATGACTATTTATAAAGATGTAATTAATGAATATATATGATATTCATGCCATAATTATTTTTTAAAGATAATATATTATTTTCCTTTTTACCCTCACATCCATTGGAAAATGGAAACATCGTTCACGCGTACATGCAGAATACTGCATCCACAAAGTGATGTAATTCATTTTTCATCACCGACTTACATGGATGGTAATAAGTATTAATTTAATGAATAAATATTATATTTATTATATGATTATGATTCTGGAATGGTAAAAAATTTTCTACTTCATTTCCTTTTCATACATTAAAAAAATAAAAACGTCACTCATGCCTACGTGCGGACTATCGCCTCCATGAATGACATCTCATTTTTCACAACTGTCTTACATGGATGGTTATAAAAAAATTATTGAATGTATAAATATGACATTATTAACATTATATAGGTGATTAAGTCATGAATAAGGATCAAGGACCAAAACCCTCAAATCAAAACATACATGAGAAAAAGAACAGTTAACACCAATTTATATTTTTTTAAAAGGTTGGGGCCGAAACCTCATTTTATTATTAAAGAAAAGCAAAGACCTCTTTTAACTGGGTAGAGGGAGACCCATTACATAGCCCGAAGGCCCAGTGAGCATGTAACCCATTACATAGCCCGTTGGCCAAAATTTTTGGCCTAAGACCCATTCTGTGAATAGTAACCCGGTTGCTACAGTACCCACCGATCTACAGTACCACCGCTGCTACAATACTGCTACAGCCCTACGCCCCATGGGTTTTGAACCCCCATTTTTCATGTAGGATTACGAGGTGCTTACTACTAAGCCAAACCCCAACTACATATGAATAATAAATATAAATTCATTAAATTGGTGGTTGTAATGTGTTTGACTTAGCAGGAATCCATGGTAAGAGTTTTCTCATCTCAAGCTCCTTCTTTGGGACATGTTTTGAATTATGTACCTATTTCTATTTTATGGTGTATATTATGAATCTTTGAAATATTATATCATGATCCAATATTTAATCATGGTAATTTATGTTCTATTTCAAGTTCTCTCTTTCAAGTGGTTTTGATTCAAGTGTTATAATATCTATAAGAGTTTATTTTACAATCTCATTTTGATTTGGGATTGTTTATGTTTAAATTTCCATTGGGAGAATTATATGATAATTATTTCCTAAAACCCATCTATTTTATTCTAATTTTATTAATTATGGGAGTTTAAAGTATTATTTACATTTCCCCTCTCTTTGTTACTCAAAATCATTGATTGAAAGTTTATAAGAAAATCTAACCTTATTTCTCTTTTTTGGTTGAAAATATTTTTCCTCCATAACTATATTCTTTATTCTTCTCCAAGAATGTTATTTTATATGATTAAATGATTTTTAAAGTCAAATTTTATTAAATTTACTACATATTATTTTTTTAAAGAAATATTTTTATTGTTTTTCATATGGGTCATTTTTGACCCTCTTTACAAAAGTATGAAAAAATGTTTTTTTAACATTTACTAATTTACCTCAATTTCTCACCATCATAACTGTTATTTCTTATCAATATTACTATAAAATTTTCCATGGTTTTTTAATAAAATCCTAATCCCATTATTCTAGTAATTTTTCATTTTAAAAAGTTACCAAAAATGGATACTATTTTCTTAAAAGTTTGGAAAAGGATTTCATTTCACTTATGCATATTTTTATCTTCCACTCCACATTTTCTTAATTTAACATGGTTTATTTTTAAAATTACATTATTGTAAATTATTTTAAAAATAATGTTTTAAAATTATACTTGACACCTTATGAAATAAGTTTTGGAAGGTATTTATAACTTCTTTTTTACAATAACGTTTCAAAAGTTATAAGAAAATTATTTTCAAAGTTTCACCTCCATTTTAAACCTTAATTTTTAAAATGACATAACTTTACTAAAAAACATTTTTTTTGATGAATTTATGGCCTCCCTTCACAATTTAATGATTTATAGTTTATACCACATTTTGTGCATAATAATTAATTCTCAAATCATTCACTTCCTTGAAGTTATATTCTCTATTACTCTCCATAATTCATTAACAATATTTTTCTCCTTTATACCCATGTTCTTTTATATAATGAATATATTTATCATTAATTAAATGATGAATAAATATTATACCCATTATTATATATGAACTAATTGAAGGAATATTACTAATAAAGTTATTTAATTGAATGGGGAAATATTGATGTTCCTTATACTTGATTCAATATGGTTAATTATTGATTATTAAGGTATATTAATGATAAATTATATTGTTCACTCAATATATGAGGAATAAATTAGACATGTGTAAGTGATGAGTGGGGCACAAAATTATATATCCCCTCGATGCATTGGTAGGTATCATGATACAAACAAGAATGATTATCACATGGTGTATTCTGACCCATACAATGAAAGTTATCTTGGTCGAGAGGCCTTGATAGTATGTAAAATGTCTTGGTTGAGAGGCCTTGATGATATGTAAAATTTATTGGTTTAGAGGCCTTGATAGTATGTAAAATGTATTAGTTGAGAGGCCCTAACGATATATAAATTTTATTGCTTGAGGGGCCTAGATGAAATGAAAGATGTCTTAGATGTGGCCTCGATAGTAAGATTTAAATATATGAAATTATGCATTCCATCATTATAAAATTAGTTATTATTGTCCATGTGATTAAAAAATTGATATTATCCATGGATGACTTTCATGCTCAAATTATTGATTAAATGAAATATGGATTGATTATCCACTCCGCTTCATTGTTTGTTCCTTATGTATTCATGAAATCTTTCGCTGAATGCTTTTCCTTAATGAGAATTTAATCTCACCCTTTATTATGTTTTTATTTCCCTAGGGTACCAAGAAGGGATCTTTGAATGATTTCAAGGATGCACTAAAATATTTTTTTATGAAGTTTACAATATATGATTTATGTTTCTAAAGTATTATGGGAATCATGTATGTATCTAGTCTCCCAAGACTGCTAAACTGATCGATCCTTTGTGATGTGATCCCTTATATGTTATGCTAATCTAATAAAATAAACATTAGCTCTGGATTTTTAAATCCATGGTTATTAAAATTGGTATCAAAAAAAGTTTAGCAGGACCCTTGAGAATTAGATTTTAGAAGAACATAGCTAGTAAGAGCATTATGATAAACCCCTAGAATGTTCATGAAATTTTTAGGATTTTTTATGTCATAGATCAATATTTATAATGATTTGAGCTAATTGAGTGTATAAAATTATTCAGAGATAACACTTAGTGGAAGGAATGGAAAGAATACCAACACACGTAATCAATATAGGGATTTCCTTCCTAATAAAATCAACACAACTGGTGTTTGAGAAGATAATATAATGATTATATTGGGTAAATTAACTCAGGTTATGACTAATAAACTTGCTCAGATGGAACAAAATATTGCTTCACAGTATGATGCAATGATGTTAAACCATTTCATGTGGTAGAAACCTCCATCCTTTAATGGAACTACTAATCCATTGATACCTGAAAAATATATCAAATCCCTTGAAAATATGTAACACCCCAATATTTTATGGTATGTCTCTTTTTAAATTTAATTTCTCCGATAACATACATTTCACACAACACCAAGATTAAATAAACAATGATATACAATTAAATATAATTATTTTTAAATGACCATTATAACCTTACTGTTAAATTGGTAGGAATGAATAATATTATAAAAATTATAAAAATATAGACTGCACATGTTTATAAAATTAATTCATTGGTTACTAATTAATTATAAATGAAAACCAATTGAACATAAATGATGTATTTTTATAAAAATTATTTTTATGACCACAATGAAAAATTATATTAGTAAATTAAATTAATCACTATTAGTGAAACATATTAGTGAATTTTATATAATATATATTCAATCAAATATTTTTTACATTCATCTAAAATACTTTTAGATGAATAAGATAAGAATAAATCCAATTTTACACATAAAAGACTATTTTTCTAAACACAGTTTTACCACCTTTTAATGGTGAAATTGTTTTAAATATAAATTTTGAAACTTTTATAAATTATATTAAAAAAAATAAACATTATTTTTTAAAGTGCAATATCAAAATTTACTTTAGTTATTTTTTTGTTATTTTTTTTGATAATTTTCATTTTATATGGATAATAATGTGACCGCTGGAATGACAACGTGACCTTTAGGAATAGTAATATGGCCATTAGAAAAATAAAATCATCTATGAAAGTATAAATAAAATTTAGGCATCTTATAAATGGTAATATGATATAATTATATCATAGTATAAGTAAATAAATGTTTTAGAAATTATAAATTAAGTATTGATATTTTTATAAAAAAATGTTTATTTATAATTTTATAATTAATATAATGATTTAAAAGATAATTTATTTTCATAAAATAGATTCATAAATTAATAATTCATTTTCCTATGATTATAAGATAATTTTATGATACCTTAATTAAATTTGCAAAGTGTTATAAAATCTGTTATAATTTTAAAATTGGTATTTTTCAAATAAATGATGATTTTATTTAAAAAATAAATTTCTCATATTTATAAAATTATTTTCATAAAATGGAGTTCATTTTTGAATTCTACATGTTAAAAAATGACAAGGGTGCTTTTTTAGGTTTTTTCTAAAATAGTTGAATTTTTGGTGAATAGTGAAATACAGTAATTTAAGGTATACGCTAAATACATGAATTATTGAGTCATGGTTGATGTATGGATGATGCATGTACCATTGGTTATAATTAACATGCTCTATTTACTATATTTAGTCAAGGAATCATCACTATTTCTTGTCTTGAGCCAAAATAATAAACAAATGAATAAAGTATTAAAAAAACACTCATCTCCTCCACTACAAATACCACCCCTCACCACCTCTTCTCCTCACACCACCATCGTGGACGATGTGACTTCATTTTCCATTACCGCCTTCAAGGCTGGTTATAAAACAAATATTATGTTTAAAAAATATTTTATTATACATATTATAAGTTATTAATTGTTCTGGAACCAGTATATGTACATGATATTAACTAATAAGACAAAACTAGTTCATGATGATCGAAAAACCACCAAAAATAATTTAAACGATTATCACTAACATCTTATCTAATGATTCATCCTAACCCTAAATAACCAAATGACTTATATAACTATTTAATATTTCAAAAGTTCATTAACACCACATAACTTCAATTCTGGATATTTATTTCCATTTCACATGATCTTTTGTACATGTATACAAGTGAACCAATCGTGAAAATCAAGAAAACGAACACTTTCAAACAATGAAATTGAATCTTATAACTCATCAAAAAAACCATAAATGAACTCAATAAAATTATAAAAAATAAAATAAAAGTAGAAAAGCTTCTGAATTAATTAATTAATGGATTTAATTTGATTATCCATGACGTTAAGTATAAGTGCATAATGCTTTCAAACATAAAGTAAGGGGTTTATCATCTCACTTTTATTTTTGTGAGATATGCCTTATTCACCACTATTTCTTGTGTGTGGTGTATGAAAACTACTAATTAATGTATCATATCATGAATCTATTTATCTTCATGTTATTCAATGTCTTATTTTATGACTATTAATTTTATGGGGCATATGGTTTGACTGTTTGCAAAGTGGTAATAGATTCTTCCAAAACCTTCATTTTTCATTCGAGTTACGCTTTCTCTCTATTTACAATAATGTAATTATTTTTATATAATTCTTCTACATTATATGTATATGTTCCAAACTGATATATCCATATCATTTTATCTTTATTTTATGTGAGAATAAATATTTTATAAGGTTCTCTTCCCAATTCTTCCCGATAAGCAAGCCCGATTTAAGGGAACATCTCAGTTTCTTACCCATTTTCAAGTGCACTCTGTATTCTATTTTAATCCACCATTATTCTTAAAAAATCACATATTTTATTATGAAAAACTATCTTAGATCATTTCTAGTTTTATGTAAACAATTAATCCTTTGTCCGTGTAAGAACCCAAATCTTCTTTTAGGTATGTCTTCATTTTCTGGTTGTTTTTGAGAAAAAGAGGAGTTTCTGGAAATTTCAGGAGTACATGCCATGTACTTATAAGTACACACCGTGCACCCGGTTTCCATGGGTGACTGTATACTGGACGTGTAACAGCCAAGTACATGGCCGTGTGGGGTGACCTGGAGGCCTCCTAAAGCGGGGCCTGGTAAATGCAAGTACACATCGTGTACCATTGAAGAACACGTTGTGTACTTTCTTTTTATTTCATTAAATGGATCAGGGTTGTGTCTAATTGATAGAACACCCTTCTTCTCCATTCATCTCATCCAAGAGAGACCATACGACACAATTCTTCTCTCATCCCCCGAATCGTCATCTGTTCTCTGAATCGACCACCGTCGATGGAATCACCACGGTAAGCTCTTCCTTCTTCTAGAGCCTTGTTTCCTAATTCCTCTTCTTTCACGAGATATCCTCAATTGAATTTTTTTAGCGGTTTTGTAGATCTACAACGTTCTAGGGAGATTCAAGGCTTGAGGTTCACATATATTGATCATACAACGCCGAGGTAGGTGGTTTGTGCCTTTCTATAGTTAGTCTTTGATTTATATGTGCAAACGTGCCCAATACCCTCGTTCAGGGTATTGCGTGTTTATGATTTTTATCCCTGTTATTGTCTGATATGCCTTATGTGCCTGAGTAGAGGATTTATGATTGTAAATAGGGTTATTTACCTTGCATGGATGTGTTACCCATGTTTGTTTGATATTGACCGTTTGGTCTAGATTTTTCGGTTAGACTGCTTTGTTTTCCATGCCTAGTATTGTTAGGATGGAGTGATTTTATCTGGAATAATGTGAGATACTATAGGCTGTTTATCCAATTAGTTCTTGAGGTTTACTTTGGCTTCCACATACCGTTTGTGCATGATTTATTTACACAGGGCTGTGGGAACCTGGTGTAGTAGACCATAGGGAGAATGAACGCTAATGGCTTCTCCAGAGTGTCTGTTTACTTTTATGTTGTGAGACCATAGGGGGGATGGACTTTGTTGTTGAGTCAATAAGGTTTTCCTTATGATTTTTCCATTCCTTCCAATTCTTTTTGAAAATCACAAAGGGGGAGAAGGAAAAGATCCTTAAGAAAAAGAAGAACTCTAATAAGAGTTTATCAAAGGGGGAGAAAGAAAAAATACTCAAGGAAAAAGAACTCTAATAAGAGTTTGTTTAAGGGGGAGATTTTTTATTAAAGAAGACATTCTTATCTATCACTCCGGAAATCTGAATACGATCCTTAGAGTTTCAAAGCCTAAGGGGGAGTTAGTCGTATTCGTCAATATCCTTAATGCAAAGGGAGATAAGCCTTAATGTGTTTCTTTCTTATTAGAATAGCTTTTTCGTAAGGATGTTTGTGCTTTCCAAAAAGGGGGAGATTGTTGAGTCAATAAGGTTTTCCTTATGACTTTTCCATTTCTTCTTGTTTTGAAAATCACAAACACCTTATCTTTAAGAAAAATTTCCTTTCTTAAGGAAAAATGCTTCTTTAAGGAAAATTGTTTTCTTAAGTAAATTTGCTTTATTAAGGAAAATATCTTTTATAAGAAAAATTATCCTTATCATATTTTCATCCATATTTTTCTTAAGTATGAAATTCGGATTCATTTTCTCGGAATCACTAAAACTTTGATATAAAGCATTCTGTTTAGGATTCGGATTCTGGATAAAGAACTATAAGGAAGTCTCATTCCGAATTCCGGATATGAACTCTGACTAAGTTCTATTCCAGATTCAGGATACGAATTCTGAAGAAGAATTCTCATTACGAATTCCAATGAAGAATTCCCATTACGAACTCTAATGAAGAATTATCATTACGAATTCTCATTACGAATTCTGATGAAGAATTCCCATTACGAATTCTGATGAAGAATTCTCATTACGAATTCTGATGACAAATTCTCATTACGAATTCTAATGAAGAAATCTTATTCCGAATTCTCATTCCGAATTCACCTATTAAACAGAATTTGAGTATCTTTGTTTTATACACTCTGAATTAATTCAGACTCCAAAAAATATCTTTGTTAGACTCTGAACTTTTTATATTACTTACATTCTATTATTTTGTCTACTCTTACTATTGTTTTTTACACTCCGAACTTTCACTCCGAAGTTTTCATTCCGAACTTTTATATTAGAGTTTAAAACGATGTCGTACATTCTGTTACACTTGTTTTGTTATAAAACAATGTCGTCCATTTTGTTATAAACTAACCGTTGTCTAAGTGACACGTGTACAGGTCCCTCCGATCTTTAAGGAAAATATGACCGTTGGAGAAGCAGCCGACATTACCTATAAATAGGAGCTCATTTGAAAGAGCTCGTGTGGATGAGATTGTTGTTGATGTGTCGTTTGCTAAAAAGTGCATACATGCTGTTGAAGTGATTTCTAGAGTGAGAGTCTCTTATTAACTCTCAAAGCTTCGTGCGACTCCGAATGTTGGTGATTACATTCGAGGGATTCCGGGGATAGGAAGATAGAGGTGCCGACTACCTTAAAGTTCGAGGGCTTCCTTGCTGAGGAAGACAGAGGTTGCCAACTACCTTGAAGTTGAGGACTTGCGGGGATAGCAAGACAGAGACACCGATCTTCGTATCGAGGGCTTACCCTGGTGTGGGTAAGACAGACTTGCTTGAAAGTATAAATCAAGGGACCTTTATCCAAGGTTGTTGGATACCCTTCTCTTTGGGTTAAAAGACTTATATTTTGTTACTTGTAGTTCTACTACTTGTTTACATTCCGCTGCATATTGTTTTGTAAGGAAAGTATAACTTTCTTATACTTCCTTATTTGTACTCTGATTAATTTAGATTCTATACGCTTTAAGGTAGAATCTCATATTGTATTTCTTTGTTAAAGTTTCATTTTCCGGAATCATATTTCCGGAACCTACTTTCAGAATCTCTTATTCCTAGTTTACTTTTGGTATTAGAGGTGTTGTGAATTTGCTTAAGTTTAACTTTGTTAAATTTAGTCCTTTCCTTTTCTTAAGGAAACTATAGTTTCTTAACTAACTTTAAAGGTTCCAAAGGAATTTTTAAAGTATACAATTCACCCCCCCTCTTGTATATTGAGCATCTCATATTATATTTTTATCCTACATTTGTTCTCCCTTAGAGTGTCCGTAGTTTCCTTATTACGAGACCATAGGGGGAATTGGACATTGAGTTCTTCCTCAGAGTGTCTATAGTTACCGATACGAGACCACATAGGGAATTGACGGTGAGTGCTTTCTCAGAGAGTCTATGATAAAGATGAACCAGAGGGGTTAGACTGTAAGTACTTCCTAAAGGGTTTCTTGTGTTTGATTGGTTGAACCAGAGGGGTTAAGATGTGCTTACTTCCCATAGGGTTACTTATGTTTGTTTATATGCTTACCTTGATACTGAAAATGAATGTAATTGAAACTGTAGGATTGTTACTTTTGAGTACTTCTTTGTTTATTGCTTCATTGTGCATATTGCCTGCTATATATATTCAATAACTGTTAGGCACATATATTTGGGTGGTTGCCTACTAGGAATCATCTCACAACCTATTTGGGTCATTCTTTTTGGCCCAAACAGATTATATTGTTACAGGTATGGATAAGGGAAAACACCCTTCTACTTCAGGTACTTGATTACTATGGAGCTGGAGAGCATGTGACCAAGCTGAGGCTTGCAGTGCTGCTGGAGTTTATTTGTTTTCTTTGTACTTTGGTTTAGTACTATATTCCAACATTGTGACTTGTTTGACTTCTTTCCTAGACATATGTTACATGCATCATTTATATATGTGCTCTAGTTGTTTATTACTTTCAGTCTTCCGCAGTTTTCTTGTTGCATGTTATTATTGCTTCTGCTATTATATAATATTGTTATCTATTTATTTCCACTACATTACTCTACCAATGAGGGAATAATTTTCCCACTATCACACCCAAGTCCCTCGCTACTAGTTGGAAACCTCTAGCATTTGGGGAAATGCACTTGAGGCTATGTGACCAACCGGGTACGGGGCACCTCTGGGCAGCACCCGGAACCGGGACGTTACAAAGTGGTATAAGAGGAATTATTATCTTCTTAACTTACTTTTTTGAAGCCTATATCCAGGGATAAGAAGGAATAGGTACTTGGTAATAAGCTATGCCCGAGAGAAGCTAACCCGTGTACAGGGAAAAACTAATTTACCTCGATTATTTCAATTTTTATAGTTTTTCAATTTTATAGTTTATTTGATTTCACCGTTGATTTATTCACATGTTTTGTGCTATTATCATTGATATTATTAAGGTTCAATTTTTGTTGAAACCTGATGAGATGAGGGTATTCCATCTTATGCATCATATAGGAACTTGCTAGAGATCACATGCCATGCATTCTTGCCATTCCATTTAGGGCGCATTACTGATTGCATTTTTTATGATAGATGTTGTGCTAGATATTCATGCTGTTGTGATAGGTTCCTTGATAGAATGCCTTCTATTTTTATAGGGTATCAGATTGTGTAAGGTTTTGTTTGAATGAACATCAAAATTTGGTTCTTGAGGTGTTATGGGCCCTCATAGATCAGAATTTGGTGGATCATTACACTGTTATGTTTGTATATGACATGTATAAGATTCCAAGATTTGATTCGCGGGGAGTATGGGCCCTCACAGATTGGAATTTGGCACTTTAATGTTCTTTTTACTGTTTTTCCGGGTTCCAAAGTAGTTTCTGAGGCTTATTGTCTAGAAAAAACCAGAATACATGGTGTTTAATGATAAATACACACCATGTATCATTCTGTTAAAAAAAGAACTGTTTTTCTTAAGTTCATGCTGTGTACTATATGTACACACAATATAGTCTCTAACTGTGTCACTAGCTGTGTGGGCATAGACACGGGGTTGGAAAATATTTGGTGGAACACGCCGTGTACTGGACATACACACTATGTGTATAGACCATGTGTCCAACCGTGTGACCAACGACACAGGTGGATAATGGGTAGTTAGTACACACTGAGTCTGGCACAAACATGCTATGTAGAGTCAGCCATGTAACCAGCCGTGTGACTAACAACACATGTCGGTGAGGTTCATCTAGTACATGCTATGTTTGGTACAAACACGCTGTGTAGTCTTGTTATAAGAGAACCGTGTGGGTTAGTCATGTAGAATAACTCGGGCAGGAGAACACAATTCAAGTACATGATGTGTTTGGGGAGAACATGCTGTGTGTATGGGGTGTTGCACGACCAGGGTTGGCAGGAGTACATGCCCATGTGAAGGCTTAAAGGAACATGCCATGTAGGAGATATACATGCCGTGTATCTACCTTTTTGAAATCTTGAATGATTTATTTCTCCTATTCCCTTTATACACTTCTAAGTTTCAATCCTTGATAATATTGATCTAAGGTGTGTTTTTGACCTTGCAGAGTCATGCCACTGAGACGTCCTCTGGTTGTACATCAGTTATAGGGTAGTGATCAGACACCAGACATGGTTGATCAGGGACTATCGACATATCCTCCTATAGTTCCAGTCTTGGCACTAATCGTTATTCCAGATACAGGTGCTGATGCACAGTTCCGAGAGGGCTTCATGAGGTTCATGCATACCTTCTGAGGAGTACCGCATCCTGCCCCTTCTATGACAGAGCTGACATGGGTTTTCCAGCAGCATCATCCTCCCACCTTCACAGGGGACAGAGGACTTCAGGCTACAGATTCATGGTTGGAAGCCATGATATCTATCTTCGAGCATCTAGAGATGCCACCAGAGAGTAGGGTAAAGCTTTCTACTTATATGCTTCAGGATTCTGTCAAGAGATGGTGGGATGTAATCTCACAGGTGGGATGCCAGCAGGTTATGGATTGGGATGAATTCCAGCGTTCCTTCTATGATTACTTCTACCCAGAGACTTTGAGGGACAATCAAGCCCGAGAGTTCATGAGTTTGGATCATAGTACTCTCTCATTCATGGAGTATTCTTCTCACTTTATAGAGCTGCAGCACTTCACACCTATTCTAAGAGGTGATGAGTTATTTCTAGCAAGGAAGTTTGAGGATGGTCTCAGGCACGACACTCGATCTCAGGTGAACATCTTCAGGTTGACCTCCATCACCTCTATAGTCAACCAGGTGCTGATCATGGAGCAAAATATGAGGGATTATGGAGCTGTGATCCAGGGAGGTTCGGCATCCAGAGTTGGTACCCCTCAGAATGACAGCAGGAAGTGCCACATGTAGTCTGCACATGGAGATCGTAGTAGGTGAGATACTTCTTTTGGTAGCTAGGTGGTGTGCTACCAGTGCGGGAAGAGCGGGCATATGAGGCCGCATTTCCTGAGAGACCCATTTGAGTGCTGATCGTGCGACAAGATGTGACATATTCAGTGCTTCTATAAGATCTTCTCACTAGCAGCTAGTGATAGGGGTTCTATTTCAACTCCTCGTACCGGAGTAGGACCACCGGTTTCTCATCAGTCTGGGAACTAGAGTTCTTTAGGCCCTTCAGGACAAGGTGGAGGTCATGGCCGTAGTGGTCCGACATAGGGTTTTTGACAGCCATAAGGTGGATCAATTCAGGGATCACAGGGCCACGATGCAGGTTAGGATTTTGTAGTAGAGCAGACCCAGCAGGAGCAGGATCCTGGACTCTATACAGTCCGAGGTACGATCTTAGTTGCCTCAGTTTTAGCTTCTAATCTTTTTGATACATGGGATTCCCATATCTTTATATCTGTTTTTATTATGGAGAGCCTTGGTCTCTACATATTTTCTTCTATTGATGTCTTGACGCTGGACACTCTGTTGGGGACAAGAACTACTAGTGTACGAAAATGAAAGGAGTGCCCTCTGGAGGTTGGTGGGTGTCACTTCTTATGGGGCCTCTATGTCTTAGAGATGATGGGATACTATGTCATTCTCGAAATGGGCTGGTTAGTTCCCTTCCAGGCTTTTTTCGACTACTATCACTGTAGGGTGGGTTTCACATCCCCAGAGGGCAGATCATTTCTTCATAAGGGCGAATGGGATGTCCATGAGAGTAGAGCGGGACCCAAGAATCATGGGTTGGGAGGAGTTACAGCCCATATTGCTAGTCTATATCTGGATGAATAGGGGACTTCACAGATGTACCTCCCTCCAGTGGTGGATTGTTTTAGGGATATCTTTCTAGAGTAATTTTCAGGTTTGCCTCTAGAGCGAGAGGTATACTTTTCTATTGATCTTATTCCAAGAGAGGCACTGGTGTCTATTCCTCTTTATAGAATGGCTACACCAGAGTTACCAGAGCTCAAGAATAAGTTGTAGGAGTTACAAGAAAAGGGTTTCATCTGACCCAGTACTTCTCCTTGGGGTTCGCCTATCTTGTTTGTGAAGAAGGAAGACAATACCCTCAGACTTTGTGTGGATTATCGGAAGCTGAACTAGTTGATGGTCAAGAACCAATATCCCTTTCCGAGAATTGATGATCTCTTTGATCAGTTTAGAGGATCCCGGGAGTTCTCTAATATTGAATTAAGATTTTTTTATCATCAGTTGTGCATTAGACCATCATATATACCTATTACAGCCTTTCAGAGTAGGTATGGTCTATACGAGTACGTGGTTATGCCATTCGGTCTCATGAACGCGCCTATAGTTTTCCTGGCACTGATGAAATGAGTGTTCCATCCATACTTGGATCCTTTCATGGTAGTCTTCATGGATGATATCTTGGTGTACTCTCATACCCATCACGACCATGCCACACATCTTGAGATCGTTTTGAGTACACTGAGAGAGCATCAATTATATGCTAAGCTATCAAAATAGCTCTTTTGGATGGACTAAATTCACTTCTTGGGTCATGTTATCTCAGAGACAAGAGTGTCAGTAGACCTAGATAAAGTGAGAGCGGTAGTATCCTAGGAGCAGTCGAAGAATGTATTTGAGGTATGAAGTTTTCTAAGGCTGGCTGGTTACTATAGACATTTCATAAAGGACTTTTCATGCTTAGCAGTGCCACTGACAGGCCTGACTAAGAAGGGTGAGAAGTACCTGTAGACAGATTCCTATGATTTAGCTTCTCAAAAGCTGAAAGATAGGTTGAATTCAGCACCGATACTAGTATTTCCAGAGTTGGGAAAGAGCTATACTGTATACTATGATGCATCAGGTATTAGGCTAGGGGAAGTGCTTATGCAGGGTGAAGGAGTCATTGAGTACAGGTCTACAAAGTCGAGGCCACATGAGAGAAATTACCTGACACACGATCTCGAGTTTGCTGCAGTTGTTCATGACTTATGCTATTGGAGACATTATCTATTGGGAGAGCATTTTGTGGTTTTCACCAACCACAAAAGTCTCAAGTATATATTCACTCAGCGTGATCTGAATTTGAGATAGTAAAGGTGGGTTGAGTACCTTCAGTCCTTTGATTTTGAACTTGCCTACATGCTTGGGAAAGATAACGCAGTAGCTAATGCACTGAGCAGGAGGACTTAGATACAGGTAGTTCAGGAGGCTAGTAGTGAGTGACAGATTATGAATCTATTCTTTGAGATTCATTTGGAGGTGCACGATAGACAAGGACATACGTTTCTTTCTTCTGTAGATTTTACCTCTAATCTTCTTGAGCAAGTGTGAATGAGGCATCTATCATATTATGAAGGCCTAGTTCTACGAGAGAGTGTGTCAGGAGATGACCCTATTCCTGGATGGACAGTGGGCAAGGATGAGATCTTATGCTTTCATGGGAGCGTATGGGTGCCAGCAGAAATACGTGAGGAGCTAATGTGGGACTTTGATTCCTCAATTTTATCTATTCATCTTGGTGTCACCAAGATGTATCAAGATCTGCACTGTCAGTATTGGTGGCCAGGTATGAAGAGAGATGTTGTTGGGTTTGTTATGAGGTGTTCCACCTATCAACAGGTGAAGGTGGGGCATCAACGACTAGTAGGGATTTTGTAGCAGTTACCCATTCTTGAGTAGAAGTGGAATGATGTCGTGATGAACTTCATGATAGGTTTACCAAGGTCGCCTCAAGGGAATGATGCAGTTTGGGTTGTCATTGACAGACTCACGAAGGTTTCTCACTTCTTGCCGATCAAGGATACCTTAAGTGTTGGTGAGATGGGAAGGTTGTATATACGAGAGATTGTACATCTACATGGGGTTACACACTCCATTATTTCAGACAAGGATGCATGTTTTACTTCTCGGGTCTAATAGGGACTACAGAGGGCTTTGGGTACCCTGGTACTTCTGAGTACAACTTACCATCCCTAGACAGATGGCCAATCCGAGCATACGATTCAGGTGCTTGAGGACATGCTTTGAGCATGCGTCCTAGATTTTGGAGGTTCTTGGGAGAATCACATACCTATTGTGGAGTTTTCCTACAATAATATTTTTCAAGCAACTATTCAGATGGCACCTTATGAGGCTTTATATGGTAGGCCATGCCGATCACCCTTATGCTAGCTGGAGGCAGGAGAGGCTGCTATGTTGGGACCTTGTCTTGTTCAGGAGACCACAGAATAGATAGAGTTGATTCAGAAGAGGATGAATACTGCACAGTCATGATAGAAGTCTTATGTAGGTCGACAGAGACAACCTCTAGAGTTTGAGGTCAGAGATTAGGTGTTCCTACGTGTCTCACCAAGGTTGGGAAATATGAGGATTAAGAGATAGGGAAAGCTTTCTCCGAGATATGTTGGACCGTTTAAGGTTTTGGAGAAAGTCGGGATGATTTCCTATCAGTTGAAGTTACCTCAGAGGTACTGAGTTATGCATGAAATCTTCCACATTTCTCAGCTACGATGTTACTTCTCAGACCTGCCTCAGGTCTTTCAACCCAAGGAGGTTGAGTTGGAGGTGGATACATCATTCGAGGAGCATCCCATCCAGATTGTTGATCATAGTGAAAAAGTTCTCTGTGGCCGGTCTGTTCCTCTAGTACGAGTGCTATGACAGCACGGGTGAGTATAGGATGAGACTTGGGAGAGGGAGGCTGATGTACGATCGTAGTGGCCGAAGCTGTTTGAGGTTTCTTCTTCTACACCGCCTTGCTAGGGAAATTTGGGTATGAATTTCTTTAAGGGGGGAAGTTTATAAGAACCCGAATCTTCTTTTCAGGTATGTCTTCCTTCTCTGGTTGTTTTTGAGAAAAAGAGGAGTTTCTATAAATTTTAGGAGTACACGCCGTGTACTTATAAGTACACGCTGTATACCCAGTTACTGCAGGTGATAGTGTACTGGCCGTGTAATGCCTGAGTACATGGCCGTGTGGGGTGACCTGGAGGCCACCTAAAGTGGGGCCTGGTAAAGGCAAGTACACACCGTGTACCATTGAATAACACATCATGTACTTTCTTTTTATTTCATTAAATGGACCAAGGGTCGCGTCTAATCGACAGAACACCCTTCTTCTCTGTTCGTCTCATCCATGAGCAACTGTATGACATGATTCTTCTCTGATCCCCCGACTATTCATCCGTTCTCTGAATCAACCACCATCGATTGCATTGGAATCGCCACGATAAGCTCTTCCTTCTTCTAGAGCCTTGTTTTTTGATTCCTATTCTTTCACGAGATATCCTTAGTTGAACGTTTTTAGAATTTTTGTAGATCTATGGAACTATAGGGAGATTCAAGGAACGAGGTTCACGTTTATCGATCATACAATTCCAAGGTAGGTGGTTTGTGCCTTTCCTTAGTCTTTGAGTTATATGTGCAAAAGTGCCCAATACCCTCTTTTCAGGGTATTGCGTGTTTATGGGTTTTAGCCCTGTTATTGTATGCTATGACTTGTGTTCTTGATTAGAGGATTTATGATTTTAAATAGGGTTATTTACCATGCTATGGATATATTTCTCATGTTTTCTTGATATTGACTGTTTGGTCTAGCTTTGACTGTTAGGCTGCTTTGTTTTCCATGCCTAGTATTGTTAGGATGCAGTGATTTTATCTAACATGCTATGAGATGCTTTAGACTATTTATCCAAGTAGTTATTGATGTTCACTTTGGCTCCCACATACCATTTGTAAACTATTGATTTACACAGGGCTGTGGGAACCTGGTGTAGTAGACCATAGGGAGAATGGACACTGAGGGCTTCTCCAGAGTGTCTATTTACATTTACGTTGTGAGACCATATGGGGGATGGACTCTGTGATCCCTCAGAGTGTCTATAGTTTCCTCGTTACGAGACCATAGGGGGAATTATATGTTGATTGCTTCCTTAGAGTGTCTATAGTTACCGATAAGAGACCACATGGGGAATTGACAGTGAGTGCTTCCTCAGAGAGTTTATGCTAAAGCTGAACCAGAGGGGTTAGACTGTGAGTACTTCCTAGAGGGTTGCTTGTGTTTGATTGGTTGAACCAGAGGGGTTAGGTTATGAGTAATTCCTAGAGGGTTACTTGTGTTTGTTTAGTTACTTACTTTGATAATGAAAATTAATGTAATTGAAACTATTGGATTGTTAATTTTGAGTACTACCTTGTTTGTTGCTTCATTGTGCATATTTCCTGCTATATATATTCACTGACTGTTAGACACAGATCTTTGAGTGGTTGCCTACTGGGATTCATCTCACACCCTATTTGGGTCATACATTTGGGCCCAAACAGATTATATTGTTTCAGGTATAGATAAGGGAAAACTCTCTTATATTTTAGGTACTTGATTGCTGTGGAGCTGGAGATCATGAGACCAAGCTGAGGCTTGCGATGCTGCTGGAGTTTATTTGTTTTCTTTGTACTTTGGTTTAGTAATATATTCCAACATTGTGACTTATTTGGTTGCTTTCCTATACATATGTGACATGCATCATTTATATATGTGCTCTAGTTGTTTATTACTTTCAGTATTCTTCTGTTTTCTTGTTTCATGTTATTACCGCTTCTGTTATTGTATAATATTGTTATCTGTTTATTTCCACTACATTACTCTGCCAATGAGGGCATAGTTTCCCCACTATAACACCCAAGGCCCTCACTGCTAGTCAGTAGCCTCTAGTATTTGAGGAAATACACTTGAGGCTATGTGACCAACCAGGTACGGGGCACCTCTAGGAGGAACTCAGAATCGGGATGTTATAGTCTGCTTTAAAGATCCTTATATTTTCTCTTAAACCACATGGAAGTGGCCCAAATCTAAAGTTTCTTAAAAACAATTTTTTACTTGTTTTCACTTAAGTTGGACATCATTTGTGCCTCAAACATAATTTTATTTTACTACCCTATTATTTTTTGGTATATTCATGTTTACAATATGATTTTATGAAAAATAAAAATGATTTTAAAAAAGAACCTTTCTTTCCAAAGAAAAATGTATTTTCTCTCAAGAATTTATCAATGATTTTATTAGATTATTTTCATCTATGATTATGATTCAAAATATTTAAAAGTGGTATGGAACACTTTGATTTAAAGATATAATTTTAAATCTATTATTTTACATATGAGGAATGCATTGTAATTAGTAAGTGATAGGCGGGGCCCGCTATATCCCCTCAATGCATCGGTAGATCTCATGATACAAACTAGACTGAGTTATTAGCCATTACGTATAGTGTATTGGCCAAATCCATGATGGTATGTTTATGATGTCTGACATTATTCATTCCCTCATTATGATATAAGTAATTTATAAATCATGTGATTATTCAACTCATATAATATCCATGGTTAAGTTTCATGTGATTATTTATATTGAATTATTTATTCAGCTTTTATTCCTACAATATTATGCTCAAGATTATGCTTTAAAGGCACATTCTATTTTAGTTATTCACCATGAATTATTATTTATGCTTATGTTGTATTGCTTACCCTTACTGAGCATTTGAGGTCACCCCTTTATTTTGTTTTATTTTCCCCCAAGTAGTATATTATGACTAACTTGTAGGGATAATCTAGGAGTTTATAGATGTTTCCAATGGAATTTCTATATTGTATTTCCTTTTAAGTTTTAATGTAAAGTTCATTTATATAATCTAGATTCAAAAAATACTAAATTGATTGGTTCTTAGGGATTCAAGTCTTGTATCTATTCCAATGTATTAATGCAAGGCACCGACTCTAGGCTACTGGGGTCTGAGTCTTTATAGTTGGTATCAAAACAAGTTTAGTAGAAACCTTGGAAACTAGATTTAAAAAAAATATATTAGTGAACATAACCCTGAGATAGAATTTGAGGATAAGCATAGAAGAACATCCTATAATTTTGGTAAGGTAGATATTATGAGGGTCTTTCTTGTAATACATCCCTATCTGGATACTATAAGTGGACATGGTTCTAGAACAAATGTACCTAGAGTTAACAACTTCGACAAGGTGTCCCAATCCTGACTCAACGTAAAATAGTACATGAAAATAAGCCATACTACGTACCTGGTTTGACACTGCCATGGGATATTATTTGGATAATTCACATTTTATATACAAACCATTATGAAGGATTTAAAAGTAAACATGTCCTCAAAGAAACCATGTTTATGATTATGAGATTAGATACACATAATTTTTTCAATTTATGTTAAGTATTTCAATATTTTTTGGATTGTAAATTATGTTTCATAGTGTTATGATCTTATCTAGTGTATTCCATTATTTATAAATGGTGCCTAGAAGAAATAACGTGAACCTCACTAATATATGTGATTTGAAGAGTAATAATTATAAATTATTTTATGAGCTTAATCCAATATTTCAAAGGGAAGTAACCTCCCAAATATTATCAAAATAATATCATGTTATAAAAATATAGAGAAAGAATCATCAAAGTCTTATGGTTTCAAAGGGAATCAAGAGAAGAAGAGTAAAAATGGAAAAAATATAGATAAAGGGAAGAAGGGAAAAAGTATTTTCCCACATGTAATACTTGTGGAAGGAAACACCTTGGTATATGGTTAAGAGGTGAAGGATTTTGCTTAAATTTTGGAGAAAAATACCATCATTCTCATGATTTAAAGAGAAGGAAATATTATTACGATATTAAATGCTTCAATTTTAAGTATATGAGGCATTGCAAAAATGAATATCCTAAGAGTCAAGGGAATATATCTCAGAAGACGTAAATGGATTGTGGTCAAGCTTATGCTATCACCTCATATGAAAAGGAATAATTAATATAAATATTTTTGGATTTAAGAATTATGTTATTTGAGTGTTTTATCAATAATTCTATGATCATGAGATATATAAGGATTTTACTACAATACTTATTCTGTAAGGAATTGGAAGCATGAGATGAATATAAATCGTAATCAAGTGAAGTGATTCTATTATAGGATGATCTTTTTAAAAACACATGACTTGGGAAAGATAACCCTAAATATGTGCTTGATGTTGAGATAATAATAAATATATGGTTATGGGATAGTATCAGTAACCATGAAGGTGGTTAGTGATCTTATGGTTTATATCATGCTAGAATTATTAGATGTTTGGATTTAAGGAATATATTCAATAACTTGAGATTTTACAATTGGAAGCATGAATGTTTCATAAAGGTTTAAAGGAGATTAAGTTATTCATATATTTGGAATGTGACAATAAAATATACATTATTTGGGGAATCTTATGTTATGTTGGTTTTGGAAATTTAGTGACCTTCCTTTTAATTTTTTTGGTCATTAAATGTGGGAAGACATGTTTTAGATAAGCCTTAAGATTAACTATAAGGGTGTCTAGACCTGACCCAACCCGACAGGTTTGACCCGACCTGATCGGATTGGGTTAGGTTGGGTTGGGTTACATGGAAAAAAACTTAGTTTTGGTTTATGTTGGGTCAACCCATGCATGGGTTGTGTCGGGTATCGGGTTGGTGACATTTAGACCCAACCCAACCTTTGACCTGATGAGTGTATGAAAAAAATACCCCTTCACGAAGTTGCGGCCCGGTCATTCCCTCCCTCCCTCCCTCCCACTCCCTTGTGCTCGCTAGCTCCTCCTATACTCCTCCGACCCCAAACTTCCCTCACATGGAGAAACCCTACTCCCTCCTTTATTTCTCCTTCCCTTGAGATCAACAGGGGAAATGAAACCCTACCCCTACCTATCCTCCTTCCTCATCCTTCCCCAAGCTTCCCAACCCCTCACCTTCTATTCTATCTTCTCATTCCTTCATAAAAAACCTTCATTCCATCCTCCTCTCCTCCTGCCTCCTTTCGCACCTCTGAACCCACCCAAAAAATATCTCATTTCTCACCTCCTACCCCAACAACTTACCTCACAAGTAATCAGGAGAAATCCCTCATGGATCAGCTTGCCTCCTCCTCCTTCCTACTATCCTATGTGTGGCCTGGCATGGTAACTGGTAAGTAGTTTTTTATCATGTTCCTTATTATTATCTTTCCCATTATGTTGTGTTTCTGCTGACAACACCACCATCACTCAAACCCATTTCTTCTTATTATTCTAGGGGTGTGACATAATCAATAGAGTATTTCTAGTGGGTTATGGGTGGAAGTATTTTTTTGACATCAGCTAGAGATTCATAGAAGGTGATAAAATAATTGGTTCTAATCCTCCAGTTTCTGCAAGAACCCAAAGTTAGATGGGGTATAATTCAACTACACATTCAATTACAGAAATATAAGGGGGGAGTAGTAGCATACCCATTGAAGAAATTGAGGGTAAGAGGTCTCCTAAAAAGGTAACAATTCCTAAAGCTTCTACTAGTTCTAGAGTTTCTCAATCTTGGGATCAATTTCATAAGAAAAATGGAAGGGATATTTGTAATTATTGTGGAAAAGATTATGATTTCATGTCTAGATAACATGGAACTAGTAACTTGAATAGGCATTTGACAAGGTGAAATAAAAATCCTCACAAAAATCTTGACAATATTCAAACCACTATTGGTATTAGAAAGAAGTGTGAAGATGAGGATGATGGGATAGTTAAAATTTCATTAGATCATTTTAACCAAGAAGATTGAGAATAAATCTTGATAAAATGATAATAATTGATGAGTTATCATTTAAATATGTTGAGAATAAAGGTTTTAGAGAATTTATTGAAGTTTTTCAACCTCAATTTCATGTTCTATCTAGAAAAACATTTACTAGGGATTTCTTATAGTTATATTTGACTGAGAAAGAAAAATTGAAGTCTATGTTTGATATGTTCTCTCATATGGATTATCTTAACACTGACACATGGACTTCAATTCAGAATCTAAATTATATACGTGTCACTTCACTACTATAAAATGGGTCAATACCCATGCATCTATACCCATCGTTTAAAAAAAATCGTGGGTATAGGTGGTATATTTTGACATATACCCACGGTTTTGTTAAAACCATGGGTATACAAACCTTTATTTGAAGTTTTTATCAGCCCTCTCCCAATTTTTCATTCCCCATCCCATGTCTCCCCTGAGCCCTGGACTCTCTTACCTATCCTCCATTCCCTGACCTCGACCTCCTGCCCTCACCTCTGCCTCCCTCCCTCCACCTTCTTGCCTCCGCCTCTGCGTCCGCATCCACCTCCACCTCTGTGTCTGTGTCTACATCCGCGTCTGCCTCAGACTCCATGTTCATGTTCACCTCTACTTCCACCTCTGTCTCCTCCTAGAATCTTCCTCCCAACCTCTAAAGGTATTCCTATTATTCTCACCTCTTACTTTTTTTAATCTCTTCTAATCCTTATTAATTAATTAAATATTTTTAGGTGAATCTCACCTGAGCATGGTGGAATTCATCTTAGATCAAGGGTATATCTATTCATGGAATGTGACCAAGTTATGTTGTGTCCTAGGGTTTTATATATTTTGGTGTGAAATTTTGGGATACTTTATTTTATTTATTTGTTACCTTTCATAGGAAACATTATGACTCACTGGGATTAAGTAGGTGATTATTTTATATTGTTCATATATCTTGATAATGGTACGACTATGATATTATATACATGTCTAAGAGTGATGTTGATTGTTAAAAAATCTCAATAGATATTGATATTAATTTAAATTAATTAATGTTGGCCCATAGGAGACTGTTTGGACACCATCACTAGTATTAATGTTTTTAATAATCACAAATCATGTCAAATCCTATAAATCATGTAAAATCCTATTAATCATGTCTAATAATTTAAATCATGTTATTTAAGTTTAAATATGTGTAATTATGATTATATATGATCCCATATAAGTTTAAAACATTTTGATAATGTTTATGTTGTAATATAGTCCAAGAAGAAATGTTTTCTAAGTATGACAGACTGACACCGACAGAAGAGATGAGACATCGACAGTGAAAAACAACTCCCTAATAGATGATTCAATGAAAATGAAATTGACACACTGATAGACCGACTGTCTCACCGATAGTTCAAATGAGTCACCGACAGTTTAATTGTCCCATAGACACAAGGACCTACTAACACAAGGACCTACCGACGTAAGGACCTACCGACCCAAGGACCTACCGACGCAAGGATCTACCGACGCAAGGACCTACCGATGTAAGGACCTACCAACACAAGGACCTACCAATGAAAGGACCCAATGAAACAAGGAATTATTGATGAATGGTGCTAATGATGCATGGTTCTATGGATGCAAGGACTCATTGACAGTTAAAATGAGTCACCGACGCAATGAGTCACCAACGCATGGAAAGACCGACATAATGACACTGATGGAATGGGTTACCGACAGAAGGAGATACCGACAAAAGAGTCACCGATAGACTGTTTAAATTTCCTTTTATTTAATATTATTTATAACAGTCATATTTTTAGTGTTTTAATGTGAGTGATTAATTTAATACTTTTTGAATACATCTTTAATGGGGATGTTAGAAGTACGAGGTACAAAATCTACCTCAAAACATGAAAATTGTCGGGCTACAAGTATATAAAAGAAAAGTAATCAAGATTGAATATATATAAATAAAAAAGTATTTCATGAAAGATATACACAATAAGATACTATCATACAGAGAGCATCATAACCACATGAGAAACATATAGAAAGGAAGAACACACGTGGAACTCTTCATTCCTTCTTGCTGTGAACCAGAGAACTTCTTTCCACCAAAGTTCTAACATCTCTGCAGCATCCAACTGAAACTAAGGAGAAGAACATCAAATCCTCCTGGAAGACATAACACAGTGCTCCATGACACTCTATTTTAGAGTTTTATTCTAGAAGAGGACTCCATCTTCAACTCTGATACATCAAAGAGTCCAGAGCTGAACTGCATAACACACAGAGCCTTCAAAACCCTATCTAACATTTATTACTGTGTTGTATGTCTTTTTATTACCTTTTCAAGTAGTGTGTTCATATCTCTATAAAACACACACTATCTCCTACATTGAACTAGAGGATACTATATATCCTCATAAAAATATCTTTTTACAATTGTTTATCCCATGTAGAACCATGGCAGAGGTCCTGTATGACCTGATTGTATTTTGTTCCCATGTAGAACTGTGGTAGAGGTCTAGTGACCTGGACAGTCTGTGTACAGTTGTGTAAACCCTGATCCTGGGTGTGGATCAAAATTTTTTTCTATATAAATTGATTGGTGGCAGGTGATCTCCAAGTGTAGAGAACTGAGTTTTGACTTGAGACTGAACCTCTTGTTTTATATCTGTTGTGTTTTCAAATTTAGTTTTTTCAGTTTTTATCTATGTTTCAGAAAACCGAATTTCACTTTCATAGATAGTCTTAGCTAGTTTTTTATAACTATTTTAGCTTATTATATTAGTTTCAAAAGTTTTATCAATATATCATATTGTTACAACTGAGAAATAATCAATCTTCTGAGAAATTAGTTGAACAATTAGACTATTATAAATTCACTACTTTGATTAAATGTCCAGTTAAGTTTTTAAATTGGGAGAATCTTTTAAATAATCTTTTTAACAGAAATTTTTATAGGAACTCAATTCACCCGCTTCTTGAGTGTCATACTCCGACCAATATTTGGTATCAAAGGTTGTTTTGAAACTTCTATTTTCAAAAGTCTCAAATCTTTTTCAAATATTTTCAACTATGATTTATTTGTGTTTTAAAGATCTCAAAATTTCTGTTACTTCTAAATTTTTATCTCTTTAAAAATATTTTCTTTAGTATGGATAATAAATTTAAAGGTGATACTACAAATAGACCTCCCTACTTTATTAGAACAAACTATTCCTAGTGGAAGATTAAGATGGAAATGAATTTAAAAAGTATGGGATTTTATATTTGGAAAGTTATAGAAGATCAATATGAAATACCAAAGACTGATAGGAATACCTAGAGTGATTCCATAGAGACTGCTTATAATAACAATTAAAAATCTATGAATGCTCTGTTTTTGCACTAAGAGATAAAGAATTTAATAGAATATCTTCTTATACTTCAGTCTATGAAATTTGGGACACTTTAGATATTTCACATGAAGGAACTTCTAATGTTAAAGAATTGAGACTTAACACTTATACTATTAAGTATGATAATTTTAAGATGAATCCTAATGAGCCAATTTCTGACATGTATCTCAGGTTTAATGAAATTGCAAACACCATGATCTCTTTGGGAAGATACTTTACATCCAAGTAGAAAATCATGAGAATACTTAGATTCTTACTAGATATATGGAGAGGGATTTTTATATCCATAAGAGAATCCTATGACCTCAACACTTTTCCAGTAAAGGAGCTGATAGGAAATTTGATGATGTATGAGGAAGAACTAAAAGTAAACAAAGAAGAGGATGATGAACCCAAAATAAAATCTATTGCTTTCAAATATAATGAATCCAAATATAAGAAAAAAATCTCAAGATGAAACTAAAAGTTGAAGTGATGAAAAATCAGCAATAGACAGTGATGAAAAGATGGATCAAATAGACAGAAGGTTTAATAAAGTTTATATAAAGAAGAAATTATTCAGAAATCCAAACTACAAAGGTAAATATGATCATAAGGGCCATTGGAAAAAATATCAGAAAAGAAGTGACACTTAAAATGAAATTGTCTGTTATGAGTGAAAAATAAAGGGACATGTAAAGGCTAATTGTCCCAAGCTAAAGGACAAGAAGAAGTATGATGATAAGAACAAAAAGTATAAAAAGGCCATGAAGGAAACTTGGAGTTCTTATGATTATATATAAAGTGACTCAGAATCCTCTCATGATTAAAAGGTTAATAAGGAAAATATGTGTTTTATGACAAACACATCTGAGGTAACACTGAACTCTTCTAAACATAATGATTACTATTTCGAAGATGAAAGTGATTCTAAAAACATGACCAATGAGGAAATTTTTGAATATTAAAAAATTCTAGAGGACACTTGTAATGAATTAAAATATAAATATAAATCCTTGAAGAAACAACATGATTTGACTACCACTATTAAATCTGAACTTGCTATATAAAAAGAGAAAAATGATCAACTACTTAAGGAAAACAATGAGCTTAAATTTTCAAATGAGAAATTGAAAAGGGATTTAGAAAGGTTTATAAATGGTAAATAAATATTAGTTCAAATGCTTGGTAAACAAGTAGCTCCTAAATATACTACTAGAATAAGATACCAACCAGGAAAGAGGAATATAACTAAAACTCATTTTGCATCAAAGTTTGGAAAATCCAGTTTTATGCCCAGTTTTGGAAAATTTTCTGCAAGTTCCAGCCATGAAACATATTCTACTATTTCAAGTTTTTTTTGGACCAAATAAAGTCTATTTTTCAAATACTTTACATGATTCTTATAAGAAACCCATGAAGAAAATGTGGGTTCCTAAAGCTCTTATTATAAATGTTATTGGACCCAAACAAATCTGGGTACCAAAATATTTTCTTGTCTAATATGTTTTTGTAGGAAATCTATTTGAAGATATCCTATAAAATCCTATGTTACTTGGATAATGGATGTTCAAGACACATGATAAGAGATTATCCATGTTTCCAGAACTTGATAAATATTGATGGTGGGCATGTCACTTTTGGTGACAATGCAAAAAGGAAAAATCATTGGCCTTGGCCAGATTGATAACTCTAATTCAGTTTTAATTTCTAAAGTACTTTTTGTTGATGGATTAAAATAAAACCTACTTTGTATCTATCAAATATGTGATCATGGTTTTAATTTTAAATTTTAAAATGATGCATGAAATGTTTTCAATCCTAAAAATGAGTTAGTATTTACTACTCTTAGAAATGAGAATGTTTATGCTGTTAACTTAGATTCTTTGATTTCTAAAAATGTTTCATGTTTCAATGATTTTAATAAAGATTCATAGATTTGTTATAGGAGATTAGAGAACTGCAATATAAACTCGCTTAGAAATATTAATAGAAAAGTCTTAGTCAAGAATCTACCTAAACTTGAGTTTCCAAATGACAAAGTCTGTAATCCTTATCAAAAGGGTAAAAAACACAAAATCTATTTCAAACCAAAGAAATAAGTTTCAAATTCTCAACCTCTTGAGTTGGTTCACATGGATCTATTTAGACCTTATATAGTTTCAAGTCTAAGTGGGAAGAACTATGTCTATGTTCTTGTAGATGACTGCTCTAGATATACTTGGACCTTCTTCTTAGCTCACAAAAGTGAAGCTTTCTCTCATTTCACCAAGTATTCTAGGACCTTAGAAAATGTTAGTGGTATTAGAATTAAAACCATAAGAAGTGACCATGAATATGATTTTGATAATCAAGAGTTTGAATCCTTTTTCTCACAAAAATGGCTATAGTCATAACTTCTCTACTCCTAGGACACCCCGATAAAATGGAGATGTAGAAAGAAGAAATTGAACCCTACAAGAAATTGTTAGAACCATGATTAGTGAGTATGACCTACCTGTATACTTTTGGGAATAAGGTGTCAATACAACATGATATATAATCAATAGAGTCTTGATTAGACCTATTCTTAAGAGAAATCATTATAAGTTGTGGAACAATAGAAAACCCAAGGTTAATTACTTCAAATTTTTTGGTTGCAAAGTCTATATTTTTAACACTAAGGATAACCTGGACAAATTTGCCTCCAAGAGTGATGAAGGAATTTTCCTAGGTTATTCAATTTATAGTAAAGCCTATAAAGTCTTCAATAAGAGAACCAAATATATTTAAGAATATTTACATGTCAAGTTTTATGAGACAGATCCACATGATTCAAAGAACTCTATAAAATATTAAGGATGATATGTCAAATATGGACATCAATACTAAATCTTTTTACCATCTTGTTAAGGAATATATTAAAAATTCCAGTTCTAGAAATTCTCCATACTCTAGTCATGATGAACCTGAACTTATTGAAGAACCTGTAATCTCTAGCCCTTATTTTTCTAGACCAGTTAGAACTCTCAAGAACCATCCTTTAGATGAAATAGTTGGAGATTTATACAAAGTAACTCAGACTAGAGATTCTCTTAGAAATCAAGTTGAACATCAAGCCCTCTTGTCATAATTTGAACCTAATAAAATCAATGATGAGATCAATGATGAATTTTTGGTGATTTCTATGTAATAAGAGTTAAATCAGTTTGAAAGAAACAAAGTTTGGAAATTTTTTAATAGACCCAAAGAAACCTTGACTATAGGCACTAAATGTATGTTTAGGAATAAAGTAGATGAATCTAGTAATATAGTTAGAAACAAAACTAGATTGGTTTCACAAGGTTATAGTCAAGAATAAAGGATTGACTATGAGGAAACCTTTTCACCAATATCTAGACTTGTGTCCATTTGAATCCTTCTTGCCTATGCAGCAGATCTAGATTTCAAACTTTATCAAATGGATGTCAAGAGTTCATTCTTAAATGGTTATATAATTGAGGATGTTTTTTTGAATAACCCCCATGTTTTACAAATCCCCACATTCCAAATAATATATTAAATTAATTAAATATTTATATGTTTTAAAGCAATCTCCAAGATCTTAGTATGATAGGATCAACACTTTCTTATTTCTAAAGGTTTTACAAAAGTTATTGCTGATCCTACCATTTTTATAAAATTAATTTCCAAAGATGTTTTAGTTGTTCAAATATATGCTGATTATATTATTTTTGGATCCTCTAAATTTTTTATGTGTTGATTTTTCAAATATGATGCAAAGAAAATTTGAGGTGAGTTTGATGGGGGAACTCAAATTCTTTCTTGTATTTCAAATATTTCAAAATAAAGAAGCTATTGTTTTGAATCAAAGTAAATATACTAAGGATATTTTAAAAATATTTGGATTTGAAAGCACTAAGAGTAGTGACACTACAATGAGTACCACTTGTAAGTTGGACCTTAATGAAGATGGTAAATCTGTTGATCAAACCACTTACAGAGGAATGATTGGGAGTTTACTATACTTAACTGCTAGTAGGCCATATATTATGTTTAGTGTGTGAATGTGTGCATGTTTTCAAGAAAACCCAAAATAGTATCATTTAAATTCTATCAAAAGGATTTCTAAATACCTAAAATATACATCTAATTTAGTATTATTCTATCATAGAGGACAACCTTTTTATTTGGCGAGTTATTCAGATACTAACTTTGGTGGCTGTAAGTTAGATAGAAAGAGAACCTCTGGCACATGTCACTTTTTGGGAAAGTATCTAGTTTCATGGTGTAGTAAGAAACAAAATTATGTTGCATTATCCACTATAGAAGCTGAATACATAGATTCTGGTAGTTGTTGTGCACAAATTTTTTGGATGAAACACACATTACTAGACTATGGATATCAATTCAGACATGTACCTATAAATTTTGATAACACAAGTGCTATTAATATTTCTAAGAATCCTGTTTCACATTCTAGGAAAAAACACATTGATGTAAGACATCAATTTTTGAGTTACCATTATAAAAAAGGTTGATTCTCGCTGAAATTTACCCAAGAGAAGAAGGTAAGACGGTCCTTGTAGTTTAGCTTGGGTTATCGAATCCACAGAGACCTAAGAAGAAACCTATAGACACGTACATTCTATGGACTGTTTTCAGCTATGAAGTGGCCAAATTGGATTGATTTTGGATGGGTTTTAAAGATATATAATTTACTTAAGTGAATTCAATTTAAAAGAATGAGTTGATCCTAGGTTATCGCTCGGGGTGGATTGGACGTATTTCCTTTTTAATGATTTCAATTTCTTAAATTTGAGATGAGTTCATTTAAGGAGATAAAACAACATCATCAATTACTGGTTTAATGCCTACACCATTTAATACTAATCACCTATACACTTGAAGGATCAAAGTTTTGATCACTTCAAGGTAAAGGTTCGTATTAGTACTTGAAGTGTGTGGCCTTAAATTCAACAAGGACGACGGAGTTTAAAAATCATCAAATAAAAATCCCAATTAAAGAAGTGATTATACATTAATTAGGTGATAAATAACATCCAATCTATCCCCTTTCTACTCCCTTGGATCAACCCATAAGTGGGTTATCCCTCCATTGATCCCATGGTTTCAATGGAAGTGGAAAGTAGACTCATGAGGGAGGAAATGGAGAAGTAAAGAAAACAACAAAAATAAAATGATCACTCCACCGTTGTGTGAATAATTTCACAAGGGTTGGTGTGAATAAATTAACACCTTGATCCAAAGGTATCAAATTGATATGAAGAACAACAGAATAATATTATAAGAATAACTTTTATTAAGAAACTAAAGTGAATTGAACAACTTACACGTGAAAGACAAATTTGAGGCAACAAAAATGCAGCATAACATTACAATTGAACAAAGCATCCAAGATTTCAAACTCCTTCACCAACACTACCTTAAATAGGAATTTTGGGAGCCTTGGGTCGAGCCTCCAACAGTACAAGTCATCCCACTTGAGTATGGTAGGCCTAGGGTGGTGGAAAGTTTGTGGAAAGTTGATTTTTCCACCCTTGACCCGAGGTGGCAGCCAACTTTCCTTCACCGAACATACGCGTCTTTAAGACCTTCTATATGGCCGAATCAGAGTGGGACATAGAATAAGAAAATGTAGATACTGATGTCTTCTAACCTCCTGTAAAATTTGGGCCCATTTGGAGTTTTTTATTCCGAGATATGATCAAAGTAGTGGGATGTTTTTCTGGGCCACAGAATCTGGACCAGAATTGTATCTCTAACTTGGGCCACCTCAATGACCACCATAGAGGCCGAATTATCATTGTATAATGAAGAGTGATTTGTTCCTATACATGTCGTCTAGAATCCCACGAAATTTGGGATTAATTGGGCCTGTATGTTGGGCCCCACAGTCTCATCAGTGGGATGGTGTCCAATCTGTCTTCTCTAAAATTGCTTCCTTTCATCACAAAATATCTCCATCTTATTCCATGAATTCTCCATTGATCCCTGAATGAAAAATGTTTACATTTAAGTTTATATAAAGTTACCAAAATATCAAATTAAAAAATTTATAATTACATTCCTTATAATCAGATGACTCATTGGGCCTAAATTAATGTATATTAGGCATGAAGTGCACAAATGATGAGAATAAATGTTCATAATGAAAATGCACTAACTCAGGCCCATAAGATCAAAAATTAACATTTAATACCATTAAAATGTAATTAAAATATATGTTTTTATTGGATAATCACACCCCCCAACTTGAGATTTGCTAGTCCCGAGCAAATAATTCAATGATTTTATTTGAATTCCTTTCTTCAAACACATTATAACAAACAGTGCTCACAATGTAAACTGCACACAAATATATTTTTATAACCTATCAAGATAATTTAAAACAAGATGAATTTAAAAGCAGATCCCAATCCCAAGCCCATTCCTTTGATCAAATCCATCATCATACTTCATCCAACTCAATTAGGTGTAATGATGTGTTGTGTATCACAATAGATATGGGGGTTCATTTTCATTCAAGGGGGAAATCATGGAAGCGCTAGGTGGAATCACATTTAATCCTAATATGAGTATTCTTCATTCTCTTTTTTTTTGATTTTTTTTGCAATATTTCCATAGTAATTGAGATTGCAGTTAATCAAATTAACCCATGTAGCAAGACTTTTCCGATGACTCCCAAACTCAAAGGCCTTAGGGCACCAAGTGAAGCCCACATACTCGGGCATCATCTCGAGTTAACTTAATAAAAAAAAAAGTCATATTACCATAAATAGATATATATTGAAAAACTCAGGGCTAGAAAACTCTGGAGTCACGATCCCTAAGTGCCGAAAGCCTCGCATTTTATCAAGCCATTGCTCTACACACAATTTTTTGTTGTTGTTTTTTTTTAATTTTTTTTGAATACTCATATTATTCATAAAAATCAAACCAGCCTATGGTATTTATTACGGGACCCCAAAAATTCAAATTATTACCCCACAGTCTAAAGGACGTGCATTGTGGCATTTTGATTTAATGGATGAAAAAAAATGATGAAAATTTTCATTGGACAACCAAAATTCCAAAATCAATGCTTTTAAACTTAATCATGAATTAAATTAAGAGTCAAGGAAATAATAATTATTTTATATGTAGTTTTTATGTGAGAAAATATGTTATTATATGAATGATAAAGGAATTTTACTTCTTTTTGTTATCATTGTTGTTTTTTTAAACAAACATTTTGTTTCCACACCCCCAAACTTAGAATGAAACTGTCCCTAGTTTCGTAAAAACAGAATTTAGAATGGGGTAGAGGAATAAAAAGGGGAGTTAAATAAGGAAATTGAAATATGAGGATCATGGAATGAAGTCACCTGGTGGTTGAAGTTTGAAGTTCTTGCCGCTCGAATTTATTCCTTTGATATCCATGTCGCTTGCAAAGTTCCCTTGTGGAAAAAGGAAAAACAAAACAAACAAAACAAACAAAAACAAACAATATATATATATATATAAAATAATGGAAGTAAAATATAAGTATATATATAAAAATTATAGAATAAGGAAGCACAAGAAGCCGCAGGTCAGTGGTAAGCGCGCGCCCCTGTCTCCCTTCGGTCCCGGGTTCGAGTCCCCGCGGCTTCGCCGGTTGTGACGGGGTTTGCCCCACGACCTATGGCATGGACTTTTTTATTATTATTATATTTTTATTTTTTGTTTTTTAATTTTTTAACCTAAAAACACATAAAAAAAAACAAACTGATGATACATTGTCTTCTTTTTAAATTTCTGGGTAAGGTATTACTCAACGATCACAGCACGTGACACGGATGAATATGGTGCTCCCCTTTCGTACCCATCCATACTCATTATAGAAGAACAGGTCAACAGTTTATTTTTTTTTTGAAATATCAAAATGTCTCATTAACCCTATTTAAAATATAAAGTTGATTAAAACAACAAAATTATTGGAAACTTGAAAACCATGGGTTGCCTCCCATGCAGCGCTTTGTTTAACGTCGTTAGCCTGACAGGGACCCTAAATCTATTAATTTGTTCCTGGTTCATAGGTTGGCTCAGTTAACTCAACCTCTATTTCCTGTTTATTGAATGATTCAATGAATGGTTTTAACCTTTGAACATTGACCTTGAAAATGTAACCACTTGTGGGATATTGAATTTCTACTGCCCCATGGGGGTACACATAATGCACTATGAAAGGTCCTGACCATCTAGACCTTAACTTTCTCGGGTGTAAATGAAGTTTTGAACTATACAAGAGCACAAGTTTTCTCGGTTCAAAATGTTTGACCTTGATATTCCTAGATTGGTAGGCTTGAACTATAGCTTTATTGATACTTGAATTTTCATAAGCCTCCATCCTTAGTTCCTCCAGTTCATTGAGATCTAATTTCCTTTTTGTTCCGGCCAATGAGAGGTCATAATCCATTTTCTTAATTGCCCAAAAGGCCTTATGTTCAATCTCCACTGGAAAATGGCATGCTTTACCATAAACCAACCTATATGGGGACATTCCTAAAATGGTTTTATATGTAGTTCTATAGGCCCAAAGAGCATCTAAGAGTTTCTCAGAACAATCTTTCCTAGAGGGGTTGACAGTTTTTTCAAGAATTTGCTTAATCTCCCTATTCGCTAACTCATCTTGACCATTGGTTTGAGGATGGTATGCAGTGGACACTTTATGAGAAATACCATACTTAGACATGAGTGAAGCAAATGGGCGGTTGCAGAAATGGGTTCCTCGATCACTGATTATAGCCCTAGGAATTCCAAATCTTGAAAATATGTTCTCTTTTAGAAATCGAATCGCAACTTGATGATCATTGGACTTAGTGGGAATGGCCTCAACCCATTTTGAGACATAATCAACAGCTAATAGTATGTAGAGGTATCCTCGAGAGTTTGGGAAGGGACCCATGAAGTCAATTCCCCAACAGTCAAATATTTCAACCACTAAGATGGGAGTGAGTGGCATTTGATTCCTTTTTGTGAGGGAGCCTTCTTGTTGACACTTAGGACAGCTTTGAAAAAATGTGTAGGAGCCCCTTGAGAGGGTGGGCCAGAAAACACCACATTGAAGAATCTTAGCAGATGTTTTCTTAGAGGAAAAGTGACCTCCACATGCCTCACTATGACAGAATTTAAGGATGGACTCTTGTTCATATTCTGGAACACACCTCCTAATGACTTGATCAAGATAGAACTTATAGAGGTATGGATCATCAAACACATAGTGTCTAACATCAGAAAGGAATTTCCTTCGAGCTTGAGTCCCTAAGAATTTTGGAATGACTCCTGTCACTAAGAAATTTGCTATGTCAGCATACCAAGGGCAGTCACTCACAGAGTATAAGTGTTCATCAGGAAACGAATCAGACACAGAAAGGTGATTTGAGTTGTCTTTGAATTCCATCCTAGAGAAGTGATTAGCTACAACATTTTCAACTCCCTTTTTATCCTTGATTGTGAGGTCAAATTATTGTAAGAGAAGGACCCACCTAATCAGTCTAGCCTTAACATCTTGTTTTTGGAAGAGGTATTTTAGTGCAGAATGGTCAGTGAACACAGTGATGGGTGATCCTAAGAGGTAGGACCTAAAATTCTCTAAGGCAAACACAATAGCAAGTAACTCCTTTTCAGTGGTGGTGTAGTTGATTTGGGCATCATTTAAGGATTTTCTTGCATAAGAAATGACATAAGAAGTTTTATCACAACGTTGTCCTAACATAGCTCCAACAGCAAAGTCACTGGCATCATACATAAGTTCAAAAGGAAGGTTCCAATTTGGAGATTTCATAATGGGAGGAGAGGTGAGAGAGGATTTGAGGCTTGATAATGAACCCTCCCAACTTTCTATCCAAACAAATGGAGAATCTTTTACTAGGAGAGCACAAAGGGGACGGGATATTGAACTAAATTCCTTGATGAATCTTCTATAGAAACCAGCATGTCCTAAGAAAGACCTCACTTCCTTGATTGTTTTGGGTGATGGAAGGTGACGAATGATGTCAACCTTGGCTTTATCAACTTCAATCCCCCTACTCGAGACTATATGGCCAAGTACTAACCCCTCTTTTACCATGAAATGGAATTTTTCATAGTTTAGGACCAGATTATTTTCTTCTCATCTTGAAAAAAATCTCTCCACATTCCTAAGACATCCCTCAAATGTATCCTCAAAGACTGAGAAGTCATCCATGAAGACCTCTAGAAAATCCCCTACCATGTCTTAGAAGATTCCCATCATGCACCGCTGGAAGGTTCCAGGGGCATTTCATAACCCGAAGGGCATGCGTTTGAAGGAAAAGGTACCGAAAGGACATGTGAATGTAGTCTTCCTTTGATCCTCTAGGGAGACCTCAATTTGATTGTACCCCGAGTACCCATCTAAGAAACAGTAGAAGGCATGACCTTCCACTCTCTCAAGGACTTGGTCAATGAATGGTAAGGGAAAATGGTCCTTCTTGGTGAATGAGTTTAGTTTCCTATAGTCAATGCAGACCCTCCATCCACTACTCACCCTTGTTGGAAGAATCTCTCCATCCTCATTGGTTATCACTGTGATTCCAGCCTTTTTTGGAACCACTTGGATTGGGCTCACCCATTCATTCTCAGCTATGGGATATATGATACCAGCTTTCAATAATTTAAGAAGTTCTTTCCTTACTACCTCCATGATATTAGTATTGAGTCGCCGTTGAGGTTGACGACATGGCTTTGAATCAGATTCCAGAACAATCCTATGAGTCCCGATAAGTGGGATAATCCCAGGAATATCAGAAAGGGTCCAACCAATGGATTTCTTATGCTTCCTAAGGACATCTAGAAGCATCCTCTCATGATTGGATTCAAGAGAAGAAGAAATGACAATAGGATGTGTTTGATTTTCCCCTAGGAAGGCATACTTTAGTGCAGCAGGAAGTTCCTTCAATTCAAGATCAGGTTGGTTCAGAATTTCAGCAGAAGATTGGGACATTAGATCAAGATCAATTTCTTTTTTTAGAGTTTCAGATAGGATTGATTCCCCACATGTAGAAGTTTCAGTTACTAGATTGGCTTGATCATATTTAGGGAAGGAATTTGGAGTGGTCTCCATGAATGTGGTTTCTTGAAAGGTTTCACTGCTTGTTGGACCTAAGACTTCATCATAAGAGAAATTTGAAAATGATTCAAGCCAAGGAGATAAACTTCCTTCATATGAACAAAGGAAATCAATCTCATCCTGACTTAAACATTCATCAAATATTCCTTGATGTTCCATGGATTCATTATCAATGATTCCTATCATGTTTACTTCATGAATGTCCTCGTCATCCCCTATTTGTGAGCTTGAATTATAGATGTTCAAGTCTAGACTCATGTTCCCAAAGGTGATGGTAATGTTCCCATTTCGGACTCGGATAACAGAGTTGATTGTTGCAAGAAAAGGACAGCCAAGGATGATTGGGGTTTGTTCCTTATTTCCTAAGTTTGGATGGTTATCAAGGACAATGAAGTCAGCAGGGTAGATGAAGTTTTCAACCTTTACCAAAACGTCCTTTAAAATCCCCTTTGGAACCCTAATGCTACGATCAGCAAGTTGAAGTGTGACAGATGTGGGTTGGAGTTCTTCTAGGCCTAACTGGCAGTACACAACATATGGGATGAGATTGACACTAGAACCTAGGTCACACAAGGCCTTGACAACTTTACTTTCTCCTAGTTCAACATTGATGTAAGGGAAACCTGGGTCTTTCAACTTAGGAGGAATGGTACCTTGAATGGTGGTACTCACATTAGTAGCCAAAAGGACTTGGTTTTTATGTGAAAATTTTCTTTTAAAAGTGCACAAGTCCTTAAGGTAATTTGAGTAGGCAGGTATGGTTTGGATTGCATCGAGAAGGGGTATGTTCAACTTGACTTGTGAAAATATTTCCCTCAATGTTTCATTTAGTTCAGGCTTGGGTTTCCCCCTCATGCGTTGAGGAAATGGTGCAGGTTGTGGGGTTGTTTGTTGAAGAGTTGTTTCCTTCACATTGTTATCAGTTTCCTCAGTTTTATCTTGGGGTTCATTTGAATTTTCATCCAAGTTTGAATATTCAGGTGGGTTCTGAATTAATTGTTCAGGTTTCTCAATTTATTTCCCACTTCTTAAAATAGTCACAGCCTTTAGTTGTTCATGATTTGTTTGAGAACAACTTGACTCTCCCCTTGAAGTTGAGGATGGCACCGCCTGAGTAGGCATGGGTGCCTTTCCTGTTCTGATGGTTTGAAGTTCTTGTTTTAGGGAAGAGACTTCTGAGTTCATCCTCTCAATTTGTTTGCATAGTTGTTCTAGTAGGCTTTGGGGAACAGTTTGGGTTGGTGCTTGAGTAGATTGGTTTATCCCAGGGGGATATTTTGGAGGTGGGATGGTTTGTTGAAAATAGACCAGTGGCTGTTGGTATTGGATAGGTTGGGTTTGGAACTGGTTATGGGTTTGGTAGTTCTGATGGGGGTAAGGATTTTGTACCTGTGGTTGGCTAGGTTGTTGGTTATCTTTCCAGCGGAAGCCTGGGTGGTCGTTATACCTTGGGTTGAAGGTGTTTTGGTATTGAGGCTTTTGAAAGTTCAAAGCATTTACTTCTGCTGGGGGTCCTCTTAAGAGAACACCCTTGATGGATGGAATGGTTGGGCAGTTGTCTGTCTTATGGTCATGTTTGTCACAAATTGTGCAAACAGGGTCAACAGTTTGGATTTCATGGACTTTCCTAAGGTCTATCTCTTCAACCTTCCTAGAGAGTGCTGTGAGTTTATCCCTAAGGCTTTACTCTTCTCTAAGTGTATGAATTCCAGTAGTTCTTTGTGGATTTTCAGAATAAGGTGAAGTTCCCCATGTTTGGTTTTGTTCAGAAAGGCTTTCTAGATACTCGTAAGCATCATTTGGGGCTTTGTTTTTAAAGGTTTTATTACACATCATGTCAATGAATTGTTTGTTCCCTGGACCCAACCCTTCATAGAAAAATCTCACTTGTTCAGGAATAGAAAAACCATGGTGTGGAACCATGTTTAGAGTGTCTTTGAACCTCTCCCATTTTTCATAGAAGGACGCTCTCTCTTTTTCAAAAAAGTTTTGGATACTCTTTTTAAGTGCAATTGTTTTGTGGTGGGGAAAGTATTTTTTATAGAATTCTCTTTGTAGTTGGTCCCAAGAGTTGATGGATGATGGTCTCAAAATTTTTAGCTAATTTTTAGCTTGATCCTTTAAAGAAAAAGGAAATATCCTCATCTTAGCAGATTCTAGTTGATGTGGGGGACACATGGTTTCTACAATGTCATTGAACTCCTTAATGTGCAGGTGTGGCATCTCGGACTCCATTCCATGGAATGTGGGAAGGTGGTTTAGGACATGGGGTTTAAAGATGTAGTTGGCATATCCTAGGTAATTGTGTCTAATTCATGAGGGGGCATTGGTCCAGGAAGGTGTGAGGTAGTCATTCATGGTTTGATCAATTGCATTCCCCAAGTTTGGGGCTGCCTCATTTGGGTTTCCATTTTGGTTCCCACCCGGGTTTATGAGTTGGTTTCTTTGAAGACCTTCCATTGAAATTGGCTCAATTTTTGACTCAGGGGTGATATAAATATTAGGATCTAATGGAAATAGTTCCCTTGGTGTACTTGACTCCCCAACCCCAGGACTATCCACCCTAACTAGACGGTTTGATTGATCGCGGGTGTAGGCGGACATGCGCCAAAGAAAAAAAAACGAGAAAGGGACAAGATAAGAGAATTTAGATGAGAAAAGATGAAATGGGGGAGAATAGAATGGGTGTTTAGATGACTTACTCGAGTCCCCAGCAATGGCGCCAAAATTTGATTCTTGCTCAAATTTACCCAAGAGAAGAAGGTAAGACGGTCCTTGTAGTTTAGCTTGGGTTATCGAATCCACAGAGACCTAAGAAGAAACCTGTAGACATGTACATTCTATGGACTGTTTTCGGGTATGAAGTGGCCAAATTGGATTGATTTTGGATGGGTTTTAAAGATATCTAATTTAATTAAGTGAATTCAATTTAAAATAATGAGTTGATCCTAGGTTATCACTCGAGGTGGATTGGACGTATTTCCTTTTTTTAATGATTTCAATTTCTTAAATTTGAGATGGGTTCATTTAAGGAGATAAAACAACATCATCACTTACTGGTTTAATGCCTACACCATTTAATAATAATCACCTATACACTTGAAGGATCAAAGTTTTGAGCACTTCAAGGTAAAGGTTCGTATTAGTACTTGAAGTGTGTGGCCTTAAATTCAACAAGGACGATGGAGTTTAAAAATCATCAAATAAAAATCCCAATTAAAGAAGTGATTATACATTAATTAGGTGATAAATAACATCCAATCCAGCCCCTTGCTACTCCCTTAGATCAACCCATAAGTGGGTTAGCCCTCCATTGATCCCATGGTTTCAATGGAAGCGGAAAGTAGACTCATGAGGGAGGAAATGGAGAAGTAAAGAAAACAACAAAAATAAAATGATCACTCCACCGTTGTGTGAATAATTTCACAAGGTTTGGTGTGAATAAATTCAAACCTTGATCCAACGGTATCAAAGTGATATGAATAACAACAGAATAAGAGTAGAAGAAGAACTTTTATTAAGAAACTAAAGTGAATTGAACAACTTACATGTGAAAGACAAATTTGAGGCAACAAAAATGCAGCATAACATTACAATTGAACAAAGCATCCAAGATTTTAAACTCCTTCACCACCACTGCCTTAAATATGAATTTTGGGAGCCTTGGGTCGAGCCTCCAACAGTACAAGTCATCCCACTTGAGTATGGTAGGCCTAGGGTGGTGGAAAGTTTGTGGAAAGTTGATTTTTCCACCCTTGACCCGAGGTGGCAGCCATCTTTCCTTCACCGAACATACGCATCTCTAAGACCTTCTAGATGGACGAATCAGAGTGTGCCATAGAAGAAGAAAATGGATCTCGGGATGTATTATAACCTCCTGTAAAATTTGGGCCCATTTGGAGTTTTGGATTCCGAGATATGATCAAAGTAGTGGGCTGTTTTTCTGGGTCGAAGAATCTAGCCCAGAATTGTATATCTAACTTGGGCCGCCTCAATTACCACCATAGAGGCCGAATTATCATTGTATCATGAAGAGTTATTTGTTCCTATACATGTCTTCTAGCATCCCACGAAATTTGGGATTAATTGGGCCTGTATGTTGGGCCCCACAGTCTCATCAGTGGGATGATGTCCAATCTGTCTTCTCTAGAATTGCTTCCTTTCATCACAAAATATCTCCATCTTATTCCATGAATTATCCATTGATCCCTGAATGAAAAATGTTCACATTTAAGTGTAGATAAAGTTCCCAAAATATCAAATTAAAAAATTTATAATTACATTCCTTATAATCAGATGACTCATTGGGCCTAAATTGGTGTATATTAGGCATGAAGTGCACAAATGATGAGAATGAATGTTCATAATGAAAATTCACTAACTCAGGCCCATAAGATCAAAAATGAACATTTAATACCATTAAAATGTAATTAAAATATATGTTTTTATTGGATAATCAAAGGTGATATAACTTTAGAGTTCATTGGAACTAAACATCCACTTGCTGACATTTTCACTAAGCCATTGAACACTGAAATAATGAACTACATCAGACATGAGTTAGGAATGATAAATCTATAGTACCTTATGTTGTTATTCCTTTAATAATTTTAAGTGAAGTTGTCATACCAAAATTAGAAAAGTCAAACACAATTGTCATGCCAACACTGATGCTATGTCATGCCGACACAGTTGTCATGTCGACACCGATGCCTTGTCAAGCCGACACTGTTAGTATTATGTAACATTTGTCATGAAAACACTGATGACTCACTGTTTTTATCTTTTTTATGTTTTTGCCTAAATTACATTGTTTCATTTATGTTATTCAACCTGAGTTATGATTTCATGATTTTGAGATTTCAAATGCCCTAAATGATATAAATCTAGTCAATCCACTCTACCCCTTTACCCTTACACTTACTCAACTATTTCTCTCTCTAACTCCCAACATTTCACCTTTTGACCTTCAAATTGAACAATTGGAATGGTTCATGTGAAGAGAGATCTTGAAGGTGGTGAGTCTCATGCAGCTAATAAATAGAAAAAGGAATCAAGAAAATATTCTAGACCTATGAATCCCACTCTAGCGAACCGTGTAGTGACTACAGAAAAGGAGGTTCTTATTGAATGGCTATTTAAAAGAAAGTCTTTGCTACTCTGTGTGTTATAGGATTAGGGATGGCTTGAGTAGTTCTCAGATAATGAAAGAAATTTTTACCCAAAGTTAGTTCACGAGTTTTACATGAATGTGGAGTTTCTACTAGAAGGTAGTGATGTTTGCTGGATTAAGTCCATAGTGAAAGAAAAAAATAATCTCTTTTCATCTATAAAGTGGGATGAATGTCTTAAGGTACCCCATGAGGGTGTTTTTGATGATTACCAGGGTAGTTCTCTACCCTATAGTGACTTTTTCTGCTTTGAGATAGCTCTGAAAGAGCTTACTGATAATGAAAAGCACATGAGACCCATTGATACATATTTAGATGGGGATTGTAGAGTTTTTTTCAAGTTTATACAACATCAGATCTGTCATAGGAAAGGGGAATTTTTATCTCTAAAGTATCATGATTCCTATTTGATTTATCTTCTGAGAAAAGGGATTAAGGTAAATCTATGTAGATACCTTTCTGTGCACATAAATGAAATGATCAAGCCTTCTTGAAAAACCAATTCCCTATTTTATCCAAGGTTAATATCAGCCATGTTGAAGGAGAAATGTTGTGTTAGTGAAGGTGAGGAAGTTTTTTCTAAGTGCAGTGGGATCTGTCTAAGCAGAGAGATCTGTAAAAAGATGAAGATAAATTATAACCCATGGAAGAAAGAATGGGTTGGAGATGAATATAAGATTTATGACAAGTTCAGTCCAATGGACCATCCAACTAGGCCAAGGAATATGGATGATCTTGGTCTGGGACTAGATGAGGAAGTTTTTTAATCTTTAGATGAAGAAGAAGAGCCTACCACACTAGTCCGAGATCAAGGGTCACCTATCGATGATAAGAGTGATCCTGACACCATAGAAGCAACCAAAGGTTTTTCTTTTAGACCTCCAAGTCCACCACTTACTTTACCCTATGATGAGACCACACATAAAGAAAATGGAGATGATGATAAAGAAGCCTCATGAAGTATAGAGTATGTTAGAAAGTCTAGTGGATCTGAGAAAAAATCAGAAGAAGAAGAAAAAGAAGGAAGTGAAGAAGATGAAAGTAGCAGTGGTAGTGGTAGTGAAGAGGAAGAAGGTGAAGAAAATGATGATATAAATGGAAGTGAAGAGCATGCCTCTGAACATGATGATGATAATGAAGAAAGTGAGAATGATAGTGACCATCATGGGGATGATCAATGTGGAGATATAGAGGTGGTTGATTCTTTGGTTCATACAATTGTTGTTGAAGAAAGACCCAATGCTAAAATTCACGATGAAGTGAAAGTTCAAGTGATCCCTGCACATCAGTTAGCGTATGAAATAAGGAGACCTCATGATGAAGGTGAGAAACCAGTGAGGAGAGAAAATATTGAGGGGAAGCATCAAGTCATAAGAGATCAAGCTGAGGGGGAGCATCAAGCTGGAAGAGTGAGACTTGACACTCTCACCCCTTTGGATGGTGATGTTATGTTTGAATGGGAAAGGAATCCTGGTAATGTAGAATTGGTTTTGGATTATAAAGAATCAGATGATGAGGTATTTGTACCTATTTCCAAAGAATCAGTGGATGAGACCTTTCCTACTGACTTTATCACTAAAGAAAACTTTGAAAGGTTTAAGGATGAAATTTTTTCAGCTGTCAGTGTATCAGTTAAATCTCAAATGGTCCATGAGATTCAAAAATCTAGAATGGAAAACAATCAGCTGAGTAATGAATTACACTCTCAAATATTCAATTGAAGGGATGGAGCAGTCTGTGAAAACTACTCCTACTCCAGTTCAGGTAGTTGGTGTGAGTGAGCCTGATGCGGTCAAAATTTCAGAAAAGGTTATAACTAAAATTCAACCCAACTTAATCACAACAGTTGAAACAATTATTGTAAACACCACCAAGCTGAGAAAATAAATGACCAGGCTCATCTCTAAAATAAATAATCTGACCTCTGAGTATAATGGATGTTTGGAGACTGTTCTTAAAGATTTGAAGACTCATACCTCAGCTACTGATGTTCCTTCTACCTATGGTCAGACATCTCAGGACTTGGACATTGAGGCAGTTAGAAATGTTGTTAAAGAAGAGTTTCAAGATTTGTTTGATGTGTCTGGATTGTCCAACTTTGAAAAAATTGAGAAGAATAGTGACCATGTTCATGATATGGTTAGACTATATTCCAAGAGTGCTGAGACTGCCAATGCTTAGATTACAAAGAAGGTGGATTATTATTTCAAGAATATTATTACCAAGTATTAGTTGACCAACCTTTTTAAGTATTTGATAGAGAAATTGACACTGCCTCCCATGACCAGAGCCTTCAAAGACCAAGTACATAAATTGAAGTAATTCCCCCTAATTCTTGACAAGTTCATGGAGAATGAAGATGTTTTTTATAAAGTTATGAAGTATAGTGGCGAAATAATTGAGGATTTCATCAAGCTGTTTAATCCATATCTTCATGTGTAGAGTGAATAAATTATGGTGCCTACTGCTACACTTATTGGACCTATTGTATCAGTACCTCTACCTTAGATGATAGCTGCTCAGGATTTTAGTCAGATTAGACCAGTGATCCAAGAGAAGATTCAACCTTCTATGTTATCAAAAAACAAACCCATCCTTGCACCTAATATTCCAAAAGGAGTGATCCTACATCCTTTGAAGATTTCTCCAGACCCTCAACCACCACCTTCTAAACCTTCAATTGGTCCCTTTGAGAAAGGGAATGAATCTCTTGATCTTGATAAGTAGCGTGGATAACTCTCTGATAGGGATGATTGGTTGTCTTTTGTTGTATTTCCCTAGAAATTTGTAATACATTTTACTTCATTGATTAATGGAATTTAGTGATCTTGTCTTTTATCTCTTTGTGTTATTATCTAATACATCTTATTCCTTTAATACATGTTTCCTTCTTTATTGAAATCAAATGGGGGAGAACAATTTTTGGTACCCTTGCACCTTTTGATAATCCCAAAAGGGGGAGAAAAGTTTGGAATTATCCTTATTTATTTTACCTTTGATATCACTCTTATGTATTTTATTTACCTTACCTCTGATTACATATGGGAAGAAAAGCCATTAGTCTTTGATACCTTTATTTTTGTTTCCTTTTGATACCATTACTATTTATTTCACCTCTAAACCTTATATATATATTGAGAAAATTTATCAATGATGGGAGATGATAAGTATAATGATTATATTCTACATAAAATTATTTTAATTTATAATTCCATAATTTGTGATCATCAAAAAGGGAGAGATTGTTGGACTATAGGATACTGTTTGGCCAACTTCTCTAGTATTAATGGTTTTAATAATCACAAATCATGTCAAATCCTATAAATCATGTCAAATCCTATTAATCATGTATAATCATTTAAATCATGTTTATTTAAGTTTCAATAGGTGTAATTTTTATTATCTATGATCACATATAAGTTTAACACATTATGATAATGTTTATGTTTTAAGATAGTCCTAGTAGAAATATTTTCTAAGTATGACAAACTAACACTGAAAGAAGATATGAGACACCGACAATTCAACTGAGTCACAGATAGTGCAAAACTACTAACCGATAGATGACTCTCCGATAGTGTAATTGACACACCGATAGACTGATTGTCTCACCAATAGTCCAAACAATTCACCGACAGTTAAATTGTCCCACCAATGCAAGGACCTACCGACGCAAGGACCTACCGATGCAAGGACCTACCGATGTAAGGACCTACTGACACAAAGACCTACCGAAGCAAGGAATTACCGATGCATGGTGCTACCGATGCATGGTGCTACCGATTCAAGGACTCACTGGCAATTAAAACGAGTCACTGGCGTAATGAGTCACTGACGTATAGAAAGATCGATAGAATAACACACCGATAGAATGAGTCACTAGCAGAAGGAGATACTGACAAATGAGTCACTAATAGTATGTTTAAATTTCCTTTTATTTAATATTATTTCCAACAGTCATATTTTGAATGTTTTAATGCAACTGATTAATTTAATTCTTTTTGAAGACATATTTAATGGGGATGTTAGAAGTACGAGGTACAATATCTACCGCAAAACATGTACATTGTTGGGATTAAAGTATATAAAAGAAAAGGAATCGAGATGAAATATATATAAATAAAAAATTACCTCATGAAAGATATATACAAGAAGATACTCGCATACATAGAGTATCAGAACCACACGAGCAATATATAAAAAAGAAGAACACATGAGGAACTCTTTATTCCTGCTTGCTGTGAACCAGAGAACTACTTTCCACCAAAGTTCCAACATCTTTCTAGCATCCAAATGAACCTAAGGAGAATAAAATCTCATCCTCTTGGAAGAAAAAACACAATGCTCCACAACACTCTGTTTCAGTGTATTTTTCCAAAAGAGGACTTCAGATTCAACTCTGATACATCAAAGAGTCTAGAGCTGAATTTCATAACACACAGAGCCTTCTAAACCCTATCTAATATTTATTGATTTGTTGTGTATATTTTTATTAACTTTTCATGTAGTGTGTGCATCTCTATGTAAAACACACATTGTCTTCTACACTAAACTAGAGGATACTAGATATCCTCACACAATTATCTTTTTACACTTGTTTATCCCATGTAGAACTATGGTAGAGGTCCTATTTGACCTGGTTGTATTTTGTTCCTATGTAGAATTGTGGTAGAGGTCTAGTGACCTGGACAATCCGTGTACTATTTTGTAAACCTTGATCTAGGGTGTGGATCAAAAACCTTTATCTATATGGATTTCTTGGTGTCAAGTGATCACCAAGTGGAGAGGGCTAAGTCTCAGGTTGAGACTGGACCTCTTGTTTTATATATGTTGTGTTTTTAAATTTAATTTTCTCTTTTTTTACCTGTGTTTCAGAAAACTAAATTTCACTTTGATAGTTAGTCTTGGCTAGTGTTTATAACTATTTTGGATTATTATATTAGTTTCAAAATTTGTATCAATATCTCATATTGTTACAACTGAGAAATAATCAATCTTATAAGAAATTAGTTGAACAATCAGATTACTATAAATTCACTACTTTGACTAACTGTCCTATTAAGTTTTTAAATTGGGGGAATCTTTTAAATAATCTTTTTAGAAGAAATTTTTATAGGAACTCAATTCACCCCCTCTTGAGTGTCATACTCTGACCAACATTTGGTATCAAAGGTCATTGTTAAACTGCTATTTTCAAAATCCTCAAAGCTTTTTCAAATCTTTTCAACTATTATTTAGTTGTGTTTTAAAGATCTCAAAATTTCTATTATTGTATAATGGAGGCTACTGTGGGTATCCTGCAAACCATTTTTCTCTATTTTCATAGAACGTGACCAAGGTATGTTGTGTCCTAGAGTTTTCTAGATTTTAGGGTGAAATTTTGGGATACTCTATTGTATTTATTTGGTAATTTAGGCTTGTGGAATTTTGGGTTAAGTTTTTGGAAATTGATTGCATTGGTTTCTCTTAGGTATTAGTTATTATTTGATTTTAGTTATTATATAATTGAGTTTATTTAGTGATAAAATTTGGTTTGTTAATTTTTAGGTGATTCCTGAAAGTTGTTTGGAGTGTGAAAGCTCACCTATGGTCTTGGTATGTGATCTTTACATTTTTTATGAAAAATACATAGGAAACATTATGAATTAATGGTATTAGGTAGGTGATTGTTTCATATTGTTCATGTATCTTGATAATGGTATGAATATGATATTATATATATGTATAAGAGTGATATTTATTGTTAAAAACCCTCAATAGAGATTGATATTCATTTGAATTAATTAACAATATATCAGATGTTCTCTAAAATAGAGTATTGTGTGTGACATAATTACCATGATTTGAAGGAGCTTTTTAGTATAGATTTTTTATAAAAATGTTCTTGTAAATGAAATCACCCCTTTCCCCTTTTTATCTTTTATTTTTTATCTTCTAAACCAATGTATTTTAAAATATGAGTTTTAACTCTTTATTAAAATAGTGATTGAGGAATTTGGTTTCCAAATGTTCTTTTAGGTCATGTGCACTTATAAATTAAAAAATAATTTACTTACATGTTATATAGGAGATATGTTTTTCCTTAAAGATAAAGTCTTAAATTAATGAAGTGGTGATTTAAAATATATTAGTCTGGATTAAAATTTATGGCCAAGCCATTTCTGATAAATAATACCTTAAAACCTTGTACTTATAATTATTGGAAATGTTTTGATACTTTATTGCAAACATGACAACCGATCTCTAGTTTTTTCCTCATTTATGTTGTCTATACCATGTGTGATATTATTGTGCATGACATGACTATAGCTTCATTTGACATATCCCTAGCATGTCTTAAGGATTTAAAATGACATAATCATTCTTTATTTGGATTAATATTATCATGTTTGATTGTAGTATTATTATATTTTATTTATGGATAGTTTAATAGATTTTTCATGTTTACATACCATGGTTATTATTATCATACTAGCATGGTGTTATAATAGTGCATAGTGAGCATGTGCAATATGATTTACTTTTAGTGCATGTTTATTTAATTTAGGATGGACCCAGTCTACTATTTTCCCATAGGGTACATTGACAACTTTGACATAGAACATGTCTATTGTTATAATGTGAAGCATTTTTATTGTTTTATATAGAGCATGTTTTATGGTTTTTTCTTTAGGTTGATTCTTGATGTTTAGGGATCTTGGGTCCCATTGAGGATGTTTATATCTACTGCCGTCAAGGGTAGTTGGTTCAACATGGGTTTTGAGTATATTTTGTTCTATTTTAATTCTTTTCATTTTTTTTAATTTAGGGGTTTTTAGGTTTTGAATTTTTGGTGGTTTTTTTGATTATTTTTGATCTCGGTGTGGTGGTTTCGGGTTGTCTTTGTCAAAGGAAACTTTCACATGTATGCATAGGTAGGAATATACATATATAAGCCCCCCCATATATATATATATATATTCATTCATGTAAGTATGAATATATGTATTGGGCTAGGTGTGCTTATGTATATATATGAAAAATGCATATGTGTGTAAGATAAGGGGGTATATGCATGTATAAGCATATATGTAATGATCTCCTTATACATATTTGTCCATGAAAATATCTACATAGGGGCCATGTGTCCTTATATATATATGTGAAAGTGCATATATGTACAAGCGGTAAAGAGAATATTCGAGTTTCCTTCATCATAAGAAAAGTGCCTTGAGTTTGAGGTAGGTTCCCTTATGCACTGGCCTTTAAATTTAAAGAATCATTGATTGCTTGTATTTCTCACCATATTTTTGTACTAAATAGTGATATAGATTTTTTGAATAATTTTTTGATATAAAATGAATCATTTTACGCATTGTATTGGATTGTATGAAATTGTTTTTACAAAACCTTACACACCAAGTGTTTAAAAATATGCCTGATTAGCCTTTATAAGAAAATTGTTCCATGTAGAATGAAAAAACCAAACCAAACCAAACTTGTACCTCTCCAAATAGAACTGAAATACATAAACCCATTCTAACCTAAAATGAACCAAGTAGAACAAAAATTTATTGAATTTAATCAAATCAAATCAACATAACCTGATCCAAATCAAAACAAACCAAATTAAATGAAACTTGATCCAAATCAAAACAAACAAAATTAAATGAAACTGACATGAACTCAATCAAACTGAAATGAACATAACTAAATGAAAATATACTAAAATTAAATAAAAAAATAAAAAAAACTAATTTTATTATCCAGAACAGACTTGAAGAAAACTAAACTAACCTATATAAAATTGAGCTATAATTAATTATACTAAATTGAATGAAATAGGACATAATATAAGTAGTAAAAACCAAAATAATCTGAATTTTATTAACCTATAAAGTGTAAAATTTAATATTCCTAAATGAGACTATAGTAAATTAAATTAGTCTATACCAAATAGATAAATTAAAACTAACCAAATCTAAAACAAATCATATCATGTTGTACCAAAGTGAATCATACATAATCAGTATAATCCAGTAAGACCTCTCTTGAATTGCTTCAATTAGGATTGCATCAAACATAAAAAACAAAGATGAACTATAGGAAACCAAACCAAATAAGATTAATAAGAGTAAACATAAAATGAGTTGAACAAAATAAAATGAAATCATACAAACCCATAATGGATAGAATAAAACTGAATAAAAAATATAAATAAACATTAAAAAAACATTCACAAATCGAACCTCACTGGAATAAATGTAAATCAGATCAGCCAAAATAGATCAGAATGATCAAAATCAAGAAAATAGAATTAAAATAGAAAAAAATTGAATGAAACTAAATTGGACCAAGTCAAACTTACCTAACTTGAACTAATATGATATTAAAAATGATGAATCAAATTATACCAAATATAATGAACTCAAAACAATATGACCGCAACTGACATGAACTAAACCAAACTAAAACAAATTGATATGAGCCAAATGTAATCAAATTTAAACAATTATAACCCAAATGAATGAAATTGTCTAAGCTAATAAAAATGAAAACAAGAAAAAATAAATCTAATGAAAATGACCCAAACAAACTTGTATCGAACAAAACCGAACTAAGTTGAAACTCAAGACAAACTGATTATATAGCATTAATATGAAGAGAAATTGTTAATTAATAGGAATGTTATATTTGAAAATATCATTTTGAAACTTGTATCTATTTCCCCCTTGCTTGCAAGAACATGATTGGACCCATGGGGTGTTTTGGTTCTTATATGTTGGGTGGTGACTTGTATAATAACAAGTGATAGGTATGTTGTAGTTTACTTTTTATTTTATTTTATTTATCACATCGATTACTTTTTCCTTTTACCACTTTTTATGGAAGGGTGGTAGTAATATTATTCGAAGGGGTCCAGAAGGGCACTGGAGGCAGCTATGCGGTTTTCTTTGCATGGGAGGGAGATCGGGGTAGTTGAGGTATTAATAGTGTATTTAATTTTTGTCTCCTTTTATAATATGTTTCTTATGTTTATTTTTTTCCTTCAGCGTGGAAATTTGATGTACGGATGGGTTATTCCAAAATTTATTTATTTTTTGCGGCTGTTTTAATTAATTGTTTGTGGGAGAAATCATTCCTAAGTGGTGATTCCCAAACTAGATCTCATGAGAGATTCCAAAAGAAAACGGACCCTGAATGATCAAACCATAAACCAAATTCATGGGTATAAACCATGCACCCAAAAAACTTTAAATGGGATAAAAATAAACAATACCTCAAAAAAACCTAATGAATAAAAATCTACTTTTACTTGTCTGCCTTTGCACCACGTATGAAATAGTTCAATATCATGGGTGAGAAAGGAATTACTTTTGAGCCTTACAACAAGATAATTTGGAAGCCAAGTGAATCCCTCTATGTTGGACTGACAAGTTAGTGGGTAGAGAAATATTCTAAATCCTATATAAGATAAAGTTAAGTTTTTTTGGGATTGTTTTTCACCAAATAACTCTTACCCACCTCTCACTAGTCTATTGTGACATTGTCACCTTCTTATAAGCCTTTGCGGTAAAGGTACTCGAAGTTGTTCCTATGAAAATATAGACATCCAGGGAGTCCTCAATCTTAATATCCTCAAATAATTTCCTTTGAGAGATATTAAGAATAGTATGGATAAATGAGGGGTAAGAACTTGATTTTTTAAAGGACATATCCAGCATTGTGAACCTTGGGAATCTCGAGGTCTCGCCTGTCTAGTTACAATTATAGAAATTAAGATATCCTTTTCCAACAAGCCAACAAGAATGATGTTGAAACATCAGAATGTAAGCCTACAGAGACTTCCACAGGTAATAAGGATGTCTTATGGGAACATTCATATCACTATCATACTTCTCTTTAATAAATCTACTCTAGAGGTAACACCCCTCAATAGCCTCCCAATCCAGATTTCCTTGCAGATGATACATTGTCTTTGAGAAATTCCTCACATTGATTCCCCCATTATTTACTGGTCTCACATGCTTCTTCCAAGAGGCCTAATTACACCTACCTTCTCCATGTGCATCCCAAATAAAATTTCATAGGATTTTGTCAATTTATTTTAGAATTGATTTAGGTACCTTGATCACTGAGAGAATATGCATGGGTATCAAAGTAAGCACACAGTTGACAAGGTTAATTATACCTCCAAAGGATCGGAACTGATTATTCCATTATTTTATTACACATAACTTCACATTATGTTCATTATCCTATATGTATGACTATAAACAATGATGAATTACCCCTCAACTATATGAATTTATACTATAAATATTTTTTCCTTAGTTGTATGATGTTAAATTACATATCCCCATGGTACATTATACATGAATATAAATAACTCATAATAGGTCCTTATCACATGTCCCAAAACATCATGGCCCATTACTCCAAGCTACATGTCTTTATACTACATAACTACATGTCCTCAACACAAAATATTAGACAATGTAGTCTTTTTTCTCACTAGAAAACTATAAACAATGTGGATGATGATTTTTTTATAATTTTTAAAATAAATAACTATATGATATAAATGATCTAGTGTTATAAAATTATAGCAATTGATGCTCATCCATTTCGTCACCCATTCTCAAGAAGTATGTGTGGCTGGATTCATTTCTCCTAGATCATATAATGACACTCTGATTCATTATCTTGGATATTCCTAAAACTCTATCCTTCATTATATCCTAATGTTTTCATATATCCTTTAACTTATATCAAGACCTATTACAAATCACATAACACATACAATTCTTTACTCTACCTTGGTTTATGTTACCATCGTCAATATAGGTAAAACATTCACCCCTCCCATCAACAGGGGACCTTTATATTTTTCATTTCCTTATTTTAATATCTTAGATACGCACATGATGTTTTTCCACCATGAAAAAGGTTAGGTTTGAATCAATTCTCAAATGATACATAGTGATTTCCATTTCTATTTTCCTAAACCCAACTAAAATTATCTACTAGGACCCATTTCATCATAGAATTCAGTCACCCAATTTGGGTTACCATTTCCCTATCAACGTTAGGAAGATGTGTCTTTAATATCATAAGGTTCAAGAATAATGACCTTAAACTATTTCAAAGTATGAAATATATCATAGATTGAGATAACATAAATAATTAAATACAATTAAAAGAAAAAAATATAATAGAAACAAAAAAATATTTACAGTAGTGCAAAGAAACAATTGATGATCAGTTGGATCCTTGGAAACACCACTAGTTATGTGAGACTATCATTGGACTCACAAATAAGGAATAATTATTATTCCAAGAACACCGATAGGGAAACTAATTAGGGTCATCTCATAAAGATTCAAATAATATAGTAACTTTTTTAAACACTTATTTAATTTTTTTCATGATTTTAATTTTTAAAAATAGATGGAACGGGGATTGGAAACATGTAATAAAATACAAAATAGATTGGATAAATAGAGATGAAAATTCTAATAGAATGAATTTATGATGTGAAGTGAGGATGATAGGAGTAGTTCTATAATGAACTCATTCACTATAACACTTATATTAATCTTATCCTTACTCCATTTTCATAGTCGACCAATATGAGTGAACATATTTCCTTGATTCTTCTAATGATTTAAATGCATGGAACCATAAAATATTTAAGTGAGTAGTACACTCACCTATTTCATATGAAACTAGAAGGTTTCTCCTCCCCTGAAAGAAAATTATGTTGTATTCCTAAGAATTCCCTTATATTCATTCATCAACCAGTCACTATAGATCCTGTAAGATAAGTGAGTGATGGATGAAAAATTGATGAACCAATGGAAGAAGAAAATATAAATAAATCACAAATAAAATAAAAATCACAAAAAAATGTAATTATACATCTCTATGAATCCATAGGGATATGATTTTTATTTATTGCACTGTTATGTTTTTAGTTTATAGGTTTTGGTAGAGTTCTAATCGAGGGGAAACACGAGCTGTTGTTTCTAATTGGGAGTAGAGGCTATTACAATGGTTCTCTAAACCATTGGAATACATTTCTATGGGAGAGAATATTAAAATAGTTCTAGAAACCATTTCTGTACATTAATTTGGGACATATACCAAAAATTTAGAAACCATTGGTACAGATACATACCAACAGTTTGGAGAAAACCGTAATAATACAACACTTCCAGAGGGTTTATTCCAACTGTTATACAGAAACCGCCGGGATATAAACTTTTGTCATAGGACTTTAGATTCGTTGGCATAGGAATTTAGAATTAACCGTGGTATATTGAAATTGAATCCACCCTATACCAATGGTTCAAATTGAATCGTTGGTATAACTATATACCAACGGTTTTAAACTGTTGGTATAGGCATATACCAATAGTTTGAACCATTGGTATTTCTCTATACCAATAGTTTTGAACCATTGGAATAGGCATTTACCAACGTTTTATAATTAACCATTGGTATACTGAAATCCAAGCCACCCTATACCAACAATTCAATGGAAACTGTTGGTATAGGGAGACCCGGACGACCCATACAACAATGGTTACCCAAACTGTTGGGATATGCTATCCCAACGGTTTAAAAATATTGGGATAGGTATGTTTTTATTAGTATTTCATATTTTATCGATGATAATTGGATATTAAATAAAACACTATAAAAAAATTCTCTTTATCGACACCTCATTTTCTGACATTTTCTAAAAATGTCGGTAAATAAATGTCGTTAAATTAGAGACATTTTAAGGTGTCACTAATTAACGACACCTTATTGGCCGACATTTTATAGAAACATTGTTAATTATATGTCACTAAATTACATGTCATTTACCAACATTTTATGGAAACATCAGTAATTTTTTTATTTGGAATGTATAAAAATGTATATTTTTTTAATAATAAAAACCCCACCCTCACTTCCCCTCTTATAACCCATCGCCTCACCCTATCCCCTCCGATGCACACCCGCTACACCCCTCACCCAACCCCCACATCACCATCCCTTATAGCACCGACCCCCACGTTTTTCCCACCCCAACCCCCATGTCGCCATCCCCTACAGCACCAGCCCCCGTGTCTATCCCACTCCAGCCCCCGCGTCTATCCCACTCCAGCCCCCGCGTCGCTGTCCCCTACAGCATCGGCCCAACCCCCGTGTTTGTTACACTCCAGCCCCGTCTGTCCCGCCCTAACCCCTGCATCGCCGTCGTTTCCTACAACATTGACCCATCCCCCACGCCTGTCCCGCTCTAGCCCCTGTGTCTCCGTCCCCTACAACACCGACACCAACCCCCACGTCTCTCCCGCTCTGGCCCCCTGGGTTGCCGTCGTCCCCTACAACATCGGACCACCCCCATATAAACTATTGATCTATAATTGTGTTTTCTTATATATATATATATTAATATATATAGTTATATTATATATATATATATATTATATGTTTATATTAATTTTATTATGTTATATATATATATAAATACATTTCAATATTTAAAATTTAATAATAATATATATTTTTTATATTTTATATTTTATGTATATATATGTATATATTGTTTTATAATTTTATATATGTTTTTATTATTTTTATATGTTTATATATTTAGATATATGCTTATATTTTATATATAGTTTTACGTATATATATGTTATATATATATATATTATATGTTTATATTTTTTGTTTATGTTATATATATATTATGTTTATATATATATATCAGTGTGTGTGTTTTTATATTATGCTATATTTATATGTTTATATTTTATATTTTTATATATTTATGTATTTATATATTTTTTTATTTGTTTTTATATATCTGTGTGTATAATATAATCTTAATAGAAGAAGAATGACATATAGGACGATACACGATGCGAGAAACCTGCATCTTGAGCGGAACCCTAACTCAAATTCGAGATCCTTATGCGGATGTGGTTGCTGGAAGAACTGCGAACACTGGGCCTTGCTCAAATGATGTTGCAACTCCTGATTAGTGCATTAACCCTATGCATTTTCGTCACCGCGGACTACCAACGATTTCATTCTCAAAAAATGAGGTAACCCTTCTTGCATCTGATCTTTGGTTTGTTCTTGTTGGGAAGTTCTTTAATCATAGACCATCATTGATATTTTTACGAACCTCATTTGAAGACATCGGATTTACGGGTTTCCATATCGTCTTATTGAAGTCATTAAATGTTTTTTTCTTCCTTGCTTCTGAGGAGGACTGTTACCACATGTGGGAGAAACAAGCATGGATTTTTGGGGGTTGTTCCATGAAGGTTCTTAAATGGAAACCTGATTTTGACTCCCAATATGAGTCTCCCATTGTATTAATTTGGATTGGATTCCCTGGATTGTCACAACATTTTTTTAAACAAACTGATTGTTACCAATATCCATACTCATTGGTAATCCATTGAAGCTAGATTCGGTGATGAAGAATCTTTCAAAACCACATATCGCTAGAATTTTCATGGAAATTGATGTATCTAAGGATATACCTTCTCAAATTTGGATCTAGAATGGAGATTATGGTTTCTTTCAAGAGGTTGTTTATGAAATACTTGAAGATTACTGTCATGTTTTCCTTCAGCTTGGGCATGCTTTAAGAGATTGTGGGCAGAAGACCACATGTCCTGAGGCCTTCAAAGCCACTTGGGTTGAAAAATCCAAGACAAATTTGAAACTAGGGTCTAATATTAGTTGTATGGTTATGGTTGGTCCCTATGGGATAGATAAGAAATATAAGAAGATTGATGTGAGCAAAGATCTTTTGGGTAAGATTGAACAACCCTCTAAAAAGAAGGGATTGTTTGGCATTGCTAATATAGTTAAAAGTATTAGCATTTCCCCTTCTTCTCTAGTGAAGGAGCAGGAGAATCATGATGAATCACATGATACATGGGATTAAGTAAAAGATGATCTCTCTGACTCTAGTTCTTTATAGGAGAATGAGGATCAAACGTGTAAAATTGAGGAAGCATACTTCAAATTACGTGCTAGGAAAGGAAAAAAACCAATGGTGGATGATGATGGTTTCATTACTCCAAATCCCAAAAAAACTAGGAAACGTAGGGATTACTCCAATCTTAAAAGAACAATAGCTACAAGATCACTTGAAGTCTATAGGAAGAAAATCACCGAGCCTCCAAAACAACCGTTTTTTGTTGAACCTATTGCAACCACTAACCTAGAAGAGGAGAAGTATGATCCAAATAATGATCTCGTGTACAGAGACGACTACAAGATTGATGATGATGTGAGTGATGTAGTTAATGTATGGATCGATAAACAATATGAAATTACCTTCCATAAATACAAAAATGGTGAAATTTTAGTTGAGATGTATCTTGAAATCAGGAAGCGCATGTTTATGAGAATGGTTGATGAGTTCAAAAAGGATCCTAACTTCAAGTTTAGAGACACTCCTTGGGAATAACTTTTTGTTCCAATTTTTCTGGATGAAGTTTTTTGTGTTTGCATTTACTGCATGGTCTTTCACCTGTTCTGTTTGGCATTTGATACTTTTTTTACTTAAGTGGGTTTTTTGTATGGAGCAGTGGAACTTTCATTCCAGTAATGGTTTTTTGGATGCCTACACTACTATGTTAGGGTGTGCTATATGAATATTGGATGCAAGGATAATTGATACCATAACAGTTTTGTGCATATTAACACGTGGTACGATCTAATTTGGAACCTTTCACTTATATTCATGTGCTACTTCCATTTTCTTTTTGGAAGTTGATGTGCATGATGACATTAAAGAAAGGATGGTATTCTTCTTAGCAGCTTCCTGATTCAATCAATTATTGGTTCTCATTTTCAAATAATGGTTTCCGTGCTTTAAGGTGTTATTCAGGTTGCAAATCATCCTTTAATCCTACATTCTCAATTGTATAACAGCATGAAGGATGAACCTCAAGTTGATAGAGATTTAAAGTTGTTGGGATAGGCTCTGAATATCGAATAGAGGCCTGATGGTGGAGTTCCCATTATACATCCTTATATGGAGTTCATGGAATGGTTGATGAAAGGTTGTTTTGATCATTTTCTCTTACTCGAGCCTTTTCTTACTTTCTCTTTGTATTGTCTATTTATTCTTCTCTCAATCACTGCTGGTGTGAGTTATTTACAACTCTTGCTTGTACTGCTACTCTTGTTTTTTAATAAAATCCTTTGGGGCATGAATTGGATGACTAAATCATGTCACCACTTTTATAAAAAAAAACTATGTGTGTTATATATGTATTACATGTTTATATTTTTTTTATATTTTTATATTTTTTATAGTTTTTGTATTATGTTTTTATTTGTGTGTGCTATATGTATTATATGTTTTTGTATGTTTTTATTTGTATGTGTTTATATATATATATATATATGTTTTTTTAATCTTTTTTTTTATGTTTTTATATCTATTTTTATTTTTATATTTTTATGTTTTATCCGTTTTATGTATTATATGTTTTTTTTGTGTGTTTTTATTTATATATATTTTTATTTGTTTTTATGCTTTGTTATATGTATTATGTTTTTATCTGTGTGTGTTACATATATATCTATGTTTGTTATATATATATTATATGTTTTTTATTTTTATATGTATTATCTTTGTCTGTTTTTATGTTATATTTATGTTTTTATGTTTATATGTTTATGTTTTTATCTGCTTTTATATTTTATTGTGTTTTTATTATCTGTGTGCATTTATATTTTATAATGTTATATATGTGTGTTATTTTTATGTTTATATATATATATGTTTATATAGATGTGTCAGTGTTTATATATATTAAATAAATAAATAAATAAATAAATAAATAAATAAATAAATAAATATATATATAACGTTGCTAATTTAGCGACGCTGTTTAGGAAGCATCGCTAATTTAGAAATGTTTTTCATGAAGCATTGATAATTTAGCAATGGTTTTCAGGAAGCATCGCTAATTTAGATATGCTTTTCAGGAAGTGTTTCTAATTTAGCGATGTTTTTGAGGAAGCGTCACAAATTTAGTGAGGATTTTCAGGAAACTTTTCTAGTTTAGCAACTCTTTTTTGGAAGCGTCGCTAATTTAGAGATGCTTTTCAGGAAGCGTCTCTAATTTAGCAACATTTTTCATGAAGCATCACTAATTTAGCGATGCTTTTCATGAAGCATTAATAATTTCCAAATTCTTTTCAAGAAGCGTTGCTAATTTAGCGACGTTTTCTGGAAACATCGCTAAAAAATATCGCTAAATTACAGTTTTTTTGTAGTGAAATAATTTAGTTTTGTATTTTTGTGGATCATAAAGGGGAAAAATTGGCTGATTTTAGATCAAACATTGAAATAATGGGGGATTTAAAGGATTAATACTATTACCATGGACAATGCTAGTTCTAATAATACAACGATTAGTTATTTAGTGAGGAAGGTTAATGATTGGAATATGTTTATTCTTAATTGAGAGTATATATATATGAGATGCTATGTACATATTTTAAACCTTATTGTTAGTGATGGGATAAAGGAAATATCAACATCAATTGCTAGAATCATAGTTTCCTACAAATTTTTGAGAAGTTCACCTTCAAGATTTCATCTTTCCAAGATAATCTTCTAGGAGTTAAAAATTCCTAATAAACAGGCCATAATTCTTGATGTACCTACTTAGTGGAATTCTATATACTTTATGTTGGACGTTTCATAGAATTATGATAAAGTATTTATTCACCTTGAAAAGGATGCAAGTTTTAGGAGTGCTCTTATCTGTGAAGGTGGGTCTCCTACATCATATTATTGGGAGCGTGCTCTTTATTTATCAAGTTTTTAAAAGTATTTTATGATAAAACTATTGAGTTTTATGGTTCTATTCATGTGACATGTCACACTTTCTTTCACACTCCTTGTGACATATATAGAAAAATCAAGAAATGGTTGAAGAGTCATGATATTACTATAAGTGAAATGGATATTACAATGAAGGTTAAGTTGGACAAATATTGGTGTATTAGTTCCAATTTTAATTCTATATTACTATATGTAGTTGTTATTGATCCCTGATATAAATTATAATATGTTCAAAATAGTTTTGAAATGATGTTTGATGATAAAGATAAGAATGATTTGATCAGTAAATTAACTGAGGTTCTTGATAATCCCTATGAGTTTTACAAATGCAAATATCCCATTCCTATTGTTGATAAATGTGAGTCAAGTTCTCATCAAGAGTCACATATTCATGTTTCTAGTACAAATAGTGAGGATAATGAGAAATGGAAAGATACAAATAGATTAGAGAAAAGGAAAAGGCAATTGACACAACAAAGGAATAAACTATAAAGATATCTAGAGATTGATGATTGTGAGGATTATTTCGATGGATTTAATATTTTAAGTTGGTGGAATGGAAAGTCAAGAAAGTATCATGTTCTCTCATGCATTTCTAGAGTTATTCTAGCAATTCCTTTAACTACAGTATCTTTAGAGTCCTCTTGTAGTACAGGAGGATGATTCCTTGATCTGTTTTGTAGTTGTTTGAATCCCAACACTGTTGAAGAATTAATTTTCTCCAAAAATTGGTTTAGAAAGTCTAAACCAATTGATATTTGAAAGAAACTAGAATAAGTGGAATTGATTGAATTAGGTTCCATTAAAAATATTATGATTTTTTTATCATTTTACATTGATCAATTATAAGCCTTTGTTTAAAAACGAAAAATAATGACATGTTCTTTCTTCTTTGTGTTTTTAAGATATTCCATCATCCATCAGAATTCATGATCAAATTTTCACTATCTAAAATAGAAGAAGGATTATGGAGCACCTTTTATTAAGGTATAAATTTATGATTGTTTTACAAATTATTTTCATAATACTATGATTGATGTTATTCCAATTTATCATAAATTTATTTCTAGCTAATCAAGGAGAAAACCCATTATGACCATGATCGATTGATACATAATAATTTTAATGGAAACTGTATTAAATTAAAATTTAATGATTTAATTTTATAGGACATATCATTCTTATGTCATGGGGATGTGCATTCTTGTTGTTATACTATATTTTAATGATGTATTGAAATGTTCTCTAGAATTAAATTCCATCATGGTTGTTGTAAAGTGGTTTAAAATATACTTTCATCACATACATAGATCACCCCAAATAATATATAATTTATATTGAAGTTAAGGTCCCCTCATAAAACTTAAAGATCATTTTAGAGTTCATTTCTATCCAAGAATGTTTTGATGAATTCATTGAGATTTATAGTCTCCTAGGAAGACTTAAATATATAATATAGTTTTTTATCCCAGAATAAACAAGTATATATTAGGATTTATGGTCATCTAGGAATGATTAATAGTAAACTATAGTTAAGGGTCATCCATGATGGTTTAAGGGTAAAATAGATAGAATTGAATGTTGACATAGTTTTTTGGATTGGGCTGTAAGATGGATTCTTACATATCCCATACTAGGGATTCATAATTCATATAGTTTCAATCCATATTTTAAATACATATGAAAATGTGTGGTGCTTATCTTTATAAAATTTTCTTTCTAATTATAACCTATCAATAAGGAATAACTTGAAGTTTAATTCTATATGTGTTGGATGTATCATAACTTATAAGGTCATGTGATAAATACTAGTGTTATGAATTTTAATATCAAGGAACCATGACATGTACCTTATAGATTATGAATCATATAGTCTCAAGAAGAACTATTCTTCAAACATTATCACTTTTCTTGGTTATGGATGATAGTTTTTCCTTATCAATATACTACATTTTTTTGTGTTAATCACAACACACTTTTCTAAACTTATTATTTATTCCTTGATAACATTTAGGAAAGTTCTAATGCTTGATAGAATATTTTTATACTTGGAATCTATCCTTGAAGCAACATGATACTCCATTATGTTTCATTTCCTCACAATTTACCCTTCTTACATTTTAGTTCATTTCTTTCCATGCCTAAAAATGTTTACCCTCTTCCTGAAAATGTTACCCATAAGTTTGGGTTGCTGTTTCATCTTCATGATGTAAGTGACCTTACCTTGATATGTGTTTTTGTATGTTACAATTTATGTAACACCATCTAATAACATTTGAAACCACTTTCAAAATAATGAATACATGTTAAACTACCAGAATCTCTTAAATAAAGTTTTGAATTTGGAATTTTATAATGATGCTTTCATATTCATTTTTTTGCTGGGCAAATAGATTAATTAATTATTTTTTAATTCTCGATGTAATTTGTTTTGTTTTCATATGAAGGAATGAATTAGTAATGATGTGAATGCTTGATTGTTTGTTACATTGGAGTATTGGGTTGTTTTAACAAGACATATTAATCTAAAATAGTAATGTCATTAATTGTAAATTTTTTCCTATTGCATGATTCATGACCTTATACGACACCTTAAAATTGTATTGTAATTTAAGAATTCATTTCTTACTCATTCATTGATGAAAAAAAGGAACCTCTTAAGAAATTCAGTTTATGTTTGATCATTATTGATCAGATGATTATTTTTATTTATATGAGAGCACCCCAATACCATAAAATGTTATTTTTAGAAAAATATTTCATGTTTAAGAGTTATTTTCTTCTAAGGGGGGGTTACTATAGGGGAAAGGGTGGGGGGGGGGGGGTGCTGCAGAGTAGGGGGGATGGCTGCTGCAGCCTGCTGGGGTTTGGGGGTGGGGGAGGGGAGGACACTAAAAGGGGGAGGGGGGATGGGGGTGGGGGGGGGGTGCTATTGTAGGTGGCTAGTGGGAGGGGGCTGCTGTAGGTGGCTGGGTGGGGTGTAGGGGGCTGGTGGGAGGGGGAAGGGAGGGGGGTGCTGTAGGTGGATAGTGGGAGGGGGGAGGGGGTACAACAGGGGTTGATGGGAGGGGGTAGAGGGGGATGTGGTAGGGAGGGGAGGCTACTACAGAGGGGGAGGGAGGGCTTCTGTAGGGGGATGGGGGAGGGGGATTGCTGTAGGGGGTGGGTGGAGGGGGGGGGGGATAGGGGGAGGGAGGTAAGGATGGTGCATGGGGGATTCTATAGGGCTATGGGGTGAGGGGAGGCTACTGTAGGTGGGGTGGGGCTGGGTCTAGGGGTGGGGTCTGGGTAATGGGATCGAGTACGAGTCCATCAGGTTGGGTTGGGTTTTACACATATAACCGAACCCAAACCAACCCAACTCATAATGGGTTGGGTTAGGTTGGGTCCTTTGGCCATACATCAGGTAACCTGACCTCAACAGGTTGGGTTGGGTTAGGTAAGTTACTCACAAATCATGTGACCCGACCCAACCCGACTTGACCTTTTTTGGTCGAGCCGGGTCCCGAAATCTCCTCGACCTGACCCAACCTGACCCATGGAAAAACCCAATTAACTACTTGTGGGATAGATAAAGTTAAAATTTGGAAATTATTATTTGTTGATAACATATTCTAACCTTCTTGGTTTTAGTAAACATTTAAAGATCTAAGGAATAACTTAAGAACCATATGATTCATAAAAAGTTCTTCAGGCATGAAAAATTGATTTTGGGATTTCATTTCTAGGTGTGAAGGATGAAGTGAAAATATATTGAAGCACAAACAAAGGATGTTATTATGATTATGACATGGAAAGTAATCAAGTAAATTTATTTCTCAAGTGAATATATGAATATTAAAAGAATCCCTCAACTCTAGGAAAGATATTTTGGAACAAAAACATTATTTGTTTACTTTTCTTTCTAAGAGATCAATGATCTTTTAATCGATCACAGCTTTGTGATGGTTAACTTTCTAATGACCATGTTCTATATCACTATCCATTAGAACTTGATGGTTAGATTATTCTTCCATGTCTATATTTTCACTTCACACTAATGTTATCCTATTTGAATACCTATTTTTGTGGTAAACTCTACATTTCCCTTTCCCTCCTATTAAGAGGATATTTTATTAACCCTATTTCTAATACGGGTTTCCCACAAAGTAATTTTCAAGTATAAACCTTTTATTTTTGAAGTATAATTTCAAATTTCAAGGACACAATTTATTAAAGGAGGGGAGAATGTAACACCCCAATATTTTATGGTATGTCTCTTTTTAAATTTAATTTCTTCAACAATATATGTTTCACACAACACCAATCTTAAATGAATAATGATATACAATTAAACATCATTATTTTTAAATGAGAGTTATAACCTTGCCATTAAATTTTTAGGAATGAATAGTATTAATAAAATTATGAAAATATATATTACACATGTTTATAAGTTACCAATTAATTAAAAATGAAAACCAATTGAACATAAAGGACACATTTTTATAAAAACTATTTTTATGCCCAAAATAAAATTTTATATTTGTAAATTAAATTAATCACTATTAGTGAAATATAATAATTAAATTTATATAATATATATTCAATTAAATGTTTTTGTATTCATCTAAAATACTTTTAGAGGCATAAGATAAGAATAAATCCAATTTATACATAAAAAGACTATATTTTCTTAACACAGTTTTAATGCATTTGAAAATAGAACTTGTTTTAAATATAAATTTTGACACTTTTATAAATTATATTTGAAAAAAATGAAAATTATTTTTGAAATCGTAATATCAAAATTTACTTTGGTTAAATTTTTGGTATTTTTCTGATACGTTTCATTTTTGATGGATAGTAATGTGACCGTTAGAATGAAAATATAACCTTTAGGAATAGTAATATGGAAATTAGAAAAATAAAATCACATATGAAAGTATATATAAAATTTATGCATCTTATAAATGATAATATGATATAATTATATCATAGTATAAGTAAATAAATGTTTTAGAAATTATTAATTAAGTGTTTACATTTTTATAAAACATAAATGTTTGTTTACAATTTTATAATTAATATAATGATTTAAAAGAATATTTCTTTTCATAAAATAGATTCATTAATTAATAATTTTTCATCTTATTATTATAAGATAATTTTATGAGCCCTTAATTAATTTTTCAAAGTGTTATAAAATCAGTTATAATTTTAAAATTGTTATTTTTCAAATAAATGATGATTTTATTTAAAAATTAAATTTATCTTATTTATAAAATTATTTTTATAAAATGGAGTTAATTTTTGAATTATAAACATTGAAAAATGGTTCGGGTGAATTTTTGGGATTTTTCTAAAATATTTGAATTTTTGGTGAATAGTGAAATATAATAATTTAATGTATAAAATAAATACTTGAATTATTGATTCACGGATTATGTATGGATTATTTAAACACCATTAATTCTAAATCACATTCTCTATTTATTTTATTTAGTCAATGAATCATCACTATTTATTTTTTTGAGCCAAAATAATAAACAAATGAATAAAATATTCAAAAAACACCCATATCCTCCACTATAAATACCACCCATCACCACCTCTTCTCCTCACACCTATTAAGCCTTGAATATTTTTCAATTTATACCCAATAATATTCCCAATTATATCACCCATATCTATAAGCCTTTGGTATAACAAAAAGACCAATCTGAAGCCCCTTAAGGAGGTTCTCAAAGAGAAGAATTCAAGAGGTAAATCCTTTTTCATTCTCTTTCAATTTCTTTTAATTTATTTTCTTATTATTCTATACTTAAATATCCTATCCAAACATGAATGATATATCTAGTATCTTATATATACTATAATTTTATTATTTAAATGAAATATCCATCATCTAACCCCTTCTCCTCTCCATTTTATTCTAAAAATGAAAACATCATCCGTGATGTGCCGATTTACCACCATCATGGATGATGCGACTTCATTTTCCATTACTTCCTTCAAGTCTGGTTATAAAAAAAATATTATGGTTAAAACATATTTTATTATACATACTATAAGTTATTTAGTATTCTGGAACTTGTATATATACATGATATTAACTAATAAGACAAAACTAGTTCACAACGATCGAAAAACCACCAAAAATAATCTAATCGATTACCACTAATGTATTATATAATGATTCATCCTCACCCCAAATAAACAAATGAATTATATAAAAATTTAATTTTTTTAAGTTCATTAATAGCATATAAATTCAATTCAAGATATTTATTTCCATTTCACATGATCTTTCGTACATGTATACAAGCAGACCAATCGTGAAAACCAAAGAAACAAACACTTCTGAACAATGAAATTGAATCTTATAACTCATCAAAAAGGCCATAGATTAACTTAATAAAATTATAAAAAAACAAATTAAAGTATAAAAGTCTCTGAATTAATTAATTAATATATTTAATTTTATTATCCATGGTGTTAAGTACAAGTGCAGAATGCTTTCAGACATAAGGTAATGGTTTTCTCATCTCACTTTTATTTATGTGAGATGTGCCTTATTCACCGCTATTTATTATGTGTGGTATATGTAAAATACAAATTGATGTATAATATCATGAATCTATTTATCTTCATGGTATTAAATTTCTTATTTGATGATCATTAATTTTATGGGGCATATGGTTTGACTGTTTGCAAAGTGGTAAATGATTCCTCCCAAACCTCTATTTTTCATTCGGGTTACAATTTCTCTATATTTACCCCAATTTAATTATTTATTATTTTTATAAAATTCTTATAAATTATTTTTATATGTTCTGAAATCATATATCCAGATCATTTCATCTTTCTTTTATGGGAGAATACATGTTTTATAAGGTTCCCTTCTCAATTCTTCCCAATAAGCAAGCCTGATTTAAGAGAACTTCCCAATTTCCTTACCATTTTCAAGTGCACTCCATATTCTATTTTAAGAGATAATTATTATTATAAAATCACTTATTTTATTATGAAAAACTAACTTAAATAATTCCTAGTTTTATGTAAACAATTAATCCTTTTTCATCTTTAAAGATCCTTATATTTCCTCTTAAACCGCATAGAAGTGGCCCATTTCTAAAGTTTCTTATTTTTTACTTGTTTTCACTTAAGTTGGACATCATTTGTGACAAAAAAAATAATTTAATTTTCATTCCCTTTTATTTTCTAGTATATTCATGTTTTCAATCTAATTTTATGAAAAATACAAATGATTTTCCAAAAAAAACCTTCTTTCCAAAGAAAAGGGGTTTTCTTTCAAGAATTTATCAACAAATTTATTAGAGTATTTTCATCTATTATTATAATTAAAATATTTAAAATTGGTATGTGAAACTTTTATTTAAATATATAATTTTAAATCTATTATTTAAAATATTAGGAATGCATTTAACTTAATAAGTGATGGGTAGGGGCCGCTATAGACCCTCGATAAATTGGTAAGTCTCATGAAACAAACTAAATCAGCTTTTTACCTATTATGTATGATGTCTTGGATGAATCCATAAAAGTATGTTTATGATGTATAGAATTATGCATTCCCTCATTATGATATTAGTAATTGATAAATCATGTGGTTATTCGACTAATAGAATATCCATGGTTAAATTTCATGTGATTATTTATATGGAATTTTTTATTCAGCTTTTATTACTACCATATTATGATCAAGATTATGTTTTAAAGAAACATGTTTATTTAGTTATTCTCCATGCCTTATTATTTATGCTTTCATTATATTTATTAACCTTAATGAGCATCTGAGCTCACCCATTTCTTATGTTTTATATTTTCCCAGGTTGCGAAGATGTAAATTATAAATAACTTGCGGGGATAATCTAAGAGTTTATGGGTGTTTCCAATGGAATTTATTTGGTTTATTTAATTTCAAGTTATAATGTAAAGTTAATGTATGTAATATGGATTAAAAAACTACTAAACTGATCGGTCCTTGGGGATTCAAGTCTTGTATCTATTCCGATGTATTAATGTAAGGCACCGAATCTGGGATACTAGGGTCTAGGTCTTTATAAAAGATATTTTTGGGTTTGAGATGTACTGAAAGGGATAAGGTTATTCTAGTAGTGTATTATTTAAAAATAGATGTTGATCAATGGTGGTAATTGATTAAAGAAAATGAGGAGATATAGAGAATGGAATGAAATAATTTTAAGGCAATATTCTTTTGGGAAATATTTTCTTCAAGAGAAAATAAATTATATGAAAAAGAAATTCCTTAATTTAAGACAGAAGGAAGAGTAAATTGTTGCTGAATATTAGGAAAAATTTATGAGATTAATAAGGAATGATACAAATGTTAGTTTATATATGATTTATGTAAATAGATAAGAGTGGGGGGGGGGGGGTGAATTGTCTTTTCTTAAAATTATCATAGTTTTAAAAAATAATTGAAAAATTTTGTGGTTTAAGAAGATTAAACAATTATTTCTTAAATTATTAAGAATAGTGGATGTATAAAGAGTGAATATAGAAAAAATAAAGAGAAGAACATAAGGAATTTTATAGTAGTTTAGATCTAAACGATTATACTATACTCTTCACAACCCAACCAATAGAGTATGACACCCACTAAATAGAGAGAAACTTTTAAAACAGGTATAATCCAAAACCCATGACTTTTACACAGGAGCATCCCCAAACCTAACTAGCCTTTTGCACAAGTAGAAAAAACCTAGGATTTTTTAACGGAGAAACCCAAACCTATGTGAATTTTAGATAGGATCACTCACAACCTATGTACTGATTTTTGATCAGGTTTTCATAACCAAGCAATATTTTTTGTAGGTGGTATAACCTATGTGTGAAAATATTAAGTGCCGATAACTCCAAGTACTAATAGAATAAATAAAACAAATAAAGAACCACTAGAGAGTTGTAGATAGATATGCTAGTGTAGAACAATTCTTCTTGGAACTTTAAATGTATTTTAATAATGAATTCTAAGTGATCTAATAATTAATTTCAACAATAGATAAATAACTATGAATCTTCCCTTAATAAATTTACTTGCAACACTTAACTTTAATGTACAATTCAAGAAATAGAAGTTATTCTTCTCTTTTATCACATCATAGGGTCTTTTCACAAACATATCATCCACCCTTTTTTTCATGCATTCCTTGAAAAATTTAAATAAGAATAACTCAAAATATCCAAGTAATTCATCATGCAATTAAAATTCAAGATAATAATGATAATAATCTAGAACTATTGAGGAGATAGAGAGATATTATAATTCAATAATAATTACTCAAAATTCAAACACCTAAAGAACAATTAAAACAATTTCTAAATTATTTGTTAAAGAGTTCAAATAATCTCCATAATAATAGTCTAAAGATATCACATAAATCTCATATGTAGTTTCCTTCAAAAATTGAAAATTAGAAAACTTGCAGAACAAATGCATGTGGATACATAGAATTTCAAAAATTAATATTACTGCATTAAAAACTATAAAACAAGTTTGAATGAGTTTTTAACATATAATATGAATTTATAAACATTAAAAACAAAAAATCAATTAAAAATAATAAATTCATTTTTTTGAGTTTCATGTTGTATATATATACATGAAAATAAAAATAGAATTAATATTTATATAAATGTGTTTAAAAAAATGTGGAAACACTTCTAATAGATTATATATTATTAATAAGAATTTTTATAATTATTAAAACAATTTAAGCACTTTTTATAAACATGAAACACTTCAAAATACCAAGAAAAACGTGAAATTGAGTAATCTAGAAATTCAGTTCTATGTAAAGGTAAGCTTACATACATACACAAGGGTAAAAAATAATTTTCAAAAAATACATAAAGGTAACAAATGATTTTAACATGCAGCGCAAGGGTAAGTTAAATAGGTGCGTAAAGGTAACAAGTAAATTTAACAAGATACATAAAGGTAAAGAGTAATTTTCATACTTTGTATAAAGGTAAACTAAAAAATATCAATGCAGTGTATGGGTAAGTAAAATTTTATAAAGATCACATAAAGGTAACCTTCTATGTTGTGTAAGGTTAGAATTATATACCTGTATAAGGGTAAGCTGCAATTTCTAAAGACTATATATAGGTAGAACCAAGTTTTATAAAGGTAGATAGGAAACTTATGTAACAATAAAGAGAGATTTATGAAGTAAACATAATGTTAAAATAAAGCTATATATGTGTACTCCATGCTCATGTTAAGGTAAAAAATGGTTTTCATAACATGCATAAGGGTAAATAAAAACTTTAGGAAATTATTTTTTCACAAAATATAACAAAACATAATTATAAAGAATAATAAGAATAAATTAATAATAATTAAACAATTAAAGAATAATTAAATTAAGAAAAACACTTAATTTAAAAATAAAAACAATAATATTTTTAATTATCAAAAAATAAATAAATAAAGTCTTTCAAGGATCCACTCTAAAATTCTACCCCTTTTGATAATTACAAAAAAAATATCAATTTCAAAATTCCTATCCCTTTTTGGAATTGATCAAAAAGATTAAAATTTGAAAATAGTTTCTCACCCTTTTGAAACAAGAAATTTTCATCATATAAATAATTCCCCTAAAAACATGATTTCAAATGAGATTAATAAACCATCGAATCAAAACATAAATCTACTCCAAAATAAAAATATAAAAATAGATAACACCCCCTAAATTAATTATTTTATTCAAAAGGATCCACAAAAACATGTTAATAAAAATAAATCTTTAAAATATTAAATATATAAAAATAATTTAAAAATAAATAATAGTTATCATATGCAAGTAAAATAAAACATAGAATATATTCTCACTAGCCAAAATGAAATAAATTTTAAATCACATTCCAATATACCATATGATTAAACAATATGAATATGCATGATGACCATAAAATAATAAAAATACTCACTTGGTCATATAGACCAATTTTGGTCCAATAGTATTTAAAAAGGTTCCTTTAAGCACCCATACTGTAGAAGGATTAGTGTTCTTATCTTTAAAAGTGGATTTAGAAATATAATCCCTAGTATGGCCAAGTGATTGAACAAATTGTAATGAGAATTCATCAGCATAATGTCCATATAAACCAAATCTAAAGCCAATAATAGATGATGCAACTTTATTTTTACCTTTAAAAAATCTATTTTTATAAATTTGAGGTAATCTATTATAATAACCAAAATAATTAATATTATATTTTTATCTATAAATTTCTTTTAATTTCATAAATTCATCTAAATATTGAATTCCAATAGTAAATTTAAAGAATATTTCCATCAAACTTACAATCTCATCCTTGAGATTCATATTTTCCTTTTTAATAATTTTAAAACCGTCAAACAATTTATCCTTACACTAGAAGAAATTTTTTTCAAACTATGATTCTTCTTTTCTAGTTTAGAAAAACCAATTTTCAAAAACCTTATTTTCTCATTTTATTTATCAAACTCAAAAATAGAATTTTTAAAATTTTCATCTTCCAAAATAATATTTTTCTTTTATCTCATAACTTTCATAGGATCCTTAGCCAAATTTTCATAATGTTTAGAAATATTTTCCATTTTTTCTTGAAATTCATCACATAATTCATTTAATTATTTAACTTTAGATTTATCACAATCAAAACTAGAAGAGAGTCAAGAATATGAATCAAAATTATAAGCATTAATAACCTCACTTTATGTATCCATTAAACAAAGATTAGCATGCATTAACATATCATCAAAGATATCTATTACATGAGGATATTTTCCCATCAAATTAAGGTTACCAGTCTCCTTTGAAATTCTAGATTATTCACCTAAGTCCAATTCATCAGTGCAACTCCAACCTCAAACTAATACTTTCTTATTTATGAGTCCTTAAATTCAATTTGAAACTTGATGTAGATCACCACCATTCTCTAATCTAGAAGAATATAAGGAATCACTAGAAGAGTTAGAAGAAACATATTTAAATTTAAAAGTAACTTTATTTATTTTTTCAGATGATTCAAACTCATTGTTCTTTAATTAAATCTCATATTGTAATAGAGATCCAATCAGCTCATCCAAGGAGTATTCTAATTTTTTTTTCTTTCTTAATTAGATAGTTTCTTTGAATTCCAGTTCTTTGGTAAATATCAAATTGTTCCTTCAATCAAAAATTCATTATTTATAGTTTCTCTAAGTAAAACCATGTCATTGATAATGTTTGTTAATCTGTTGAACATCTCATTTACAATTTCATGACCAATCATTTTAAACTCTTGAAATTCATCCCTGTGAATTCGAAGATTAGTTCTCTATAATTTTTTAGTTCCTAGATGAGTGAATTTCAAAGTCTTATAAATGTTAGAATAAACTTTATAAGAAGATACATGACAATAAACACTTCCACTAAGAAATCAATAAAGATAATTCATCACTTTTTTAATTCAAGTCATATTATTTATAGTTAAAGTTTCAAGTTAAAATTCAGGTATTTTATAAGGTCTATACATGATAGTCCAATATTCAATACCTATATTATTAAAAAAAATCTATATTCAATCTCTATAATATCAATAATCATATCTATTGAAATGATATGGTCTCACTAGATTCAATAATTTAATCTCTATACTTTCCATTACTTAAATAGTTCTTTCCTTAGTATTTTTAAGGACTAAGATAAAAATCAAGTAAAAAAATATATTAAAAAAACTAAAACTATCCTTTTAAGGTTAAACTTTAATACCAATTATTGGGTCATAGATGATTGATGGAAATAGACAGGGGTGAATTTCCTTTTCTTAAAATTATCATAGCTATTAAAAATAATTATAATATTTGGTGTTTTAAGTAGATTAACCAATTATTTCTTAAATAATTAATAATAGCAGTTTTGTGAAGAGTGAATACAAAAAAAAGTGAATAAAATAGTTAATTTTATAGTAGTTCAATTATAAACAATACTACTCTACTCTTCATACAATAATTGATGAAGTATAAAACCCACTAAATAGATATAGAATTTTAAAAGTGGTACAATCCTAAACCCAAGACTTTTACATGGGAGAATCCCCAAAAATAACGAGCCTTTTACAAGAGAAGAAAAAACCCAAAATTTTCTAATGGAGTAGCCAAAACTATGTGACTTTTAGAAAGGACCACTCACAAGCCGTGTGATGATTTTTGATTAGGTTTTCATAACCAAGTAATACTTTTTGTTAGTGGTATAACTAGTGTATGAAAATATTAAGTACAGATAACTACCAACCCTAATAGAATAAATAAAATAAATAAATAACCATTGGAGAGTTTCAGATAGAAATGCTGGTGAAGAACAATTCTTCTTGGCCCTTTAAATGGATTTAAATGATGAATTCTAGGTGGTCCAATAAGGTACTTCAACAATTGATGAAGAAAGATGATCCTTCTCTTAAGAAAGTAGCTTGTAACACTTCACTTGAATTTTCAGTCCATGCAATGAAAGTTCTTCTTCTCTTTTATTATATCATAGAGTGTTTTCACAAATGTATCCTTCACCCTTTTTTCATGCATGCCTCAACCCATTTAAATAATAATAACTCGACATAGCCAAGTAATTTGTTAGTCAATTCAAATTCAAGATAATAATAACAACAATCCAGAACTATTGAGGAGATAGAGAGTTATTATCATTCAATAAAAATCACTCAAAATTCAAACACTTAAAAGAAAAATTAAAACCATTTTGAAATCATTCGTTAAAGAGTTTAAATAATCTCCATAATAATAGGTCAAAAGATCATAAAAATCTCACATGTATTTTCCTTAAAAAAATCAAAATTTGAAAACTTGCAAGACAAATGCATGCGGATATGAAAAATTTGAAAAATAAATATTTCTGCATTAAAAACTATAAAAAAAGTTTGAATGATTTTTTAACATCTAATATGAATTTAAAAAAATGAAAATCAAATAAATCAACTAAAAATAATAAATTCGATTTTTTGAGTTTTATTCTGTATACATATGTGAGAAAATAAGAAATGAATTTATCTTAATATAAATGTGTTTAAAACACTTTAAAACTAATTTTCATAGATTATATATGATTAATAAGAATTTTTAGAATCATTAAAATAATTTAAACACATATTATAAACAAACAACAATTCAAAATACCAAGAAACATGTGAAACATAGTAATGAAAAAATTTAGTTCTATGTAAAGGAAAGATTAATTGCATGAGTAAGGGTAAAAAATAATTTTAAAACAATACATAAAGGTAACATTTTATTTTAACATTCCTTTTAAGGATAAGTTAGATAAGTGTGTAAAGGTAACAAGTAAATATAACAAGATACGTAAATATAAAGAGAAATTTCCATACTATGCATAAAGGTAAATTAAAAAATATCAATACCACATAAGGGTAATCCAAATCCTATAAAGATCACATAAAGGTAACCTTATACTCTGTATAAGGTTAGAATTATATACCTGTATAAGGGTAAGTTGTAATTTCCAAAGGCTACATATAGGTAGAACCGAGTTGTGTAAAGGTAGATAGGAAACCTATATAAAGGTAAAGAGAGATTTATTAATGAAACATAAGGGTAAAGCAAACTACTAAAAAACTAGGTTTATCCAGTGGTAGGTATTTAACAACACTAGCTAAAAATGCTGTTAAAGACCCCCTTTATCAGTGCTAAAAAGAGTGCTGTTAAAAGGGGTTTTTAACAGTGCTAAAAAACACTGTTAAATACCCACCTTTATCAGTGATTTTTTAAAAACACTGATAAAGTCCCACCCTAAATCAATTATTTTAAAAAAGTTCTGATAAATGGTGTCTTTTATCAATGCTTGAAAAAATGCACTGATAAAAGGGGGGGGGGGTTATCAGCACTTTTTAGAAACATTGATAAAGAGACCCTTTATCAGTGTTTTTTTACAAGCGTTGATAAAAGTATACTTAAAAAAATTATTTTTTATTAAAAATAATATATCAATATATAAATATATTTATATTGATATAAATATAATATATATTTTTTGAAATATGTTTTAGATAAGGTAAATAGGCATTTACACTTAATATATAAGGTATTTAGTGAAAATGACTTCTAAAATAAATAATTTTTTTTAATTAATAATTTGTTTATTATTATCGATTAATATTCATTTAATATCAATTTGAAGATAAAAAATCAAAAAATTAAAAAAAGATCTAAAATAAGTTGAAAACATTACTCAAACTTTAAACGACCACAATTTTTGATCCGGGTGTCCGTTTGAGCTATACCACATATCAAATAAAAGCCTACAATGAGCTCTATGACCTCAGTGGCATAAGTAGTCCTTTTTACCATTTTAAAGGTAATTTTTTTTTCAAAAGGCCTCCAAAATTGAGTTTTTAGTCAGGGTACCTTGGTTTTTTAACAATTTATGGATTTTCAACCTCATTTAAAGGGCTATTTTTTTTCCTTTTTCAGTGGGGACTGAATTTATTCCCAAGTATTAAATTCATATTGATATTATTATTTTTAAATTTTATCATTTTTCACAACGTAATTTTATTTATAATTAAATATATGCATGTTTTCTTATATTTATTTATAATAAATCACTCATATAAATACATATATCAATATATTTATGTAAAAATGTATATTATAATATATATAAATAAATAAATATTTTAAAATTGTATTTAAAACAATATATAACCATTTTTTATATTATAAAAATGTATTTATAATTTTTATATATGCATATGTTTGTGTATTAATAAACAGATATATATATATATATATATATATTATAATCTAATATATGTAAATGAATATAATATTTAATACATTTAAATAAAAATAATATATATCACACACACATATATTTTATAAATGTATTTAAAAATAATTATATAAATATATATAAATAAATATATAAATAAATAGAAATATCATTAAACAGATAGCAAAACAACATGGTATAGTGGTAAATGCGTTCTATCTTTGAAGGAGAGGTGCAAGGTTTGAATCTAAGTGGGAACACATGAGGTTGGAAATTTGAAAAGCACCGATAAAAGGGGTGGTGGGGTGAAAAGAGATGATAAAGGGGGTGTAGAGCACTATTAAAGGGGTTATGGAAGCACTATTAAAGGGGTTAGGTGCATAGGTATACAAATTTTTTTATCCCCTTTAACAACGCTAAAAAAGCGATGATAAAAGTTCACTTTAATAATGCTAAAAAAAGCACTGCTAATGGGTGCCTTTAACAATGCTTTTTTAGCACTAATAAAAGTTTCAGGCTTTTAACCACACTTCAATTATCAAGGCTTTTTTAGCATTGATACCTTTTCTAGCGCTATTAAAGTCCTTTTTGTTGTAGTGAAAAAGCTATGTAAGGGTACTCCATGCTCACATAAAAACAACAATTGGTTTTCAAAACTTGTGGAAGTGTAAAAAAAGCTTTAGAAATTTAGTTTTTCACAAAATATAACAAAAAATAATTACAAAGAATATTAATAATAAATGGATAATAATTAAACATTTTAAAAAAATTAAATCAACAATAAAATTTAATTAAAAAATAATAAAATAGTATTTTTAATTATAAAAAATTATAGTGGTTCAAGGAGCTACTCCAACAATAGACTGTACATAATCAAAAAATTAATATTGACCATTTCTTTAATGGAATTATGCCAAGACTCTAAAGGAAACTAGTATCTTAAACATTTTCATCATATGATGACATGATATCAAGTGCCTTCATGATATAGAAATAATTCTATAAGATATATATTTTCAAAGGAAATTAAGAGAATAAGAGGATGAGTGAGCACCAAGGAAAAATAAATGAGGCAAAGGAGAATAAGGGAAGGATATAACTTCAAACATGTGATAATTATAGAAAGAAACACTATTTTACTTTCTTAAATGGAATGAGAGTCTGATACAAGTTTGGAGATAAGGTCCATCCATCCCATTAATGAAAGGGAAAGAAGGAAACCACCAATATTTAGTGTTTCAACTATAATTATATGAGACACTATTCAAACTAATTCCCCAATCATCAAGGGAATTTACCTTAGAAGAGGTTGAAAGTGAAAGACTAAGCTTATACAATTAATACAACTGAAGTTAAATCCCCTTAAGTTATGATAACATGTAATTTGATTATAAAATCATATTTTTTTTGATTTTGAATATACACACTCTTTAATATTTTTCATGGAATTTGAATCATCCCTTGACACTCTAAGGAATTTTTTTTCAATTAATACAAATAATGGGAATCTATTTACAACAAGAATATATTAAGCAGTCTCTATTAAGATGAATAACTATATTCTAATGGAAAACATGGTTGTTATACCTATGTTTTAATATGACAAAATCCAAAATTTTAGGGTTTAATTAATTTTTAGGATTAAGGAATTAGTAGATAAATTATAATAGTTTATGTTGAATTAGTGGTATTTTTATAATAAAAGTATCTAAAGTTTAAAATTTCTTTGGATGTTTTTTTACTCACACTAAATATTTTTATTTTAGTAAGTGGATAAAGACATGAGGAATAACTTATCATTATTTTATATATCTTATGATCCATTAAAAGTTTATTTTTGTGATTCATGCATGAAATATTCATCATGGTTATTCATCATTGAGAATATGAGATGAAGGAAATATGGAAAACCAATTGAAACATAATTAAAGGATGAAATTATGTTTATAGAATGGAAAAAAATCAAGTATATTTTATCATATTATTTATCCTAATGGTAAAGGAATTCCTAAAATTAAAACAAGAGGATGATAACATTTTCAAGTCCTATGTGGAAAATTTCTCTTAGTTATCAAGGTATGTATTTTGAAACTCATTCACAATTATAAGTCTAATAAAGACACACACACCATTAAAGAAATATTTATGATAAGTTTTCCTTATATTACCTAAGATAGTGAAGATGATATCTTAGTTGAAATTATATTTTGAGTAATATTTTTCTTATGTATACCCTTATCTAATTTCATTAGTAAGTAATAATTTAAATTGTGAGGATGAAATTTATGTAGGGGTAGAATATAACACCCCATGGTTTTAGTATATATTTTCCTTTAAATAAAAAATATTTTGAATAGATTGTAACACACAAAACATTTAACTAAAACTATCCATGACATATAAGAATAATCCTTTAATAAATAAAATATATTAATCAACTATGATTCTTGCATAATATTATTTTAATGATTTAATGTTAAAAAGGGATATTTGCTCAAATATTTTTTTTAAAGTTTTGTGTATTTTAAAAAATTAAAATGATCAAATTTAAAAGATGATATTATGTAATTTTTTAATCTATAAGAATATATATCAAAACATTAAATTGATATGAAAAAATATTAAGAACACATAGAGTTTAAAAGGGTCGTTTTTCTATAAAGTAGTTTTTCTTTATATTTTGGTATTTTTATTTAAAAGATAAATGTATAAATTTTATAATTTTAATTAGATGAAATTAAATTAATTTATAAATTCATAATGTTAAAAATATCTTAGGGTAAATTTTGGGATTTTTCTAAAAAGTAAAATTTTATGTGAATAGTAAAAAATACAGATTTTACAAATAATGTCACTTTTTTGACATCATTATAGAATAAGAATAACTTGAAAGTTTATAAAAACTTTTTGATAGAAAAAAAATATATCTATAAAATAAAATAAATCATTTAAAAATATTATATTTAATTTTAAAACCTATGTTTGACTTTTTAAAATTTAAGTGAAGTTTTATTATAATAAAAGAACCATTTGATCATTTTCTTTAATTAAGTAATTTCAAAGTTACATTTGATTTTGAATTGGTTTTATAGTCATATAAATATATGTTTTTATTTATAAACCAATAATTTTAATGATAATAAATTATATACTTTATTTTGGTATAAATTCATTTTTATGCTTAAAAAGGATTTTTTCTAAAAATTGTTTTTCATTGTGTTTTTTGAACTTATATTAAAAGTAATTTTTTTCAATTCTAGAAATTGAATCTTAGAAAATGTATTCCATATTTTTTTATCAATATATTACAATTTTTTAATGATATTAATTTAATTTTTAGTCATAATGAATAGTTACCATGGTAAAAGTTTATCACCACAGTAAAGGTTAAAAGGGTTAATGATGATGATAAACTAAGAGAAAAGGCTTAAAAATATATCTAAAACTTGTTTAAATGTTATTTTTTGAGTGAATTGTAACCTTAAACTATCCTATATTTGAAATTTAATTAAATTAGAGCCCATTTCCATGAGAAAGTGTTTTATTATATTTTAAATCTCTTAATATTTACAAAGGTTCTCCTCCCTACACTTATAAAAGGACACCTCCTCTCCTCACTTATACACACACCCAAAACACCATTATCTAAGCCAATATATTACCAAATAAACTCTCAAAACCCTTATCCATATTCTATAGTTCATATTCTCACCAAAATACCAATCCAAGAAGGCTTAATGTGTAATCCATAGGAAGATATCTAAGGAGGTATAAGTCATAACCAAATTCTTTCAAGTTTATTTATTCTTCCACCTCATTAAAATATATTATAACAATAATAATATAATGAAATAAGTATATTTAATATAATTAAATGTTATTATTATAAAATCCTGAGTTTTTAAAAGGAAACTCTATGTTCAATAGAATACATGACACACCGCATCGAGTTTAAACAAACAACTAAATATTATTATTTAATATGGTAGTTATCGTATAGTTGTTAGTATGGTGGGAATGAACAAGATTAACTAAATTATAAAAATATGGTTTAAAAATGTATATATAATTAATTATTTTGTGACCAATTAATTATAAATCAAAATAAACCCCCTTTTAAAATAAAAGGAAATGTTTTTTTTCTCAAAAACTATTTAAATGTGGACAAGTGTGTTTTTATACCAATAAATAATAAAATCACTCTTGTTTGATTATATTATTGAAATTTATATATAATATATTTAATATAATGTTTAAAATTCATCTTATGTATTTTCTATACATGATATAAGAACAAATCCAATTTTATAGAAAAAAGAAGCATTTGTCTAAAAGGCATATTTGCCGTCTTTTGTCGGCACACTTGTTTTAAATCTAGTTTTTGACACTTTTATAAATTATATTTGAAAAAAATACTTATTCATTTAAATATGAGTATAAAAATTTACTTTTTTTTTAATTTTTTATATTTTTTTGATAAGTTTCATGTTTTGATGAATAGTGAAAAATACTGCATTTTAATTGAAAATTACTTTTTCATAAAATTTATTTATAGTGTTAAATTATATATTTTAATGGTTTTAAAGTATATTATATAATTTTTTTATCATTTAATCCAATTTAGTTCATTTTAATCAATTTTCACATTAAATTTGGATATAAAAACATTTCAATCTTTTGAACGTTTTTATTTTAAAAACCCATTTTCTCAATCCATCAATGGGATTAATTTTAAATTAATTTTAGCTAATTATGTGTTTTGAATTTTAAAAATAGATTCCATATTTTGAATCATAATATCCAAATTTATAAAATAATACAATTTATTTTTGGAAAAAATATGAATAGTAACTTTGGTAATTTTTTTTGTTACCACGATTAAGGGTAAATCAGGTAATGAAGATTAAAAATAATGTTATAAATATTATAAAATTACCCTAACACTTATCCTAATTTTATTGGATGATTATTTTTCATCCTTAATAATTAAATTATTGCTTATAAGACTATTTATGGCCTTTTGGATGAGAATATAACCTTCATAATATTATATTCAAAGGAAATTCAATTTTATCACACTTTTGTTTTTAACAAGAGAAATATTTTTAATATGGTATTATATAAAGGATATATTCAACTATAAATAGTATTTAGAAATCTAAAATTATTATATACATCATGTTAATTTATTTATAATTTTTTGTGATAATATAATTACTTTAAATTGTGACACTATAATGATTTAGTAATTGTTTAGTTAATGGAATAATCAAATAAATGATATTAAAAATATTAAAATAAATATAATGAGATATAATTAATTTAAAAAATGAATTTTATAGATGAATTTTACATTTTATTTATGATTTAAAAGAGTTTTTTGAATATATCATGTTATTATGATATTTTTAAAAAAGTCAAGTAATGAATAATGTCAAAATTGACATTAATAATATTTTAAAATAAATAATATTTTATTAAATGATATAAAATTCATAAAAATTATTTGGATAAGTATAAAAATGTCAAAAATTACTCTTTTATTGGTCTTTTGGTATTTTATAGTGATTATATTAACTCTCAAAGTGTAAATTACATTATATCACGGTAAGAATTAAAAAGATTAAATAAGGGTTAAAACCTAAAATATAAGGATTGAAAATTATTCAAAACATATATAATTTTTATTGTATGAATTTATTTTTACCCATAATCATCCTATATTCAAAATAACTAAATTTGGATCCATTTTTAATTAAAAAATAATTTATATTAATTTAATGTTATGAAAAATTCCAAGAGTGCCCCTCACCTCTCCTATAAAAGGAACCCATTATTCTCAATTCAATACAATTAAAAACAATTTTTTTTGGAAAATATCTGAAAAATACCTTACTATAACCCCTAACCACATTACAGAGCTCTTAGTTTAGGCATAAAACTCACCTTAGAGGTGTTAAGGTGTTAATCAAAGGAGATCGTCCAAAGAAGAGGTATCGTTTTTAATTAAGTGTTTCAATTTTATTTCTTCTTCCAATTCCTTAAAATCTTATTAAACCATGATGAAATAATAAATCTAGTATATTAAATATAATTATATTTTATTATGTTTATATCATCACCTAAATCCATCTCCACTTTCATAAAATGGGAAAATAATTAATTGTTCGTGTATATGACAAACTACTACCTCACGAACCGATATAATTCATTTTTCATCACCGTCTCTCAAGACTGGTTATAATGATAGAATTAATTTTTATATATCACATTAATGATATATTTATCATTATTAAATAAAAATATATAATTTATATTCTTACCTTTCCATGGACACAAAAATGATAACGTCATTCGTGTGTACGTGTGAACTATCACCTACACAAAGTGATATGATTTGTTTTTCATCAACACATCACATGGATGATATATATAAGTATATTTAAATTATAAATGTGATATTTATGAAATTATGATAATTTTGGAAATATAAAATAATGACTAACTTCTTTCCATAATGATAATAGAAAAGTGGAATCACTACTCATGCGTATGTACGACTACCGTGTTCATGATTATAACATAGTTCATTTTTCATAAACAAACATAATGGTTTGATTTAAAAGTATAATTGATGTATAAAAGTGATTATTATTTCATGAATTTTATTCTAGAGATGATGGAATTATGATAACCTTGACTATTGACATCATACCAAAGTCATTTTGGAATTAAATGTCGAATATCGTCGAAAAGTCCAATGAGAACATAAATAATTAAGAAATTTTTATAATGTGTAAATAAGTGATATAGAAGGAATAATAAAGTTCAAAAATTTTATAAAATAAGTAAATAATTAACCTAATTTTATTATTATGGAAGATAAAGAACATACGTGATGAGTTGGACTCAAGGTAAGGGACCTTTTAACTAAATAAACCATATTTTAAATGTTTTAAAGATTTAATCTCTAAATATTTCTCTTTCAATCACATGTTTTTAAAATGATATTTATGAATGTATTAATATGTAAATAAATGTTTTAAAATGGTTATTTTCTAATTTCTATCAAATTTTTTCAAAAAGGAACCTTTTTAAGGTTCTATGTAAAGAACTTTCTTTTAAAAATCATCTTTTAAAGATTTTCTTTCCTCTCATTTTACAAGGGTAAAAAGAAATATTTTTCTAAATATAAAGCATGAATATAATTTCTCGATTTCATAATAGTTTAATTATTTAATGTTTCCTTTAAATTTTTTTTATAGTTAATTCCAAATAAAGTGTTTTCTTTATTATGTGTGCAGTTATTAGATTTCAAAAGTGTTTTTTACATGAAAAGGATATTTTGATATATAAAAGTGTTTTACGCATGGGTATAAAATATTTTTAAAATATTTTATTAAATATTTGGTCTTTTTAAATTATATTATAAGGGTTGATCCCCATTATAGCTCACAGGTGAACCTGATATAGCTTATATGAAGGGTTGATTCCCATTATAGCACATAAAAAATAGGTGAACCCGATAAAGCTTATACAAATGGTGATCCCCATTATAGCTCTACAATGCATTGGGTATTCCAGAGATAAAAGTTTACCATATTGTTATTCCATTTGAAAGGGTTAATTTAATATTGATATGGTAATTATGTCCCAAGGCACCAATGTGAATTTTCAATGTTTGCTAATGAGTTTTTAAGAAAAGGTTTCTAGTGGATTTTTATGTCTTCACTCGACTAACGATTTTATTTCTTTATGTCCCATATCAAGATTTTTTTTTCTTATACCACATTTAATTTTTTTATAGGTATTAATAATGGTAAGGACAAATAATATGTCATGATTAAATTATTAAATATGTATCTGAAAAGAAATAATGTTTTATTTTAAAAGTGTTTCATTTGGTGGAAAAATTAATACTAATTATAATTTTCCACTTTTAATGTATGGGTTTAATATGTAATAGTTTGTACTAATTCTATAAAACTCTAGAACTTAAATAAATTTGGGAAAATAATCTCAAATCTAGTTTTAAAATAACTGGAATAAGTTATGTTTAAGGCTAGGTCCTTACAGTTGGTATCATAATAGGGTTTAGACAACTTTGGAGATTAGGATGTTTTATTAAGAGTTAATAATATTATCATGACTTTATAATTTTAAGGTTGAACATAAGTTAAATGTTTGAGTAACTCATATTGAGGCTTTAAGTTATGAAATTTAAAGGTGATTAATGGTATTTTTAGAGACATTTATATTTGAGGTAATTATGGGTTATTACTTTTGGGATGCAAAATGAAAGGTATGAGATAAAATTTGAGGTTAAAAAATATTATGTTTATTTTTGACGACTTTATCATATTTTAGGAATGTTATTATAATTATATAGTTTTAGAAAAAGGAAAACCTATAGGATGGGTGAAAACCCATCGCATCCAGCAAGGCCATGAGAATCAAACCCACAACCAAAGGGCGACAAGGGTGTATCACCTACCACTATAATACATAAAGTCTTAGTTAGTATGAATTTTCATTTTTAGTTAAATGATTCTATGGATGAAGAATAAGTTGATTTCAGGTGTAAATTTTTTTTCTTGTTGGAAAAATTATTTGGTGATTAAGTGATGAATGTTATTTCAGAAGATGTTCACTATTTTAGGAATCCTATATGATCAAGGTAAATAAAATACTATGGTATTTTATTTAGATAATAAAGGTTGAATAATATTTTGGAAGAATCTATGATTTAATTGCAGACTTATGGTGATTTAGTTTATTTATGGAAATGATTAAGCTATCTTGGAAAATATGTGATTAGGGCAATTAATTTTTGGTATGAGACATTAAGAGTGATTGAGGTTATTTGGAGATAATTATTAAAATTTATCTTGGAAGATCATGTGATCAAATCCTTATGATATTTGGGTTTTAATATTAGAATATAATATATATTTTAGGAATTTTAAGGATAATTTAATGATCTATATTGAACTTTGGGTATCACTATTGAATTTTAGATATTGAAATGGTTTTTCATCATATAGAGGTTTATTATTTTTAAAGAATTGTCTTATATTATCCTATGAATATTGTTTTTGATTAATGTTTCAAGATAGGATAAATATATAGTTAATATTTTTTGGATTATGTGAGACTCTATAAGTTGATTCTAGTGCTTCAGGCGTGAAAAATTCATCTTGAATACTCATCGTTATGAGAAAAAATGAGTTTGCGGTGGAGATTGATAAAAGGATGAAACTATACTTTTCAAGTAAGTATAATTATTTATGATCTTAGTCTAGGAAGTAAATTAATTCCATATCTCTATGAAAATGATCTTAAAATAAAAATGTTATCCATTTACTTTTCTTACTAAGAAATCAATGGCCTTTTAACCCATTAAAAATTTATAGTTTTGTGATTCTTAAATTTATCATGAACTTGATTCTCTATCACTCTACATTATAACTTGATAGTTAGTTTTTCTTCCATATCCATGTTTCACTACATGGAACCATCCTATTTGTTCTTAAGTGACATTTGTACTTTTCTTTCTTTATTTTAAAGTGGAAGTTTCATTTATCCTTTTTCTAAGGCAGGTTTTCCAAAAAGGTAATTTGAAAATTTTATAACACCCCAATATTTAAATGATATATATATTTTAAATAATTTAATTTCTGTATGACTTTTTCTATGCAACACCATCTTACCATGTGTTACATGCAACACTGAGCTTTTATGAAACATTATTTTATTATTATACTTATTTTAACAAGACAATTATAACCTAGCCATTAGAATGGAAGGTATGAACAAGATTAAATGAATTATAAATTTATAGTTTACACATGTACATATAATTATTTGACCAATTAATTATAAATTAATGTAAAACCCTTTTTTAAAATAAAAGGGAATGTTTTTTTGAAAAACTATGCATAAGTGTGTTTTATACCAATAAATAAAAAAATAACTCATGTTAGATTATATTAATTAAATACACACACAAAAATATATATAATATATTAAATCTAATTTTTAGCATCCATATCATGTGTTTTATAGATAGGATATAAGAACAAATCTGATTTTATGTATACAAGAAGTATTTTTATAAAAAGTTATTTTTTACACCTTTTGATGGCACACTTGTTTTAAAACTAAAGTTTGAAACTTTTATAAGTTATATTTTAAAAAATAAACATCTTATTTTAAATTGGGATATTAAAATTTACTTTGGTTTAATTTTTAGTATTTTTCTGATCAATTTCAGGTTTGGATGAATAGTAAAAAAATACTGAATTTTAGTTGAAAACATATTTTTCATCAAGATAATTTGTAGTGTAAAATTATATTTTTGATTGATTTTAAAGTATAATTAGATTAATTTTTTATCATTTAATCCAATCTAGTTCATTAGAATCAATTTTATATTAAATTTAGATATAAAAAACATTCCAAACTTTTGAATATTTTACTTTAAAAACCCATTGTTTCGTTTTGACTGTGGAATTAATTGTTAATTATTTTCTGAAAATTCTATGAATTAAATTTGGAATAAATTGATTTCATATTTGAAATTATAATGTCCAAATTTATTAAATAGGCCCCTTTTATTTTTGTACAATATGAATAGTAACTTTAGTAATTTTTATTACTCCGGTTAAGGATAAATTGGGTAAATTGAGGGTAAAAATAATATTATAAATATTATAAAACTACCCTTACACTTTTACAAATGTTATTGGATGAATTTAATTTTACCCTTAACACATAAGGATTGAAATTTAATAGTTTAATGGACACTTGTCTATGAAAATGACTTTGATATTATTAAAATAAAAAAGAGTGAAAAAATGTTGCACTCTTACTTTTAATAAGTATAATATTTTTAATATGTGGTTAAATATAAGATATGATCGACTATGTATATTCTTCTGAAATCTAAGATGTTTAACTACATCATGGAATTTTATTTTTAATTTTTAGTGAAAGAATAATTATCATAAATAATTACACAATGATGATGTAGTAATTATTCAATTAATGAAAAAATCAATTAAATGATATTTAACTGAATTGTTCTGATGTTATATTGATGCATTTATTTCTTTAAGGTTAATGTAATTAATATTGTCAAAATTGACACTAATGATATTTTATAAAAATAGCATTTTATTAAATTAGTTAAAAATCATAAAAATCCTAAATAAGGGAAAAGGGAATAAATTATGGTTGAAAATATCATAAATTAACCATTTATGGTTCAATTTACACCTTATAAGTAAAATTATCCACCTTTTAATATTGAAAATTTTGTTACTGTAGTTAAAATTAAAATAGGTTAACTAAGGGTTAATCAAAATGATAAGGTTAAAAATAATATCAAAACTTGTATAAAATCTATTGTATGATGATATTACAACCCTATATCATCTTATTTTTTAATTAATTTCATTTTTGAGGTATTTGGATTGAGATTTAATTTATTATAAATTAATATTTTTGGAGATTCCAAAAGTGCCCCTCACCTTCACTATAAAAGGATACCTCCTCCCTCATCTCATTTCACCACTTTGAGTCTTCTAGATCAACCAAAAACTGCCAAATTATCTTCTCCACTTACATATACACATTCTAGAGGTTTTGGTCTTTCCAAAGGACTAACTCTAGAGTCCTTTGGAGGAGATCTAAAGGATCCATTTTGAAGAATAAGTAATCGCTCTAACGAATCACCCTCTTTTTCTACTCTTCTATACCTACTATAAATATATGATATAAATAAAAAAATAATAAATTCATAATCCTAAATATGATTAAATGTTACCATGGTTATCAAAACACAATTATACATCTCTTTTCCCATCGAACAAGAAGTGAATGTATCACTCGTGTGTACGTATGGCTTACCATCTCCACATAGCGATACAATTCATTTTCAATCACTATATTTTATGAGTGGAAATTATGATGGGTTTAATGTTTATATATTTTATTTATGACATAATTATACTTATATAATGATAATATCATATCTACCTTTTTACTATCTAATCTTTTGGAAAATGATAATGTCCCTCATGCATATGTATGATTTACCATCTCCATGATGCGATGTGATTATTTTTTCATCTATATTTCACATGGATGGTAATAAGGATTAATTTTATGAATATATATTATATATATAACATAAAACTAATTTTTTAATTATAATATATCATATACCATTCTTTCTTTTAACATGATAATAAAATGAAAACAACGTTCATGCGTACGTACGACATACCGTCTCCATGAACGGTGTATTTCATTTTCTACCTCTAACTTTTATGAATCACCATGAATAAATATTATATATATATATATATTTATATATCATAGTTATCATTCTGTAGATGATGAAATCATGATATATGTAATAGTAAAAAGGATAACAAGTCAAAACATGTATGAAAACCAAAATGACTATTACCCAAAACATAACTTTAATATGGAATTGTTAATAAGAAAGGAATATAAAGTCATAAGTAAATTATATATGGTATTATATATATGAATATGGTTATTCATTAGATATATAATAAAATTATATTTATTATACAGGAGGTTTTAATGTATATTATGGAAGTCAATACTTAAGGTAGAGGAATTTTGTCTCGCTTTTATTTCTTTGGGACACATTCCTTATACACTACTTATTTATTATGTGTGGTGTATATAATACCCATAAATATATTTTATGAGTCTTATCCTGAATATTATGGTGTTTTAATATCCATATAATTTCCTTTTTTCGATGAGGCATACAGTTCTACTGATTATAGAGTTGTAAGGGTTTATTTCACAATCCCACCAACATTCAGGATTGTTTTGTTTTAAATATCCATTGGGAAATATTTATATTACACGTCGATTTTTTATAAAAATATTTTAAAAAGTTTTTTTATATTCTCCTATGGATATTTAAATTTATCTTTAACCATGTTTTACTTTTTTACTAAATGGTTAGAAAGGAATATTTTTTATCATTTTCCAAACAAGGTACTTTGTGACTTTTCTGGTAAAAGTAAAAAAGAAATGTTTTTTAAATTATATGACATGAATTTAATTTTCCACCATAATGAAGACTTAATGACTTGAAGGTTACCTTATAATATTATAAGGTTATTTCTAGATAAAATGGTTTCCTAAAAAAATTCACGACTCTTTAAAAAAATGATTTCATAAAGGAAATGATATTTTCCTCAGGAATTATTTCAAGTAATGTTTCAAAAATAATTTTCCATATAAGATGAAATTATATGATTTTACTTATGATTTTATGGGGATATGACCCAAGTATACCATTATTATTATTTCTTTTAATGGTTTATTTTTATTTTGGCATGATATTTATGAAACCTATTTCTTTTCCATGTGTTAGGTTATGATGAAGTGTTTATGAAACTCATTTATTTACATGGGTTTTGATGTGATAAATGATTTATGGTCCTATGGAACACATTTTTATAGTTTTTATTAAGTTATGGGAGGGACCAATATGTCCATCCAATGCATTGGGTAATGAATTATATCACATGAGATAGTTAATGGAAACAAGTTGATGTGCTTGATCTGTGATGAGAAAAAAGTCTATATGCTTGATCTGTTAAAGGAAATAGGTGGTAAGGTCTGATATGAGATTCTTGGTAGTTAACCTTGAAATATGAATTTTTTTATATACTTATAATGATTCAAAACACATTTAGGACTTGAATATTTTATTCAATAATGAGTTATGATTAAGTTTCGTTCTTATGGTTCATGTTATTGTTTTATGCCAAACCTCATGTCTATGATCCATGATAGGTTGGGTATAAAATTTGTATGTTATTATCATGATCACATACCCATATTTATTATATTATTCTTTTATAAGATAATAAATTGATATCTTCTATTTTTACCCTTATTGAGAATTTGATCTCAACCTTTCCTTATGTTTACTTTCTATATGTTATGAAGAAAAGTTTTAAGTAGGGGTAATAAAAGAGAAGATCTTTATGGGAAACATTGAAGATCTTTTAACAAATTAGAAGTTTGTGTTCCAAGTTTCCAAAGGAACTTAACTATTACGGTCCTCAACCACGTTTTTTTATAGTGCAATGAATATTCATATAAAAATATTTAATATCCATGTATGAAAATCTTGGGTTATTATATTTGGTATCAGAGAAAAGGTTTAGTCAACCTTTAGAAACTAGGAAGATAAAACTTTAGTGATACCACTAGAGATATTTCTAAGGATATTTATAGGGATTTATCTTAGGATAAGTATAAGTATAGGTTAAAATCATAGTGTTTTAGTAACAATCATGAATAAACTAAGATTAAACCTAAGGCATCATAGATTGGAATTTTATAAGTGATTTACCTTGATTATTTGGTTATACCACTATGATTAGTGTTGTTCACACTATGTTTTTTGGTTTTATTAAGTGGATGGAAACCAAAGGAACCATGTTAATGATGAATGTGATGGGTAATTAAATGATTATACTTCTGAGAAATTAAATTTTATGGGGGGAGGAATAAAAAATATTTTTACTATACTCACACAACTTTCTCAATCTATGAATCATGTTAGACTACAAAATGAGAAAAGAAGGGAAACAAATTATATTAAGTCCTTCATGAGGTAGTGTCCACCTTCTTTCAGTGGGTCTTCTAATCCACTAGTGGCTGAGTAAAGGATCAGTACCACTGAAAATATATTTTCAGTTCTCCAATGTTCAGAACATGAGAAAGTCATTTTGGCTATCTATTATTTGGAAGGTGAAGCAGATCAATGGTAGAATATCATCAAGAATATGAGGCAACAAGATAAAATTGAATCCATAGAATGGGATGATTTCAAGAACTTTTTTTTTCAATAAGTACTTTCCTCATATTCTTCATACAAAAATGGAAAAGGGATACCTTGAGTTATAATAAAAGGATGATGAATCTATTGGAACTTATGAAGAAAATTCTACAAGACTTGTGGGGTATACTTCTGGAATTATTGTCCAACTTGAAAGTAATATTGACCGATTCTTTAGTGGATTAAGACCAAGTCTCCGAAGGGCATTATCCATAAGAGACTTTGGTAGCTATGAATAAATTGTTCGATTTTATTTTAAGGTGGAAATGGAAATTGGAGATACCCACCATTCCCATGATTTTGGTAAGAAAAGAAATATCAAGGATTATGAAAAATTGAATAAATCACTTGTTGGAATGAAATTCCAACCATCTATATGCCAATAATGTAGGAATAAATATAAAGGGGAGTGTTTGAACAAAACTGGGGGGCTCTTTAAATGTGGGAAGGTAGGACATGAATCTCATGAATGTAGAAAGACGATGAATAGGTTGGTTAATGAAATTGAGGAAAAGAGGATTCCAACTAACAAACCAACCACACTTTAGTGCATTAAGTGTAAATAAAATGAGAATTATGCTAACCAGTTCCAAAATTTGAAGGTTAACGAAAATGATCGACATCAGCAACCTCATAAATCCAAAGATGAAGGTAAATCTCATGCGATCACTATTGGTGATGTAGAGCATGACAACGAATTGGTAGAATGATTGAGTGTTTATGTAATGAAATTCAAGAATAATATTGTAGAATTACTTTTATGATATTATGGAATAATGAAATATCTAAGTATTGGTTCACTGTAATTTTTTCTTTATGTATTTAAGAGCATATGCTGAATGGTAATGGTGACCTTGAAAAGTTATTGAGGTGGTAAGGTGATATTAAAAGGTAAGTATAACCCTTTATATATGCATGATGTTGGTATAGTAAAATAAAGAGATGTTTGATTGTGATAAAATAAATGGGATAATATTGTTGACCTTGGGACTGATAATATGACAAGATGGTTTATGATGTCATGGATTATGTTTATAGAGTTTTTGGATTTATGGTATGAGGAAAGAGTTTATTTTTGAAATAATTTATGTTTTCAATAAGGTTTTATGACAATTTAGGTTATTACCATATTTTAAGAGAATATATGATAATGGTTTTCACATGTCTGGTGTGTGATAATTAAGAGATAAATAAAGGTGTTTGGGGGATTAATGATAAGTGTATTTTTTAAAGTTAGTTACCTTCTTTCGAAACTTTTTTAATTTAATCTTTTATAAGTATCATAAAGGTAACCATTTTTGATTTTTTTTATATTGAAATATGTAAGAACCTGGACCCTCCTTTTCAGGTATGTTTTTCTTCTTCTTAGAGTTTTTGAGAAAAGAGGAGTTTCTGGAAATTTTTGAAGTACACACCGTGTAATTTATGAGTACACGTCGTGTACTTGGTTACCACGGGTAGCCGTGTGCTGGCCGTGTAGCAGCCTTGCACACGACCAGGTGTGATGACCTGGAGGCTACCTAATGCAGAGTATGGAACCAGAAAGTACACGCCATGTACTCCAAAAGTACATGCTGTGTATTTTGTTTTTTCCATTAAACACACCGGGGTCGCGTCTGACAGACAGAACTCACTTCTTTTAGGTTTCGTTCATCCAAGAGCGCCGAGAAGTTTTAGATCTTTGATGAGCCCCAAAGCCTCTATCTTTCCTCTGATTCGAACATAGTTGATTGCGTTGGAATCACATCGGTGAGTTCTCTCTTCTTCTTGAGCCCTATTTTCCAATTCCTCTTCTTTTTTAAGTTATCGTGGGTTGAACATTTTAGACGTTTTCTTAGATCTACAATTTTCTAAGGAGATTCAAGCTTCTTGGTTCAAGTATATTGATATCCTAACCCCAAAATAGGTGGTTTGTGCCTTTATTTTGAAAATCTTTGAGTTTTATGTGCAAATTCTACCAATACCCTTGAATGAGGTGTTATGTGTTTACCGTTTTGGCCCTATTGTTTCACTAATATGCTGGTATACCTGAGTAGATGATTGTTTATTATGAATAGGGTAGATTTTTGTGGTTTGGATGTATTTCCCATGCTTGTTTTTCCTATTATGACCTTTGGGTTTTGTTTTTCTGTTGGGCTGCTGTTTACTTTCCCATGCCTAGTATTGTAAGATGGTGTGACTGTTTCTCTGTTATCCTGTTGTGCTGTAGAATGATATCCAAGTAGTTTTTGTGGTTGACCTTGTCTGTTATGCACTGCTACACTTGCTTGACTTACACAGGGTCGAGAGAATCTGGTGTATATACCATAGGGAGAATGGATGATGAGGGCTTCTCCAGAGTGTCTTTATAATTTACGATGCGAGACCACATGGGGAATTGACGTTGAGTGCTTCCCCAGAGAGTCTGTAGTTCCTCGACATGGGCCATAGGGGTAATGAGACGTTGAGTGCTTCCCCATAGTGCCTTTAGTACCAATACAAGACTATAGGGGGAATTGACAGTGAGTGCTTCCTCAGAGAGTCTATGATTAAGATAAAACAGAGGGGTTAGACTGAGTGTACTGCCTAGAGGGTTGCTTGTCTTGTTAGGTAGGACCAGAGGGGATAATATGTGAGTACTTCCCAGAGGGTTACCTTGTGTTTAGCTGATTTCTTGTGCTTCTAGGTAGGACCAGAGGGTATAGGCTATGAGTACTTCTCATAGGGTTACCTGTTGTGTTTACTTGCTTTTATTAGCTATTACATGTTGTGTAGTGACTTGAATGATTTGAAATTGTGGATTTTTTACTACTTAGTACTTTCCTGTTTACTTCTTTCTATACTTTTACCTTCCATATACTCACTGAATATTAGGAACAGATCTTCGGGTGGTTGCCTACTGGGATTTATTCTCTCACCCTGTTTGGGTCATGCTTTTGGGCCCAAAAAGATTATATTGTTGCAGGTATAGATATGAGAAAGAGCCCTTCTACTTCAGGTACTTGACTTGTTATGGAGCTGGAGAGAATGGGATGAAGCTATGGCTTGTGATGCTGATGAGTTTATCTACTTTCTTTTGCACTTGGGTTTTTCACTGTTTTATTCTAGCATTGTGACTTGTTTGGCTATTTTCCTAGACATATGTATCATGCATCATTTCATATATATATGTGCTCTAGTTGTTTAGTATTTCAGTCTTCCACTGTTTACTGTTGTTGGATATTTACTTCTTCCACTATTGTATGTGTTGTTTACTTCTACTGTGTACTCTTCCAATGAGGGAATAGTTTTCCCACTATCACACCCAAGTCCCTCACTTCTAGTCGGCAGCCTCTGGCGTTCGAGGAAATGCGCTTAAGGCCATGTGACCAACTGAGTACGGGGAACCTCTGGGTAGCTTCCAAAACCGGGACGTTTCAAAGTGGTATAAGAGGAATTATTTTCTCTTGATTTACTATTTAGAGCCTTAGCTAGGGATAGGACGGAATATGTACTTGGTAATAAGCTATGTCCGGGATTAGCTAACCTGTGTACAAGGAAAAACCAATCTACCTCATTAAATTGAAAATTTTCTGGTTTTGCAATTATTACAGTTAATCTGATTTTACCTTGAGTGATTCACATGATTTGTGCTATTATTGTTAATGTTATTGAGTTTCTACTTCTGTTGCAACCCAATAAGATGAGGGTATTCCATCTCATGCATCATATAGGCACTTGCTAGAAATCACATTCCATGCATTTTTTCCATGACATCTAAGATGCATTAGTAATTGCATGTTGTTGTGATAGATGATATGTAAAATATGCATGCTGTTATGATAGTTACCTTTATAGAAATACCTTCTATTTGATAGGGTATTGTTTGTATAGATAATTTCTTGAATGAACACCAAAATTTGGTTCTTGAGGTGTTATGGACCCTCATGGACCAGAATTTGGTGGATCATTGCCTTGTTTTCCTTGTTATAACTTGTTTAAGATGCCAAACTTTGATTCGTGGGGAGTATGGGCCCTCACAGATCAGAATTTGGAACTTTCAATGTTCGTTTTAGTGTTTTCTGGGTTCCAGAGTAGTTTCCGAGGCTTACTGTCTAGAAAAACCCAGAATACACATCATGTAATGTTAAGTACATGCCGTGTGTTCTTATGTTTGGGAAGAAACCATTTTTATTAAGTGCACGCCGTGTACTTTATATACACGCTGAGTAATCTCTAAACCATGCCATAGGCCGTGTGGGCAGAGACATGGGATGGGGAAAAATCTGGAGTGAACACGCCGTGTATTGTCCATACACGCCATGTAGTGTCGACCCTGGGCCCACCCGTGTCACTAAAAACATAGGTTGGCCGAGTCGTGTCTAACACATGCCGTGTCTTCCTTGAACATGTCGTGTAGCCTGACCTAGGTACCCGGATGTGTCACGAATAACACGGGTTGGTTTCACCCTTTCTTGTACATGCCATGTATGCCTTGAACATGCCGTGTAGTCTGACCTAGGTACCCGGGCGTGTCACGAACAACACGAGATGGTGTTATCATTTACCATACACGCCATGTCCATATGGAACATGCCGTGTAGTGTGAGATCTTTTTCAGGCCGTGTCATGAACAACACGGGCCAAGTGAAGCTTGTCTAGTACACGCCATGTAGGAATTTTGCGCACGCCTTGTACTCTTGCCTTAGGAGAGCCGTGTTGCTTAGACGTGTAGAAGAACTCAAGCAGGGAAAGAGGATTCAAGTTCAAGTACACGCCATGTGTTAAGACAACACACCATGTGTCTGGGGTGTTACATGACCAGTTTAGGCAGGAGTACACGCCCATGTGAATGACTTCAGGGAACACGCCGTGTAGGAAATGTACACGCCGTGTAGTCATGTTTTGTAAACTTGAATATTTCTTTCTCTTGTTCTCTTCTTACACTTCCTTGTTTCATTCCCTGTTAATCCTAGTCTAAGGTGTGCACTTGAACTTGCAGATTCATGACACCGAGACATCCTCCGGTTGTGCGCCAGTTTCCAGATGGTGATCAGACATCGAACATGGCTGATCAGGGACCACCCACAGATCCTCCAGTTGTTCCAGTCTTGGCACTAGTAGTTATACCTATTACCGGTACTGATGCACAGTTCAGGGAGGGATTTCTGGGGATGATGCATACCTTTCAGGGAGCGCCGCCTCCTACCCCGTCGGTGGCTGATTTGACGCGGGTCTTCCAGCAGCAACATCCTCCCACTTTCTCAGGGGAGGGAGGACCTCAGGCTGCAAAGTAATGGCTAGAATCCATGCTGATGATCTTTGAGCATCTGGAGATGCCTCCAGAGAGGAGGGTCAAGCTCACTACCTACATGATCCGAGACTCCTCCAATAGGTGGTGGGATGTGATCTCATAGGTGGGACGCCAGCAGGTTATGACATGAGATGAGTTTCAGTGCATCTTCTTTGACTACATCTACCCAGAGACCCTGAGGGATGATCGAGCCTGGGAGTTTATGAGCATAGAGCAGGGTACTCTTTCTATTATGGAGTATTCCTCCCACTTTACCAAGCTGCAGTGCTTCATGCCTATTTCTTGAGGTGATCAGTTGTTCATGACAATAAAGTTAGAGGATGGTCTGAGGCATGACATCCGATCACAGGTGAACATCTTTCGGATGACTTCTATCACTTCTATAGTCAACCGAGTGCTGATCATAGAGCACAATATGAGGTATTCTAGAGTTGTGAGCCAGGGCGGCTCAACATCTGGGATTAGTCTTCCTTCTATTGACAGTAGGAAGCGCCACAAGGAGTATTCACGTGGTGATATGAGGAGGCTAGACACTTCTTATATTAGCCAGGTAGTGTGTTAACAGTGCATAAAGAGCAGGAATACGAGGCCACTTTTCCCAAAAGACCTAGTGGAGTGCTGATCTTGAGGAAAGATGGGTCACCTTTAGCACTTATGTCATATCTTCTCTCCAAAAGCTAGTGATATGGGTTCTTCGATGACTCCTCATTCAGGGGCAGCACCACCAGTTCCTCACCAGTCTAGGAATTGGAGATCTTCCGGCCATTTAGGATGAGGTGGAGGTAGTGGAAGTGGTAGCCAATCACCCGGTTTTCAGTGAAATCAGGGAGGATTAGCTTAGAGTGGTCAGGCAGGGTCACAGGGCCATTGTACAGGCTAGAATTTTGCGGTGGAGCAGACCCAGCAGGAGTAGGATCCCAAACCTTATACCGTCCGAGGTACGATCTTAGTAGCCTCAGTTTTAGCTTCTTCTCTTTTTTATACTAGGGCTTCCCATAGCTTAATATATGTTGCTGTTGTGGAGAGACTTGGGATCTTCATATTTTCTTCTGCTGATATTTTGATGCTAGACACTCCGTTGGGGACTAGAATGGCTAGTGTATGTCAGTGCAGAGAGTACCCTCTACAGGTTGGTGGATGTCACTTCTTATGGGACCTCTATGTCTTAGAGATGATAGGATATGATGTCATTCTCGGGATGGACTGGTTAGTTCCATTCTAGGTATTCGTTAACTTTTATCAGCGCATGGTGAGTTTCATATCACCAGAGGGTGGGTTTTTTCTTCATAGGGGTGAGTGGGATGTCCATGCGAGAAGAGTGGGTCCAGAGCATCATGGTATGAGAGGAGTTATAGCCCAGATTTCTAGTCTTTATCTAGATGACCAGGGGACTTCACAGTCAGACTTTCCTCCAGTTCCGGATCATTTTAGAGACATCTTTTTTCAGAGGACTTTTCAGGTTTTCCTCTAAAACGTGAGGTAGACTTATCGATTGATCTTGTGTCAGGAGCAGTACCAGTGTCCATTCCTCCTTACAGGATGGCTACACCTAAGTTGTAGGAGCTCAAGAAGCAGTTGGAGGTGTTGCAGAAAAAGGGTTTCATCCGACCTAGTACTTCTCCTTGGGGTTCGCTTGTCCTGTTTGTGAAGAAGGCAGACGGTACCCTTAGGCTTTGTGTAGACTATCGAAAGTTGAACCGGTTTATAGTCAAGAACCAACATCTCTTACCTAGAATCGATGATCTCTTTGATCAGATTTGAGGAGCCCAGGTGTTCTCGAAGATTTAACTGAGATCCGATTATCATCAGTTGTGCGTTAGAACATCAAATATACCTTTTACAACCTTCAGGAGTAGGTATGGTCTATACGAGTACTTGGTTATGCCATTCAGTCTCACGAACGCGCCTATAGTTTTCATGGCACTAATGAACCGAGTGTTCCATCCATACTTGGATTCCTTCATGGTGGTATTCGTGGATGATATCTTGGTGTACTCTAACACTCTACACAACCATGATACCCATCTTGAGATCATTTTGAGTACATTGAGGGAGCATCAGTTATATGCTAAGCTCTTGAAGTGCCACTTTTGGATGGATCAGATTCACTTCTTGGGTCATGTTATCTCAGAGGAAGGAGTATCAGTAGACCCAGAGAAAGTGAGAGCTGTATTTTTATGGGAGCAGCCAAATAACATCTTTGAGGTGTGGAGTTTTCTAGGGTTGTATAGATACTACATATATTTTATACAGGACTTTTCACGATTAGCAGCACCAATGACAGGTCTGACCAAGAAGGGGGAAAAGTTCTTATGGTCATATTCCTACAATTAAGCCTTTCAGGAGATGAAAGGGGGGTTGAATTCAACACCGATACTAGTCTTTCCAGAGCCAGGCAAGAGTTATACTATTTACTATGATGCTTCAGGTATCGGGCTGGGAGCTGTTCTTATACAGGGAGATGGAGTCGTTGTGTACGGGTCTCGGCAGTTGAGGCCACATGAGAGGAATTACCCGACACACGATCTGGAGTTGGCAGCTGTTGTTCATGCCCTACGCTATTGGAGACATTATCTTCTGGGATAGAACTTTGTGGTTTTCACTGACCACAAAAGTCTCAAGTACATCTTTACTCAACGTGATCTTAATTTGAGACAGCGCAGGTGGGTTGAGTACCTATAGTCCTTCGACTTCGAGCTTGCCTATACGCCTAGGAAAGGAAAAGAAGTGGATGATGCGTTGAGCAGGAGGACTCAAATACAGGTAGTTTGGGAGGCCAGTAGTGAGTGGTAACTTATGTATCTGTTCTCTAAGATGCATTTGGAGGTGCATGATAGACATGAGTAGACTTTTCTTTCTTCTATAGCTGTTACCTCTACTCTTCTTGATCGAGTTCGAATGAGGAAACTATCAGATTCTAAAGGCCTAGTCCTAAGGGAGAGTGTTTCAGGAGAGGAATCTATTCCTGGATGAACCATAGGTGAGGATGAGATCTTGTGTTTCCAGGGGCGCGTATGGGTGCCAACAGACATACGCGAGGAGCTAATGCGGGATTTTCATTCCTCAGTTTGGGCAGTTCATCCTGGCATCACCAAAATGTATCGTGATCTACACCTTCAGTATTAGTGGATAGGTATGAAGAGGGCCATTATTGGTTGCTTCAAGAGGTGTTTTACTTGTCAGCAGGTGAAGGTAGAGCATCAGCAACCAGCAAGACTTTTATAGTAGTTACCCATTCCCGAGTGGAAGTGGAATGATGTCGTGATGGACTTCGTGACTGGTTTGCCGAAGTTTCCTTGAGGGAATGATGCTGTTTGGGTTTTCATTGACAGACTCATGAAGGTTGCTCACTTCTTTCCGATCAAGGAGACCTTCATTGTTGATAAGCTGGGATGATTGTACATTTGTGAGATTGTACGTCTACATGGAGTTCCACACTCTATTGTTTCAGACAGAGATGCACGTTTTAATTCTCGGTTCTAACAGGGGCTTCATAAGGCTTTATGTACACATGTACTTTTGAGTATAACTTACCATCCCCAAACAGATGTTCAGTCTGAGCACACAAATCAGGTTATTGAGGACGTGCTCCTAGCATGCATTCTGAATTTTGGAGGTTCTTGGGAGAAGCATATACCTCTTGTGGAGTTTTCCTACAATAATAGTTTTCAAGCAACTATTCAGATGGCACCTTATGAGGCTTTGTATGGTAGTCCATTCGGATCACCCTTATGTTGGCTAGAGGCAGGAGAGGAAGATTTGCTGGGACCTCGCCTTGTTCAGGAGACCTCAGAGTAGATAGAGTTGATTCAGAAGAGGATGACTACTGCACAGTATCAAAATAAGTCTTATGCTGATCAGTGGAGACAACCTCTAGAGTTTTAGGCTGGGGATAAGGTTTTCCAGTGTGTCACACCGAGGTTGGGAAGCAAGAGGATTCAGAGACAGGGTAAGCTTTCACCGAGGTATGTCCGTCCATTTGAGGTGTTGGAGAGAGTTGGGACGGTTGCCTACTGGCTGCAGTTACCTTAGAGGTACCAGGCTATGCATGATGTCTTCCACATTTCTCAGCTTCAACATTACTTTTTTGACCTGTGAGGAGGTTGAGCTCGAAATGGATGCATCATTTGAAGAGAATCCTATCTGGATTGTGGATTGTAGTACAAAGGTTCTCTGTGGCCGGTCTGTTCCTCTGGTACGAGTGCTATGGCAACACTGGAGGGTACAGGATGAGACTTGGGAGAGGGAGGCTGATGTAATAGCTCAGTGGCTGGAACTATTCAAGGTTTCTTGTTTTACGCCATGCTAGGGAAATTGGGGATGAATTTCTTTAAGGGGAAAAGTTTATAAGAACCTGGAACCTCCTTTTCAGGTATATTTTTCTTCTTCCTGGAGTTTTTGAGAAAAAGGAGTTTCTAGAAATTTTTGAAGTATATGCCGTGTACTTTATAAGTACACACCATGTACTTTATAAGTACACGCCGTGTACTCGGTTACCATGGGTAGCCGTGTGCTGGTCGTGTAGCAGCCTTGCACACGACCATGTGTGATGACCTAGAGGCCACCTAATGCAGAGTACGGAAACAGTAAGTACATGCTGTGTATTTTGTTTTTTCATTAAACACATCGGGGTTACTTCTGGTGGACATAACTCACTTCTTTTAGGTTCCATTCATCTGAGAGCACCGAGAAGCTCTGGATCTTCGACGAGCCTCCGAGCCTTCGTCCGTCCTCTGATTCGAACACTGTTTATTGCGTTGGAATCACATCAGTGAGTTATCTCTTCTGCTTGAGCCTTGTTTTCCAATTCCTCTTCTTTTACATGTTATCATGGGTTTAATGTTTTAGACTTTTTCTTAGATCTATGAATTTCTAAGGAGATTCAAGATTTTTGGTTCAAGTATATTGATCTCCTAACCCTTAGGTAGGTGTTTTGTGACTTTCTGTTGAAATTCTTTGAGTTTTATGTGAAAATTCAACCAATACCCTTGAATGGGGTATTGTGTGTTTACCATTTTGTCCCTATTGTTTCACTACTATGATGGTATGCCTGAGTAGATGATTGTTTATTGTGAATAGGGTGGATTGTTATGCTTTGGATGTACTTCCCATGCTTTTTTTTCCTATTATGACCTTTGGGTTTTGTTTTCCTTTTAGGCTGTTGTTTACTTTCCCATTACTAGTATTATAGGATGGTGTGACTATTGCTCTGTTATCCTATTGTGCTATAGAATGCTAGCCAAGTAGTTCTTGAGGTTGAACTTGGATGTTACATGCTGCTACACTTTCTTGACTTACACAGGGCCGAGAGAACCTAGTGTATAGACCATAGGGAGAATGGATGATGAGGGCTTCTCCAGAGTGTCTTTATAATTTACGATGTGAGACCACAAGGGGAATTGACGTTGAGTGCTTTCCCAGAGAGTCTATAGTTCCTCAACGTGGGCCACAGGGGGAATGAGACGTTGAGTGATTCCCTAGAGCACCTTTAGTACCGATACGAGACTATAGGGAGAATTGACAGTGAGTGCTTCCTCAGAGAGTCTATTATTAAGTTGAACCAAAGGGGTTAGAATAAGTGTAATACCTAGAGGGTTGCTTGTCTTGGAGAGCATGGGACCAAGATATGGCTTGAGATGCTGAGGAGTTTATCTGATTTCTTTTGCACTTGGGTTTTGCACTGTTGTATTCTAGAATTGTGACTTGTTTGGCTATTTTGCTAGACATATGTATAATGCATCATTTCATATATATATGTGCTTCGGTTGTTTAGTATTTCAGTCTTCCATTGTTTAATGTTGTTGGATATTTACTACTTCTTCTATTGTATGTGTTGTTTACTTCCACTGTGTACTCTTCCAATGAGGGCATAGTTTCCCCAATATCACACCCAAGGTCCTCGCTTCAAGTCAGCAGCCTCTGGCATTTGGGGAAATGCGCTTGAGGCCATGTGACCAACTGGGCACGGGGCGCCTCTGGGTGGCTTCCGGAACAGGGACGTTACAAAATATGGATGAGGTTTTAGAGATTGTCTCTCCATATGAGGATTTATGCATATTGGATAACTTATGTTGTGATGTTAACTAAAGATATATGAAATGACCTATCATTCTATTTATGGATCTCATGGTTTACTAATGATTCATGAATTAAAAATTTACCTTTATTTCTTATAATAAGAGATGAAGTGAAAATTGATCAAGGCATAAAAAAGGATGAGATTATACTTATGAAATGTAATTAAATCAAGTAAATATTTCTTCTCATGAAAATTATTAAAATCTTGGGAAAGGATCTTGAAATTAAAAAAAATGTTATCCCAATACCTTCTTTTCTAATGAATCAAATGGTCTCTTAAATCATCTCAAATTTATGGCTTTTTGATTGTTAACTTTCTACTGACCATGTTCTCTACCACTCTCCATCAAAACTTGAGAGTTGGATTTCTCTTCCATGTCAATGTTTTCACTTTCCAACTATTTTATCCTATATATAAACCTAATTATGAGATACTTTGAGTAATTATTATGTTTCCAAACTTCTTTTTTTAAAGGGAGTTTTAGTATTCATTTTTATGATGTGGGTTTCTATGAAAGAAACTTTCAAGTATTAAGCCTTTGAAAACCCAGATGAATTTCAAGGGAGAAATTCATTTAAAAGGGTGTATAATGTAACACCCCAATATTTTTATGAGATATTTTTTTTGAATAATTTAATTTCTTGACGTCTTGTTCTATGCACAACACTGGCTTAGCTTGCGTTACATGCAACACTGAGCTTATACGAAACATAATTTTATTATTATACTTATTTAAACAAGAAAATTATAACATAACTATTAGAATATTAGATATGAATATAATTAATTGAATTATTAAATTATGGTTTACAAAAGTATATATAATTATTTTATTGATTAATTATAAATGAATGTAAAAACACTTTTTTAAAATAAAAGGAAATATTTTTTCGAAAAACTATGTACAAGTGTGTTTTGTACAAATAAATAAAAAAATCACCCATTTTGGATTATATTAATGAAATATATATATATATATATATAATTAAATATATTTTTTAACATTCATCTTATGTGTTTTCTAGACAGGATATAAGAACAAATCCAATTTTAACTATAAAAGAAGTATTTTTTTTAAAAAGGCAGTTTTTCCACCTTTTGATGGTGCACTTATTTTAAAAATAAAATTTGATACTTTTATAAGTTCTATTTGAAAAAATATACTTATTATTTAAAATAGTTATATCAAAATTTACTTTGGTTGAATTTTTGGTATTTTTCTGATAAGTTTCATGTTTTGATGAATAGTGAAAAAATACTGAATTTTAATTGAAAACAACTTTCTCATAGAAATAATTTATAGAGTTAAATTATATTTTTGATTGATTTTAAAGTATAATTAGATTAATTTTTTATCTTTTAATCCAATTTAGTTCATTGGAATCAATTTTACATTGAATTTGGATATAAAAAACATTCCAAACTTTTGAACGTTTTACTTTAAAAACCCATTGTTTCATCCCATCTACAAAATTAATTTTTAATTAATTTATGAAAATTATATAAATTTAATTTGTAATAATAGATTTTAAATTTTTAATCATAAGGTTTAAATTTATTAAATATCCCCTTTTAATTTTGGATAATATGAATAGAAACTTTAGTATTTTTTTTACCTCGGTTAAGGATAAATCAAGTAAATTGAGGGTAAACATAATATTATAAATATCAGAAAACTACCCTAAAACTTGGCCAAATGTTATTGGATGAATTTAATTTGATCCTTAACACATAAGAATCAAAATTAAACAATTTAATGGACACTTGTCCATGAAAATGACTTGGATATTATTAAAATAAAAGAGAGTGACAAAATGTCTCACTCTTACTTTTAATAAGTATAATATTTTTAATATGTAGTTAAATAAAAGATATACTTGACTATGTATATTCTTCTAAAATATAAGAGGTTTAACTAAAACATGTAATTTTATTTTTAATTTTTAGTAAATGAATATTTATCATAAATAATTACACAATGATGATGCTGTAATTATTCAATTAATGAAATAATCAATTAAATAATATTTAAATGAATTGGTTCAAAGTTAGCTTACGGTATTGGTTTTATTAAGGTCAATGTAATGAATAGTGTCAAAATTGATACTAATGATATGTTATGAAAATAATATTTCATTAAATTAGTTAAATATCATAAAAATCCTAAATATAGACAAATAAAATAAAGTATGGTCTAAAATATCATAAATTGACCATTTAGGATTCAATTTACACCTTATAAGTAAAAATATCCACATTTTAATATTGAATTATTTTTCACCACAGTTAAAATTAAAATAGGTTAACTAAGGGTTAATAAAAATGATAAGGTTAAAAATAATACCAAAACTTGTCTAAAATATATTGGATGATGAGAATACAACCCTATATCATATTATCTTTGAATAAATTTCCGTTTGGAAGTATTTGGATTGATATTGAATTTATTATAAATTAATATTTTTGGATATTCCAAAAGTTCTCATCAACTTCATTATTAAAGGACACCTCATCACTCATATCATTTCACAACTTTGAGTCTTCTAGGTTGACCAAACTCTAACAAATTATACTATACACTTCCATATACATATTCTAGAGGTGATGGTATTCCCAAAAGGACCAAATCTATTGTTCTTTAATGGATATATAAAGGATCCATTTTGAAGAAGAGGTAATCGCTCTAACCGACGACAATTCTATTTTTTATTTTCAAGATAGCCGCTTTAAGGGAAAGAGGTAACCACATACATCAAGCGGGAATCCAAAACGAAATTTGAAATTCAAAACCAACGTCAAACCCGAGGAGGCTTCGATCCAAGAGTCACCGTGTCAGCTGGAGTCACGTCGCTTTTATCCGCCATGATCAACTGGTACGCCATTATCAACTCAACATCCAAAAACCACGGGAGCCGATGATCGGAGTAAAGAAAACCAACCAGAAATCATTGCAACCAGAACACTAGCATTCACATACAAATCATAGCGAACCTTCACTAATGGCTTCGATGAAGAAACACCTAGAAGAACTCGTCATCGCCTCCCATAACACAACTTCAGTAAGAAAACTGGGCAATCAAGCAAACCATAAACAAAAACAACTCCCTTCGTGTTGTTAAAGCAAACATCGAACATCACCATCGTCGAAGAGGCCGTGAACTAGAACCATCCCGACTCCATTTGCGTCCAGAATCCCGACGACCAAAAACCCACACATCCCAAAACTTCTTAGTACCGCCGCCCCAACTCCAACTGGGAGAGGCGCAGAGGAACACGACGTCAGGGCAGGGGATGGAGCGGCCATCCAACAGCATTGGAGTCATCGATGATCCAAAGCTCAGAACCCGTGATTCGTCGCACACAACAAGCATCAATTGAGGACCACTGCATCTCAGAAGAAAGCCAGCTTAGATGCGCCTCCTGGAACACCGACACCGAAAAACCCGCACATCCCAAAGCCTCCAAGAATCCACCGTAGCAAACCGACGGGGAGAGCGACGGACGAACCGGAAGCCAGAGCAGCAATCGAAACAAGTAGGGTGATACCAGAGAAGCTCACCTCGGCTGGGCCGTCAAACCCCTGGCATCGAGACCATCGCCTTGCGAGCCGCCGCCGCAGGCCGGAATTGACCAATCGCAAAACAAAAAACCAGAACCAAGCCACAAACCAACCGCACAACCGATCACTCTATTTACCTAATATTCTATTTCTCCTATAAATATATGATATACATCAAAAAATAATAACTTAAATATATTAAATATGATTAAATGTTATTATGATTTTGAACACACCATTATACATACCCTTTACTATCGAACAAGAAGTGAATGTATTGATCGTGCGTACGTACGCCTTACCGTCTCCACATAACGATATAATTCATTTTCCATCACCATATTTTATGAGTGGGAATTATGACGGGTTTAATGTTTATATATTATATTTATTACATAATTATAATTATTTAATGATAATATCATATCTACCTTTTTTACCATATAATCTTTTGGGAAATGATAACGTTGCTAGTGCGTACGTATGGATTACCATCTCTACGATGCAATGTGATTTGTTTTTCATCTATATTTAAAATGGATGGTAATAAGGATAAATTTTATGAATATATATGATATATATAACATAAAAATTATTCTATAATGATAATATATCATAAAAATTTCTTTATTTTAATATGAAAGGAAAATTAAAACAACATTTATGCATACGTACAACCTACTGTCTCCATGAAAGGTGTATTTTATTTTATACCTCTAACTTTTATGAATCACCATGGATAAATATATATATATATATATATATATATATCATGGTTATAATTCTTTAGATGATAAAATTATGATATATATAAGATGACCAAGGATAACAAGTCAAAACACGTACGAAAAACAAAGTGGTTATTACCCAAAACAAAACTTTAATATGGAATTGTTAATAAGATAATAATATAAAGTCATAAGTAAATAATATATGGTATTATATATATAAATATGTTTCTTTATTAGATGTATTATAAACTTATATTTATTAAACAAAAGGTTTGAATGCATACGATTGAAGTTAAGACTTAAGGTAAGGGATTTTTGTCTCACTTTTATTTATGTGGCACACATGCCTTATACACTAATTATTTCTTCTACGTGGTGTATATACTGACCATGAATGTATTTTATGAGTATTATTATGAATATTATGGTGTTTTAATATCCATATAATTTTTTTATGAGGCATATGATTCTATTGATTATAAAGTTGTAAGGGTTTATTTCACAATCCCCTCAACATTTGAGATTGTTTCATTTTAATATCCATTGGAGAATATTTATCTTTCACATACATGTTTTATAAAAATATTTTTAAAAAGGGATTTAATATTCTACTATAGATATTTAAAGTTACTTTTACCCATGTTTTACTTTTTTACTAAATGGTTTGAAAGGAATCTTTTTTTTTTCATTTTCCAAACGAGGTACTTTGTGACTTTTCTAGAAAAAGTAAGAAAGGAATGTTTTTTTAAATTATACATAATGAATGGAATTTTTTGATGTAATTAAGAATTAATGCCTTGAATATTCCCTTTAAATTTTATAAGGTTATTTTTAAATAAAATTTTTTATTAAAAAATTGCACGACACTTAAAAAAATGATTTCATAAAGGAAATGATATTTTCCTAAATAATTATTTCAAGTAATATTTAAAAAATAATTTTCTATATAAGATGAAATTATATGATGTTACATATGATTTAATAGGGATATTACCCAAGGATAAAATTATTATTATTTCTCTTAATTGTTTATGTTTACGATGGCATGATATTTATGAAACCCCTTCTTTTCCACGAGTTAGGTTATGATGAAGTGTTTATGAAAATCATTTCTTTACATGGGTTATAATGTGATGAATTATTTATTGTCCTTTAGCACACATATGTATAGTTTTCATTAAGTTATGGGTGAGATCTATATCTCTCTCCAATGCATTGGGTAATGAATTATATCTCATGATATAGTTAAGGGAAACAAGTCGATGTGTTTGATCTGTAATGGGAAACAAGTCGATGTGCTTGATTCGTTAAGGGAAATAGGTGGTAAGGCCTGATCCAAGAGTCTTGGAAATTAACCTTGACACATGAAATTGTTTTATATACTTATGGTGATTCCACACACATTTATGACTTGAATATTTGGTTTAAGAACGAGTTATGATTAAGTTTCATTCTTATGGTTCATGTTAATATTTTATGCCATAACCCGTGTTTATGATCCATGATAGGCTGGGTATTAAATTTTTATATTATTCTCATGATCACATACCCATATTTCTTATCTTATGATTTCATAAGATAATAAATTGATATCCTCCATGTTTACCCTTACCGAGCATCTGATCTCACCCTTTCCTTATGTTTTCTTTCTATAGGTTATGAAGAAAAGTTTTAAGTTGGGGTACTAAAAGGGAAGATCTTTGGGGGAAACAATGAATATATTTCACCAAATTATAATTTTATGTTCCAAGTTTCCAAAGGCACTAAACTATTATGGTCCTCGAGCATGTGTTTGTATAATGTAATGAATATTCATCTAAAAAGATGTAATATCCATGTATGAAAAGCCTGAGTCGTTATAAACTGAAAACCCTAGTTATTGATCCTAATTTCAAATTTAAAGGATGAAATTTATTAAAGGGGGATGTAACATCCTAAGTTTTTAAAAGTAAACACTATGTTCGATTTCATACATGATACACCACATCGATCTTAAACAAATAACTAAATATTATAATTTAGTATGGTATTTATCACATAGACGTTAGAATGGAAGGAATAAAAAGGATTAACTGAATTATGAAAATATGGTTTAAAAATTTATATATAATTAATTATTTGGTTACCAATTAATTATAAATGAAAATAAAACCCTTTTTAAAATAAAAGGAAACGTTTTTCTAAAAAACTATTTAAATATGCATAAGTGTGTTTTATACAAATAAATAATAAAATCAATCTTGTTTTATTATATTAATTAAATTTATATATAATATATTTAATATAATGTTTAAAATTAATCTTATTTATTTTCTAGATATAATATAAGAACAAATCCATTTTACAGGTAAAAAAGTATTTTTTTAAAAAAGGAATATTTGCCGCCTTTTGATGGAACACTTGTTTTAAATCTAGTTTTTGACACTTTTATAAATTATATTTGAAAAAATAAAATTATTCATTGAAATCATAGTAAAAAAATTTACTATGGTTTAATTTTTGATAAGTTTTTTGATAAGTTTCATGTTTTGATGAATAGTGAAAAATACTGCATTTTAATTGAAAACTGTTTTTTCATCAAATTTATTTATAGTGTTAAATTATATATTTGAATGGTTTTAAAGTATAATTATATCAATTTTTTATAATCTAATCAAATTTAAGTCTTTTTAATCAATTTCACATTGAATTTTTATATAAAACATTTCATTCTTTTGAACAATTTTACTTTAAAAACCCATTTTCTCGATCCGTCAATGAGATTAATTTTAAATTAATTTTATAAAATTATATATTTTTAATTTTGAAAAATGGATTCCATATTTTCTATAATAATATTAAAATTTAGTAAATAGGTCCCTTTATTTTTGGACAAAATATGAATAATAACTTTGGTAATTTTTGTTACCATAGTTAAGGGTAAATAGGGTAATGAAGGGTAAAAATAATATTATAAATATTATAAAATTAACCTAACACTTATACTAATTTTATTGGATGATTATTTTATCTCTAATAATTAAATTATTGGTTATGAGACCATTTGTGGGCTTTTGGATGAGAATATAACCTTTATAATATTATATTCAAAGGAAAGTCAATTTTATCATAATTTTGTTTTTAACAAGAGAAATATTTTTAATATGGGTTTATATAAGGTATATGTTCAAATATAAATAGTATTTATAAATATAAAATTATTATATAAATCATCTTTATTTATTTATAATTTTTAGTGATAATATAATTACCTTAAATGGTGACACAATGATGAAGCGAGAATTGTTTAATTAAGAGAATAATCAAATAAATAATATTAAAAATATTAAAATAAATATAAATAGATATAATTAATGTAATAAAAGAACTTTATGGATGAATTTGACATTTTATTGATGAGTTAAAAGATTTTTTTAAATATTTTATGTTATTATGATATTTTTGAAAAGTCAAGTGATGAATAATGTCAAAATTGGAATTGGTGATATTTTAAAATAAATAATATTTTATTAAATGATATAAAATTAATAAAAATATAAAATTCAGAAAAATTATTGGTATAAGTCTCAAAATTTCATCAATGACTCTTTTATTGGGTGTTTATCATTTTATACTAATTATATTAACTCTCAAAGTTTAAATTACATTATATCACGATAAGAATTAAAATGGTTAAATAAGGGTTAAAACCTAAAAGATAAAGATTAAAAGTTAGTCAAAACATATCTAATTTTTATTGGATGAATTTATTTAGACCCATTTTCATAATTTATTTAAAATAAATAACTTTGGATGAATTTTAAATAGAAAATTAATTTATATTAATTTAATATTTTAAAAAATTCCGAGAGTGCCCCTCTCCTCTCCTATAGCAGGGAACCCATTATTATCAATTAAATACACTTAAAAACATTTTGGTTCGAAAAATATATGATAAAATACCTTTATATAATCCCCAACCACATTATAGATCTATTATTTTAGGTATAACACTCACCTTAGAGGTGTTAAGGTGTTAATCAGAGGAGATCATCTAAAGAAGAGATATCATTTTTAATTAAGTGTTTCTATTTTATTTATTCTTCCACTTCATTAAAATCTTCTTCAACCATGATGAAATAAAAATTAAATTATCATAAATATACTTTCATGTTATTATGTTAATATCATAACCTAAATCCATCTCCACTTCCATTAAATGGGAAAATAATTAATCATTTTTGTGTATGACAAACTACCACCTCACGAACTGATATAATTCGTTTTCCATAACCATCTCTCAAGACTGGTTATAATGATGGAATTAATGTTTATATATGATATTAATGAAATATTTATCATTATTAAAAAATAATATATCATTTACATTCTTACCTTTCCATGCACATAAAAATGATAACGTCATTCATGCGTATGTGTGAACTATCACCTCCACGAAGCGATGTGATTCATTTTTCATCACCACATCACATGGGTGATATATATAAGTATATTTAAATTATAAATATTATATTTATAATATTATTATAATTATGGGAATATAAAATAATAATTACCTTATTTCTATAATGATCATTGAAAAATGGAATCGTTACTCATGTATACGTACAACCTACTGTTTCCATTATTATTACATAGATCATTTTTCATAACCATACATAATAATTTGATTTAAAATTATAATTGATGAATCAAGTTTATTATTATGTCATGAATATTATTATAGATATTATTGACTTATTACCACTTTGACTATTGACATTATACCAAATTAATTTTGGACTCAAGTATCGAATATTGTCAAAATGTTCGACATGAACATAAATAATTAGGTAATTGTTATAAAATGTTAATAAGTGATATAAAAGGGAAAATATACTTGAAAAAGATTATAAATAAATTAAATAATTAACCTAAGTTTATTATTTAGGTATATAGAGAACACAAGTGATGAGTCAGACTCAAGTTAAGGGGATTTTTAACTAAATAAATCATATTTTAAATGTTTTAAATATTTAATTTCTAAGTATTTATCTTTCATGTCCATGTTTTTAAAATTATTTTTATGAATGTGTTAATATGGAAATAAATTTTTTAAAATGGGTATTTTCAAATTTCTTTTAAATTTTTTCAAAAAGGAATCTTTTTAAGGTTTTATGTAAATAACATTATTTTAAAAATCCTCTTTTAAAAATTATATTTCATCTCTTTTTAAAAAGGTAAAAAGAAATGTTTTTTAACATATATGGAATGAAATGAATTTTACACTTTCATTATGATTAATTATTTAATTTTTACTTTATAAAGTTTTTATAGTTCTAATAAATTGGTTTCTTTATTATGTGCACAGGTTTTAGATTTTAAAAGTGATTTTTAAATGAAAATGGTATTTTGATAGCTGAAAGTGTTTTACACATGGGTTTAAAAGTGTTTTCAAGGGGTTTATTCATGATTTGGTCCTTGGAAATTATATACAAATGGTTGAGCCCCATTATAGCTTATGGGTGAGCCCAATATAGCTTATATGAAGGGTTTTGCCCCATTATAGCTCATGAAAAATGGGTGATCCCGATATAACTTATACAAAGGGTGAACCCCATTATAGCTCTCCAATGCATTGGGTACTCTGGAGATAGAAGTCAACTATATGGTTGTTATATTTGTAAGGGTGAATTTAATAGTTATATTGTGATGATGTACCAAGGCATATATGTGATTTTTATGTTTTCTAATGAGTTTTCAAGAAAGGGTTTCTAATGGGTTTTCATGTTTTCACTAGACTAATTATTTTCTTTCTTTATGTGCCTTATTGAGATTTTTTTGCTCATCCCAAGTTTTAAAATGTTTTTCACAGGTATTAAGATTGTTAAGAACAAATAATAAGTCATGATGAAATTATTTAATATGTGACTTGAAAATAAATCATGTTTTATTTAAAATGGTTTCATTTGGTGGAAAAAATAGATACAATATAGTTTTCCACTTGTAATTTATAGTTTTACTATATAAGAGTTTATCCTAATTATTTAAAACTCTAGACCTAAAAGATATTTGGGAAAGGAATATGATTTCTAGTTTTAAAATAACTAGAATAAGTTATGGATAAGGATGGGTCCTTAAAATTATGTCTATGGAACAACTATTTTATACCTCCTTTCTAACTAATGTGAAATGAAAACATCACTCATGAATATGTACATATTACCATCTCTATGAAGCGATGTTTTTCATTTTTCATCACCATTTCACATGGATTTTTATAAAAATAGAATTAATAAATATATATTATATTTATGAAATTATTATGATTTTTTAAAGTAAAGATATTATCTACCTTCTAAATCTCCCTTCCTTTGGAAAAGGGAGACATCGCTCATTCTTACATGTGGAATACCACCTCCACAAAGCGATGTAATTTGGTTTTCATCATTGCATCACATGTACAGTTATATGAATAAATTTAATGAATAAATATGATATTTTTTTATATTATTATGATTCTATAATGTTAAAAATTTATCTACTTTATTTAATTTTTATCTATTATAAAAATTAAAACGCCACTCATGTGTATGTTCAAACTATCACCTCTATGAACGACATATCTAATTTTTCATCATTGCCTTACATGAAAGAATATAAAATGTTTTTAATGAATATATATGAAATAAATAAAATTTTTATACAATTAAATAATGACCAAATAGAAAGTATCATAACCACTAAATCAAAATATGCATGATAAATAGAATAATTAGCACCTAAATAATTGATTTTAATAAAGAATTATGTGTGAATGAGTAGAAAGAATGTAACACCCAAAGTAAATAAAGAATAATACATTTGAATGTTTATTAATATTTTTGAATTAAATATTAATTTTACTTTAAAGGGGATGCTATGTTCGATAGCATACCCGATACACAACGGCGAGTTTCTTTGAAATCTTACATTGCACACTAATAATATAATATTATTATTTTAAATGGTAGTTAACGCCTAACCATTGTATTGGAGGGAATGCATAGAACTAACTAAAATATGATTATACATTTTTTAAATGTTTTTACATTTATCCAATAAAATTTAGAGGCTTAAAATGCAAATGAATCTAAGCATAAATACTCTAATATTCTTTAAAAGGTCGATTTACCGCCTTTTGATGGTGAACCCTCTTTAAATATAGTTTTGGTAATTTTTATATGTTCTATTTGAAAAAATAAAAATTTTCTTTAGATTCGGGATATCAAAATTTACATTGGGTAATTTTTTGGTATTTTTCAAATAAAGTTCATTTTTTAATGAATAATGAAAAATACTGTATTTTAATTCAAAAGTGCATTTTAATCTAATTTATTTATATGGTTACATTATCTTTTTAATTGGTTATAAAGTGCAATTAGAATATATTTTTACTATTTAATCCAATGTTAGACATTGGAATTAATTTCACTTTGAAATTGGACATAAACAAGTGTCAATATTTTGATAGTTATTATTTCTTAAAAACACACTTTTTGTTTTGACAACGAGAATTAATTTTAAATTAATTTATTCCACTTATATATTTTGAATTTAGAGAAATGGATTCCATATTTGGAATCAGTAGGTCCAAATTGTGTAAATAGGTAACTTTTATTTTTAGACATTTTAAATATTTACTTTTGTAAATATTTTATTTACCATGATTAAAGGGTAAATATAGTAAATAAGGGTAAAATATAATATTATAATAATATTAAATTACCTGAAAATGTTTCCTAATCCTATTGGATGATACATATTCGACCATGGGCATCCTTGGGTCAAATTTGTGACCCCATGGATCCACATGGGAGTAATAATGACATTTTATATTAATTAATTTAATGTATAGACAAAAATGACATACACAAATATCTTTTAGTAAATAAATTTTTACATGGGGTTATATAAGTTATCTTTTCGTCTATAAATATTATTTGGAAATATAAAAATATTTTCTACATCATGGTATTTTTTTTATAATTTTTGGACATCAAATAAATTAAATTATTTATGACATAATAATGATGCAATATTTACCTCATTAATAAATGATTTAAATAAATAAGATTATAAATATTAAAACAATGTCCAAAACCTATCCAATTCTTATTGGATTATTTTATTTCGACCATGAGTCATCTTAACTTTGATTTTAATGAATAGTTGAACTTTTGAAACTGAAGATGAGGTTATAATAAAATAATTGTTTCAAACATTCCTAAAGAGCCCCTCCTCTCCCTTATAAAAATCCCTCACTTCTAACCCATTTCTCACACTTCTCAAGACTTTAGCTCGTGAACCATCTACTCTAATAAGCTCCCAAGATCCCTCTCTTCATCCTAGAAGCCTTACCTTAGGTAGAAAGCACTTCAAGAAATCCTTTTGGTTCAAACCAAAGGGAGTTACCCTATTTAAAGGAGATTAAAGAACGATCAGGTCAAGTCAGACATGAGGTAAGTGAAATTATTAACCCAAATTCCTTTCTTTGGGTTGATCTTCTACTTATTGTTTATTTCATTCTTTTATTATGTGAGAAATTAATTTTTATATCTTATCTTGTATTTAGACATGCTTTATGTGTTCTTTTAGTGAATACACATAATCAATCTATTTTATTTATAAAATGATATTTGTAAGGGACTTCGTCTCAATCGCCTTTCATTGAGGCATATTTTGTTTTATTCTAAACTTTATTTTATATGGTGTATAAATACCTTTGACTTTTCATTTCATTCAAAGGGAATCTTTTCCTATGAGGCATTTTACTAAATGACAAAAAAGAAATTTTCTTTTTAACGTAAGTGGTGACAATGACCTTTTCCACCACCACAAGTATTATTTGATCTTTGGATTCCTTAACAAGCCGTAATGTTTTTAAAAGGAAAATAAATACCATATACTCTTTTTATGTATTTTGGTATTAAAAATAGTTTTAATAATGGATTTGTTATGTCAATATATTTAAATGATATATTGTGATTAAAATATGGAAATGTTATCTTTATTTTTGTTTTATGTGTTATGAATATGTTATGGTTCTTAGGAATTGTTTATGCATATGGGTGGTTCCATGATAAACCTAGGGCATGTGAGCCCAAGATAGATCTCCAATGCATTGGGTAACATGACAGAGGTAAATGTGAATGTTTCTCCTAAGAGATTTAGGGAATATACTGTGATGATTATTCCAAATGTAACTCCCTATGTAGCTGTGATAGCTACAATGTAAGGATAATATGGATGCCACAAGTTACCTTTATGAATTATGTTTTCTATGTGTTATTCATAAATCTTATTATTTCATGAGGTATGTTAAAGAGCTTATGTTATGTATGTAATGATGAACTAATGTTCTCATTCTTTGTTTTATGACCCCTATTGAGATTTTTATACTCATCCCATGTTTTGAAATTTTTTTCACAGGACTTAAAGATGATTAGAGTCAAGGATGGGATCAAGGAAAATTCATGATTTCTAAAACATAGAACTAAACCTTACTTTTTTTCTTCAAGAGATTTTATTTTGAAAAAAATGGAAACCGAGTAGAAGTGTCTGCTTTGTAATCTTTTGAGATGTAATAGTTATGTACTAATTCTCTAAAACTCTAAACTTGAAAAGACCCTCAATGTGAATTATTCATTTAATTCAATATTATGTAATGTTTTAAGGCCGAGTCCTTGTAGTTGGTATCAAAGGTCAATTTAGATAACTTTAGGAGTTAGGGTATTGTTAAATTAATATCCATAAATTAATTTATGTTAATATTGAAATGATATATCATTTAAAGATTACCATGTTGCTTTGCCTAATGTATTTCTATGTTCAGAATGGTTTTCCGTAGAGGAAACAAGGAAACTATGTTGGGATGACATCAGAAGGAAGACAACCTTCCAAATCAGCAACCTGAGATGGTCAAAATCGGAACTAAATAGTTTGTTGCAGTGATGGCACAATTGACTCAGGCTATAAATGGTGTTGGTATCCATGAACCAGATCAGCCAGATCAACCACAGAGGAACATGTCAGTATTAGAGCATTTAATGAGGAAACACCCCCCATCATTCAGAGGATCATCTGAAAGAACCTGGGTTTTTAGAACGGGTCAAAATCCCAACCCTGTTTGAATTTTTGACTTGTTTATGAGGAAAATGGAGAAAATGGGGAATTTCTAGAAATTTATAGACTACATGCCGTGTACTTTTAAGTACACACCGTATATATGTTAAGCGAGTGACCAACCATGTGCTCGCCGAGTACATGCTGTGTGATGACCATGTAGAAATTTCTTACTACACGACATGTAGTTTTAGACACGCCGTGTACCTGTGACTGTGTGGAGGCCATACATGATATGTAGGACTGTTGGCCAGGTAGAATCGGTTAATCAAGTACACACCATGTCTTTCTTGGACACGCCGTGTTGTCTGGCCATGTATGAGGGATATACATGGCGTGTAGGCCAGTTGGATGAGTAGATTTGTGTAACCAAGTACACACCGTGTCCTCCTTGGACACTCCGTGTTGTTTATACATGTGTGAGAGGAATACATGGCATGTGGGTAAGTCAGAGAGGAAGAGAAGGGAAACCAAGTACATGCCGTGTACCCCTAGGTACACATTGTGTACTCATGTCGGCAGGTTCTGGAAAGTAAGTCAGCGGAATTCCAGCCACCAAATGAATAGTTAAATGATATACACAACATGTAGTTATAAAGTACACGCCGTGTACTTTTCTTTTTTTCCTCTCGCTAAAATGGGCAGTAGCCTCGTTTTTGAGGCGGAACACATTTGTGTTGTCCAGTTTCGTGAACCAAGCTAGACGGAGCTCATTTTCTATCCCAGATCTTCGTCCGAAGTTGGATTCGATCACGATTAGATTCATTGGAACCCCCTCGGTAAGGACTCGATTCCTCTTGAGCCGTTTTGTTTGATTTCTGTTCTAGAACGAGTTATATGGGTTTAAGTGGTTTTGAATATTTTGTAGATCTACCACATTTTAGACCTAATTGGAGGCTGTTACTGGAAGAGTATCATCGTACGAGTCTCAGGTAGGTGTTACATACCTATTTTTGTGTTTTTGTGGTCATTTGGGTGGCGCGACCTTTGGCGTGTTTTCAGGTATTTTGAGCGGGACCCGTTTTATCTGCTGTTTCATATTGAATTGATTATTAGACCTATGGGATGACTTTGGGTATGCCCTGTTACTAGTTTTTCTTGAGCGGGGCCGGGCGAGAGGCCGTAGCTCATTGGGGCATTTTGGCTGGGTGATGCCAAAATGGTTATATTTGAATTATATTGTTATAAACTGTTGAGTTTAATTTATTAAGCCTGATATAAATTGTTAGAGGCATTCAAGACCTTAGTGCTGTTGATCGATAACCATTGGTTTAGTTAGAGGAATTCAAGACCTCAGTGCTGTTGATTGTTAATCATTGGGTTAGGGCAATTCAACTGTTTAGAATGTTTTTCCTGTTATGTTTTATGTTTAAATTTGTTATATATACAATTGATGAATTGCATATGCTAAACCCTTTGGGTGGTGTTGGGCATAGCTCGGATATTGTTGAGTGAGGCTGATCACAGGTTGGGCTTGGCCTGAGTTACGTTGGGTGGTTTTGACCATGGGATTGGGCATCATAGATGTCGACTTAAGGCAATACGACTGTCAGGTTGGGCATAACCCAGGTTACTTGGATGGTAAGGCCATCAGACTTGAGTGGCATGGTTGCAGGGACACGAGGTGTTAGATTTGTCGTGGATTAGGTACTATTTTGGTGATTACCACTCACTCGGAACTTTGAGTAGTGTGCACATAGAGATACTCTATGATGAGGTGGTTTTGACCACTCATGTGGGTAGAGGCCCCCGTAGTTGCGGTTTAGGTACTTTAGTTGGGGGTGCTTGCCGTAGGAAGCCACGTGGGAGGTGATGAGCCTCCAGGGGATAGCTTTGAGGATATCAGGTTGGGGGCTGAGGCTCACCGTGATTTGAGGGTAGATATCGTTGTCCCTCTGGATACTTTATTTGAGGGCAGACATCAATGTCCCTTCGGGTACTTTATTTAAGGGTAGACATCACCGTTCCTCCGGGTTACTACTGTTGGGCATGACTTTGGAATGTCGGTACTTGAGACACGTGGTGTCAGGGGCCACATGGTGCCGGGTTATATGACAGAGATTCCGGCGTTGGACGAAGCAGGTGACACTCCATGGTGGCTGCTGAGCACTAGTGGAGTTGGTGTTTATTTGTGCATTGTTCTGTTTAATTATTTTCTTATAAATGCATGCCTGCGTAAACACTTATATTGGGTACACACTGTTGGGTGGTATCCTACTAAGATTTGTCTCACACCCTGCACGGACCCTTCAGGTCGCGTGTAGACTTTATGGATTTGCACGTAGGAAAGAGGCCAGCTTCAAGAGCTGGGCTGTGTTAGTTGTTGCATGGAGATGGTATGGACCTTGAGGTCTTACCTAGCTGGAGTTACTCTGTTTTGTTTTCTTTTCTGTACCAGAATGCTTACTTGTTGTAGCCACAATTGGTTATCCATTGGCTCCTTTTTATATTCAGATATGTATGACCTACTTTGGATGCATGTTATATTGTTCAGTAGTAGTTACATGTGATCAACATGCTATTGTGTTTATTTCCACTGTTTTTGTTATATTTATTGCTTCCGCTGTTTATTGATATTGAATGTGCTTCCGCTCTATGGGTCTGGTTTGAGTCTGATGAGTCATTTATTTTGCTGCATCTTTACTATTTTACTTGGACCACTACCATTATTACCATCCTCCGAGAGGGTATAGCCTCCCCGCTATACCTATTAGACCCTCGCTGCTAGTCGACAACCTTTGGCATTCGGGGAGGTGCACCTAAGGTAGTAGCACCCGACCCATTTATCACTGTTCGGGTCCAGGTCATTACATCATCTGACCTTGTGCTAGAAGAAGGGTGGATTAAAGCACTGGAGAAATTTTTTGATGTCATGGGGTGTTTATAACACCAAAAGGTTAGTCTTTCTATTTACTGTTTTGAAGGTGAAGTTGATCAGTGGTGGTCGATGATGAAAAATATCAAGGATAGTGAGGAGATTGATTCTCTTGATTAGGATGAATTCAAAGGAATGTTACTTGATAAATATTTTCCTAAGGTGGTTCGAATTAGTATGGAAAAACAATTCCTAGAATTGAGGCAGGAAGATGACTCAATGGCTGATTATGAAGAAAAATTCAATCGACTCACAAGGTATGCTCTGAATTTCATACGATATCTTGATAGTAAAATCAACCATTTTTACTCAGGATTAAATCCAAAGTCTGGAAGGGCTTTAGCTTCTCGTGAGTTCAAAAGTTATGAAAAACTTGTTCGTTAAGGTGGAAATGGAGTTTGCCGATGATCATGTGTTCTTTGAAAATTGAAAGAATAAGAGGTCGATGTGGCAGGAAAAAGGGAAGAACTCTTCAAAAAAGTCTGATGGTAAGAAACTTAAGTTTACAGTTTGTGAAAATTGTGGTAAAAAGCATTCTGGGGAATGTATTTTAAATTCTGGTAAGTGCTACCGATGTGTTAAAATTGGACATATGGCTCGTAATTGCACTGAAAAAGATCAAGGTAATGGTAATACAAAATATGATTTACAGTCAGTAAAATGTTTTAAGTGAAATGAAATGGGTCATTATGAAAATGAGTGTCCAACAAAGAACTCAACTGAGGGAAAGAAGCCATACTACAAGCAGAAAGGGGTGGTGAAATCCTTTGTAACTACTTCAGTAGATGTTGGGCCATAAAATGAAGTAGTATTAGGTACACTGTTTGTTTGTTCAGATTATGCCAATGTGTTATTTGATTTAGGGTCTACACACTCTTTCATTTCTGAATTTGTTTCTAGTAAATTGGGAATTCTATCTCAAGATATGAATATGGAACTTATGGTAAAAACACCTAGAGGAAATATTGAGGAAAAAAGAAAACATAAGAACCTTCCTGTCCTTGTGTGTGGAAATAATCTACCTGCAAACCTTATTGTTTCTCCTCTAGTAGAGTTTGATGTTATTTTGGGTTTGGATTGGATTTCTGTTTATCATTCTAAGATTGAATGCAGAGCTAAAGAGGTTTCTTTTTAGAAAGATTTTCAGTTTGTGTACAAGAATGGACCCTTACTTTTGATAACATATCAGGAAGATGAGAAACTAGTAAAAGATGGAAATGAATGTTACCTTGCTCATATTGTTGAAAATAAAATAAGTGTTGAGATTAATGATGTTCCATTGGTAAATGAGTACCTTGAGGTTTTTCCTGATAAGTTTCCTTGTATTATACCTGATCGAGATGTTGAATTTACTGTTGACTTTGTGCCTGATGCTAAACCAATTTCAAAAACCCCTTATCAAATGGATAAAATTGAACTTTTAGAGTTAAAGAAGCAATTTCATGAGTTATTAGATAAAAGTTTCATTTGACCTAGCACATCACCATGGGGTGCTCCTGTCTTATTTATTAAAAAAATATGGTTCAATGAAACTTTTCATTGATTATAGAGCATTGAATAACATCACTGTTTAGAACAAGTATCCTTTGCCTCATATTGATGATTTTTTTGATCAACTCTAGGGAGATCAGTATTTTTCAAAGATTGATCTGAGGATGGGGTACCATTAGTTGAAAGTAAAGGAAGCTGACATTCCGAAGACCGTGTTTCGTACTAGATATGGCCATTATGAATTTGTAGTTATGCCTTTTGGGTTAACCAATGCTCCTACTATATTCATGGATCTTATGAATAGAATTTTCTTTGAGTTCTTGGATAATTTTGTGGTTGTGTTCATTGATGATATTTTGGTTTTTTCTAAAAGTAAAGAGGACCATGAAATTTATTTAAGGTTTGTCTTGAAAACCTTAAAATAAAATAAACTATATGGGAAATTCAGAAAGTTTGAGTTTTGGTTACAACAAATTTCATTTCAGGGTCACATTGTTTAAGAAAATGGCATAACTGTTGATCCTGCTAAAACAAAAGTTGTTGAAGAATGGTCAAGACCCACAAATATAACCAATATTTGTAGTTTTCTTGGGTTTTCATGTTATTACTGAAGTTTTGTCAAAAAAATTTCAAGGTTATCTAGTCCAATGACTAAGTTAACTCGAAAAGGTGTTAAGTTCATCTAGAGAAAAGAATGTGATGATTGTTTTCAATAATTGAAAAGAATATTAGTGAATGATCCAGTTTTGGCGCTACCTTCCAGAAATGGTGAGTTTGTTATCTTCTGCGATGCTTTGTTGAAAGGACATGGTTGTGTCCTTATGTAGAACGATCAGGTAATTGCTTATAATTCACGTCATTTGAAACCCCATGAGTTAAATTACCCTACACATGATTTGGAATTAGCTGTTGTTGTTTTTTCTTTAAAAATTTAAAGGCATCATTTGTATATAGTGAAATGTGAAATATATACTGACCAAAAAAGTTTGAAGTATATATTCAATCAAAATAATTGAACATGAGATAGAGGAGATGGTTGGAATTAATCAAGGATTATGATTGCATGATCCATTACCATCCAGGAAAGGCAAATAAAGTGGCTAATGCTTTGAGTCGAAAAAGTAATGCTTCATTATCCATTCAACGTTTGGAATGAGATCCTTTGGTTTTTGATTTGATGAATTTTGAAATAGAAGTTATTGGTGTAGGAAATTATTCTGTTTTGTTTCAGGTGTCAGTGGAATCATCTCTGTCAGACAGAATTAAGTGGGTGCATAAAGAAGATAGTGAGTTACAGAAAAAGGTAGAGTTGGTTTAGAAGGGTAAGTTTCCTGAATTTAACATTGATAATGATGGGTTTTTGAGGTTTGGGAAAAGATTAGGCGTGCCTTGTGTTTCACATTTAAAGAATGAGTTGTTGTGTGAAGCTCATAGTTCCCAGTTTTCAGTTCATCCTGGAAGTACTAAGATATATATAGACCTTCGAGAGTATTACTAGTGGGATGGAATGAAAAGAGATATTTCTGATTTTGCTGTGAAGTGTTTGACTTGTCAGCAGGTTAAAGCAGAGTGGCACTTACCGAAAGTGATGCTTCAGTCTTTACCGGTGCCATAGTGGAAATGAGAAAATATATCCATGGACTTCATTGTGGGATTACCAAAGACATCTAGAGGTAACAAAGAAATCTGGGTTATTGTCTATCGATTGACTAAATCTTCTCATTTCCTTCCTATTTGAGATACTTTGTCTCAAGATAAACTTTCTTGGTTGTATGTTAAAGAGATAGTCATGTTTCATGGTGTTCCCCTCTCCATTGTATCTGATCGTGATCCCAGGTTTACTTATAACTTTTGGAAAGGCCTTCAGAAGTCGTTGGGTACTGAATTAAATTTTAGCACAACTTTTCATCCTCAATCAGATGGGTAGGGAAATCAAAACGAAAAATTCAAACCTTGGAGGATATGCTATGATCTTGTTCACTAGATTACCAGTGAAGTTGGGACCAAAATATTTCTTTGGTTGAATTTTCATATAATAATAGTTTTCATTCCAGTATACAGATGGATCCATTTGAGGCATTATATGGAAATCATTGTCAAACTCCAGCTTTTTTGGGATGAAGTAGGTGAAAGAAAGCTGATGGGACTAGAATTGGTATAAATGATGGTAGAAAAAGTTCAGTTGATTTAGAAGAACATGAGAACAGCTCAGAGTAGGCAGAAAATCTATGCAGATAACTGGAGGAAGGATTTATCTTTCAAGATAGGTGATCATGTCTTTCTCAAAGTTTCTCTATGGAAAAGTGTGATGTGTTTTGGTAAGAAGGGAAAGTTGAGTCTGAGGTTCATTGGACCTTATGAAATCTTGAAGAAAGTTGGATCAGTTGCGTACATGGTGGCTTTACCTCCATGTTTATCTTAGGCACACAATTTTTTTCTTGTTTCAATGTTGAGAAAGTATATGTTAGATCCATCTCATGTTTTGAGCCCAGAGGTAGTTCTGTTGGAAGAGAATCTCTCCTATGAGGAACAACCAGTCCAGGTTCTTGACCATAGAGAGAAAGTGTTGCGGAATAAGGTAATTTTTCAGGTAAAGGTTTTATGGAAAAACCATATGGTTGAAGAGGCAACGTGGGAATCTGAAAATGTTATGAGGGATAAATAGCCCCACTTATTTGATAAGTGAATAAAAATTGTGAGGATGCAATTTCCAAAAGGGGGGAAGGATGTAAAACCCCAAGTAAATAAAGAATAATACAATTGAATGTTTATTAATATTTTTGAATCAAATATTAATTTTACTTTAAAGGGGATTCTATGTTCGACAGCGTACCCGATACGCAATAGCAGGTTTCTTTGAAATTTTACGTTACACACTAACAATATAATATTATTATTTTAAATGGTAGTTAAATCCTAGCCATTGTATTGGCAGAAATGAATAGAACTAACTAAAATATGATTATAAATGTTTGTTAAATGTTTTTACATTTATCTAATAAATGTTAGAGGCTTAAAATGTGAATGAATCTAAGCATAAATACTCTAATATTCTTTAAAAGGTCGATTTACCGCCTTTTGATGGAGAAACCTCTTTAAATCTAGTTTTTCTAATTTTTATATGTTCTATTTGAAAAAATAAAATTCTTCTTTAGATTTGGGACATCAAAATTCACTTTGGGTAATTTTTTGGTATTTTTCTAATAAAGTCAATTTTTAATGAATAGTGAAAATACTGTATTTTAATTCAAAAGTGAATTTTAATCTAATTTATTTATATGGTTATATTATCTTTTTAATTGGTTATAAAGTGTAATTAGAATATATTTTTACTATTTAATCCAATGTTGGACATTGGAATTAATTTTACTTTGAAATTGATCATAAACAAGTGTCAATCTTTTGATAATTATTATTTCTTAAAAACACGCTTTTTGTTTTGGAAACGGGAATTAATTTTAAATTAATTTCTGCCACTTCTGTATTTTGAATTTAGAAAAATGGATTCCATATTTGGAATCAGTAGGTCCAAATTGTGTAAATAGGTAACTTTTATATTTAGACATTTTAAATATTTACTTTTGTAAATATTTTATTTTCCATGATTAAAGGGTAAATATAGTAAATAAGGGTAAAATATAATATTACAATAATATTAAATGTAATATTATCCGACCATGGGCATCCTTGGGTATAATTTGGGACCCCATGGAGCCATATGGGAGTAATAATGACATTTTATATTAATTAATTTAAAGTAATGACAAAAATGACATAAACAAATATCTTTTAGTAAATAAATTTTTACATGGGGTTATATACGTTATCTTTTTGACTATAAATATTATTTGGAATGATAAAAATATTTCCTACATCATGGTATTTTTTTATAATTTTTGGATATCAAATAAATTAAATTATTTATGACACAATAATGATGCAATATTTACCTCATTAATAAATGATTTAAATAAATAAATAAGATTATAAATATTAAAAAAATATCCAAAACCTATAAAATTCTTATTGGATTATTTTATTTCGACCATGAGTCATATTAAATTTGATTTTAACAAATAGCTGAACTTTTGAAACCATAATATGAGGTTATAATAAAATAATTGTTTCAAACTTTCCTAAAGAGCCCCTCCTCTCCCTTATAAAAATTCCTCACTTCTAACCCATTTCTCACACTTTTCAAGCCTTTGGATCATGCACCCTCTACTCCAATAGTCTCCCAAGATCCCTCTCTTAATACTAGAAGCCCTACCTTAGGCAGAAAGTACTTCAATAAACTCTTTTGGTTCAAACCAAAGGGAGTTACCCGATTTAAAGGAGATTAAAGAATGATCGGGTCAAGTCGGACAAGAGGTAAGGGAACTTCTTAACCCAAATTCCTTTCTTTGGGTTGATCTTCTACTTATTGTTTATGTCATGATATGATTACGGGAGAAATGAATTTTTATATCTTATCTTGTATTTATACATGCTTTATGTGTTCTTTTAGTGAATACACATAATCAATATATTTTATTTATAAAATAATATTTGTAAGGGACTTCGTCTCAATCCACTTTCATTGAGGAATATTTTGTTTTATTCTAAACTTTCTTTTATATGGTGTATAAATACCTTTTAATTTTCATTTCATTCAAAGGGAATATTTTCCTGCAATGAATTTTACTAAATGACAAAAAAGAATGTTTGTTTTTAACGTAAGCGGTGACAATGACCTTTTGCACCGCCACAAGTATTATTTGATCTTTGGATTCCTTAACAAGCCGTAATGTTTTTAAAAGTAAAATAAATACCATATACTCTTTTTATGTATTTTGGTATTAAAAATGGTTTTAATAATGGATTTGTTATGTCAATATATTTAAATGATATATTGTGATTAAAATATGAAAATGTTATCTTTCCTTTATTTTTGTTTTATGTGTTATGAATATGTTATGGTTCTTGGGCATTGTTTATGCATACGGGTGGTTCCGTGATAAACCTAGGGCGGGTGAACCCGAGATAGATCTCCAATGCATTGGGTAACGTGATGAAGGTAAACCTGAATGTTTCTCCTAAGAGATTTAGGGAATATACTGTGATGGTTACTCCAAATGTAACTCCCTACGTAGCTGTGATATCTACAATGTAAGTATAATTTGGATTCCACAAGTTACCTTTATGAATTATGTTTTCTAGGTGTTATTCATAAATATTATGATTTCATGAGTCATGTTAAAGAGCTTATGTTATGTATGTAATGATGAACTAATGTTCTCATTCTTTGTTTTATAACCATTACTGAGATTTTTATGCTCGTCCCATGTTTTGAAATGTTTTTCATAGGACTTAAAGATGATTGGGGTCAAGGATGGGATCAAGGAAAAGTCATGCTGTCTAAAACATGGAACTAGACATGACTCTTTTTTTTCAAGAGCTTTTATTTTGGATGAAAATGGAAACTGAGTCGAAGTGTGTGCTTTGTAATCTTTTGAGATGTAATAGTTATGTCTTAATTCTCTAAAACCCTAAACCTGAAAAGATCCTCAATGTGAATTATTTATTTAATTCAATATTATGTAATGTTTTAAGGCCGAGTCCTTATAAAGAAGTTATGAATAAATTATATATAGAAATATATATATAAATATTTATTTTATATAGATGATTAATAAATATAAATTTATTATATAGGAGTTTGGAACATGTCCGACCAAGAGGGAATCTAAGGTAAGGGGGTTTTCACCTCAAACTTCTTCTTTGAGACATGTTTTTTAATTATGAACCTATTTTAATTATATGGAATATATGATGCATATTTAAAATATTATATCATGATACAATATTTAATCATAGTAATTAATGTTCCATTCAAAGTTATCTCTTTCAAGAGGTTTTGATTCATGTGTTATAATATCCTTAAGGGTTTATTTTCCAATCTCATTTTATTCAGGATTGTTTATGTTTAAATTTATATTGGGGGAGTTATATGATTTTTTATAATTAAAACCATTATATTTTATTTTTTGATTAATTATATGGTTTTCAAGTATTATTTCTATTTCCTCTCTCTTTAGTACTCAAAACCACCAAAGGAAAGTTTATAAGAAAACAAACCTTATTTCACCTTTTTTTTCGGGAATCTTTTTCCTCCATATCCATATTATTTATTTTTATTCTAAAATGTTCTTTTATATAATTAAATTATTTACTAAGGTAAAGTTTTTTAAATTTTACTTTATATTCAAAAATTTTAAAAAATATTTTCATCATTTTCTGTATCGGTTATTTTTTTCCTATCTTTATGAAAGTGTGAAAAGAATGTTTTTTTAACATTTATCGCTTGACTGAAATTTACCAACATCATAACTATTATTAGTTATCAAAGTTACTTTAAAAGTTTCTATTATTTTTCAAATAAATACTAATCCCAATATTTCATCAATTTTTTTTATTTTTAAAAGTCATCAAAAGAAAATAATATTATTTTATTAAAAGTTTTGTAAGAGATTTCATTTCACTTACATATATTTTTATCTTCCACTACACATTCACTTACTTAAGAAAGATTTATTTTAAATATACCATTATTGTAAATTATTTTACAAATAATGTTTTAAAATTCACCTTGAAACCTTATGAAATGAGTTATAGAAGTGATTTATAACTTTTATTTTTACAATAAAGTTTCAAAAGGTTTAAGAAAGTTCATTTCAAAGTTTTCATTCTATTTTCATCTATAATTACTAAAAAAACTTCCTTTATGATGTATTGATGGCATCCTTTCACCAATTAATTATTTATGGTTTATACCCCATTTTTTTCACACGAATTTATTCTCATATCATTCACTTCCTTGAAGTTATGTTCTCTATTTTCCTCCATCATTCATTGACAATATTTTTATCCTTCATATGCATGTTATTTTATAGAAGGGTTATATTTAACATCATTTAAATGTTCAATAAACTATATATAAATTATTAATTACAATGTTAATTGAAGGAATCTTATAAAGAAAGATATGTCATTGATTAGGGAAATATTGATGTTTCGTATACTCAATTTAATATGGTTAATTATTGATTGTTAAGTTATATTGATAATAAATTGTATTTTTCAATAAATATATGAGGAATTCATTGAAAATGTTTAAGTATAATGTGGGTCATGAAACTATATAGCCCCTAGATGAATCAGTGGGTCTCATAAAACAAACAAGAATGAGTATTGCTTGATGTATCCTAGACAATACAATGAATGATGTCTTAGTTGATAGGCCTTAACAGTATATAAAATGTATTGGTTTATAGGAATTGATGTTATATAAATTTTTTTGGTTAAGAGGCCTTTACGATATGTAAAATGTATTGGTTGATAGTCCTTGATGATATGTAAAGTGTCTTAGTTGAAAGGCCTTGATGAAACGAAAGATGTCTCAACCAAGGACTTGAAGTTAATGTTTAAATGTTTATAATTATGAATTCCATCATTTTGAAGTCTATTATTATTCTCCATGTGATTAATACATTGATATTATCCATGGATAAATTCCATGCTCAAGTTATTGATTAAATGACACATGTATTGATTATCCACTCTGCCTTATTTTTTTATTCCTTATGTATTCATGATAGTTTTCAATATATTTTTCCCTTAATGGCTATTTTATCTCACACTTTATTATGTTTTTCTTTCTCTAGGGCACCAATAAGGTATATTTGAATGATTTCAATAATTTACTAAAATAAATAAGATAGTTTTTATGAAGTTTACAAGATATGATTTTTGTTTCCAAATTTTTATAGGAATCATGTATATATCTAGTATCCAAAGACTACTAAACTGATCAATCCTTTATGACGTGATCCCTTGTATCTTGTAATAATGTAATAAAGTAAACACTAACTCTGGGTTACTAGAATCTGGGTTGTTACATCCAGGACTAAAGGTTATGAGGATTTCCCCTCCAATAGGATTTAACATGTTACACATGTCATTAGATATTCCTATATTTTGTGTGTGTAGAGATCCTTTGATTTTAATATTATTATTAATGCATATCATGGGTTTCATGTTTAGATTTATTACCATTAACCATAACACCATATGTTCATGATAAATTTGGGAATGTTGGGTGTATCATGATTGACATGATATTAATAATTAATTCAAGGAAGTATATGTCCCTTCCATCTTTATGAAGGTAGATATATTGACCATTTGATTGAAATATAAATGTCACATTAAGTTCTATGGTCATGGTATATTGACATGTTCTTTTTTGGAATTCAAAGAAAGACATATTTAGCATATATGTTGATGAAATGAGTATGAAACCTGATTTATGAGAGAGATATTGAGATAAAGGGATTATATTACATAGTAAACGTTTTTATGTGCTTATTGACATTATGACATTAACTCAATCCTCTTGGGTGCCTTTATGCATCGCTAAGAACTGATATTGGACTTTAGAAAAAAACTGATTAATGACACAGAGGAATAATCCCAAAGGGTTGAAAAATTAGTGTTTTTATTGATTTTAATTAAATTTTAAATGAATTTAATTATTAGAATAAATATTATTCTCTAAAATAAGGAATAATATTTTTTTAGTATTTATTTATCCCATATATTCAGTTACTATTTTATGTTAGTTGAATATAAAATAAATATTTATTTATAATACCATGAATATTATAAATATTTATTTATTTATTGAATGAATAATATTTATTATTTTAGGTTCAGTAAATACTGAGAAGAAAAAAAAAACCGAGTTATCAAATCTGATGGGGATGATAGATTAAATATCATTTAATTAAATATAAATTAATGATATGTATTTTATTTGTGATTTTAGCACATATCGATTAAATAATAAAAATAATATTATTATTTAGAAATGGGGTTTTCTAGGGATTAATGGAATAACAAAGGGACTAAGTGGAATTATCTATTGTCTATCCTAGATTTATAAATATTCAATTATATCATTTCCTGGGGTTAGTTGTTTTTGTGCACAACACAACTCTCTAGAGATTCTCTTAACCCTAGAGAAAAAATTATCTAGAACTATCTAAATAACTGAGATTAGTATTCCACCCTCATATTACTATCAATACCAAGAGATCAAGAATCAATCCTTAAATATTTCAAAGGATTGTGTGGAAATCATAAGGAAGTGATGAAAGATGATTGGTTCCCCCACACTAGGACTTAGAGTACCATTGAAGATGCTTTGGGATTAAAGGTAAATGTGTAGTTCACCAATAGAGTGATTCTAATTTGGATCCTCTAATGAAATGAAGGTGAAACTAAATATAGGTTCAAACGATCAACATCTTATTAGAAGAAAGAATTACAAGAATAAGATAATTCAGAATTTAAATTTGTTTTATCCAAAGGTGTTTAATCTTTTTTCAATTAGGATTGTCAGTTAAGGATTTTCCATGTAATAATTCAAAGGAGACATCATGGGAGATGGAGGATCCACCCAAAGTAAGTAAAAGCTCCTGCTATCTATGGAGATATTGTTGGAAATATTTTAAGTAGTGGATAATAAATCAAGCAATTGGTTGGGTTGGTCTTTATGTCTAAGAAAAGTACTGAAGGTGGAGAAGTTTTGTATATATCATGAATATGAAGAGAATATGAAAGAGGTTTTGGATATTGCACTTGTACTGAACAAATTTCATAACCTATGAATAATAGGTTTAATGTATTAGAAAGAAGAGCTAGCTAAAGTTGAAACTATCCTTGTATTTTATAATATTTTAGCTATTTTGATATAAATATTATCACTCAGGGATGAAGGTTTATGCGATTAGAGATAAATTAGGATTGATTTAAAAACCATGCACATGATCTAGAAAATATGTTTTCTTGAAATACTCTAATTTGAGTATTTCATATGCTAAAATGCCTCATAGACGTACTGGAAGGAAGTTGGAATTATTTTAATAATTACTATATTTATTTGAAGACTTATTGAGATGGTTTGAATAAGTTTGAGATTCCCCAAAGAAATTTTAATTCATTTTGAATCTATTTTCATAAATATGTACTTTTGGATAATACCAAAAAAATTGATAGGTTCTAAATGTAATACTTTACCTACTAAATAGTATGACTTAACTATGATCATAAGTATTCAAGGAGTGAATGTAATATTTTGATGCAATCATATGACTTTGAGTTCTATCCTTTGACTCTAATTAATCATAAATATTTTATAAAAATAAGACTTTATTATATGTATTCCTTTTTCATCATATGACTTTGGAATTTACTAAAAAATGAATAAGGCATGATCTTAAGACTTTAGCCACAACATAAGTCATGATCTTAAGACTTCAACATAAGTCTTTGAGTGCATCACATTAATTTACTAGATCATATGACTCAATATTGAGGAACAAATTTAGAAGAGGACTAAGTATAAGTATTCATCATAGGAATTTTTGATTATAAGACATTGAATTCCCTAGTGTAAGTGTAAGAACCTGATTCTTATTCTTGAGGTATGGTTTTCTTCCTTTCCTTTTTCCTTAATTTTTTTTTCAGAGAATAAGGGAAATGGGGAAAAATCCCAAAATTTATGGGTACACGCCGTGTACTTTTTCCACACGCCGTATACTTTAGCCGTGTAGGATGAGTATACAGGGCATGTAGGCTTATCGGTGATTAAGGGTGTAAAAACTAACTACACGCCGTGTACTTAGTAATACATGCCGTGTAATCAGTCGACAATTGAATAGTAAGGTGGTGCGAGTAGCCACCAATGGAATGATGGTACATGTCGTGTACTTAGTAAAACACATTGTGTAATCAAGTCGGCTAATGAACAGTAATGTGGTGGAAAGAAGCCGCCAGGGGAACAGTTAAAAAAATGGAAAGTACACGCCATGTACATAAGAAGTACACGCCGTGTAGTTATGTTTTTTCGTTAAAAATAGGAAGTAGCCTCCGCATTTTTCAGATGAGGCATAGAACTTGACAAGAACCGCAAGAGAGGAGGCTGAAACTTGGAGGAGCTCCCGATCGGACAACGGGACTCCGATTCCTTCACCTTCGATCTCATTTGAACCGCGTGGGTCAGATATTATCTCTTCTTGAACCTCTCCTTCAAATTCTTTCCCTAAGGGATGTTATTTTAGTTTTAATGGGTAAATTTTTATCCCAGATCTATGTCATTCTTGGTTGTTTTGGGAGGTGCCTTTCACATATATCGATCATAGGAGATTGAGGTAGGTGGTCTTGTGTTTATTTCCAATCGTTGAGTTGATTTTGTGCACCATTGTGCCACACGACCATGTTTGGGGTGTCGTGTGGCTGAGGCCTTGACTGTTTAGATACCTATAATTTCATAGGTAATCTATTGATTACGTATAAACTATTGTTTGGGACCGTTGCTTTGATCCAGGGCCACCCCGATGGTGCGGTTCCCTTATTTAGCCGTTTGGCTAGGATACCCATGGGTATGCCGTGTTTATAGCCTGTTTTGAGCTTTCTTGAGAGTAAATATATAAACTGCTTGCATATGTCTTGGGCTCGGCCCAGTTATTTGCTTTTACTATGGAATTAAAAAGGGTAGTGTTTTGTTTAGAATGAGGGCAAGGTTTTGTTTAGCCTGAGGGAAAGGTTTTTTTTAGACTGAGGGAAACATTTCATATGCATAAGGGTAGTAGCTTCTGTGCCTGAGGGAAATATCTCATATGCCTGAGGGAAATATTCGTTATTCCTGAGGGCAGTCACCTGAGGGTTTTGATTTTGATTACCTGAGGGTAAGGATTTGCATGTCTGAGGAAAATGTTTACTTTGAATATTCACTGTGGTGATTTCTTAGGATGTACCTACCATTCTAAAGCACAAGCTTGGTATCATTATTATCTTTTACCTGTTAGATAGCCTGTTGTGGTTTCTTCTATGGCACTGTATAGAATATTTTCAGCCGAGGATGAGTCTCGGAGAAAAATCATAATTCAATTATATTTGAATTTTTAAATAATTATTAAAATGGTAATATAACTGGTAGGAATGTTTATTTTTTAATTCTTACTTGTTTACTGCATTTCATTATTTCCAAATGCTGTTGCACATTTTCACTGACAGTTGGGCACATGCCTTTGGTGGTTGCCTACTGGGATTTATTTCTCACACCCTATTTGGGTTATATCTTGGTCCCAAACAGATTATATTGCTGCAGGTGTTGATAAGAGCAAGAGTCCCTATACAGGTACTTTATTGTTGCAGAGGAGTAGGAGAGCATGAGACTGAGCTTAGGATTACGATGCTGCTGAGTTCCTACGACACTATTTTGTTTTGGTTTGTTGTACTTGTACCTTGTGTTGTATTGTTTTAGGTTGTAGTGTATCCTGTTTTGGATGATTTCTTAGAATTAGGGAAATATTTCATCATCATATATATGACTGTTGGTCATCTTTTACTTCAGTTATGTTATCCATTTCAGGTTTATATTGTTTACTGTTTCCTCTTTTGTATGTTTATATTTTGTTTCACTACGCTACACTTTTAAAAATGAGGGAATATTTTCCCCACTATCATTCCTAGGCCCTCGCTGCAAGTCGGAAGCCTCTAGCGTTTGGGGAAACACGCTTGAGGTTATGTGACCGACTGTGTTCGGGGCACCTGTTGTGTTGCAACCAGATCTGGGACGTTACGAAGTGGTATCAGAGGGATTTTCTTTTCTCTAAGTTATTTTATTATTTGGGGACAATGGTAAGAGATAGATTGTTAAGGGATTCGGTAATAAACTGTGCCTGGGAGTAGCTACCCCATGTACAGGTAAAAGCCATATTTCCTCTAATTAAATTGTGATTTTCCATTTATGATTATTACAATTGAGTTGATTTTCACCATTGGGTGACGCACTTGTGGTGTGCTGTTTATATTTTTATACTTGGGTTCTATTTAGTTGCAACCTGATGAGATGAGGGTATGACATATCATGAATCATTTAGGCACATGTTATAATCATATGCCATGCATAGTTTCCATGCCATGTAGGTGCATTATAAATTGCATGTTGTTGTGATATATGTTGTGCTAGAAAATGCATGCTGTTGTGATAGATGCCTTGATAAAATACCTGCTATTTGATAGGGTATTGTTATGTAAGGTTTTTTGAATGAACGAAAAACTTTGGTTCTTGAGGAGTATGGGCCCTCATAAACCAGAATTTGGTGGATCATCGACTTTTTTACTTTGTTATAACACGTATAAGATGCCAAGATTTGGTTTGCAGGGAGTATGGGCTCTCACGGATCGGAATTTGGCACTTTTGTGTTCGTTCAATGGTTTTATGGACTCCAGAGTAGTTTTTGAGGCCTACTATCTGGAAAAACCCAGAATACACGCCATGTAATTTTGATTACATGCCATATAATCTTCTGTTCGGGAAGAAATGAAAAATTTTTAGGTACACACCATGTACCTTATGTACACGTCGTGTAGTTTCTAACTATGTCATAGGCCATGTAGGTAGAAACACGGGATTGGGGAAACTCTAGAGGGAACACTCCATGTACCAGTTGTAAACGCCGTGTCATGTTGACCCTATGTCCGCCGTGTGACTAACAACACAGACAGAGGAATCTTCACTTAAACACACCGTGTCACTTTCGAACATGCCGTGTAGTGTAATATGGGAATCCATCCATGTAACTAACAACATGGGTCGGTGTTATCCTTTCTAGTACACATCGTGTCCATCTAGAACACGACGTGTATTGTGAGCCGTGTATTCGGTTGTGTCTCAAACAACACCGGTTGGTGAAGCTCATCTAGTACACACCGTGTACCTATGGGACACGTCGTGTAGTCTTGGCCAGTAAGAGACCGTGTAGACTTGGCCGTGTGGTTGGGGAGACATAGTGGTGTACATGTCGTGTGCGGGTGTAACACGCCGTGTACCTAGGGTTGAGACATTCCAAAGCTAGCATTAGAACATGACCATGTAAGGGCCTAAGGGAACATGCAGTGTAGACCTTATACATGCCGTGTAGTCTTATTCAAAAGAGAGCCATGTGGATAAACCGTGTGGAAGGACTCAGGCAGGGGAAGAAAAATTCAAGTACACGCCGTGTGTGTGGACAACATGCTGTGTGTTTGGGGTGTTACATGACCAGTTCTGGCAGAAGTACATGCCAATGTGAAGGACTTAAGGGAACACGCCATGTAGTTATTATACATGCCGTGTAGTATTGTTTTGTAAACTTGAATGTTTTCTTTCTCATGTTCCCTTCTTACGCTTCCAGTTCTTAGTCCTTGATGATATTAAATCTAAGGCGTGTGTTTGAACTTGTAGAGTCATTCCACTGAGATGACCTCAAGTTTTTCACCAAGAGAGTGGCGACGATTATACTCCAGAGACGGTAGGCCATGGGCTACTGATGGAACCTCCAACAATGCCAGATGCGGCACCAGCCATTATACTAAATGCAGGCGCAGATGCACAGTTCTGTGAAGGCTTCATGCGGTTCATGCAGACCTTCCAGGGAGCACCGCTAGTTGCCACATCTATAGAAGAGCTGACACGTATATTCCAGCAGAAGAATCCACCTATGTTCTCAGGGGATGGCAGACCATAGGCTGTAGAGTCATGGCTGGGTTCTATGCAGACGATCTTCGAGCATCTGGAGATGCCTCCTGAGAGGAGGGTCAAGCTCCCTACTTACATGCTGTGTGATTCCGCCAAGAGATGGTGGGATATTAACACCCAGATTGAGCATCACCAAGACATTGCGTGGAAAGATTTTCATGCAGTCTTCTATGACTTTTTATTTCTGGGGATGCTAAGGGAAGATCGAGCTCGAGAGTTCATGAATCTGAAGCAGGGTTCCATGTCAATGATGGACTATTCTTCTAGCTTCACTGAGCTACAACATTTTTCACCTATTCTAGTTGGTGATGAGATGTTGAGGGATAGAAGCTTTGAGGATGGTCTTAGATATGACATCCACGTGCTAGTGAACATTTTCAGTTTGCCTACAATGCATGCTATTGTGAACCAGGTGCTAATTACTAAGAAGAACCTGTGGGAAGCTAGTGGTGCAGGCCAGGGCGGTTCTACACCGGTTTCTAGTACTATTTCTACTGGTAATAGGAAGAGGCAGATGGATTTCTCTCATGGTGGTAGTACTAGCCAGAAGAATTCTTCAAGAGGCTAGGTGATGTGCTACGAGTGCAGTAAAAAGGGGAACAAGAGACCTCAGTGTCCACGTGAACTAGTGAAGTGCCGAGATTGCGGCAAGATGGGCCATCTCCAGCATTTTTGTAGGGTGTTTCCACCAGTGACTAATGAGAGGGGTTCTGTGTAGACTCCGCATGTAGAAGCAGGGCCAGAAGCTTCTTATCAGTCATGGAATTGGAGTACGTCAGGATGTTCAGGATGAGGAAGTGGTCGTGGCTGTGGTATCCAGACACTAGGATCTTAGAGACAACAGGGTGGGTCAGATCAGGGTAGCCAGGCTATGTCGTAGGGCCACGACACTGGGCAGGCATATGCAGTGCAACCAACCCAACAGGAGTAGGATCCTAGACCTTCCACTGTCAGTGGTACTATTCTAATTGCTTTTGTTTTATCTTTGGTACTTTTCAATACTGGTACTACACATAACTTTATATATGTGCCTGTTGTGGAGAGCCTTGGGATCTATTTTTTTTCTTCTTCTTCTGATATCATGATGCTAGAAACTCTATTGGGAATTAGAATAGTAGGTGTGCATCAGTGCAAGGAGTGCCCCCTAGAGGTTGGTGGGTGTCACTTTCTATGGGACCTCTATGTCTTAGAGATGACAAACTATGATTTCATTCTCGGTATTGATTGGTTGGTACCCTTTCGAGGCTTTGTCGATTGCTATCGTCGTAGGGTGAGTTTCACGTCACCAGAGGGCAAAGAGTTTCTATACAAGGGTGAATGAGATGTCCAAGAGAGCCGAGCTGGACCTGAGCATCATGGGTGAGGTGGAGTGACAAAACAGATTGAAAGTTTATATCTAGATGACCAGGGAACTTGTTAGAAGGATTTCCCTCTAGTGGTTAATTATTTCAGGGATGTGTTCCTAGATGACTTTTTAGGTCTACCTCAGAAGCGAGATGTGTATTTATCTATTGATCTTGTGCTAAGAGTGTAACTGGTGTCCATTCCTCCTTACATGATGTCTACACTAGAGTTTCAGGAGCTCAAGAGGCAGTTAGAGGAGTTTCAGGCAAAGGGTTTCATCCGACCCAGTACTTCTCCTTGGGGTTCTCCTGTCTTGTTTGCGAAGAAGGCGGGAGGTACCCTCAGACTCTGTGTGGATTATCGGAAACTAAACCAGTTGACGGTCAAGAACCGATATTCCTTGCTGAGGAGTGATGTTCTCTTTGATTAGCTTAGAGGAGCCTGGGTGTTCTCAAATATTGACTTGAGATCCGAATATCATCAGTTGTGTGTTAGACCATCGAACATACTTCTTGAAGCCTTTCAGAGAAGATATGGTCTATATGAGTACTTGTTCATGCCATTCGGGCTCACGAATGTGCCATTAGTTTTCATGGATATGATGAATCATGTGTTCCACCCTTATCTGGATTATTTTGTGGTAGTCTTCGTGGATGATATCTTGGTGTACTCTCACACTTGACATGACCATGATACCCATCTTGAGATTGTTTTGAGTACACTGAGAGAGAATCAGTTATATGATTAGTCTCAAAGTGCTACTTTTGGATGGACCAGATTCACTTCCTAGGTCATATTATCTCAGAGGCAGGAGTTTCGGTAGACCTAGAGAAAGTGAGAGCAGTAGTTTCTTGGGAGCAACCTAAGAATGTGTTTGAAATATAGAGTTTCTTTGGGATATATGGTTACTATAGGCACTTTATATAGGACTTCTCCTGCTTAGCAACGCCATTGACGGGTTTGATTAATAAGGGTATGAAATTCGTTTGGTCAGAAGCTTGCGAGACAGCCTTTCAGGAGATGAAGGGAAGGTTGACATCAGCACTAGTCCTGATACTTCTAGAGCAAGGGAAGAGCTATACATCTTAATGTGATGCATCAAGTATTGGTCTAGGAGCAGTGTTTATGCAAGGTGATTGAGTAGTTGCTTACGGGTCTCGGCAGTTGATGCCACATGAGAGGAATTACCCGACACATGATCTCGAGTTAGCTGCGGTTGTTCATGCATTATGCTGTTGGATACATTATCTCTTGGGATAACATTTTTTGGTGTTTATGGACTAAAAAATTCTTAAATACATCTTTACCTAGTGTAACCTGAATTTGAGACAATGAAGGTGGGTTGAATACCTTCAGTCCTTCAACTTTGATCTTGCCTACACACCTGGTAAGGGTAATCTAGTAGCTGATGCACTGAGTAGGAGGACTCAGATACAGGAAGTGCAGGAGGCCAGTGGTGAGTGGCAGCTTATGGATTTTTTCTCTGAGATGTATTTGGAGGTGCACGATAGTCAGGGGCGAGCCTATCTTTCATCCTTAGTTGTGACTTCTACCATCCTGGATAGAGTGAGGATGGGACAACTATCAAATTCAGAAGGCCTAGTTCTAAGGGAGTCGGTGGCAAGTGAGGACCCTCCTTTTGGTTGGACAATGGATGATGATGAGGTAATCAGTATCCATGGACGAGTGTGGGTTCCAGGGGATATACGTGAAGAGTTGATGCTGGTATTTCATGCTTCAGCTTAGGCAGTGCATCCTGGAGTTACCAAAATGTACCATGACTTGAGATGTCAGTATTGGCGGCCAAGTATGAAAAGAGAGGTAGCTGGTTTTGTTACGAGATATTCCACCTGTTAGCAGGTGAAGGTAGAGCATCAGAGGCCAGCCTGACTGTTACAACAGTTACCCATTCTGAAGTAGAAATGGGATGATGTCGTGATGGATTTCGTGACCAGGTTGCCGAGGTCATCTCGAGGCAATGATTCCATATGGGTTGTGGTGGAAAGACTTACAAAGGTAGCTCACTTTTTTCCGATCAAGGAGACCTTCAGTGCTGATGAGCTTAGGAAGTTGTATATCCGAGAGGTAATACGTCTTCATGGGGTCACTCGTTCTATCATTTCAGATAGGGATTCCCATTTTAAATCCCATTTCTGGTAGAGTTTTCATAGGTCACTGGGTATACAGGTGCTTCTAAGAACATATTACCACCATCAGACCGATGGTTGGTCAGAGCATACAATACAGGTGCTAGAGGAAATGCTGTGTGCATGCATCCTAGACTTTGGGGGATCTTGGGAGAAGCACATACCCCTGTTCGATTTTTCCTACAATAATAGTTTTTAGGAAACTACTGAGATGACACCTAACGAGGATTTATATGGTAGGCCATGGTGATGACCCTTGTGTTGGTTGGAGGTAGCTGAGGCAGCTTTAATGGGACCACGTCTCATGCATAAGACTTCAGAGTAGGTCCACTTGATTCAGAAGTGGATGGCTACTACACAGTCTCGTCAAAAATCTTATGTTGATCACTGTAGACAACCCTTAGAGTTTATGGTTAGGGATCAGGTTTTCTTGTGTGTTTCACCGAGGTTGGGACATAGGTGGATCAGGAGATAGGGTAAACTTTCACCGAGGTATATGGGGTCATTTGAGATTCTGGAGATAGTCGGGATGGTTTCCTATTGGTTGTAGTTACCACAGAGGTACCTGATCCATGCACGACGTCTTCCACGTATCTCAGCTGCGCCATTATCACTCAGACCCGTCTCACGTTTTTCAGCCCGAGGAGGTTGAACTTTAGGTTGATGCATCCTTTGAGGAGAATTCGATTCATATTGTTGATAGGAGTATGGAGGTTCTCCGAGGTTGGTTAGTTCCTCTCGTATAGGTCCTATGACAGCATGGCCAAGTGCATGACAAAACATGAGATCAAGAGACCGACATACGTTCTCAGTGGCCTGAGTTGTTCTTAGCTTTATCTTCACCACCCTTGGAAGGGAAATTCAGGGATGAATTGCTTTAAGGGGGGAAGTTTGTAAGAACCCAGTTCTTATTCTTGAGGTATGAGTTTCTTCCTTTCCTTTTTCATTAAGTGTTTTTGAGAGAACAAGGGAAATGGGGAAAGATCCCAAAATTTATGGGTACACGCCATGTACTTTTTCCACACGTTGTGTAATTTGGCCGTGTGGGATGAGTATACAGGGCGTGTAGGCTTGTCAGTGATTAAGGGTGTAAAAACTAACTACACACCATGTACTTAGTAATACACTCCCTGTAATCATCTGGCAGGTGAACAGTAAGGCGATGGGAGTAGCCGTCAGTGGAATTATGGTACACGCCGTGTACTTAGTAAAACACGCCATGTAATCAAGTCGGCTGATGAACAGTAATGTGGTGGAAAGAAGCCGCCAGGGGAAGAGTTAAAAAAATGGAAAGTATATGCCATGTACATGAGAAGTACACACTGTGTAGTTATTTTTTTTCATTAAAAACATGAAGTGGCCTCCTCATTCGGTGGAGGAGGTATAGAACTCGACGGGAGCCGCGAGAGAGGAGGATGGAACTTGGAGGAGCTCCTGATCGCACAATGGGACTCCGATTCCTTCGCCGTCGATCTCGTTTGAACCGCGCGGGTGAGATCTTCTCTCTTCTTTAACCTAACCTTCAATTTATTTACCTAAAAGAAGTTATTTGAGTTTGAATAGGTAAATTTTTATCCCAGATCTACATCGTTCTTGATTGTTTTGAGAGGCACTTTTCACGTATATCGATCAGAGTAGATCAAGGTAGGTGGCCTTGTGTTTATTTCCAACTGTCAAGTTGATTTTGTGCACTGTTTTTCCATGCACCCATGTTTTGGGTGTCGTGTGGCCGAGGACTTGACTATTTAGATACCTAGAATTGCATAGGTAATCTATTGATTATGTATAAACTGCTGTTTGGGATCGTTGCTTTGATCCAGGTCCACCCTGAGGGTGCGGTTCCCTTGCTTAGCTATTTGTCCAGGTTACCCATGGGTATGGCGTGTTTATAGCATGTTTTGAGTTTTTTTGAGAGGAAATATATAAACTTCTTGCATATGTGTTGGGATTGGCCCAATTATTTTCTTTTCCTATCGAATTCCTGAGGGAATTTTTTTGTTTAGCATGAGGTTAAGGTTTTGTTTAGCTTGAGGGAAAGGTTTTTTTAGAATGAGGGCAACGTTTTATATGCCTGAGGGTAGTAGATTCTATGCTTGAGGAAAATATCTCGTATTCCTGAGGGAAATATTCGTTATGCCTGAGGGCAGTCACCCGAGGGTTTCAATTCTGATTACCTGAGGGTAAGGATTTGCATGTATGAGGAAAATGTTTACTTTGAATATTCACTGTGGTGATTTCTTAGGTGGTAGTTGCCAAGCTAAAGTATAGGCTTGGTATCATTATTATCTTTTACCTATTAGATAGCCTGTTGTGGTTTCTGTTGTGGCACTGTATATGAGATTGTCGTCCAAGGCTGAGTCTTGGGGAAAACTCATAATTCAATTATATTTGAATTGTTAAATAATTATTAAAATGGTAATATAATTGTTAGGAATGTTTACTTTTGAGTACTTCCTAGTTTACTGCATTTAATTATTGCACACTACTATTGCACATTTTCAATGATAGTTGGGCACGAGCCTTTGGTGGTTGCCTATTGGGATTTATTTCTCACACCCTGTTTGAGTCATGTCTTGGGATCAAACAGATTATATTTCTGTAGGTTTTGATAGGGGAAAGAGTCCCTATATAGGTAATTTATTATTATAGAGGAGTAGGAGAGAATGGTACCGAGCTTAGGCTTGCGATGCTACTGAGTTCCTACTGCACTTTTTTGTTTTGCTTTATTGTACTTGTACCGTGTATTGTTTTAGATTGTAGTGTATCCTATTTTGGATGCTTTATTAGAATTATAAACATATTGCATCATCATATATATGACTGTTGGTCATCTTTTACTTTAGTTATATTTTCCATTTCAGGTTTATATTGTTTACTATTTCTGCTTTTGTATGTTTATATTTTTTTCTGCTGCACTACACTTTGACAAATGAGGGTATAGTTTCCCCACTATCAGTCCTAGGACCTCACTGCTAGTCAGAAGCCTCTAGCATTTGGTGAAATGCACTTGAGGTCATGTGACCAACTGGGTTTGGGGAACCCATTGTGTGGCAACCGGATCTGGGACATTACAATAAGTCTTTAACACTTAGAGTATATTTGGAAGTTCCATTAGAAAAAAACATGAGTTTTCAGATTTAATTTGATGAAGAATAATATTCTTTAGGATGATGAAAGAACTATTCAATTAGGTATATAAACATTAGAAAAACCTAAATTGGTGTGTGATGCAAGATCAATAAGAATTAAAGGAGTTGTTCTTCTTCCATGAAAAGGGAAGATCAAAGCTATTTGAAAAAGGGAGCTTCTATTTTTTTAATTCCGATAAAAATGAGATTTGATGATGCTGATGATGTTATTAATTAATCAAAACATCATAAATCTTATTCAATCCATTATCTGAGATTTTTTAGGAATATTAAAGGAGGATTTTCACTACAAGTATTTCTTGATATTTAAAATGTGTTTATTGGATTTTCAAGAATAATGAAGATGTGTTTTCATAAATGAACAACCTATTATTCAAGGATATTATCAATATGAACTGATATTGTTTTAGTGATGAATGAGAATAATAAGTATGTGTTGAGATGATGCTACTTTGTAATAACTCTACCCGAGTTCTGTATAAAATTCATTATAAAGATCTCATATTGTAAGAGACAGTTCCACCCCATAGATATGTTTGTTGTATATTTTTATATGGATATGAAGAATGCAAGTGTGGATCTTACAATAAAAGGTTTTGAGAATAATAAGCCTATATTGGAGAAAAATAAAATAATATTTTATTCAGCTGTATTTTAAGTAATGATAATTAATAAATGAAGGGTTTTATTAGAATACTCTTCAAGTTGAAAAAGAAACACAAATGAAATAAAGGTAACCTGAAATGGGTATTCTATTATAATTATTTTAGGATAAAAATTACTTTGACATCTCATTATACTATTTTTGGTATTTTAAAAATAAATAACACATTTAATGATGCCACCCATGCATATAATTAGTAAAAATCTCAAAAAGAGTAGAGGTAAAGTGTCATACATTTATGCAACAAAAGAAGTTAAGTTACTACTACTGAGAAGAGAAGTGAATATTAGAAAACTGATAGAGAATCAATAAGTAAAATATCTATCTCTATCAAAGAAGAACTAGATACTACTTCATACTACAGTGATGAGGAAGAAGAAGAAGAGTAAACCGAGCATATGAAAGATTCTGGGCCTCAAAGAATATTATTGTTTAAGTTGAGTTAACAATAATAGATCCTGTAAAGAACTAAAATATGTATATATTTAGTGGTTGAGTTGCATGTTATTTGTTTGAATAACTTTTGGAAATCAAAGTCTTTCTAAGGTGAGAAAGTAGATATGATGTTATTGGTGTAGTGTCACCAAGTTCTTATTGAATATCTACTTCAAGAGGAGGAAGTTAAAAAGAAACTCGTGGGATGTGAGTATAAAAAAACTGTTGGAAGCTTTTGTATCCACTTTTTCAATATAGTTAACTATTTCCTATATAATATGGTGACTTTCCCTATGTAATATGGTGTAATTGGTTTTAGGATGATACCTGGCCAACCCCACATGTAATTAGTGATTCATTATTTGTAGAGAATCCGTGACTTGGATATCCCATGCACAATAATGAGTTGTATTATTGAGAGGTGATGAACCTTATAAAAATACCTATGCTACTTTACTTTCAATATATTCATTTAATTATGAGTTTTCAAGGTTAACTACAAGAAGATCCATTTACTTTAATAAACATCAAAGGTTTAACTCCAACATGGTGAAAAAGGGTTTAAATAAAGAATTTGAATTTGGTAAAATCATTCCAAAACTAATTCACCCCACTCTCAGGTGTGTCTACACAATCCAATAGTACCTAACAAGTGGTATCAGAGTATAGGTTCTCCATGATTAGATCTTTTGAATTTATACAATTTTTATCAGTGTAAAGGGTAAAAATGATAAGGATTTAAAATTTTATCCTAGTTTTTTTATCTTATATATATATATATAAAGTACAAATTTAAGATGTTTTAAGAAAATACTTAGATGGAATAATCTACTTTCATTCTCATCAGAACATATTTTGAGGCTTCAATAAACACATAGATAAATGGTAATAAGAAAGAGTCAAAAAATATAAGAAAATGTTTGAAGAAACAATATGTATGACCACTATCTGAAGGTAATGAACGTGGTAAGTGTATTGAAAAATCTATTGATAATGATTCCTCTAGTGAATATAGCTTAATATATTAAAAATATGATTTAATTGATTCACTCAATGACTTTATTACAAAGTTAAAAATTACCTAAAAACGTTTCTTGAATAATTTTTTGTATATATGTTCACATATATCAAGGGATTTATTGATAAAAATTCCCAACTAGAAGAAGAAGATGATGCAATGGAAGAAGCATTATCATAGAAAATGAGTTCCTACAACACTCTTATAAAGATAGTGAAATCCAAGGAAGAATATAACACACTTTAAAATGAAACAGTTTCTTTGGTTAATGAAGAATTGGAATGATTTATTTGTGAGAAAGTTGTATTTGAGAAAGTTTTTAAAGACGTTTTCCATGCATTGGAGAAGCTTTATAAAGTCTCAATGGATCTCATGTCATCCCAACTGGTGGTAAAATAAAAAATGGTAAAAGATATGGATAATTATTTACAAGATACAAAAAATATTCATAAGGATCATGTTGGGAAGCTGAATAAAGATTGAGATACTAGAATGAGATCAAATGAGGATGAAAATCATGCTCTTAATATGAATTTCCTTGATATGGAAATTAAATTGAGAAATCTAGAAACTACACCAGCTCATTATTCCCAAATAGTTAAGAAAATAATATGAGACACATAGACCTCTTCTAAGTTTCTAGTTTCTAAAGAGACTCTAAATGGTGGAAATAAGATCCAGAGTTCATATAGAGAAGTATCCACCTTCAGATCATATAAAAAAGGTATCCCACAATTCTTAAGATTAAGTTCACACTGAATCCATTTTTTATGTGATTGTAGGGAAATAGAAAAATTACATACAAATATAAAATGAGAAAAATTATAATAAAACCACCAATATATAAAGGTTGTAGGTGAGAATGTCTAAGAAGAGACACTCCCAAAAAAGATCCCATAAATTTGGAGTTCTATCCTAAAGATAGAAAGAATGTAAATATAGATAGATAGATTGAATTGGTAAAAGAACTAGAGTAATTGGAATATGTTGGTGAAATTGAAGGTTTGGGCATAGATCTATTAATTTATAGCACAAAATGTCAGTATTTACAAGTTTAATAAGGCCTAAATAAAGGGGGAGAAATGTTTAAAGTAAAAGGAAACCTACTGAAGGAAGATAGACTCAATATAAAAAGATAAATTTGTCCATGAATAAAAAATTTGAATATTTTGAATATTTCCATGAGTTGTGCAATATAGGTGGTCACTATTATGATGAATGCAGATACAAACTTTCCAAGAATCATAGATTTACTGAAGAGAAGAATGATCCACCATAGTTTGAGAAGAAGGTGAAGTAAGGAAGTGAGTCTTCCTTGGAAAAAAACCAAAATGAATCAATGAATATAAATAAAACCAAGAATAAAATGAATAAATATAACTAGGATGTCAAACCCACAAGAAATAAGTGCCTCTACTATGGAAAAGAGGTCATCTCATGGACCAGTGAAAGATTTCCATTATCACGACCCGTCCCCAGGGTTCATGCTGTGACTACCCTAAGACCGCCAAACGAAGTCCAGGGGATGGCGACTAGCGCCAAAGGTGTAAACCTGCAAGTGGGAAGCATTTTCTTGAGTACCTATACACACACAAACTCCCAACCAAGTCCCACACACTGAAAAGGAAACAAGTATCACTTAAAAAATTCTGAGTACAAGTACAATTAATATAAGTGGGCTATAATACAAACCCAATAAAAGAACTAAAAACATAAAAGTACAAAAAGGAAACTCTAATGTCCATTTGAGGAAAACCCCACATGATTGTGAGAGTAGTGTAGCTACTGGAATATGAAGTAGAAGATCCTATCCACTCGAACCTACTAGGCCTAGCCTGGTCCTAGGCCACCAAGTCCACTGTCGTAGTGTCTGTTGGTCCCATCTCTCTGAGAACCTATGGGTCCTAGTCCACCAAAGTCTTTGTCAAAATGTCGATAGTCTAAACCAGTCAAAACACATGCGGGTGAAGCCCGTACAAGGGTGAGTAACAAAATACTCATTAGGGACCCCAAGACAAAAAGGAAAACCCACACAATAATTACTCAAAGTAAAGCAAGAAACACAAGATAGATTATACCATGTATACATTTAGGGTAGTGATAGAAGAATAATTAGTCACATCATTGAACACCATGGCTACTGGAGAACTCCTCCTTTATCAAGTATATTGGGATTTCTATGTCACATAGATGTGCTTCCCACTAACCTTTTCTTTCTTAGGTACACCTCCTCATCACGTACTGTGGGTCTACAAAGTCACACAGAAGTGCTTCCCATTAATCTTGGCCAACTGAGGTACTCCTAGTCATCGCGTACTGTGGGCCTGAAAAGTCACATAGAAGTACTTCCCACTGTGGGCCTATAAATTTACACATAAGTGCTACCCACTAGGCCATAGTCGAGTCTCACAGAGTCAAAAGTCAGCAGTCTTCAGGTCTCAGCCAACCGCAGGGTTCCGTACGTAGCGCGCCTGGGAGAACTGCTCCTCAAGACATTAATCACATCTCAACTTACATGAAATCCTCCTAAGGTCATGTAAAAGGATCCACCTCGTCGAGAGGGTCCCAACGCTTCAAAAAACTCGTCAATCGGTAATCCGGTTTGCAAGTTATTAGCGTTTTAGTAAACAGGAACCGGTAACATCTGAGTCCAGTCCGACCCGGTCGGACCAACCTGACCAACCCAGCCCAGGGGTCCCACATAGCCCAGTTTAGTTCTGACTGAATCGAACTGACACGGTTTAGGTCTGGCCTGGCCCAGTTTGGCTGAGGGTCGAGCCCGTTGGGTCACCCAACAACCTGGTCTAGTCTGGCCCATCCCGTTGGGTGCGGAATCAACCCATTGGGCCGTGAGACCAGCCTGACCCAGTGGCTGGGGAACGACCCGCTAGCTGGGGGTGCAGACCGTTAGCTCGAAGATCAGCCACATGGGGTGGCTGTTGGGGTGCTCCTGGGACGCGGCAGTCGGCCGCATCTAGCCTCCTGCTTGCCCTGTGGATGCTTGGGGCTCCTCCAGCCGTTGTTAGGCGACTGTGGCTCACCAGCCACCCGGGAGGCCCAGACGTGGGCCACCCCTCCATGAGATGCCTACAACCTCCTGCATCTATGGAGTACCTATGGGTTCATCATAGTCCTCTTCCTGCAGCCTCCAACGCAGACCCTCTTTGGCCGCCGGCAGCGGCTGCCACCGGCATCAGCGTGTTAGCGGTCTCTTCCGCAGGCCACTAGAATTGCTCCGGTGGTCCGTTTTTTGATGTGTCTGTGCCTATGGTCTCCCGGGAGCATCCTCTTCACCACGAATGTCTCAAACCCACCTTGTCGTCGATTTAGAAAATATGTTCATAAAGAGTTCACATGCGGAGGGGCTTGAGACATGTTCGTGTCGGCCCACGCCCTCCATGTTAGAATTTTATAATCATGGGGAGGCTCGGGGATTGCGGCTCAACCAAACTAGAGATAAACTAATCCTGGATAATAACTCCCAAAAAAGAAATCCTCTCGTATAAATGAATGATTCGAGGATCAACCTGTTCATGGGTTGATCCGCATTAGTTGTTTCTAGAAAAAATGGGGGATAACTTTAAATAAAATAACCCCTACCTCATTGATGTTCATTGGCATAATGTTTTGTCCTTGAGGATCCAAGTGGTCGATGACGTTCATTGTTATTTGAAGTATGTTAAAGTCGATGATGTCCCGCCGGAATTTTTCATTCTTTATTGGGGAGGAAATCCACCAAAGGTTCATCAAAAAATCCTCACTGTTCAATCCCCATTCCACCAACATGTCAACTATTAAAAAGAAAACACGTCGCATCGTTTCTGTTATGCTGCAACATTACATCGTTACGCTGTTTTATTTATGAAACAACGTCTGTAACACCCCGAGATTTTATGAGAAATAATATATTTAATTTATTTGATGTCTTGTATTATACACTAAACCAAGATTATATTTCACTATACGCAATACCATATTAGCTTGTAGTATATGAAAACCCTATTCTTGGCTTGTGTTGCATGCAAGAGCGACCTTCCTCAATAGCCTGTGTTGTACGCAATACCGAGTTTTACTAAACAATGATATGTTGTAATAATATTATTATGAAATAGCCATTATGAATAGTATTAACCACATTTTTAATTTTATAACATTATAATTCATCTTACACATTTTCTAGAACATGTTATGAGAACAAAATCAAATTTTCATATAAAGGAAGTATTTTTCAAAAAATGCAGTTTTGCCGTATTTTTATGGCACACCCATTTTAAATCAAACTTTTGTGAAGTTTATAAGTTAAATTTGACAAAGTAAACTTCTTCTTTTGAATCAGGTTATAAAAATTTACGTTGGATAAATTTTTGATATTATTCTGATAACCTTCATATTTTGATGAATAGTAAAAATACGCTAAATTTTAATTAAAAACAACTTTTTTCATAGAGATAATTTATATGGTTAAATTATAATATATAATGGTTTTAAAGTATAAATAGAATATATTTTTACAATTTAATATAATATAAGACATTATCATTAATTTTACATTGAATTCATAGGTAAAAACATTTCAATCTTTTCCAATGTTTTATCTTCTAAAACCCATTTTCTCAACAACGGGATTAATTTTAAATTAAATACTACAACTTATATGTATTGAATTTGTAAAAATGGATTCCATATTTGGAATCAATAGGTCCAAATTATGTTAATATGATACTTTTTATTTTTTGGCATTAAGAATAGTAACCACGGTAAATTTTATTTACCATAGTTAAAGGTAAATCAGGTAATTAAGGGTAAAAATAATATTATAAAATTTCCCTAACACTTGTCATAATATAATTGGATGATTATATTTTTCCCTAAAGAATATTTGGGTTGAAATGGAATCTATTGGAACCCACTTGGATGTGATTAAGAACTTTAATTTATTTTATTTAAAGAAAGTGAAATATGTCTCACTCAAACTTTAATAATTAAAGTATTTTTAAAATAAGGTTATACAGAATATAAAATCGATTATAAATACTCATTTGAAATCTAAAATATTTTTTATTTAATGGTAATTTATTTTAAATTTTTAAGAAATATTTAATTACCTTAATAGCTTATACATTAATGATGTAAAAATTATTTATTTATTGAAAAATCAATAATATAGTTTTTATTAAAACAATAGTACCCATAAAAAGGCCCAAAAACCTGACCAAAACTTATTTTTTGAGTATATCTATACTCTAATCATCAAAGGGTGTACTTTTGGACCATTTGGAGCCTTATAAAAGTGATTATGACACTTATATTATTTTATTTTAAATGATGTCAAAGTTGTCACCTTCATACTTTAATAAATATAACAATTTAAATGTTGTGATTTTAAGATGATAAATTCGAGTAAAAGTATTATTATGGAATATATTATATTTATCTGCACCATAGTATTTTATTTTTAATTTTTATGCAAAAAATAAGTATATTAAATAATTATACAAAAAATGTTGTAGTAATTATTTTATTAAGAGAAATATCCAATAAATGGTTTTAATAATATTAAAATAAATATTATATGAAAAAATTAATATGCTCCATGAATGTTTTAGATGAATACAACATGTTAGGAATCTATTAAATATTTTGGTTCTAATATATATTCTCTGTGGATTTTATTTAAATTCAAATAATTGAATAGTGTCAAAATTGACACTATTGATATTTTATAAAAATAACATATTACTAAATTGTTCAAAAACCACAAAAATATTTAAAAATTACAAATTTAAAATTATATGTTCTAAAATGTAATAATGTATCTAATTATGTAAAATTCACAACACATAAGAAAGTATTTATAATAATTTAAAAATTAGAATATTATTACCGCAAATAAAATTAAATAGATTAAATAAAGATAAATCAAAATGATAAGGTTTAAAATAAAATTAAAACATGTCTAAATTTGATTGGTTGATGATATTACAACCCTATCTTACCTCATATTAAAATTTGAGTCACTTTGGAAGTTTTTAAGTGTGGTTTGAGTTTATTATAAATTAATATTTTTTTGGAGGTTTCCAAAAGTGCCCCTCTCTTCTCTTATAAAAGGGCACCCCTTCCCTATCATCTTTACACAATTTTGAGCCTTCAAGCTTGGAATAACCCTGACCATTACTCTTCTCAACTCCCCTAGTCACATTCTGGAGGTTCTCGTCTTCTCAAAAGACCAACTCTAGTCCCTTAAGAGGAATCTTAAAGGAGGTGCGTCGAGGAAGATGAGTCTGAGACACATAAGGAAGAAATTGGACATAAGGTAAGGGATACTTATTCCAATCTTGTTCTTATCTGAGATTGTTTATTCGTAAGAATTTACTGTGGTTATATTTATCATCCATGTCCATGTATTATAAAAATATTTTCATAAAATGATTACAATTCTTCCATGTATGTTTAAAGTCATTTTTACCCTTTGTTGACTTTTACCACATGGTATGGAAGGAATATTTCTTTTATTTACCATACGAGGTACTTTTTGACTTTTCCTGCAAAAGTATGAGAATAATTTTTTTTAAATTATACGGAAAGAATGTATTTTTACGGTTTCATAACGCCTTATTTTCATGAAGCTTCCTCTACAAGATTTCATGATTATTTTCAACAAAAATCCTTTTCTTTTAAAATTTCATGGAATTTTTTGAAAAGAAAATGATTTTGAAGAAGAACGGATATTTTCCTCAATAATTCATTTCAAGTGTTTTAATCAAAACTATTTTCCATCTAAGATGAAATTATTTAGTATGTTTATGTGTCATGTATAATGTCTCTGTTATTTATATGGTTTGATTTTTCTTATGATGAAATGATATCCATTTGTTTTATATGGATTATGTTTTGATGGGATGATGTTTATGAAACCCATATTATTCTTTGGGTTATGATGAATGATTTATGTTTATTTTGTGGAACACGCAAGAATGATTTCATTATGAGATGGGTGGGGCCTATATCTCCCTCCAATGCATTGGGTAAAGATTTATATCTCATGAGATAGAAATGGCTAGAATGGAAAGTAAATTTGGTTTAGTAATATAGGGCTAGAACAACAATTAAACCCAGTTCAGTAATGGAATTTATCCACTAAGATGGTCTTGGAAGCAATTCCTTGGATACTATGGAAATCATATAATATGATTAATGGTTTTTTATAATTACATGTTTTATTACCATGCTATTTTATCATGATTTATGTTCTTTTATGATCTATGCCTTACGTACTGCCAAGATTTATTTCACAACTCAAGATTTTAATGTTTAAACTTTATGTTCATGTTTTTAAGTTCAAATGTATATGTTTGGTTTTATTTTCTCCGTGCTTACACTTAATGATCATTTGACCACACCCTTTATATGTTTTATTTTCCCCAGGATATAAAGAAAGGTTTTAGGTAAAAAAGGGCAATATATTTATGGGAGATGTTGAAGATCTTTCACCATGATTATAAGATTATGTTCTAAGTTTCCAAAGACACTAAACTATTACAGTCCTTGGTTGTCTGTTTTTGTTATGTATTAAGTATTCCTCAAAAGTAATGTAATGTCTATGTACGTCAAACTTGGGTCTCTACAGTTGGTATCATAGGAAAGGTTTAGTTAACCTTTGGAAACTAGGATGCGAAAACTTTAGTGAGATCCCTAGAGATATTTCTAAGGTATGTCTAGGGATGTCCCTAAGGTTTAATATAACTATAAGTTATAGTCCTATAATTATGTTGACGATCATGAATAGCCTAGGGTGAACCTAAGGTGTCATGATTAATGAATGTGTGATAAGTTAAACATCCCATAAGTTACTTTTTATGATTATGTGGTTCCTCATTATTTTAACTATTTCTTACACTATGGTTTCTGGTTTTAGTCAATGGAGGGAAAGAGAAGGAATTCAATTAACATTGATTCCAATGAAAAAATTGGCGACTATGATCAATAAAATTGTGTAATACCTGGAGAGAAAGATATTATGATTATTCCGAATCAGTCATCGCGATATATGATTAACAAGGTGAACTTTAGTTGTATTCCTAAGTCATAAAATAAGAGGAAGATGGACTTTTATGCATGTTAGAATGGTGAGGAACATAGAGGAAGAAAGATTTAGCTTTCTACATATCAAGAATAAGGGAAGAAGAACCTTGAGGAATACCTCAAATGGAGGGGAAGATGTTATCTTTGTGGGGAAATGGGGAATAGAGTGACAGACTATTATGGAGTTCAATGTCTTATATGTGGATAACATGGGCATTACCCAACTCAATGCCGTGACCTAAGAGGTTACTTCTAAACCGAGGAAGGACCAATTACATTCCAATCATTGAAAAGGATGGATTTAAGGTCTTATGTATTGGAATTCAAGAATAATGTTGTTGAGGTACTTTTATGGTATATTGAAATATATATGTATTGGTCCATTGTGGTTTTACCTAAGAATATGGTACCAATAACCCTGAAAAATGATTGAAATATTTTTGTAAAGTAGATGATATGCGCATAATGAAGGGATAAAGAGAAAATAATATGTTTGATAGTATTAATGATCTCATGACTGATATAAGGACAAAGTGATCTCATGGTTTGAGTATATAGAAATTGTGGTATTTTGGTATGTGGAAAGAGTTACCTTTTGACAACATTTATGTTTTCACTAAGGTTCTATGGTAATTCATGTTTTAAGAGAATACATGATTAAGGTATTCACATGTTTAGAACATGACCAAATAGACATATCTTATGATATGTGGGAGATAAATGATGATATTCACATGCTCAGTAGATGACCTTTCTAGTAATCGTTTTCTTTATACTATGAGATTGGACCGAAGTAATTTGGATAAGACTAAATATTATAATGGATTAAGTTAGACATCAGATAGTATTGTTCAAGGATAGAAATTTTTCTGAAATGTTATAATATTATAGTTTTAGAAAAAGGACAACTCGTAGAACGAGGGACAACCCGTTGCATCAGACAAGGCTGTGGGAATCAAACCCACAACTGAAGTGTGACATGCCTTTTTTCGCCTACCACTAACCTACAAGAAGTCCCTGGTTTGTAGAAATTAGTTTTATTTTATTAATTGGTATGATAGATGAAGTATAAGTCCATTTTCGGAATCACATACAGTTAATATCACCATAGATGGACTTATGTATATTTAATATCTTGTAATCTCCTTTTTTGTGATAGAGACAGATGGAATGGCCTATAATTCTATTTCATGATCTTCTAATACTTCAAGAATGACAAATTAAAATTTATTTCTTTAAATATGAGATGAAGTGGAAATTTTTCATCGAATGATCAACGATGATATTACACTAAAATCAAGTAAGTATTTATCCTTATGAAAAAATTCATCAACTTTAGGGAAATGATCTTGAAAACCAAAAATGTTATCCTACTACCCTCATATCCAATGAATCAGATGGTACCTTAGATCATCACAAATTTATGGCTGTGTGATTGTTGGATTTTTTATAGCCATGTTCTCTACCACTCTTCATAAGAACATGATGGTTATATTTCTCTTCCATATCCATATTTTCCCCTATATTCTCTTATGTGGAAACCTAGTGTTGAGTTACATTGGGTGACCGTTATGTTTCTAAATTTCCTTTTAAAATTATGTTTTAGTATTCCTTTTTACGATGTGGGTTTCTATGAATGAAACTTTCAAGTAGTAAACGATTTATGACCTTGATGAATTTCGAGGGCGAAATTCATTTTAAGGGGGGTAGAATGTAACACCCCGAGATTTTTTGAGAAATAATATATTTAATTTCTTTGATGTCTTATATTTTACGCTACACCAAGATTATATTGTGCTATATGCAACACCATATTAGCTTGTAGTATACTCCAACCCTATTCCTGGCTTGTGTTGTATGCAAGAGCGACCTTCCTCAATAGCGTGTGTTGTACGCAATACCGAGTTTTATTAAACAATGATATATTGTTATAATATTATTATGTACTATCCATTATGAATAGTATTAACCAAATATTGAATTTTATAACATTATAATTCATCTTACACATTTTATAGAACATTGTATGAGAACAAAATAAATTTTTCTTATAAAGGAAGTATTTTTCAAAAAATGCAGTTTTGCCGTATTTTTATGGCACACCCATTTTAAATCAAATTTTTGAAAAGTTTATAAGTTAAATTTGAAAAAGTAAACTTATTATTTTGAATTAGGATATAAAAATTTACATTGGATAAAATTTTGACATTATTCTGATAACCTTCATATTTTGATGAATAGTAAAAATATGCTAAATTTTAATTAAAAACAAATTTTTTCATCAAGATAATTTATATGGTTAAATTATAATATTGAATGGTTTTAAAGTATAAATAGAATATATTTTTTACAATTTAATACATTATAATACATTATTATTAATTTTACACTGAATTCATAGGTAAAAATATATCAATCTTTTGCAATGATTTATCTTTTAAAACCCATTTTCTCAATAGAGAGATTAATTTTAAATTAAATACTACAAATTCTATGTATTTAATTTATACAAATGGATTCCATATTTTGAATCATTAGGTCCAAATTATGTTAATAGGCTACTTTTTATTTTTGGGCATTATGAATAGTAAATATGCTAAATTTTATTTACCATAGTTAAAGGTAAATCAAGTAATTAAGGGTAAAAATAATATTATAAAATTACCCTAACACTTGTATTAATATAATTTTATGATTATATGTTTCCCTAAAGAATAATTGGGTCAAAATGGAATCTATTGTAACCCACTTGGATGTGATTAAGACCTTTAATTTATTTTATTTAAAGAAAGTGAAATATGTCTCACTCCAACTTTATTAATTAAAGTATTTTTAAAATAAGGTAATATAGAATATAAATTAGATTATAAGTACTCATTTGAAATATAAAATGTTTTTATTTGTTAGGGTAATTTATTTGAAGTTTTTAAGAAATATTTAATTACCTTAATAGCTTATACATTAATGATGCAGAAATTATTTATTTATTGAAAAATCAATAATATTGTTTTTATTAAAATAATAGTACCCATAAAAGGCCCAAACACCTGACCAAAACTTATTGGTCGAGTATATCTATACCCTAAGCATCCAAGGGTCTACTTTTCTACCATTTGAAGCCTTATAAAAGTGATTATGACACTTATATTATTTTATTTTAAATGATGTCAAAGTTGTCACCTTAATACTTTAATAAATATAAAAATTTAAATGTTGTGATTTTAAGATTATAAATTCTATTAAAAGTATTATTATGTAATATATTAGATTTGTATGCATCATAGTATTTTATTTTTAATTTTTATGCAACAAATAAGTATATTAAATAATTCTACAAAAATGTTGTAGTAATTATTTTATTAAGAGAAATATCTAATAAATGGTTTTAAAAATATTAAATTAAATATTATATGAACAAATTAATGTGATCCAAGAATGTTTTATATGAATATGACATGTTAGGAAGCTATTAAATATTTTTTTTCTAATATATCTTCCATGTGGATTTTATTTAAATTCAAATAATTGAATAGTGTCAAAATTGACACTATTGATATTTTGTAAAAATAACATATTATTAAATTGTTTAAAAATCACAAAAATATTTAAAAATTTAAAATTTAAAATTATATGGTTGAAAATGTAATAATGTATCTAATTATGGAAAATTCACAACACATAAGTAAGTTTTTATAACAATTTAAAAATTAGAATATTATTACCAGAAATAAAATTAAATAGATTAAATAAGGATAAATCAAAATGATGAGGTTTAAAATAAAATCAAAACATGTCTAAATTTGATTGGTTGATGAGATTACAACCCTATATTACCTTATATCCGAATTTGAGTCACTTTGGAAGTTTTTAAGTGTGGTTTGAGTTTATTATAAATTAATATTTTTTTGAGGTTTCCAAAAGTGCTTCTCTCTTCTCTTATAAAAGGGAACCACTTACCTCTCCTATTCACATAATTTTGATCCTTCAAGCTCGAAATACCCCTACCCATTACTCTTATTAACTCCCCTAGTCACATTCTGGAGGTTCTCATCTTCTCAAAAGACCAACTCTAGTCCCTTAAGAGGAAGCTTAAAGGAGGTGCGTCGAGGAAGAGGAGTCTCGGACACATACAGAAGAAATTTGTAATAAGTTAAGGGATAATTATTCCAATGTAATTCTTATCTGAGTTTTTTTATTTGTAAGTATTTACTAGGGTTATATTTATCATCCTTTTCCATTTATTCTAAAAATATTTTCATAAAATGATTACTCTTCTTCCATGTTTGTTTAAAGACATTTTTACCCTTTGTTGACTTTTACCATATGGTATGGAAGGAATCTTTCTTTTATTTACCATATGATGTACTTTTTGAATTTTCTGAAAAAAGTACGAGAAGATTTTGTTTTTAACTTATATGGAAAGAATGGATTTTTACGGTTTCATAACGCCTTATTTTCATGAAGCTTCCTCTACAAGATTTCATGATTATTTTCAACAAAAATCATTTTCTTTTAAAATTTCATGGAATTTTTTGAAAAGAAAATGATTTTGAAGAAGAACGAATATTTTCCTCAAGAATTCATTTCAAGTTTTTTTATCAAAACTATTTTCCATCTAAGATAAAATTATTTAGTATGTTTATATATCAAGTATAATGTCTCTATTATTTACATGGTCTGATTTTTCTTATGATGAAATGATATCCATTTGTTTTATATGGATTATGTTATGATGGGATGATGTTTATGAAGCCCATATTATTCTTTGGGTTATGATGAATGATTTATGTTTATTTTTTGGAACATGGAAGAATGATTTCATTATGAGATGGGTTGGACCTATATATCCCTCCAATGCATTGGGTAAAGATTTATATCTAATGAGATAGACATGGCTGGAATGGAAAGTAAATCTGGTTCAGTAATACAGGGCTAGAACGACAAGAAAACCCAATTCAGTAATGGACTTTATCCACTAATATGGTCTTGGCAGCAATGCCTTGGATACTATGGAAATCATATAATGTGCTTAATGGTTTTCCAAAATTACATGTTTTATTCCCATGCTATTTTATCGTGATTGATGTTCTTTTATGATCTATGCCTTACGTACTGCTAGGATTTATTTCACAACTCAAGATTTTAATGTTTAAACTTTATGTTCATGTTTTTAAGTTCAAATGTATATGGTTTGTTTTATTTTCTCCAAGCTTACCATTACTGAGCATTTGAGCTCACCCTTTATATGTTTTCTTTTCCCCAGGATATAAAGAAAGGTTTTAGGTAAAAAAAAGTGGAATATCTTTATGGGAGATGTTGAATATCTTTCACCATGATTAGAAGATTATATTCTGAGTTTCCAAAGACACTAAACTATTACAGTCCTTGGTTTTCTGTTTTTGTTATGTATTAAGTATTCTGCAAAAGTAATGTAATGTCTATTTACATCAAGCTTGGGTCTCTACAACGTCGCTATTATGTGTCATTAAAACATCGTTATGCTACGTGTTAACAAACCATTAATGATTTCCATTAATGTGCCTTATTGATTCTTCATCTCTGCACAATAGTGTCACCGTGTTGCCTCTCATTGATGAGAAAATAAATAAAATAACTTTTTAAGTTATTTTATTCTTTTTCTCAAAAAGTCCGAAAATTAACTTTTTCGTTCGGCCCTTGCCGACCAAAGTTAAGACCTTTTTAGGCGAATCCTAGCATTTTGAGTTCAACAATGCCCTATGATTTTTTATCTGAGCAGCAGTTTAAAAGTTAGAAAAACCTGCTCACATGTTCATTTAAATGAACCTTAATAAAAGTTTAAAAAAATTAAATTTCACCCTCGAGCCGTGCCAGTCGAGGTTAGGCTCCGCCTAAGGGTAAAATGACCTCAAGAGCTCAACGGTACTCTCAAATTTCCAATATGAGTTACCATTTAATAGTTATAAAAATTTTACAATAAAATAATTGTTACTTAATTATTTTATTTACGGCCAAAAACTAACTTCCACTGTTGGCCCACACCGGCCAATGTTAGGATCTACCTAAGGAAATCATACCCTCATGTGCTCAGTGGTGGTCTCAGATGTTTAATCTGAGTCACCATTCATGAGTTATAAGCATTTGAAAAATAAAATAATTTTATTGAATTATTTTATTTACAATTATTCCATTTTCAGGTTTTCTCACTTGAGGTCTATGATGGCTAAATTAAATTCATGCCTAGGGTAAACCCACCATCCTGAACTTAATGGTGTCCTCAGATTTCTGATTTGGGCACCCATTTAAGAATTATTCCACTTTTTAGGAAAACCACTCACACGCGCTATTTAAAGCTTAACATTTTTCGATGGATTATTACAGGAACTCTGGGCCTCAGAATCACATGACATATTAGTGCTTGGTCTCAAAATAATTCCAAATAAATAAAAAAAATTACAGAAATTCAGAGACATTATATTTTCCCCACGTTAGGGATTTACGTCCCTGAAATCCAAAACAATGGCTGATCAAACAAGTGGGGGTACTGAGCATGAATCTGAGCCTCCCACTCCCTTGTTCTTTCTTAGAGATTCCTGTTCTACCACTGAATGTGCACCAGAGGAATCCACTATCCAAAAAGTAACCGCTCTTGTAGATCCTCTATCTCCACTAGGAACTCTGCAAACGTCAACCCATCATCAATTTCCATCTCTCCCCAGTCGATGACGTGCTATGGATCATGCACGTACCTACTCAGCTGTGAAATGTGAAAAACATCGTGCACTCGATGCATCTTTGGGGGAAGATCTAGGCAGTACGCCACCTCACCAAATCTGTTGAAGATCTAAAAAGGTCCTATGGACCTTAGAGATAGCTTTCCACCCCAGCCAAATCTCCACAATCCCCATCGGGTTGAGACCCGAAGAAGAACATGGTCTCCCTCCCTGAAATACAAGGGTCTCCGTCTCCTGTCGGTATACGACCTATGTTTGCTCTGTGTAGTCCTCATCTACTCCTGGATGATCTGCACCTTCTCAGTGGTATCCCATACCAACTATGGACCCATGAGTGCTTACTCCCTTAGGTCTATCCAGTATAGAGGTGATTTGCATGGCCGCCCATACAAGACCTAAAACAGCGTCATGCCCATGGCGGAGTGATAGCTATTGCTGTATGAAAACTCCACCAGTGGTATGTGGTACTCCCAACTGTGACCAAAATCTAGGATACAAGAATGAAGCATGTCCTCTAAGGTCTATATAGTTTTCTCCGTATGACTATCTTTCTGGGGGTAAAAGGCTGTGCTCAAGCACAGGTGAGTCCCAAACACCTCCTGTAACCCATTCCACAACTGAGATGTAAAGTGTGTGTTGGAATCCTCCAGTTTGATCATGTTTTAATGCTCAAAAATCATGAAAATCATTATAATCATGTTTAAATCTTGTTGGTATTATTATGCTTCCATGCTTACTGGTTTATTTCAGAATCTCACTAGTTATTCTTAATTTTTTTCTATTATGTTTTATTATATCACTAATTGAGTTTAAACCATTCTATGAATATTAATGCTTAAGTTTGTTTACAGATATTTGGATAAGTCTGAGAAAATGTAATTCTGGCACCAATTCTAGATTTTGACAAAGTACCAGACACCGTGACCAGATACTATGACCAGACACCGTGACCAGATACCGTGACCAGACACTGTGACCCAAATACCGTGACTAAACCCCATGACCTAGATACCATGACCTGACACCATGACCTGATACCATGGCCAAACACCATAATGCTGATACCATGACCCAAAAATCAAAATGCTGATACCGCGACCATGACACCATAATTCTAACACTGTGACTCAAGCACCATTCAAATATTTAACAAAGGACTAGACACCACTACCAGAGACACTATGATCTTAACACCACATCTGTTCAACCAGTTCTATATGTCAATATAGTTGTGGCACCATGACTATCTCATCGATTAAAGGAAAAGGAGAAGACACTGTTTACAGGTGACACTGTTTCAAGATAAACTATGACACCGTTCTTTAATCTATTTTTTTTTCATTTTCAATTTAATTTCTGACAGTCGTATTCAAGTTATTAAATGGAACTGACATCATTAATGTTTCTTTGTAGACATGTCACTTGACAGTATGAGGTACGAGGTGCATAATACATGCAACCTATCAATTTTAACATGTGCACCCCAAATTAAAAAGGAAGATAGGCGTGGATCAAGAAGACAGAGTAGCAAACATAGAGACATGTGAGCATTTTTTGAAAAAGAGAACTCATGCATGCAAAATAATACTATAGAACACACGAAGCACACTCGATCCCTGAAGAATTAAATAACATAGATCAGAGCCTCAAACATCTTCACAATACCAACTAGAAGAACATGAGATAGATATCTAACATCATTAAACTGGAAACCAGTTCACCAGACTTACGATACTATATTTTTTACAAAAGGACTCGATAATTGCATCTTATTCATCCTATAAGTCCAGAGCTACATAGAATAACAATTAGAGAACTTGTAACTCTTTCTCATCATCTTTTCTATATTGTGTACTGTTTTTAGCTTTTTAGCAATGTGTGTGTGTCTGTATTAAAAACACACACCATCTTCTGTATTAAACTGAAGGATGCAATTTATCCTTCCTATCATATATTATTACACCTATTTACTCCCATGGATAAGTGTGGAAGATTTCCTTGTGTGACATGGTAGATTATTCCCATGAAGAATAGTGGAAGAGTTCATATGACCTGGAAAGTTATGTGTACTATTGTTTTACCCCAATCCAGGGTTTGGATCAATATCTTATCTATATAGACTTCTTGGTGGAATGTGATCATCAAGTGGATTGGATTAAGTCTCAACATGAGACTGAACCACTTATTTTATCCAATGTTTCTTTTTATTTAGTTTTTCTTTGCTTTATGATACATAACATAAAAACTAGATTTTACTTTGATAGTTAGTATTGGATAGAAGTTATAACTATTTTTCCTTATTAGAATAACTTCAAAAGTTGTATCAATAACTCACATTGATATCACTGAGAATTAATCAATCTTATGTGAAGTTATTTGAATAGTCAAACCTTTATAACTGTGTTACCTTGATTAAATGACCTGTATTCATTTTTATTGGGGAATATTTTTAAGTGAACCTTTTAATAGAAATTTTTATAGATACTCAATTCACCCCCCTCTTGAGTACTTTACTCTAACCAACATTTGGTATCATATGATTTTTTTCCTATTAAGGATCTGTTTTAAAATATTTTCAATTGTGATTTTAGTTGTACTTTAAAGATCTATAAATTTTTGTTAGTTCTAAATTTATATCTCTTTAAAAGTATTTCTTTCTTATGGAAAATAGACAATAAGGTGTTTCAACAAATAGACCTCCATTCTTTAAGGGAACTAATTATGCCCAATGGAAAATTAAGATGAAAATGCATTTAGAAAAGTATGGGTTTTGAAATTTGGTATTCAATTGTAGATGAGTATAAGATTCCTGCTACTGCTATAACTACATGGGATGACCCAACTAAGGCTCCTTACAATAAAAATTTCAAATCCATAAATGCCTTATATTTCTCTTTAAGAGATGAGTAATTTAACAAAATTTTTGCATTTAAAACAACCCATGAAATTTGGGATACTCTATCTGTTTCACATGAGGGAACCACTAATGTGAAAGAAATGAGACTTAATACTTATAATATTAAATATTATAACTTTAAAATGAAGCATTATGAGACAATTTATGACATGTATCTCTGGTTCAACAAAATTTTCAACACAATGATCTCTCTGGGAAGATAAGTTACAGCCAAAGAACAAATCATGAGTATTCTCAGATGCTTACCAGACAGATGGAGAGGAACTTCTGTCTCTATTAGAGAATAACGCGACATAAGAAAATTACTTGTCAAAGAAATCATTGGGAAACTGATGATATATGAAGAAGAGATGAAAGTCAATAAGGAAGAGGAGGATAAACCCAAAAGAAAATCTGTGGTATTTAAGACCACTACCTCTAAACACAAATAAAAAGAGAAACTAAAAGCCTCTATAGAAAGTTACAATAGTGAAAAATCATTAGCTTATAGCGATGAGTAGATGGATCAATTATCCAGAAGGTTTAAGAAATTTTACAAAAGGAATAATTTTTCAGAAATCCTAACTTCAAAGGAAGATATGATCAAAAAGGGAGTTGGAAGAAGTATTGGAAAAGAGATGATAAGTCTAATGAGATAGAATTTTATGAATGTAAGAGAAGGGGAAATTTAAAGGATGAATGTCCCAAGATCAAGTATAAAAGTAAATACGAATACAAAGATAGAAATTTTAAAAAATAAAAGAAAGAAACCTGGAGTGCTTCTGAGGATAGTTCAAGTGACTTAGAGTCTTCACATGATGAACATGATAACAAAGCCAATATGTGTTTCCTAAAAAACATATTTTAGGTAACCCTAAACTCTCATGTATATATTTTCTATTATTCTGGATATAAAAGTGATTCTGAAAATATGTCTAAAGAAGAGATTTTTGAGTATTGCAATATACTTAGAGAGACATGTAATGAAATAAAAGATAACTATAAGTTTTTAAAGAAAAAATTTTCTCTTTCCTCAACTATTAAATCTGAACTTACTATAGAAAGATAGAGAAATGTTCAATTACTCAAAGAAAACAATTAATTAGTGCTATCTAATGAGAAATTGAAAAAGTAACTTAAAAGGTTTACTAATGGTAAATATGTTTTGGAACAAATTATAAGTAAAAATATTTCCCCAAAATACTCCACTAGTGTTGGCTATCAACCTGGTGAAAGAAATTTTGAAAAAACCAATTTTGTTTCTAAATCTAGAACATACAGCTTTATTCCCGATTCAGGAAAACATTCTGCTAGTTCAAACTATGATACATCCTCTACTATTTTGAGTTTTTCTGAACCAAACAAATTTCATTTCTCAAATAATTTATATAATTATTATAGGAAACCTATGAGGCAGATGTGGGTTCCTAAAGCACTAGTTATTAATATCACTTGACCCAAACAAATATGGGCAACAAAGTCTGTTTTTATTTGACTATTTTATAGGAAAATTACTTGAAGAGATCCTGTGAAAGTTTATGGTATTTGGACAGTGGGTGATCAAGACACATGACATGAGACTATTCCAGTTTCAAGAACCTAATAAATATTGATGGTGGGCATGTCACTTTTGGTGAAAATTCTAGAGGAAAAATCATTGGCTTAGGCCAAATCGGTAACTCTAACTCACTTTTAATTTCTAAATTAATTTTTGTTGATAGAGTAAAATATAACCTACTTATTATTTTAGAACTATGTGATGATGGATTTCATGTTAAATTTTAAAATGATTCTTGAAATGTTTTTAATTCTAAAAATAAATTAGTATTTTCTACATTAAGAAATGAAAATGTATATTCTGTTAACTTAGATTCTCTATTTTCTCAAACTGATTCATGTTTAAGTGTATTTCACAAAGAGTCTTGGCTCTGACATAAAAGACTAGGATGCTACAATATTCACTCCCTTAGAAAACTAACTATAAAAAGTTTAGTCAAATATCTACCCAAATTAGAGTTTCCAAATGATAAAGTGTGTAATCCTTGTCAGAAGGGAAAACAAAAAAAATTTCTTTCAAACCAAAGAAATAAGTTTCAACTTCTCAACCTCTTGAGTTGGTTCACATGGATTTGTTTGGACTATCTATATTTTCTAGTTTAAATGGGAAGCACTATGTTTATGTTCTTGTAGATGAATTTTCTAGGTATACTTGGACCTTCTTCTTGGTTCAAAAAATTGAAGCCTGCTCTCACTTCACCAAGTATTCTAAAACTATAGAAAATATTAATAGACTTAAAATTAATTCTCTAAGGAGTGACCATGTCCGTGAATTTGAAAATCAAGAGTTTGAAACCTTTTTCTCACAAAATGGCTATAATCATAATTTATATTCCCCTAGAACACCTAAACAAAATGAAGTTATAGAAAGAATAAATAATACCTTGAAAGAAATTTCTAGAACCATGCTTGGTGAATATGACTTACCTATTTATTTTTGGGATGAAGCTATAAATAAAACATGCTATATTATTAATAGAGTGTTGATTAGACCTATTATTAAAAGAAATACATATTAATTGTGGAACAATAGAAAACCCAAAGTAGACTACTTCAAAGTCTTTGGTTAAAAAGTTTATATCATTAATACCAAGAATAATCTTGAAAAATTTTCATCCAAGAGTGATAAAGGAATATTTATAGGATATTTAATCTACAGTAAAACCTATAGAGTTTTTAACAAAATAACTAAATATGTGTAGGAATCTTTCCATGTCAAGTTTGATGAGACAGATCCATATAAAAATAAGACCTCTCTATAGAATCTTGGGGATGATATTTTAAATCTAGACATTAATGATAAATCCTCTAACCATCCTATAAAGGAATCTGTGAAAACTTCCAGTTCTGAAAATTCACCAGATTCAAGCCATAATGAACCAAAACCAAGTGATGAACCTGAAATAACTAGACCTACCTTTTCTAGACCAAATTGAACCCCTAATAACCATCCGTTAGATGCAGTAGTTGGAGATCTTGATATAGGAACAAAAACTAGAGCTTCTCTTAGAAATCAAGTTGAACATGAAGCTTTCTTATCACTTATTGAACCTAAAAAAATCAATGATGCTATCAATGATGAATTTTGGTTGATGGATATGCAAGAATAAATTAATCAATTTGAAAGAAACAAAGTTTGGAAACTTGTTAATAGACACAAAGACATTTTTACCATAGGGACTAAGTGGGTGTTTAGAAATAAAGTAGATGAAGCTGGTAACATAGTTAGAGACAAAGCTAGATTGGTTGTACAAGGCTATAGTCAAGAAGAAGTAATTGAATATGAGGATACCTTTGCACCAGTAGCTAGACTTGAATCCATTATAATCTTACTTTCATATGCAACACATCTGAATTTCAAACTATATAAAATGGATGTCAAGAGTGCATTCCTAAATGGGTATATAGCTGAGGATGTTTTTGTTGAACAACCCCCTAGTTTCAAAAATCCTCACTTTACAAATCAAGTTTTTAAATTATAAAAAGCTTTATATGGTTTGAAAAAAGATCCAAGAGCTTGGTATGATAGATTAAGTACTTTTCTTATTTCTAAAGGTTTTTCAAAAGGTATAGTTGATCCTACTCTTTTTACAAAATGAATTTCCAATGATGTCTTAGTAGTTAAAATTTATGTAGATATAATTTTTTGATCTTTAAAAAATTCTTTATTCTTTGAGTTTTCTAAAATTATGCAAAATGAATTTGAAATGAGTTTAATGGGTGAAATAAAATTCTTTTTTGGATTTCAAATATTTCAAAATAAATATGGTATTATTTTAAATAAAAGAAAATATACTAAAGATATTCTAAAACATTTTTTCTTGGATAACACTAAAAGTATTGATACTCCAATGAGTAATACTTGTAAGTTGGATCTTGATGAAGATGGAAAATCTGTTGATCAAACCACTTATAGAGGAATGATTGGAAGCTTACACTACTTAACTTCTAGCCGACCTGATATTATGTTTAGTTTTTGTATGTGTGCTCACTTTCAAAAAAACCCTAAGGAATCTCATTTAAATGATGTTACAAGGATATTAAAATACTTTAAACATACACCCAATCTAGGACTATTATATCCTAGAGTATAATCATTTGAGTTAGTTAGTAATTTTGATGATGATTCTGGTGGTTGTGAGTTATATAGAAAAAGAGCCTCTGGAACATGTCACATTTTAAGAAAGTATCTAGTGTCATGGTGTAGTAAAAAAAAAACTCTGTTGCATTATCTACTGCCGAAGATGAATACATAGAGGCTGGTAGTTTTTGTGCACAAATTTTGTGGATGAAACACACATTACTAGAATATGGATATTAATCCAGACATGTACCTATAAATTGTGATAATAAAAGTGCTATTAAAATTTCAAGGAATACTATTTCACAATCCAAGACAAAACATATTGATGTAATACATCACTTTTTGAGAGACCATTATCAAAAAGGTGATATCACTATGGAATTCATTGGAAGTGAATATCATCTTGCTGATATATTAACTAAACCATTAAATTATGAAAGGATAAATTATATCATACATAAATTAGGGATGATAAGTTTTAAGTGAAAGGATTACAGTCTTGAACTTACGGTTTCACAAGTTATTATCTCACACTTGCAATTTCACTTTTACAGTCTCATATGTTACGATTTTGGAATTACTATTTCATTTTTACAGTTTCACATGCCATTGTTTTACACTCACTATCTCAACATTATGGTCACACTGTTTTCTATCACACCTTAAGGATTGTTGGGCGGAGAAAGAAAGGAGTGATGGCAAGAGGGGGGGGGGGGTGAATTGCCTTTTAAAAATTAATAAACAAATTAAAAATCAAAGTTAAAAGTGCAGCGGAAATAAAGAGGCAAGACACAAGAATTGATAACGGAGTTCGGCCTAAAACCCGGCCTACGTCTCCGCTCCCAACTCAACCGTTGAGAGATTTACTACCACTTGCTTTTCAATGGTTGTAGCAAGAAACCCACTAGCCTTTTTACAGGTGAAGGCTAGCTCACCTATTACAGCTTGCTTTTTAATGGTTTGAGCAAGAAACCCACTAGCCTTTTTACGGGTGAAGGCTATCTCACCTTTGACTCAAGCCTTTTAAAAGGAAAGGCTTGACCAACCTCTTCACACCTTGAAGGTGGTGTGAGAACCCAAATGAAAGGGAGATGAGAGAAAGAGGGGTTTGTAGGCACAAACCCAAAATGATGCTCAAAAAGAATAAAACAATAAAAACCGTATTTGGAGAAGCCTTGGGCGCCAATGGATGATTGGAGTTGAAGACGTGTACTCCCAAGCTTCTTTGGTGATGCTCCTTGGATGTGGAATTGAGTTGGAGCGATTGGGGTTCCTTGGAGGAAGTCCGCCGGAGGTTCGCCAAATGATGAGAAATGTGTCCGTTGGCTTCACAATTGTTCCGACAATGTTCCTTTTTCTTCCGGGGGTTCCTAGTCCTTTATTTATAGAGGGGGAACCCTCATAAGGCTGTTGGAGGCCTTCGGAGCCGTTGGAGAGGCTTTCGGAGCCGTTGGAGGCCAAGTGGACAGGCTGGTCAAAAGCCCAATGGCTAGTTTGACTGCCTCCACCGGCTGACCGGTACAGGGCCACCGGTTGGCCGGTGCCTTGGAGATGGGTGGATGCTTCTGTCCAGGCACCACCGGCTGACCGGTTAGGAGACCACCGGTTGGCCAGTGGCAAGACAGTAGCTTGCCATTCTGTCTGGGCTCCACCGGCTGGCCGGTGCCGAGGCCACCGGTTGGCCGGTGCTCTGGACAGTGGGGAGGTCTCTCTGTCAGGGGCCCACCGGCTGGCCGGTGCTGATCCACCGGTTGGCCGGTACACTTGAAAATAGTGCACTTTGCTCCTTTCTTGGCTTCAGCTTTCTTGGCCCAATTCCTTGGTAACCTGAAATGATTCCTATCATCCAAAAACACTTGAAAGAGGATTAGATAAATAAGTGAGTGATTGTGATCATGAAAATCAAACCACGAGGGGTACGAGAGGTACAACAATCTCCCCCTATTTTGATGATCACAATCACCAAAACAATCAATGTAAAAACTGAAATGAAAAGCATGCTTTAAAAGATTTTCCCCCCAATCAACCAATAATTTCTCCCCCTTTGTGATTATCAAAATAGCACGGGGCATAAAACTTGATTGAGGGAACAAGAGATTTTAAACCAATTGAAATTTTTGAAATTTGAATTGAAAGTTTTGAAAAAAAAAAAAATTGAATAACAGTTTGAATTGAAAGTTTGAAATGAAAATTGAATAGAAAATTTTGAATTGAAAAATTTGATACCAAGTGTTGAAATTGAAAGTTTGAATAGAAAGTTTTGAATAAAACAAAAATGATTAAACAAACCTAACTCCTAACTCCCCCTAAATAAAACAACAAATCACTGGGGAGAGGTTTTTGAAACCGAGACAAATTTCGGTCCGGTGAGACTCGCTAAGAGGGATTTTTCAATCCACACTTGTCTAGTGGCGGGTCTTCTTCTATAAAATTCATCATTGAAAGAAATGGTTTTGGGCCTACCATACCGGGAATTTTTTCAATTGCACTCATAGATTAAGTGCCCGGGTTTTTTACAATAATTACAAATTTTAAATTGGGAGCTCCCCCTTACAAAAATAGTGGGTGCATGGGAAGGGGAATCTTGCTTGGAATAGCCAAGCCCTTGGGTGGTTCTAGATATACATTGGGAACCTAGAGAATTGTTCAAATTTTGTTCACCTTGGGTGAACTTGGCTAGAGATTCCCTTAAATATTTGATGGTTGATTCCATGGAATCAACATCGGGAAGGTTTTGGATTTTGAGGGTCAACTCTTCCTTCTCTTTGAGAAGTTGTTCCTTCTCAGAAGAGAGTTTTTTGAAATTCTTTTTTAAAGAAACAAATTTGGATGAAAGTTCGTGAAAACCTTCCTCCAATTGATCTCTAGCATGTTGGAGATCCTCATAAGACATGTGATTGAAAGAATTTGACAAACTAGAGGAAGAGGAGTCGGAAGATGATACCTCATGAAATGCCATTAGGCATTTGTTACCATTGTCGCTCGAGGAGGAGGAGGAGGAGGATGTGGAGCTATCACTCCATGTGGCCTTGAATGCCTTCTTCTTCTCCTTTTGCTTGGCCTTTTTCTTGTTGAGTGGACAATCGGGCTTGTAATGGCCTTTCTTGCCACACCCATAGCATGTTACCTCGAGCTCGGATTTTTCATTGGGTTGAGCCTTGCGGGATTTCTTCTTTTTGTTCTTCTTCATGAACTTGTGCATTTTGCGGGCAAGGTTCTCCATTTCGGAATCGCCGCTTGAAGAGGAAGAAGATGAGGAGGAGGATGAGCTTTCTTCTTTTTGTACCTTGAAGGCGATGTTCTTTGGAACTTTGATCGGTTTGCCTTCCTTTTCAGCTTGCCTCCTCATGGTGATCTCGTAGGTCATGAGGGACCCGATGAGCTCTTCGACCGACATGTTCTTGATGTCTTTTGCTTCTTGGATTGCCGTTACCTTTGGAGCCCATGAGCTTGGTAGGATCCATAGGATCTTCTTGACCATAGTTTCTGCAGACACATCATCTCCAAGAGATTTTATACCATTGAAAACGTCAGTAAAACGTGTAAACATTTCAGTAATAGATTCATTTTGATGCATGGAGAATGATTCAAAATCTTGACGAAACATATCTAATCGAGTATCCTTTACTTTGTTGGTCCCCTCATGGGTAACCTCCAAAAGTTTCCAGATTTCGTGTGAGGAGGTGCATGAGGAAACTCGATTGAACTCATTACGATCAAGGCCGCAATGAAGAGCGTTCATGGCTTTGCCATCAAGCTCGAAATTTCTAATATCGGCTTGAGTCCATTTGGATTCATCGGGAGAGGAGAGAGAATAACCATGCATGAAAATTTTATATATGGGATAACCAATGCTTCTAAGAAATGTGGTCATGCGGGTTTTCCAATAATTATAGTCGGTTCCATCAAAGAATGGAGCACGACCCAAAGAAAAGCCTTCGGGGGCGAAAGAGGTTGAAGCCATCACAAAAGATCTTAAATTTGAAACCGGTGAAGTTATTACTCAAATTTTCCTCTGATACCAATTTTTGGGCGGAGAAAGAAAGGAGTGATGGAAAGAGGGGGGGGGGGTGAATTTCCTTTTAAAAATTAATAAACAAATTAAAAATCAAAGTTAAAAGTGCAGCGGAAATAAAGAGGCAAGACACAAGAATTGATAACAGAGTTCGGCCTAAAACCCGGCCTACGTCTCCGCTCCCAACTCAACCGTTGAGAGATTTACTACCGCTTTCTTTTCAATGGTTGTAGCAAGAAACCCACTAGCCTTTTTACAGGTGAAGGCTAGCTCACCTATTACAGCTTGCTTTTTAATGGTTTGAGCAAGAAACCCACTAGCCTTTTTACGGGTGAAGGCAAGCTCACCTTTGACTCAAGCCTTTTAAAAGGAAAGGCTTGACCAGCCTTTTCACACCTTGAAGGTGGTGTGAGAACCCAAATGAAAGGGAGATGAGAGAAAGAGGGGTTTGTAGGCACAAACCCAAAATGATGCTCAAAAAGAATAAAACAATAAAAACCGTATTTGGAGAAGCCTTGGGCGCCAATGGATGATTGGAGTTGAAGACGTGGACTCCCAAGCTTCTTTGCTGATGCTCCTTGGATGTGGAATTGAGTTGGAGCGATTGGGGTTCCTTGGAGGAAGTCCGCCGGAGGTTCGCCAAATGATGAGAAATGTGTCCGTTGGCTTCACAATTGTTCCGACAATGTTCCTTTTTCTTCCGGGGGTTCCTAGTCCTTTATTTATAGAGGGGGAACCCTCATATGGCCGTTGGAGGCCTTCGGAGCCGTTGGAGAGGCTTTTGGAGCCGTTGGAGGCCAAGTGGACAGGCTGGTCAAAAGACCAACGGCTAGTTTGACTGCCTCCACCGGCTGACCGGTACAGGGCCACCGGTTGGCCGGTGCCTTGGAGATGGGTGGATGCTTCTGTCCAGGCACCACCGTCTGACCGGTGAGGAGACCACCGGTTGGCCGGTGGCAAGACAGTAGCTTGCCATTTTGTCTGGGCTCCACCGGCTGGCCGGTGCCGAGGCCACCAGTTGGCCGGTGCTCTGGACAGTGGGGAGGTCTCTCTGTCAGGGGCCCACCGGCTGGCCGGTGCTGATCCACCGGTTGGCCGGTACACTTGAAAATAGTGCACTTTGCTCCTTTCTTGGCTTCAGCTTGCTTGGCCCAATTCCTTGGTAACCTGAAATGATTCCTATCATCCAAAAACACTTGAAAGAGGATTAGATAAATAAGTGAGTGATTGTGATCATGAAAATCAAACCACGAGGGGTACGAGAGGTACAACAAGGATGACACTGTGACAACCTGTTCCAGTATCACTACAAAGACTCATTTGTCTATTTTTATTTAATTTTATTTCCCATATCGATGTTGATTATTTTATTATTCTTTTTCAATGATTTTTATTTACGATTTTTGGACTTTCTAAATGATAAAAAACCTAATATTTTTCACTTCTCTCTTCAATTGATATTTCCTCTCTCAAAACCTAAGACCTTGCCTTCCAAATATCCTGCTCTCCTTTAACTCCTTCTCCTTCTTGAACCCATTGTTTTATGCCTAGAATGAAGTAACCCTCTTCGTCGACTCTTGATAAGCGAAGGTCTCGCAAGAAAGCAAGAAAGGTACCACGAATAGCACATGAAGGACTGATGAATCCTGGTTTTATAAATCTAATAGTCATGCTAGAAAAAGAAGTTTTTATGAAGTGGATACTGTCAAGTAAGTCACTACTCTTGAAAGTTCTGACTTAATAAGGTTGGTTGGACTGGTTTACTAAGGAAAAACGACCTATTTATCCAAAACTTGTTTCTCAGTTTTATCAGTATGTCCAGTTTTCATTCAATACTGAATATGACTTTGTTGTAAGAAGTTGGATTAAGGGTCAAAGGTGTACCTTTTCCTATATTTTATGGGATGTTTTCCTAGGGATAGCTCATGAAGGAATATATGAGAATCATCAGCGAGAACCTCATCCTCCCAATGATATATTTGTCTTGGAATAATCTTTGGAAAGTCTAACTAGAAATAAGAAGAAAAGAAGGTAAATTGCTGGAAAGTTAGATGGTGAGACAAGGTTACTGTTTAAGTTTGTTCAGAATCTTATTAGTCTAAGAAAAGGGAATTTTTCTACTCTTAAGTATCAAGATGTATTCTTGATACATCTTATGAAAAATGGTCATAATATTAATCTGTGTAAGTATATTGTACTTCACATGTGTGAATTGATCAAGACTAATTCAAAGTATACCTCCTTATTCTATTCAATACTGATCTCTTAAATGTTGTCTAAAAAAGGAGTAGTTAGCTTGAATGAAGAATTCATTGAAGGTTATGAGTTCTATATCTCAAAGGATACAATCAGAAAGATGAATATAAGCATAAATACTTGGAAAAAATCTTGGGTATAGGATAATGGAAGGCTGTATGAAAAGTTCAATCCCATTAAAAATCCATATAGACCTAAAGAAAAGTATGAAACTGTATTAGAACGTGGTGAGTTGGGGGAATACTCAAGTCAAGAAGCAAAGGATGCCGAAGCTGCATCTTTGGACATAACTGTATTAGAAGAGGAAGGTGGCTTACCCGAACCACAAATTGATGAACAACCAGTTGGTGAAGAAATATTTGATGAAGGATTTGTTCATAAAGAAGGACCTACTTCTTGTTTGGAAGATCAATATGTTCCTGAGGAACATCGAGAAGAACCTGTTATTGAGGAAGGTTCTCCAGACATGGAATGGTATGAAGAACAAGCTGGGCCAGAATTAATCTTATCAGCTGAAGAAAGAATAGAGCAAGATTTTCGACAAGATAGAATAGAGATGGGTGAGCCTGACATTGTTGAAAGTCTATAAATAGAGAAATATACTGGGTCTCTTACTCTTAGTGCTGATGCACAAATTTAGGGGGGAGAAAAACCCCATTTTAGAAACTACTCAAGTGCAAAGATCTGTTGAGACAAGCCCTATAGACAATGTGTATAAATTCCCTAGCTATTTTGATGTCTTAGATTATTAAGTGAATTCAATGAGAAGAATTGATCTTACAATAGATTTTCAATTGAAATATTTCTCTCTACCAGGAGTAATACCTGCTAAGGATCCCAAAGCCATTATGGTATCTGAACTAGAGATTTCTCAAGAATCCCCAAGCTCTGTAAGCCATGAGGATTTAAAAGTGTTTGGAGAAAATATGTTGGCTAGATTTGAGAATCTTTTGAAAGATAAAGCTCTTCTTGTAAGTCATCTAAGTGAACATGATTATAGTATGCTCTTAGAAAAACTTATATAAAAAACTCAACCTCATATTTTGCATGAAATTCAGGGAGTAAGAATTGAAAATCAACAGCTAAGAGAAGAAGTTAAATGTTTAAGGTATTTGGTTGAGGAACTGAAGAAAGAGTTTGAAACTACTGAACCCCCTAATGATTAATTTAGCATAGAAGATGTTGAGAGGATAGCTTGAAAGGTTTTAAAACTAATTTGACCAAATCTAGTAGCTGTTATTGATAAAAAAGTAACAAACAATGACAAGCTGGTAGAAGAAGTTTGAAAATTAACATCTTCAATTGTTTCCTTGCCCAATATTTTCAAGGAATCTATTGAAACTATTGTCAAGAGCCTTCCTGAACCATCTGTATCAATTTAAGCTCCTCCTTCCTCAACTAAGCCTTCTCAATCATCTTATTTGTTAGAAAGTACAGTTCTGAGAAATGTTATTCAAGAAGAGATTAAATCTTTGAAAAGTCCACCTGTTTAGGAAAACCTCTATAAAATTGTTCAAAACAGTGAGCATGCCCATGAAATTTTTTTCCTGTACTCTAATAAAGCTTCTACATCTTATGATGAGATTACAAAGAGGGTGGTTTTATACTTCAAATGGATTTATACAAAGCATCAATTGACAATTCATTTCAAGTATCTTACAGAAAATTTGAAAAATCCTCCTGTGACTCAATTTTTTAAGGAACAAGTGTATAAAATAAAAGAGTTCACAACTACCTTGGAGATTTTTATTGAGAATAAAGATGATTTTGAGAAGGCAATGCAGTATAGTGGTGATATCATCATTGATTTCATCAATTTGTGGAATCACTATCTCCACGTTCAAATCACTGCTATCATGGCTCCTATAGCTGCTCCCTTAAGACCTAGTTCCACCTCTTCTTCATTGTCTTCTTTTTCCCCTACCACCATGTCTGTGTCTCAGGCTATGAGCTAGATCAGACATGTTATTCTTGATCAATCCTTGCCTTAGTCTTCAACCAAACCCACTCTTTCACCTTCTATTTTTGAAGGTGTGCCTTTTCCTTCTCTCACCATTGGATCTCTCTCAGCTACCACCTCCTCTTCTACTCCTGTGGCTCCTCCTGCTGATTCATCCAAGGGAAAAGATAAATATACTACCTTATAGAAGTGAAGGATATCTATTTTTATATGAATTTTATCCATTTTGACTTTTTTTCCTATATTTTTACTGGATTCTATGTTATTTTTTTTCAATGAAATGTGCCTTATTGCTGTTTAAGTTTAGTCTTCCATTTATTCCCTTCTTATTTTGTGCTTCTTATTTTATTTTTGATAATCCCAAAAGGGGGAGAAATAAGAACTAATTTATTAATTTTTAGATAGTTCATACATTTCATGATTTGTGATCATCAAAAAGGGGGATATTGTTGGAATCCTCTTATTTGATCATGTTTTAATGCTCACAAATCATGAAAATCATGTTTAAATCATGTTGGTATTCTTATGCTTCCATGTTTACTGGTTCTAATTCAGAATATCACTAGTTATGCTTAATCATGTTCTATTATGTTTTATTATATCACTAATTGAGTTTAAACAATTCTATGAATATTACTTCTTAAGACTGTTTACAGATATTTGGCTAAGTCTGAGAAACCATAAGTCTGACACCGATTTTGGATTTTGAAAAAGTACCAGACACCATGACCAAATACTATAACTAGACACCATGACCAAATAATGTGACCAGAAACTGTGACCCAGATACCCTAACCAGACACTATGACCCAGATACCGTGACCCAAACACCAAAATGATGATACCGTGACCCTGATACCATAATGCTAACACTGTGACAAAAGCACTATTCAAAGTTTTAACAAAGGACTAGACACTACTACCAGAGACACCATGATCCTAACACTGAATCTATGCTACCAGTTCTAGATATCAATCTATTTGTGGAACCGTGACTATCTCATCGCTCAAAGGAAAAGGAGAAGACACCGTTTCCAAGCGACACTGTTTCAAGACAAACCGTGACACCGTTCTTTAATCTTTTCTTGTCATTTTAAATTTAATTTCTAATGGTCACATTCAAGTTATTAAATTTCTCTAACATCATTAATGTTTCTTTATAGACATTTCACCTGACAATACGAGGTATGAGGTTTAGAATACATGCATCCTATCCGTTTCAACATGTGCACCCCAAATTAAAAAAGAAGATAGGCGTGGCTCAAGAAGACAGAGAAGTAAATAGAGAGACATGTGATCATTTTTGAAAAAGAAAACTCATGCATGAAACATTCTATTGAATAACACATGAATCACTCTCGATCCCTAAAGGATGAACTACCTTAGATCATAGCCTCAAACATATTTGCAGTACCAAATAGAATAACATGAGCTACATAGCTCACATCATCAAACTGGAAACTAGAGAACTAGAATTTATATACTCTATTTTTCACAAGAGGACTCGATACTTGCATCTTCTTCATCCTACTAGTACAGAGCTGCATAGAATAACACTCCGAGCACTTGTGACTCTTTCTCATCATCTTTTCTATGTTTTTTTTACTGTTTTTAGCTTTTGAGAAGTGTGTGTGTCTATATAAAAAACATGCACTGTCTACTATATTAAACTAAAGGATACAAGATATAATTCCTCTCATATCTTCTTACATATGTTTACTCCCACTGATAAGTGTGGAAGAGGTCCTTGTGTGACCTTGTAGCTTATTACCACGAAGAATAGTGGAAGAGGTCATGTGACCTGGAAAGTCTTGTGTACTACTGTTTTACCCCGATTCAGGGTGTGGATCAATCTCTTATCTATATAGAATACTTTTTGGTAAGTGATCACCAAGTGAAGTGGATTAAGTCTCAGCTTGAGACTAAACCACTTGTTTTATCCACTATGTTTTTTAATTTATTTTTTCTCTGCTTTACTGTATACTTTATAAAAACTTTATTTTACTTTGATAGTTATTCTTAGATAGAAGTTATAACTATTTTTCCTTATTATAATAGCTTGAAAAGTTGTATCAACAACTCACATTGGTATCACTGAGAATTAATCAATCTTCTGTGAAGTTATTTGAACAGTCAAACTTTTATAACCATATTACCTTGATTAATTGGACCGTATTCATTTTTATTAGGGAATATTTTTATGTAACCTTTTAACAAAAAATTTAATAGATACTAAATCCAACCCCTCTTGAGTACCATACTCCAACAAAAAGTGTGCATCACGGTCTTAGACGATCATTGAAGGCACCCTGTGAAGATGAACTATCTCCTGGACGTAGAGGCGTCCCAAGACCTATACCAATTTCTACTTATGTATGGGTAGGAAGTGATACGACTTAGTGAGTCAGTCCACGATCACCCAGATATAATCAAGGCCCTAGGACGTTCATGGTAATCTCATCATGAAGTTCATCGAGATACCATCCCACTTCCACTCTGATACCTCAAGTGGCTGTGCCAAGCGTGCTGGAACCTGATGCTCATCTTTCAATTTCTAACAAGTGAGGCATCATGAAACGAACTCTTCCACCACTTTATTTATTCCTGGAAACTAATATTGACATCAGAGGTCCTGGTACATCTTATCAATAGTAGGATTTACCACCAAATGAGATGTATGGAATTATATCAACACTTACTCCCATAACGTCATTGGTACAATGATACGTCATTTGAAAAGGGTGACGTGCACACCACCTATTGAAAATCCATTAGGAGTATGTCCTGAGAATATCTAAGCATGTCAGGCCTCATAGTAAACATCCATAAGCTGTTCCTCCCTAATTCACTGAAGGAGTTGGGGAGTTACAGTCATAGAATAGAGGTAAGCTACTCCATCATCATCCATGAAGGATATCTACATCGCAGCTAGCTACTCCATTTCCTAACTCAGTAGCTAGAAACCAGACCTCATGATGACCACATCAGGCACCACATTCCCCTTCCCAGGATTATAGAATATCTCAAAGTCATATTACTGGAGGAACTCCAACCATCTCTATTGTCTCAACTACTGAAAATCCTATGCACACCTTTCCATCCATGCGAAAGGCTACCCCTTTAACTGATTGATGTACCCATCGACACTTTGGTAGTGGATACTCATTCTCCAAAAACATTTGGTTAAGGTTCCGGTAATCCACACATAACCTAGAACATTGGGTCTTACTATGCCCTTCCTCTACAAGCCCCCCAACTGTACTCTCATCTCCTGAAGCTCCATAGGAGCCATTTGATATGCAGGTGTAGATATCAGTGCTGTCCCTAGGTACAAGTCAATGTAGAAGTCCCTCTTCTTGCAGGGAGTAAATACTAGAAACATATTTTGAAAGGATTTTCCTGCACTCCTCCACTATTGTTGGGAACTAAAAACTCAAAACACCTGATACCATGAGGGTAAGGCTGGCTAACTCAAGAGTGATCAGTTGAACCCTCCTATGCATGAATTTATCCCATGCTTCTTGGGTTTATTTTTTCACTGACCGAGGAAAAACCCATTCCAACACTACATATATACCACATCCTTTTTCCTAAAATAGTCAATTTGACCCTGAACTATGGATGGATAGTCCATACCAAGACTAACATTGTAAGGCCTCGACGCTGCCACCAAGAGGTTCCAACTGAAACTATCACCTCTAGGGTCATATCACACCATCGAAATAAGTTTGATTATCGAGTCTCCTCCCATAGGTATCTATATACGTAAGGATCAAGTCAACAGTTTAACCAGAAACTCTAGGTCTTGAACAAGATTCATGACAAGAAGGAATGATTAGTACCTATGTCTATTAATATGATAGCTAGTAGTAGAAACAAACCTTACCTAGAATCATTCCTAGAGCCCTTAGGTCATACTCCTTGACCACATGCAGCTACTCCCTTCCCCTTTTCTTCAGCTCCCTGAGCCCGGTGGAGACCATATTGGGGGTGGTGCTTGTAACATGTCGAAATGTATACCACCTCCTGCTGCTCTCCTAGCTCCTCTTCCACATCTGTTGCCCTGAAGATTCATCTTTCCCTATCACTTCATCTTCCCAAAACATTTTACACATATAAGTCTTTCAGAATAACGTCAGTTTCCTACTTTCCAACTGCTGACATTCACTAGATGTATCTGATTAGCCAAAGAACTTAAAAAAAGTTTCTCTCTAGCACCCTAACATAAGTAGGAATGCACAAAGGAATAGTGCTGGCTCAGATGTCCCTAAACACATCTTTCTTGGAGGTCTGAGCCCTGAAGCGCCGGTTGTATCATATTCATCGAGTACCTGGAATGGTCGGTATGCCTCGATGAATACTCAGCTACCAACATGTCATCCTTCTGAAGCCGTAGAATCTCTTGGGAACACATACCCTTTATCTTTTTATGTCAAGAGAACCCTTATCTGAGAAAGGTTCTCAAGCTCTATCCATAGAAAAGTCACCTCATCATGCGTCTGAGTGGTCATGTTCCACCATCTCCCTACCAAGCCCTGTAGAAGTCTCACAGACAAGATCGACATCTGGTCAGGTGGTGTCCTCACTAAGTGGAATACCCACATCACTACCTCCAGCCAGTCCTCAGCGACCTAAGGATCTATCTATCCCCTAAACCTGGGATGCCCTTGTCTCTAAAACTCATGCAGGGCACTGAGTTTGCGAACATCCTCTACCAGAACTGCTGACAGTATATGCTGACCATTGGGTGGTGGTAGCATTGGTGAACCACCCGGTGGGTCCATCTTTAGAACTGGTCCCTAAATGGATGCCTCATTGCTAGGAGGGCTGTCCTCACAACCTCGTATTGGGATTCTGGATGGTCATCTATGTGGAGGCATCCTGAGATAGATCAAGATATACCACAGTCAGAAGGTTATACCTTGTGATCTGACTTTTATTCAAAAGAACATAAGGATACACTTATGTAACCAATGTTTTCATGTATAGAGCTAAAAATATGAATTCAAGGTCCTCGTGCATGAATACATTGGTCACCACACCAACACTGGACTCCCCCAATCTAGAAATCGGACTCAAAACACTTAACACCCTTTCACCAAAACAAAACAAAGAATCTGGATCTTTTTGGTAGGACCGACTACTCTCTGATACCACTTTGTCATGACCCCTCCCCCAAGACCCATTCCATGACTACCCCAAGCCTACCTCCTAAAGGCGAAGGGCTAGCGACTAGCGTCAAAGGCGTCAACCTGCAAGTGGGAGGCATTTTTCTGAGTACCTATACACACAAAAATACTCAAACAAGTCCCACACACTGAAAAGGAAACAAGTGTCACTAAAAAAAATCTGAGTACAAGTACAACTAATATAAGTGGGCCGAAATACAAACCCAACAAAAGAGCTGAAAACAACAAAGTAAAAAAAGGAAACTCTGATGGCCATTTGTGGAAAACCCCACCTGATCATGAGAGTAGTGTATGTAACGACCCAAAGTTTATCAATGGAAATTTACTTCTTATAATTATGTCATAAAATAACATGAAAACACAACATAATGAACTACTAAGTGATAAGTGACCTTTAAACATAATTTTGTCACTTCTATGTTTTGAATTTCGAAAAGCAGACATACACAGTTGTGTTCGAGATGATTTTTGGTGTCTAATGAACCAAAAATAATTTTCAGTGAATAGCAACCTATCCTTATGAATAGTAACATAACCTTATAAATAGTGATATACCCTAATTAATATTAACCTTACCTATGATAGTATAAAAATAATATTAAAGTGAAAGTATGATGTACCTATATTTTAGAATAAGTAAATGAATGTTTTAAAAACTGTTTTTTAGTAGTAAACCATGATTTTAATTAAATATTAAATTAATCATATTTAGAAAATTATTTTTGAAAAATGGAATTCATTTTTGGATTCTACACGTCGAAAAATGGTTGGGGTAAATTTTTGGGATTTTTCTGAAATACTTGAATTTTTGATGAATAGTGAAATACCTTAATTTACAAAAATAAGTTAAATAAGCTAATTATAGTGTCATGTGTTATGTTATTATGATGTAAGACCACTTGGTTCATGATAAAATGATAAAATTACTATTTTTTGTCAGGGAATACTCACTATTCCTTGTCTTTTGGAGAAATAATAAACTAATGAATTTTATATTAAGAAAACCCCTCTCCCCTCCACTATAAAAACCACCCTTCACACCCTCATTTACTCACACCTCTCAAGATCCAATACTTCACTAAAATATGCCCAAAAATCTTCCCTATCCCCTATCCCACGTCCAAGAGCTGTTGGTCTTATCAAAAGACCAAGCCTAGCTTTCTTAAGTAGGTTCTCAAGAGGAGGATTTAAGAGGTGATTTCTCTCCCTCTTCTCCTTTAATTTCCTTTAAAGTTCAAGTTCATTTCTTGATCTCTCCCCACATATATTCATCCAAATGGTATTGTAACTCCATTATTATAAATATACTGTAATTTTATGATTCTAATGGGATATTATATCATCCAACCCTTTTTCCCTCTTCCTTTTATTTTATTAAAGAGAACATTGTTCGTGAGATGTTAATTTATCGCCTTCAAGAACGACATGCTTTCTTCTTCCATTTCTACCTTCAGATCTGGTCATGAAATAATTTTTATGGTTGAAGAAAAATATTTTATATGTATTATTACCTATTTAAAGTTCTGTAACTGACTTATGAACATATTACTAAGAGATAAATTAAAACAAGTTCATTGTGATCGAACAATCGCCCAAATTAACCCAAACAATCTTCATTTAATTTTTATCTAATGATTCATCCACATGGTATATGATATAACTCATTATAAGATCATTTTAAATTCTGGAATTTCATTAATAACATTTAATATTAGTTCTGGATGTCTACCCATGTTCTACCCGAACTTCAATTTATGAATACAAGTGAACCACCCAAGAAAAACCATAAAAATGAACATCCCAGAACAATGTTTTTAAACTCTATAAGTCATAAAAAGGAACATAAAATGACATAATGAAACAAGAACTAACCCTATTAATTTATTAAAGGTTATGTAATTTCTAATTAATTAATATAATGTCATTATACAGGACATTAAAGAGAAGGAAGCATTCAGATACAAGGTAAGGGGAAATCTCGAACCCAATTTTCTTCCTTCGGGTTCCCCCTCTTTCACTCCATTTTTGATATGGTTACTTCTTAAAGATCATTTTTTCATCATTTTCTTTAATTTTCTAGGATATACATGTTTTTCACTGGTTTTTATGTCCAACAAAATGTTTTCTAAAAGAACTCTTCTTGTAAGAACACCCCTTTTACTTCACACTCAAAGTGGACGGTTCCTGTAACATGCATGTTATTCCCTCTTTCTTTTGGGAACCCAAAGCTTATGAATGTGTTATTTTGAGATGAAACCCATTCCTTTACATGGGTTAGTTATGTACATTTTTGATATGTGTTCTATGTGGCAGGAATGATGATGATAATGTTATGATGTGACGGGTGAGCTCAGAATTATATAGCACAATATGAATGTTTAAATGTGACGGGTGCGCCTGAAATTATACAGCACTCCAATGCATTGGGTAAAGTGATAAATATCATGAGTAAATGTGAAATGATGTGTGAAAAAGATTCTATCTTGGTTTACAAGTATGTGTGGTAGTTAACCACTAAGACATGATGTTTCATTTTTATGCATTGCCACATTTCAAGTCTTTTATTTATGGTCCTCTCATGTTCATGATTTTTTGCCTATGTTATGATTATTCTCACGCCATGCTATATGGTTCTTATCTATCCTCTTACTGGGCTTCTATCTCACCCATTTTGATGTATATCCTCAGGTGGCTACATGTACTAAGGAGAGTACAAGTGCCAATAAGAATCTAGAGAAGAAGAAATTAAATAAATGTTTATGCTTGATGTTGTATTTGTTATGTATGTTCCTACTTTTCCCAAGACACTAAACATTTGGATCATCTATGAGTTATACTATTATGTCGTTTATCTTTGAAATGAGGTAATAGTAATGTAATAAATGGCTGGGTCACTATAGTGTAGCTACTGGAAGACGAAGTAGAAAGTTCTATCCTCCCGAACCTACTAGGCCTCGCTTGGTCCTAGGCCACCAAGTCCACCATTATTGCGTTCGTTGGTCCCGTCTCCCTGAGTACCTCTGGGTCCTGGTCCACCAAAGTCTCTATCGAAACATCAATTATCAGCACTAGAAACAACACGTGTGGGTGAATATCGTGTAGGGGTGAGTAACAAAATACTCAGTAGGGACCCTGAGATAAAAAGTAAAGGCCACACAAAAATTTCTCAAAGTAAAGCATGAAACACAAGACAACTCACACCAGGTATACATTTAGGGTAGTGATAGAAGAATCATTAGTCACATCACCGAACACCTCAGCTACTAGAGAAATCATACTCTATCAAGTACAGTGGTCCTGACAAGTCACAAAGAAGTGCTTCCCACTAACCTTGGATTGTGTTAGGCACACATCCTCATCGTGTACCGTGGGCCTGCAAAGTCACACAAAAGTCTTTCCCACTAATCTTGGCTAACTGAGGTACTCTTCCTCATTGTGTACCGTGGGCCTGAAAAGTCACATATAAGTGATTCCAACCATGTTATTGAAAATTCATATAGAAGTTCTTCCCATTGGTCCATATTCGAGTCTCACAGAGTTGAAAGTCAGCAATCTTCAGGTCTCATCCAACCGTAGGTTTCCGTTCATAAAACGCCTGGGAGAACTGATCCTCAAGCCATTCTTCACATATCAACTTTCATGAAAGCCTCCTCAGGTAATGAAGAAATATCCACCTCATCAAGAGGGTCCCAATTCTGCAAAAATCTCATCAATTGGACGCCCGGTTTGTAAGTTATTAGCATTTTAGTAAACAAGGGCCGATTGCGTCCGGGTCCGGTCTGACACGATCAGACCGACCCGACCAACCCAGCCCAGGGGTCCCATGTACCCTGGTTTAGTTTTGACTGACTCGACCTGACCCATTTTGGGTCTGGGTCAGTATAGTCTGGCTTGGCCAGTGGGCTATGCCCAAAGGGCTTCGCTGGACCCAACCCAGTTTGGCCAAGGGCCCAGCCCGCCGGGTCGCCCGGTGACCTGGCCTGCCGGCGCGGATCCGGCTTTCTGGGCTGTGGGCCTCACCTAATGGCTGGGGAATGACTTTCTGGCTAGGATAGAATCCAGAATCTGGAAGACTAGCAACGTGGGGTGGCCGATGGGGTGCTCTTGGGATGCGGCAGCCGGATGTGTCCGGCCTCCAGCCTACCTCGCAGATGCGCGAGGGTCCACTAGACATGGTCGGGTGACCGTGGCTCACCAGCCACCTAGGAGGCCTAGACGCGGGCCACCCATCCACATGGCACCCACTTGGTGCCGCGTCATCCCACTATCGTGGCCCGTCGACGGGTGCGCCACCATCCTCCACTCACGGCCACAACTGCCATCCTCAACCCATGGCCGCCTCTGCTATCTTCCACCCACGACTGCCGCTTCTGTAGGCCACCACCATTTCGGGCCACCACTGGTTGCTTCCAGCAACTACCACTAGTTCCGATGTATCGACGATCCCTTCTATGGGCCACTATAATTTCTCTAGTGGTCTGTTTTCTGATCTGTCCGCGCCCATGGTCTTTGGGGAGCGTCTTCTTCACCATGAAGGTCTCAAACCTGCCTTGCCATCGATATAAACAATCCGTTCATAAAGAGAGCACATGAGGAGGGGATCAGGTCATGTTCGCATTGGCCCAAACCCTCAGTGTTAGAAGTTTATAATCATGGGGAGGCTTGGGAAATGTGGCTCAACCAAACTAGAGATAAACTAATCCCGAATAATAACTCCCAAAATAAAAGTCACCCTCCCGCATAAATGTACGATTCGTGTATGAACCTATTCATGGGTTGATCCACGTCTTTCATTTCAAGAAAATAACAGAGAATAAATTTAAATAAAATAACCCCTACCTTGTTGACGTGCATTTCCACAACATTTTTTCCTTGAGGGTCCAAGAGGTCGATGGCGTTCGTCATTCTTCGAAGTACGTTGAAGTCGATGACGTCCCACTGGTGTTCATTGTTCTTCATTAGGGAAGAAACCCGTTAAAGGTTTTTTGGATAATCCTCACAGTTTAATCCTCTTTCCACCAATGTGTCAACTATTAAAAATAAAATATGTCATAGAGTTTCTATTACACTGTGATGTCGCATCGTTATGCTGTTTCATTTATGAAATAGCGTCGCTGTTATGCATTATTAAAGCATCGTTATGCTATGTGTTAATGATCCATTAATGAGTTCCATTAATGTGCTTCATTTCTTCCTCGTCACTGCATCGTAGCTTCACCATGTCACCTCTCTTCGGTGATAAAAGAAATAAAATAACTTTTAAAGTTATTTTATTATTTTTCTCGAAAAGTATGAAAATTAATTTTTTCATTCGGCCCTTGCTTGATGAAGTTAAGTCCTTTATAGGTGAATCCCAGCGTTCTGAGTTCAACGGTGCCCCCAGATTTTTGATCCAAGCACTGGTTTAAAGGTTAGAAAAACCGTTATCACATTCATTTAAACGAACCTTAAAAAAGTTCAAAAAAATTAAATTTCACCCTCAAGATTCACCGGTCAATTTTAGGCTCCACCTAAAGGGAACATTCCCTCATGAGCTCAATGGTACTCTCAGATTTACAATCCATGTTACCGTTTAAGAGTTATAATGATTTTAAAATAAAATAATTGTTACTTAATCATTTTATTTATGGCCAAAAACTAACTTCCACTATTGGCCCACATCGACCAATGTTAGGATCTGCCTAAGGAAAGCATACCCTCATGATCTCAGTGGTGGTCTCAAAATTTTAATCCGAGTCACTGTTCGTGAGTTATAAGCATTTGAAAAATACAATAATTTTATTTAATAATTTTATTTATGGTTATTCCATTTTCAGGTTTTCTCACTGGAGGCCTATGCCAAATAAACTTAAGTCACACCTAGGGTAAAACCGCCATTCTGAACGCAATGGTGACCTCATATTTCTGATTGAGGCACCTGTTTAAGATTTATTCCACTTTTCAAGAAAATCACTCTCACACACTATTTAAAGCTTAACATTTTTCGATGGATTATTCCGGGCACTCCGAGCCTTGGAATCGCACACCGTCTCAGCGCTTAGTCTTGAAATAATTCCATATAAATAAAAAAATTATATAGAAATTACAAGACATTGCATTCATGGATTTCAAAGAATAAGGAAGAATTCTAGAATCTTGAAGGGATTTTGTCCAAGAGAGTGATATCTAGATTGGACTAGTGATTGATTCGCTTGATGAAGTGTTTGAGTGGCTTCCCAAATAGGGTGGCTTAAAAGCTGAAAATAATGTGCATAAATGGTGAAACCAGTCTAAACATCAAGTTGTTATATGTATGAGTGTGTTGTCTAAAAAAAGAGAAATAATGGAAAAGAACTAGTTATATCTAGTGCTAGAAATGATTTATCTATAAAATAATGCACACCCACGAGAAAATAGTGCATGAGACTAAAAATATAGAAATCATATGGTTTAAATAGTTGGAATATATTATAAGATTATATTATGCTAAAAATAATCACACTACTCTTAATTATCAAGTGAAGAACCACATTTTAGTTAAGAATAAAATTATAAATACCCATGTTTCCTCAAATTTTGAAATTGAGTATAAGTTTGAATTATTAGTTTTGGGTGCTCATGAGGGGTAAAATGGTAATTTTACCCTATTAGATGATCTCATAAGTTTTTTACGACCACTCTATTAGTAGCACCCTAATTTTCAATTAAGTATAACTTTATTTATGTATTTTAAGTATTTAAAGTATTTGGATGAAGTTTGGGAGGGTCTGGAAGAGTTTGGGAATGTTTTTGGGGATTTTATGGAGGTGAAAAATTTGAACACGGTAAGTAAAAACTATGAAACACCACTAGGAAACTGTGCAAAGTAAAATAGGGGTCTCTAGGTAGGTGCACAGTTTGGACAAACCGTTTGGTACCTAGAAAAAACTACGTTTTTTGGGAACAAAGGGATTATATATGGTTCAAACATAGTTTTTTTAACCATGTGAGCTAACTGTATGAGGTGCTTCTTGAGGTAGAGTCATGTGCATGGTTTTTCTAATAGTTCACCCTAATTGTGTACGATTAAAAGTTATATTTGAAAATTGTGGATCTAACTCGGTTTATCCCCTTAACCCCTCATTTTTACTCTATTACAACCCTAACTCATTTTTCTCTCCTCCAAAAGGCTATGGCGACCCTTCCATTTAATTCCAGAGCAATCTGTTGGCAAATATCAGTGCATTGATGGCCATATTGCATAGTAAGTCCCCGTTACTAGTGGTTTTTCTTAGATATATTGTTATTACCTCTATTTAATTCATAGATATCATTTTTTGGGGATATATCTATGTTATTTGATGCCAATAATGATGATATTTGGATGTGTTGATGTTAGGGAATGATATCTAAAGTTTTTAGAGTTTTAACTTGTTTTTTTGAAAAATTTGTGTCGTCCCTCATTTCCGCCATAGTTTCTAAGGTAGGTGGTTTCACTCTCAACTCCTTTTATTATAACTTAAAGGATTATTTTAAAATTGTTTGAATTTTTTGAAATTGATTGTGAAATTGTTGTGAAAAGATTGGTAGAAACCTTATTTAGTGAATGTTCATGGAATTGTAAAAATTGGTTGTTGTACAAAGTGCTTTGTTTTTGGATTTTAAAATGATGATTTTAAAATGTGATTTTTTTTGATTCATAGAAGTGGTTTGATGGTAATGTTTTCAATAAAAGATTTTTTTTTATTGAAATTACTTGAAATGGTTGATTTATCATTGATTTTTGGAATAATTTTTGGTGTGTGTTCATGTTAATTTGGGATGGATAAGGGTATGATGTTTCCCCCCATCAAATGTGGGATGAATAAGGGCATGAACTTTACCCCATAAAAATGGTTCACCAAGTAAAAACTTGGTGAAATGATGACTCAAAACTCATGAATATAGGTAGTTCCATGGTTTCATGCATGGTTGGATGTGTGGACATGTGGAATGGAATGGGTTATGAAAAAATGGTATTTGAGAAATGGTTTTAAATAATTGTTTGGTTGATTTCCTTGGAAATTGTTTCGGTTTGGAAAACTATTTTGGTATGAAAACTATTTTTGTTTGGAATTGATTTGGATTTGATATAAATTGTTTAAATGATTATTAATGGTTTTATATAATTGGTTTTATATAAATGTACTAACTTTTTCTATCACAGTGATGTGAGTAGGGAATTCATTTGGGGAAAACCTACTGAGTTTCATTAATCATCCCCTATTGAGAACCTTGGTTCCTTGAAGATATTATTTATCAAGACATAGTTAAAGGAAAAGTATCAAATTTATTTAGAGATTCTTAATAATAATTTGAGCATGGCTTGTGGATTTGGAGCTTGGAGTGTGTTGGGAGATGTGGAGTTGGTGTATTTGGAGTCATTGAGTGTTGTTGGTTTTGTCTTTTTCTTTACACACTAACGTTGGTTTTATTTTCATCTTGTACTATGATATGGTTCTTAGTTATGGTTGTTATTTTTATGAGTTTGTTTTTACATTGAGTTGTATTACATTGTTTTCATGCATCACATAATGGTTGTTATTTATGGTCATCTTGGTTTGTTTGATTTATGTTAAAAATGGAAAATCATCCCCTGACTATAAATGAATCCCTTTGAATTTATTCTTAGCCTTTTGTGTCTTGGGGGTTTCACCTAAGGATAAGTATAATTTCCTCCTCATATAAAGCCGATGAGGAGCGGTGATATGTTACAAATGGTATTAGTCTTGGCTGGCCCATATTTCATTTTGGGACAAATGGTATTGTTCGATCTTGGAGTTGAAAGTTATTTCGGGTTTAGTGCTTGAGTTGGGATTATATAAAGGAGTAGGATTATAAGAACTTTAAATGTAGATCATAAAAAGACATAAATAACCTATTTATGCTAAACCTCAAGTTACTAGGGAGTTGGTACATGAGTGTTTTGAGACACTTATAGGAGTTATAATCTCATTTTCATAGGTTTATCCAATGAGAAGAGCATGACTTGCATTATTAAAAATGACTTAACACTAGAATTGAATATTAAATTTTGAGTAATGATTTATGATTTGGTGAAAAAATGACGATTTTACTAAAGTATTGAATATGTTTTCAAAGTTGTATTTTGAAATGGCATGGTAGTGTTATTTTGAAAATGGATTGATTTTCAAAAGTAGAATTGTTGAGTTTTGGAAATAATTTTTGTAATATATATGATGTGGTAGAATATGAATTTGTTAATCCTTAAATTTATAGACAGTGAGACTTGTGGAATTTTGTTTTTTATAGAAATGGCACCTGATAGATGTTTTAGGGACCAAACAGAAGAATCTTCTAAGAATGTGGTTGCACCTGAGGTACAAGTGAACTAACAACTGGTTCAGAGCATTACCCATGATTTTCAAGCTATGGATAGAGGGAACTAAAGGGATGAACCAAGAAAAATGGATCATTATATTTATTTATTGAAACCGAATCCATCCATATCTTTGGGTGATTTAGAACTAGAGAAGGAAGAGGTGTGGCTGAATGGGATGAATAAAATCTTTAATTTCCTAGGCGCACCAGTAAAGCTGAAATTCAAGTTGGAGATGTATATACCAGAGGATATTTCATGCTAGTGGTGGGATTTAATTTCTAAATTCATAATGTTAAAAGTATCTTAGGGTAAATTTTGGTATTTTTCTAGAAAGTAAAATTTTAAGTGAATAGTAAAAAATACAGATTTACAAATAATGTCACTTTTATGACATCATTATAGAATAAGAATGACTTAAAAGTTTATAAAAACATTTTTATAGAAAAAATATATATCTAGAAAATAAAATAAATCATTTAAAAATATTATATTTAATTTTGAAACCTATGTTTGACCTTTTAAAACCTTAGTGAAGTTTTATTCTGATAAAAGAACCATTTTTGATCATTTTATTTAATTAAGTAATTTCAAAGTTACATTTGGTTTTGAATTGGTTTTATAGTCATATAACTTGATGTTTTTATTTATAAACCAATAATTGTAGTGATAATAAATTATATACTTTATTTTGGTATAAATTAATTTTTATGCTTAAAAAAGAATTTTTTCTAAAAATAGTTTTTCATCGTGTTTTTTGAACTTATATTAACAGTAATTTTTTTTCCAATTATAGAAATTTAATCTTATAAAATATATTCCATATTTTGTATCAATATATTCTAATTTTTTAATGATATTAATTTAATTTTTAGTCATAATGAATAGTTACCATGGTAAAATTTTATCACCATAGTAAAGGTTAAAAGGGTTAATGAAGATGATAAACTAAGAGACAAGGCTTAAAAATATATCTAAAATTGTTTAAATGTTATTTTTTAGTGAATTGTAACCTTAAAATATCCTATATTTTAAATTTAACTAAATTAGATCCCATTTCCCTGATAAAGTATTTTATTATATTTTAAAGCTCTTAATATTTACAAAGGTTCCCCTTCCTACACTTATAAAAGGACACCTCCTCTCCTCACTTATACACACACCCAAAACACCATTATCTAAACCAATATCTTACCAAATAAACTCCAAAAACCCTTATACACATCTTATAGTTCCAATTATCACCAAAATACCAATCCTAGAAGGCTTAAGGTGTAATATATAAGGAGATATCTAAGGAGGTATAAGTCTTAACCAAATTCTTTCAAGTTTATTCATTTTTCCACCTCATTAAAATATATTATAACCATACTAATATAATGAAATAAGTATATATAATATAATGAAAGGTTATTATTATAACATCTTGAGTTTTTAAAAGGAAACACTATGTTCAATAGAATACATGACACACCACATCGAGTTTAAACGAACAACTAAATATTATTATTTAATATGGTAGTTATCGTATAGTTGTTAGAATGGTGGGAATGAACAAGATTAAATAAATCATGAAAATATGGTTTAAAAATGTATATATAATTAATTATTTGGTGACCAATTAATTATAAATCAAAATAAAACTTTTTTTAAAATAAAAGGATATGATTTTCTGAAAAACTATTTAAATGTGCACAAGTGTGTTTTATACCAATAAATAATAAAATCACTCTTGTTTGATTATATTATTAAAATTTATATATAATATATTTAATATAATGCTTAAAATTCATCTTATGTGTTTTCTATATATGATATAAGAACAAATAAAATCTTATAGAAAAAAGAAGCATTTGTCTAAAAAGGAATATTTACCGTATTTTGTTGGCACAATTGTTTTAAATCTAGTTTTTGACACTTTTATAAATTATATTTGTAAAAAACTAATTATTCATTTATATAAGAGTATAATTTTTTTTTTAATTTTTGATATTTTTTTGATAAGTTTTATGTTTTGATGAATAATGAAAAATACTGCATTTTAATTGAAAATTAAGTTTTCATAAAATTTATTTATAGTGTTAAATTATATATTTATTTGGTTTTAAAGTATAATTATATAATTTTTTTATCATTTAATTCAATTTAGGTCATTTTAATCAATTTTACATTAAATTTTGAAATAAAAACATTTCAATCTTTTAATCATTTTTATTTTAAAAACCCGTTTTCTCGATCCATCAATGGGATTAGTTTTAAATTAATTTTATCCAATCAAGTGTTTTGAATTTTAAAAATAGATTCCATATTTTGAATCATAATATCCAAATTTAGGAAATAAGGCCCTTAATTTTTGGACAAAATATGAATAGTAACTTTGGTAATTTTTGTTACCACGATTTAGGGTAAATCGGGTAATAAAGGGTAAAAATAATACTATAAATATTATAAAATTACCCTAAAACTTATCCTAATTTTATTAGATGATTATTTTTCATCCTTAATAATTAAATCGTCAATTATAAGACTATTTATGGCCTTTTGGATGAGAATATAACCTTCATAATATTATATTCAAAGGAAATTCAATTTTATCATACTTTTGTTTTTAAAAAGAGAAATATTTTTAACATGGGATTATATAAAGTATATATTCAAATATAAATAGTATGTAGAAATATAAAATTATTATATACATCATGTTAATTTATTTATAATTTTTAGTGATAATATAATTACCTTAAATGGTGACACTATAATGATGTAGTAATTGTTTAATTAATGGAATAATCAAATAAATGATATTAAAAATATTAAAATAAATATAAAGAGATATAATTAATTTTATACATGAATTTTATAGATGAATTTTACATTTTATTTATGAGTTAAAAGAGTTTTTTTGAATATATCATGTTATTATGATATTTTTAAAAAAGTCAAGTGATGAATAATGTCAAAATTGACATTAATGATATTTTAAAATAAATAATATTTTATTAAATGATATAAAATTCATAAAAATTATTTGGATAAGCATTAAAATGTTATAAATGACTCTTTTATTGGTATTTTGGTATTTTATAGTGATTATATTAACTCTCAAAGTGTAAATGACATTATATCATGGTAAGAATTAAAAAGATTAAATAAGGGTTAAAACCTAAAATATAAGGATTAAAAATTATTCAAAACATTTTTTTTTTATTTTATGAATTTATTTTGACCCATAATCATCCTATATTCAAAATAACTTAATTTGGATCCATTTTTAATTAAAAATTAATTTATATTAATTTAATATTCTGAAAATTTTTTAAGAGTGCCCCTCACCTCTCCTATAAAAGGAACCCATTATTATCAATTAAATACACTTCAAAACCATTTTGGTTTGAAAAATATCCGAAAAAATACCTTACTATAATCCCTACCCACATTATAGAGCTCTGAGTTTAGGCATAACACTCACCTTAGAGGTGTTAAGGTGTTAATCAAATGAGATCGTATGAAGAAAAGGTATCATTTTTAATTAAGTGTTTCAATTTTATTTCTTCTTCCACTTCCTTAAAATATTATTAAACCATTATGAAATAATAAATATAGTATATTAAAAATAATTATATGTTATTATGTTTATATCATCACCTAAATCCATCTCCACTTTCATAAAATGGAAAAAGAATTAATTGTTCGTGTATAAGACAAACTACCACCTAGCGAATCGATATAATTCATTTTTCATCACCATATCTCAAGACTGGTTATAATTATGGAATTAATGTTTATATATTATATTAATAATATATTTAAAAATATTAAATAAAAATTTATAATTTATGTTCTTACCTTTCCATGGACATAAAAATGATAACGGCATTCGTGTGTACGTGTGAACTATCACCTACACAAAGCGATGTGATTTATTTTTCATCACCACATAACATGGATGATATATATAAGTATATTAAAATTATCAATATGATATTTATGAAATTATGATCATTTTGGAAATATAAAATAATAATTAACTTCTTTCCATAATGATAATAGAAAAGTGGAATCACTACTCCTGCGTATGTATGACCTACCATCTTCATGATTATAACATAGTTAATTTTTCATAACCAAACATAATGGTTTGATTTTAAAGTATAATTGATATATAAAAGTGATTATTATTTCATCAATATTATTCTAGAGATGATGGACTTATGAGAATCTTGACTATTGACATCATACCAAAGTCACTTTGGACTTAAATGTCAAATATCGTCAAAAAGTCCAACGTGAACATAAATAATTAAGTAATTTTTATAATGTATCAATAAGTGATATAAAAAGAATAATAAACTTGAAAAATTTTATAAATTAATTTAATAATTAACCTAATTTTATTATTCTGGAAGATAAAGAACATACGTGATGAGTCGGACTCAAGGCAAGGGACCTTTTAACTAAATAAACCATATTCTAAATGTTTTAGAGATTTAATTTCTAAATATTTCTCTTTCATGCCCATGTTTTTAAAATAATATTTATAAATGTATTCATATAGAAATAATTTTTTTAAAATGGTTATTTTCTAATTTCTCTCAAATGTTTACAAAAATGAATCTTTTTAAAGTTATGTGTAAAGGGATTTCTTTTAAAAATCATCTTTTAAAGATTCTCTTTCATATCTTTTTACAGGGGTCAAAAGAAATATTTTTTAACATATAAAGAATGAATAGAATTTATCACTTTCATAATGGTTTTATTATTTATTGTTTACTTTATAACGTTTTTATAGTTAATTCCAAATAAAGTGTTTTCTTTATTATGTGTGCAGTTATTAGATTTCAAAAGTTTTTTTACATGAAAAAAATATGTTGATATATGAGAGTGTTTTACACATGGGTTTAAAATATTTTTAAAGGATTTTATTCAAGATTTGGTATTTTTTAATTATATACGAAGGGTTGATCCCCATTATAGCTCACAGGTGAGCCTAATATAGCTTATATGAAGGGTTGATTCTCATTATAGCACATAAAAAATAGGTGAACCCGATTTGGCTTATACAAAGGGAGATCCCCATTATAGCTCTCCAATGCATTAGGTATTAAAGAGATAGAAGTTGACCATATAGTTATTACATTTGTAAGGGTTAATTTAAGAGTGATATGGTAATGATGTCTCAATGCACCCATGTGAATTTTCAATGTTTGCTAATGAGCTTTTAAGAAATGGTTTCTAGTGGGTTTTTATGTTTTCACCGGACTAATGATTTTATTTCTTTATGTACCATATCGAGATTTTTTTCTCATACTAATTTTTAAAATGTTTTTTACAGGTATTAATATTGGTAAGGACAAAGAATATGTCATGATTAAAGTATTGAATATGTATCTTGAAAAGAAATCATGTTTTATTTTAAAAGGGTTTCATTTGGTGGAAAAAATGAATACTAATTATAATTTTCCACTTTTAATGTATGGGTTTAATATGTAATAGTTTTTACTAATTCTATAAAACTCTATAACTGAAATAAAATTTTGAAAATAATCTCATTTATAGCTTTAAAATAACAAGAATAAGTTATGTTTAAGTCTAAGTACTTACAGTTGGTACTAGAGTAGGGTTTAGACAACTTTGAAGATTAGGAATTTTTATTAAGAGTTAAGAATATTATCATGACTTTATAATTTTAAGGTTTAACATAAGTTAAATGTTTGAGAAACTCATTTTTAGGCTTTAAGTTATGAAATTTAAAGGCGATTAATGGTATTTTTAGAGACATTTATTTTTGAGGTAATTATGGGTTATTACTTTTGGGATGAAAATGAAAGGTATGAGATAAAATTTGAGGTTAAAAAATATTATAGTTATTTTTGATGACTTTATCATATTTTAGGAATGTTATTATAATTATACAGTTTTAGAAAATGGAAAACCTACAGGATGGGTGAAAACCCATCGCATCCAGCAAGGACATGAGAATAAAACCCACAACCAAAGGGCGCCAAGGGTGTATCACCTACCACTAGCCTACATAAAGTCTTAGTTAGTATGAATTTTCCTTTTTAGTTAAATGATTCTATGTATAAATAATAAGTTGATTTCGAGAATAAATTTTTTATCATGTTGGAAAAATTATTTGGTGATTAAGTGATGAATGTTATTTCAGAAAATGTTTACTATTTTGGGAATCCTATATGATCAAGGTAAATAAAATACTATGGTATTTTATTTAGAGAATAAAGGATGAATAATATTTTGGAAGAAAATATGATTTAATTGCAGACTTATGGTGATTTATTTTATATATGGAAATGATTAACCTATATTGGAAAATATGTGATTAGGGAAATTACTTTTTGGTATGAGACATTAAGAGCGATTGAGGTCATTTGGAGATAATTATTAAAATTTATCTTGGAAGATCATGTGATCAAATACTTATGATATTTGGGTTTTAATCTTAGTATATAATATATATTTGAGGAATTTTAAGGATAATTTAATGATCTATATTGAACTTTGGGATCACTATTGAATTTTAGATATTGAAATGGTTTTTCATCATATAAATGTTGATTACTTTTATAGAATTATCTTATATTATCCTCTGAATATTGGTTTTGGTTACTGTTTCAAGATAGGATAAATATATAGTTAATATTTTTTGGATTATGTGATACTCTAGAAGTTTATTCTAGTGCTTCAGGTGTAAAAAATTCTTCTTGAATACTCATCGTTAAGAGAAAAAAATGAGTTTGAGGTGGAAATTGATGAAAGGATGAAACTATACTTTTCAAGTAAGTATAATTATTTAAGATCTTTGTCTAGGAAGTAAATGAATCCCCCATATCTATGAAAATGATCTTAAAATAAAAATATTATCCATTTACTTTTCTTACTAAGAAATCAATAGCCTTTTAAACCATTACAGATTTATGGTTTTGTGATTGTTAACTTTATCATGAACTTGATTCTCTATCACTCTCCATTAGAACTTGATAGTTAGTTTTTATTCCATATTCATGTTTTACTACATGGAACCATCCTATTTGTTATCTTAAGTGACATTTGTACTTCCCTTTCTTTATTTTAAAGTGGAAGTTTCATTTATCCTTTTTTTGAGGCGGGTTTTCAAAAAAAGGTATTTTGAAAATTTTGTAACACCCCAGTATTTTAATTAGATATATATTTTTTAAATAATTTAATTTATTGATGACTTAATCTATACAGAACACCATCTTACCTTGTGTTATATGCAACACTGAGCTTCTATGAAACATCATTTTATTATTATACTTATTTTAACTAGACAATTATAATCTTGACATTAGAATGGAAGGTACGAACAAGATTAACTGAACTATAAATCTATGATTTACACATGTATATATAATTCTTTAACCAATTAATTATAAAAGAATGTAAAACCCTTTTTTAAAATAAAAGGGAATGTTTTTCTGAAAAACTATGAATAAGTGTGTTTTATACCAATAAATAAACAAATCACTCATGTTAGATTATATTAATTAAATATAAACACAAAAATATATATAATATATTAAATATAATTTTTTACATCCATATCATGTGTTTTATAGATTGGATATAAGAAAAAAAATCCAATTTTATGTAAAAAAAGTATTTTTCTAAATAGTTAAATTTTACACCTTTTGATGGCACACATGATTTAAAACTAAATTTTTACACTTTTATAAGTTATATTTTAAAAAATTAAACATCTTATTTTAAATTGGGATATTAAAATTTACCTTGGTTGAATTTTTATTATTTTTTTGATCAATTTCATGTTTTAATGAATAGTGAAAACATACTAAATTATAGATGAAAACAGATTTTTCATCAAGATAATTTATAGTGTCAAATTATATTTTTGATTGAATTTAAAGTATAATTAGATTAATTTTTTATCAATTAATCCAATTCAGTTCATTATAATCAATTTGATATTAAATTTAGATATAAAAAACATTCTAAACTTTTGAACATTTTACTTTAAAAACACGTTGTTTCGTTCTGACTACGAAATTAACAGTTAATTATTTTCTTCAAATTATATGAATTAAATTTGGAAAAAATTTATTTCATATTTGAAATTATAATGTCCAAATTTATTAAATAGGCCCATTTTATTTTTGTACAATATGAATAGTAACTTTAGTAATTTTTATTACTTTAGGTAAGGGTAAATTGGGTAAATTGAGGGTAAAAATAATATTATAAATATTATAAAACTACCATTACACTTTTACAAATGTTATTGGATGAATTTAATTTTACCCTTAACACATAATGATTTAAATATAATAGTTTAATGGACACTTGTCTATGAAAATGAATTGGATATTATTAAAATAAAATAGATTGAAAAAATGCCACACTCTTAATTTTAATAAGTATATTATTTTTAATATGTGGTTAAATATAATATATGATCGACTTTGTATATTCTTATGAAATCTAATATGTTTAAATACATCTTTGAATTTTATTTTTAATTTTTAGTGAAATAATAATTATCATAAATAATTACACAATGATGATGTAGTAATTATTCAATTAATGAAACAATCAATTAAATGATATTTAACTGAATTGTTTTGAAGTTAGCTTGATGCATTTATTTTTTTAAGGTTAATTTAATGAATAGTGTCAAAATTGACACTAATGATATTTTATGAAAATAACATTTTATTAAATTAGTTAAAAATCATAAAACTCCTAAATAAGGGAAAAGGGAATAAAATATGTTTTAAAATATCACAAATTAACCATTTATAGTTCAATTTACACCTTATAAGTCAAATTATCCACCTTTTAATATTGAAAATTTTGTTACCGTAGTTAAAATTAAAATAGGTTAACTAAGGGTTAATGAAAATGATAAGGTTAAAAATAATACCAAAACTTGTCTAAAATTAATTGAATAATGAGATTAAAACCCTATCTCATCTTATTTTATAATAAATTTCATTTTGGAGGTATTTTTATTGAGATTGAATTTATTATAAATTAATATTTTTAGAGATTCCAATAGTGCCTCTCACCTTCATTATAAAAGGACACCTCCCCCCTCATCTCATTTCACTACTTTGAGTTATCTATATTGACCAAACACTGCCAAATTATCTTCTCCACTTCCATATACACATTCTAGAGGTTCTGGTCTTTCCAAAGGACTAACTCTAGAGTCCTTTGGAGGAGATCTAAAGGATCCATTTTGAAGAACAGGCGATCGCTCTAACCAATCACTCTCTTTTTATACTCTTCTATACCTAATATAAATCTATGATATATATAAAAAATAAAAAATTCAAAATCTTAAATATGGTAAAATGTTATTATAGTTATTAACACACCATTATACACCCCTTTTCCCATCGAACAAGAAGTGAATGTATCACTCGTGTGTACGTATGGCTTACCATCTCCACATAGTGATACAATTCATTTTCAATAACCATATTTTATGAGTGGAAATTATGATGGTTTTAATGTTTATATGTTGTATTTATGACAAAATTATTCTTATATAATGATAATATCATATCTACCTTTTTACCATCTAATCTTTTGGAAAATGATAATGTCACTCATGCATATGTATGACTTACCATCTCCATGATGCGATGTGATTATTTTTTCATCTATATTTCACATGGATGGTAATAAGGATGAATTTTTTGAATATATATGATATATATAAAATAAAACTAATTTTTTAATTATAATATATCATATACCTTTATTTCTTTTAATATGATAAGAAAATGAAAATAGCGGTCATGCGTACGTACGGCATACCGTCTCCATGAACAGTGTATTTTATTTTCTACCTCTAACTTTTATGAATCAACATGAATAAATATATTATTAATATATATATATATATCATAGTTATCATTCTATAGATGATTAAATCATTATATATGTAATAGTAACAAGGATAACAAGTCAAAACATGTATGAAAACCAAAATGGTTATTACCCGAAACATAACTTTAATATGGAACTGTTAATAAGAAAGTAATATAAAGTCATAAGTAAATTATATATGGTATTATATATATGAATATGGTTATTAATTAGATATATAATAAAAATATATTTATTATACAGATGGTTTGAATGTATATTAAGGAAGTCAATACTTAAGGTAGAGGATTTTTGTCTCGCTTTTATTTCTTTGGGACACATTCTTTATACACTACTTATTTCTTTTGTGTGGTGTATATAATACCCATAAATGTTTTTTTATGAGTCTTATACTGAATATTACAGTGTTTTAATATCCATATAATTTCCATTTTTCCATGAGGTATACGGTTCTACTGATTATAGAGTTGTAAGGGTTTATTTCACAATCCCACCAACATTCAGGATTGTTTTGTTTTAAATATCCATTGGGGAATATTTATATCACATGTATATTTTTTTATAAAAATATTTTAAAAAAGGTTTTTTCTATTCTCCTATGGATATTTAAATTTATCTTTAACCATGTTTTACTTTTTTACTAAATGGTTTGAAAGGAATATTTTTTTATCGTTTTCCAAATGAGGTACTTTGTGACTTTTCCGATAAAAGTAAGAAAGAAATGTTTTTTAACTTATATGAAATTAATGTATTTTTCTACCATAATTAAGGCTTAATTCCTTAAATATTACCTTATAATATTATAAGGTTATTTATAGATAAAATTTTTTCCTAAAAAATTGCATGACTCTTTAAAAAAATGATTTCATAAAGGAAAGGATATTTTTCTCAAGAATTATTTCAAGTAATATTTCCAAAATAATTTTCCATATAAGATGAAATTATATGATTTTAATTATGATTTAATTTGGATATTACCCAAGTATACCATTATTATTATTTATTTTAATGGTATATTTTTATTTTGGGATGATATTTATGGAACCTATTTCTTTTCCATGAGTTAGGTTATGTTGAAGTGTTTATGAAACTCATTTATTTACATGGGTTTTGATGTGATGAATGATTTATGGTCCTATGAAACACATATGTATAGTTTTTATTAAGTTATGGGAGGGACCTATATGTCTATCCAATGCATTGGGTAATGAATTATATCACATGAGATAGTTAATGCAAACAAGTCGATGTGCTTGATCTGTGATGAGAAACTAGTCTATATGCTTGATCTGTTAAGGGAAATAGGTGGTAAGGCCAGATATGAGATTCTTGGTAGTTAAAATTGAAATATGAAATTGTTTTCTATACTTATAATGATTCAAAACACATTTACAACTTGAATATTATATTCAATAATGAGTTAGGATTAAGTTTCGTTCTTATGGTTCATGCTAATGTTTTATGCCATAAATCATGTTTATGATCCATGATAGGTTGGGTATGACATTTGTATGTTATTATCATGATCACATACCCATATTTCTTATATTATTCTTTCATAAGATAATAAATTCATATCTTCTATGTTTACCCTTATTGAGAATTTGATCTCACCCTTTCCTTATGTTTACTTTCAACAGGTTATGAAGAAAAGTTTTAAGTAGGGGTAATAAAAGAGAAGATCTTTATGGGAAACATTGAAGATATTTTACCAAATTAGAAGTTTGTGTTCCAAGTTTCCAAAGGAACTTAACTATTACGGTCCTCAGGCATGTTTTTGTGTAGTGCAATTAATATTCATCTAAAAATATTTAATATCCATGTTTGAAAATCTTGGTTCATTATATCTGGTATCATAGAAAAGGTTTAGTCAACCTTTAGAAACTAGGAAGAGAAAAATTTAGTGAGACCACTAGATATATTTATAAGGATATTTATAGGGATGTCTATAAGGATAAGTATAAGCATATGATACAATCATAGTGTTTTAGTAACGATCATAAATAAACTAGGATTAAACCTAAGGAATCATAGATTGAAATTTTATATATGATTTAAGTTGATTGTTTGGTTCTACCAATATGATTAGTGTTGTTAAAACCTTTTTTTTTTGGTTTTAGTCAGTGGATGGAAACCAAAGGAACCATGTTAATGATGATTGTAATGGGTAATTAAATGATTGTACTTCTGAGAAATCAAATGTTATGGGGGGAGGAATGAAAAATATTGTTGCTATACTCACACAACTTTCTCAATCTACAAATCATGTTAGACTAAAAAATGAGAAAAGGAGGGAACCAAATTATATTGAGTACTTCATGAGGTAGTTTCCACCTTCTTTCAGTGGGTCCTATGATCTACTAGTGGCTGAGCAAAGGATCTGTACCACTGAAAATATATTTTCGGTTCTCCAATGCTCAGAACATGAGAAAGTCATTTTGGCTATCTATTGTTTGGAAGGTGAAGCAGATCAATGGTGGAATATCATCAAGAATATGAGGCAAAATGATAAAATTGAATCCATGGAATGATATGATTTCAAGAACTTATTTTTCAATAAGTACTTTCCTCATTTTCTTCATAAAAAAATGGAAAATGAATTCCTTGAGTTATAATAAAAGGATGATGAATCTATTGGAACTTATGAAGAAAATTTTATAAGACTTGTGGGGTATTCTTCTGGAATTATTATCCAACCTGAAAGTAAGATTGACTGATTTGTCAGTGGATTAAGACCAAGTCTCTGAAGGGAATTATCCATAAGCGTCTTTGGTAGCTATGAATAAATTGTTCTATTTTCTCTTAAGGTGGAAATAGAAATTGGAGATACCCACCATTCCCATGATTTTGGTAAGAAAAGATATATCAAGGCTTATGAAAACTTGAATAAATCACTTATTGGAATGAAATTACAAACATCTACATGCCAAAAATGTAGGAAGAAACATAAATGGAAGTGTTTGAACAGAACTAGGGGGATCTTTAAATGCAGGAAGGTAGGACATTAATCTCATAAATGTAGAAAGATGATGAATAGGTTGGTTAATGAAATTGAGGAAAATTGGATTCCAACTAACACACCACCCACACTTTAGTGCATTAAGTGTAAATAAAATGAGAATTATGCTAACCAATTCCCAAATTTGATGGTTAAAAAAAATGATCGACATCAGCAACCTCAAAAATCCAAAGATGAAGGTAAATCTCATGCGATCACTATTGGTGATGTAGAGCATGACAACGAAGTGGTGAAATGATTGAGTGTTTATGTAATGGAATTCAAGAATAATGTTGTAAAAGTACTTTTATGATATTATGGAATAATGAAATATCTAAGTATTGGTTCACTGTAGTTTTTTCCATAATTATTTAAGAGCATATGCTAAATGGTACTGGTAACCATGAAAAGCTATTGAGGTGGTAAGGTGATATTAAAAGGGAAGTATAACCCTTAATATATTCATGATGTTGGTATAGTAAAATAAAGAGATGCTTGATTGTGATAAAATAAATGGGATAGTATTGTTGACCTTGGGACTGATAAGATGACAAGATGGTTTATGATGTCATGAATTACGTTTATAGAGTTTTTGGATTTATGGTATGAGCAAAGAGTTGATTTTTGAAAGAATTTATGTTTTTAATAAGGTTTTATGTAAATTTAGGTTATTACTATATTTTAAGAGAATATATGATAATGGTATTCACATGTTTGGTGTGTGATAATTAAGATCTAAATACAGTTTTTTGGGGTATTAATGATAATTGGATTTTTTAAAGTTAGTTACCATATTTTGAAACTTTTTTAATTTAATCTTTTATAAGGATCATAAAGGTAACCATTTATGATTTTTTACATTGAAATATGGATGAGGTTTTAGAGATTGTCTCTCTATGTGAGGATTTATGCATATTGGATAACTTATGTTGTGATGTTAACTAAAGATAGATTAAATGAACTATCATTATATTTATGGATATTAGGATCTGATAATGATTCATGAATTAAAAATTTACCTTTATTTCTTGGAATAAGAGATGAAGTGAAAATTGATCAAGGCATAAAAAGAGGATGAGATTGCACTTATGAAATTTAATTAAATAAAGTAAGTATTTCTTCTCATGAAAATTATTAAACTCTAGGGAAAGGATATTGAAACTAAAAAAATGTTATCCTAGTACCTTCTTTTCCAATGAATCAAATGTTATCTTAAATCATCGCATTTTTTTGGCTTTGTGATTGTTAAATTTCTACTGACCATGTTCTTTACCACTCTCCATCAAAACTTGAGAGTTGGATTTCTCTTCCATGTCTATGTTTTCACTTTACACATATATTAACCTATATAGAAACCTAATTATAAGATACTTTGGGTAATTATTATGTTTTCAACCTTCCCTTTTTAGAGGGAGTTTTAGTATTAATTTTTATGATGTGGGTTTCTATGAAAGAAACTTTTAAGTATTAAACCTTTGAAAACCCAGATAAATTTCACGGGAGAAATTCATTTAAAATGGTGTATAATGTCACACCCCAATATTTTTATGAGATAATTTTTTTGAATAATTTAATTTCTTGATGTCTTTTTCTAAACAAAGCTTAGCTTGCGTTACATGCATTACTGAGCTTTTACAAAACATAATTTTATTATTATACTTATTAAAACAAGAAAATTATAACATAACTATTAGAATATTAAGTATAAATAGGATTAACTTAATTATTAAATTATGGTTTACAAAAGTATATATAATTATTTTACTGATTAATTATAAATGAATGTAAAACCCTTTTAAAAAAAAAGGAAATGCTTTTTTGAAAAACTATGTACAAGTGTGTTTTGTACCAATAAATAAAAAAATTACCCATGTTGGATTATATTAATGAAATATATATATATATATATAATTCAATATATTTTTTAACATTCATATTATGTGATTTTAGACAGGATATAAGAACAAATCTAATTTTATGCATAAAAGAAGTATTTTTTTTAAAAAGGCAGTTTTTCCACCTTTTGATGGTGCAATTATTTTAAAACTAAAATTTGACACTTTTATAAGTTTTATTTGAAAACATAAACCTATTATTTGAAATATTTATATAAAAATTTACTTTGGTTGAATTTTTGGTATTTTTCTGATAGGTTTCATGTTTTGATGAATAGTGAAAAAATACTGAATTTTAATTGAAAACAACTTTTTCATAGAAATAATTTATAGTGTTGAATTATATTTTTTATTGATTATAAATAATAATTATATTAATATTTTTATCATTTAATCCAATTTGGGTCATTGGAATCAATTTCACATTGAATTTGGATATAAAAAACATTCTAAAATTTTGAACATTTTACTTTAAAAACCCATTGTTTCATCCCATCTGCAAAATTAATTTTTAATTAATTTATAAAAATTATATGAATTTAATTATTAATAATGGATTTTAAATTTGGAAGCATAAGGTTCAAATTTATTAAATAACACCTTTTAATTTTGGATAATATGAATAGAAACTTTAGTAATTTTTATTACCTCTGTTAAGGGTAAATCATGTAAATTGAGGGTAAACATAATATTATAAATATAAGAAAACTACCCTAACACTTGGAAAAATGTTATTGGATGAAGTTAATTTTATCCTTAACACATAAGGATCAAAATTGAACAATTTAATGGACACTTGTCCATGAAAATGACTTGGATATTATTAAAATAAAAGAGAGTGACAAAATGTCTCACTCTTACTTTTAATAAGTATAATATTTTTAATATGTAGTTAAATAAAAGATATACTTGACTATGTATATTCTTCTGAAATCTAAGTGGTTTAACTATAACATGTAATTTTATTTTTAATTTTTAGTAAAGGAATACTTATCATAAATAATTACACAATGATGATGTCGTAATTATTCAATTAATGAAATAATCAATTAAATAATATTTAAATGAATTGGTTCAAAGTTAGATTGCTGTATTGGTTTTATTTAGGTCAAGGTAATGAATAGTGTCAAAATTGATACTAATGATATGTTATGAAAATAATATTTCATGAAATTAGTTAAAAATAATAAAAATAAAAAATATAGACAAATGAAATAAAGTATGGTCGAAAATATCATAAATTGACCATTTATGATTCAATTTACACCTTATAAGTAAAAATATCCACCTTTTAATTTTGAATTTTTTTCACCTTAGTGAAAATTAAAATAGGTTAACTAAGGCTTAATCAAAATGATAAGGTTAAAAATAATACCAAAACATGTCTAAAATCTAATTAATGATGATATTACAACCCTATATCATATTATATTCGAATAAATTACCTTTTGGAACTATTTTAATTGATATTGAATTTATTATAAATTAATATTTTTGGATATTCCAAAAGTTCCCCTCACCTTTATTATAAAAGGAAACCTCATCCCTCATATCATTTCACAACTTTGAGTCTTCTAGATTGACAAAACTCTGCCAAATTCTACTATACACTTCCCTATACACATTCTAGAGGTAATGGTATTCCCAAAAGGACCAAATCTAGTGTTCTTTAAAGTATATATAAAGGATCCATTTTGAAGAAGTGGTAATCGCTCTAACCGATCTCTCTATTTTCCTAATATTCTATTTCTCCTATAAATCTATGATATACATAAAAAAATAATTACTTAAATATATTAAATATGATGAAATGTTATTATGATTATGAACACACAATTATATATCCCCTTTACCATCGGACAAGAAGTGAATGTATCGCTCGTGCGTACGTATGCCTTACCGTCTCCACATAACGATATAATTCATTTTCCATCACCATATTTTATGAGTTGGAATTATGATGGGTTTAATGTTTACATATTATATTTATGACATAATTATAATTATTTAATGATAATATCATATCTACCCTTTTTACCATCTAATCTTTTGGGAAATGATAACGTTTCTCGTGCGTACGTATGGATTACAATCTCTATGATGCAATGTGATTTTTTTCATCTATATTTAAAATGTATGGTAATAAGTATAAATTTTATGAATATATATGATATATATAACATAAAAATTATTCTATAATGATAATATATCATATAAATTTCTTTATTTTAATATGAAAGGAAAATGAAAACAACCTCAATGAATACGAACAACCTACCATCTCCATGAACGTTGTTTTTTATTTTATACCTCTAACTTTTACGAATCATCATGGATAATATATATATATATATATATATATATATATATTATTGAAAGTGGGTGCCCTAGAACCAACTTTTATTGTACTTTGATTACTGTTACATGTATTCAGGTTGTTCTTATACACATGTTTATCTTGTCATGATAGTGTAGATACTTCTATATCCACTTTTTTTATGGCAATGTCCTTAGATTAAATGTCGCATCAAATGGTTATAGCAGGTCCCAGGCTATAATGAGAACCCTGAGATGCCATGACAGTAATCTTAAAATAACGTCCTATGGTCCAGTTACATCATTCTGAAAGGATATAGATGATGTGTGACCATCAGGTGCTGGGGGGCTCATAAGCATTGAGACTTCTTCTCATGAAGTTCACACTTGATGATCTCTAGCTATTGAGATCATGAGGATAGACCAGCTTAATAGGAACACCACATGTTTCTGGTGTCATTGGTCGTTCCTATCTACAAACATGTGTAATGGTCTCCTGACTTGAGATCATTATCAATGAATGTCATTTAATTATGTACATTTGATATAAGGCGAAAACCATGGCGACAAAGTCGTGGTGAGGTAGTTTGTATCGGGTATGTCATTAATGACATGGCATTGATTGAATGATCGAGAAAGGATTTGTTGATTCCGAGTTCAGGAAGAGATATCTCAGGCCTAGTTGATTAGGATGGTTGCGCCTTTAATAAATCCATGGCCATGGCAGTCGAAGGTAAGACCGTCCGGACAAATCAACAAATAAAATAAAGAAAATAAAGAATGATGACACTAGTATTCATTCTGATTTATTGAGATATCAATGATGAATAGATTATATTACAAAGACCGTGTTCGTAGGAAGGAAGTTGTTGCTTTGACTTTACCTTATCTCTATAGGGGCCTCGATGGGTTTCTAGACCCCACTCTATGTTGGTGGTATTATTCACTGCTATTGAGATAAGGGCCTAGAGGGTCACACACAATAGCGCCTTGAGAATCTTCCCTATTTTGGGAATATGAATTTAGAACTTGGTGGGCCCCACAAAAGGGTCCAATCACTATCCAAGTTCTACAGATCACCAAAGAATAAATAAATTCATTAATTATTTGAGTTTATAATAATTCGTTGAATTTATTTATAACATGTATTTACAAGTTATATAGTAAATACAAGTATTAATATTATTCGAATGGATTTAAATATCCTAGGTTCGTTTAATATTAGCAGGAGGAATGAGTCAAGTTAAAGACTCAAATTTATCACGTAATATATTTATATATTACAAGTAGGTGATAAATTGTAAATATTATTTATGGCATATTTTTATTTGTCATAAATAATTATTTATATCACTTATATAGCGGGCATCTATTACACGGGGGCCGGGAACCTACACCACGTGTTTTAAACACTCCCTATATAAGTGAGAGAGAGGCTCTCCCATGTTTACTATTCATGTGTCAATATTGAGAGCTTCTCTCTCCTCCTGGAATCTAGAGAGAGAGTCTCTCAAGTAGAGAAGGATCTTCAAGATCATCCATCACGGATTGAAGCTCCTTCCTTTGTGGTGATCATCGTTGTGCTGAAGTGAGCGTCGAAGATCCATGCTAGCACCCGGATCTTGAAGAACGGCGCGTGGGAAGATTCACGAGGCATGTGTGGATGATCTAGAGGGCTTCAACATCGGAGTCTTCGAGCAACGATCACCGGCGTCCTGCACATCAATTCTGAACAAGGTAAATGTTCAGTTTAATTTTTTGTTCTTTTTATAAACCTTGCGAGATCCTCGCACCAAGCCGGGACAATATCACCGAAGTTGACAGGGTTATGTCACTCCAGTGAAGCAGAAAATTTTAAAATCCTGGTCCACCGGCTTCTGCTGCGTAGTCCTGGTACCCAACAGTGGTATCAGAGGGATCACAAGGTTTTTATGAGTCATCAAAATTAAAATGCATTAAATTTAATTGCGGGGTGTTAAAATGGTTCATTCAGATTTGACCGTGCGTCATTTCATTTTCGAATGATCAAGTTATGATCATTTAAAATTTTTAATCGAATCAAGGTCGTGTTTTTGGTTTATTTGATGTTTGTATCAAATTGAGAATTAACATTGAATATATATTTTATTATTATAAAATATAATAAAATATTTATTATAAAATATAATAAAATATTTATTATAAAATATTTTATTATAAAATATTTTTGCACAAAGGTGTGTGGAAACTTTTTTAATAATAAAATAAGAAAGACCAAGACCCCAATTTGGGGTCTTCATGCTTTTAATTTTTATTTAAAAAAAAGGAAGAAAAGACCCCAAAATGGGGTCTTCTCCCTTTATTTTAAAAAACAGGTTTCCCTCCTTTTGCCTAATGATAAAAGATTAATAAAAAAAGGAGGAGAAGACCCCTTTTGGGTCTCCTCTCACGCGGCGCACAGGAGGGAGGAAAACCCTAGCACCTCCCCTCCCGCCGGACCGCGTCAAGCCAGCCTCCTCGACCCCTCCTCGCGCCGGCCACCTCCTCTCCCACCGGACTGGGCTACTGCGCCACCTCAAACCTCACCTCGCGCCAGCCTCCTGCCTCGCGCTAGACCGGCTTCGTCCGGCCACCCCGAGCCCACGCCGGACCTCCTCCAGCCAGCTGCCGACCCCGCGTCGGCCTCCCTTCCACGCCGGACTGCATCCGGCCAGCCGCCCAGAGCCCGCGCCGGCTTTCCTTCCATGCCAGACCGGCTCCAGCCAGCCACCCCGAGCCAACCGGCCACCCCAAGCTCACCGGACGGGTTGCGCCGTGCCTTCCAGTCCGTCCCGGACCGGAAATTCGCCTCACCGGCTTACCGGAGCAGCGGGCAACAAACCTTATGGCTGGCCGACCTCTTTCCCGGCCTCCTTCCACTCACCTTGAACCACGCCAGAAGATGCACCCACCGCGGGAGTCATTGGACACAGCGATCACGCCGCGGGCACACCGCAGGCACCCCGCGGCGGTACGCAGTCTTTCCGGACTCCTCTTCGGTTAGAGGTAACCCTGCATTAAATTAATTTAAATTAATTTATTTTTTAAATTATATTAATTGGAATTAATTTAGGGGTTTAAATTATTTTAATCTGAAATTATAATTTAATTTAAGTTTAGAATTAAATTAATGGTTTAATTTAATTTTTGGAATTAAAATTAAATTGAACAAATGGAACCGATAAAAATAAATTATTTGAATTTAATCAAATTTATTTAATTTATTAGAGAACCCTCACATTATTTAAATTTATTGCAATTTAATTTTATTGCACTTTTACCCCGACTGGTCTTGAGCAAGTGACTGACCTATGTATGTCTGACATTTATTTATTTATTTATTCAATGCGTGCGATGATTGTAATATTTAATTAGATAAATGACGGTCTATGAATCATCTTTTAATTCAAATATGTATAAGGGCCTGTGCTTCCATTGTATTTATATTTTGCACCCTAGACCCCCTCTCCTGCATGCGAGTATATTTGTAATTATACAGTGATGATCCGAGAGGCAGACCCCGCCATGTTGAGGCGGTCGTCCAGACAGAAGTTGGGCGCTTTGCACTAGGGCCAGCAGCGACACGAGTCATGTAATGACTCAGGTATGGATGCCTTTAGGTGATGATTGATCAGTTATCGATCGATCATTATAGAATGCTCAAGACCAATCAGAATGCATGATTTACTTTATGCATAGTTTATTATTTTATGCATCTGCATGATTATTGTAAGATCACATAGGATAGTAAACAAGATAAAATGCATAAAGTTGTGACGAATAATATTCTATTTAATGTTCAGTTGTGAGTGCAACAACCCAGTTTAGACATAATAAATAGAAAAAGATTATATTCAGCAATTAATATTAAAAAAAATCCATCAAAGATATATTAAGTCTAAATGCCTTCCATTTCTCACATTTAAACAAAGCCGGCTGTTTGGGTGCTCTTCAGCCTTAGTTGAGAGTGCCTCTTACTACCGGGGCGTTTTCATGAGAGAAATGGGTCGACTTAACTAAAGTGAGGGGTCAAGGATTATCCTTAGCTAACTTGCTATCACTTTAGAGGCAAGAGGTTAAGGGAATCAAGTTCAGATTCCCAAACCTGGGACTTTACTCAATATAACAAGGAACCACAAGAACAAGTGGTTGGCCAGAATAGCGCCTACCTTGAAACCCTCCATGTAGTGTTGTAGCTCGAGCTTGTAGACTACGAGGGAGGTTTCGAGGATCATTTCCACTAGAATTATAAAGTGATAGAGTATTCCGAATCTAATAGTGAGGGATATTAAGGTTCGTTAAAATAGTGGAGACATTAAATGGTATAATAATTTATTAATCATAAAATGTCAAAAAGTAATCAAGAAAAAGTACTAAATGCTAAATTTTTACCTGATGTAGATTCAAAATGGAAATCAAAAACACCACAAGTAATTTATCCCTGCGATCGATCTTGGATAAAGAAAATATCCTGACTGGCAATAACTTCCAGGAGTGGTACAGGCGCTTACACATAGTACTACGCCAAGAAAGGAAGTTATATGTGCTGGAATCCCCAATTTCTGCTGAGCCTCCTCAAGGAGCAAGCAAGATGGGAAAAGATAAATAGAGAAAGCATGTAGACAATGCGCATGATGTACAATGCATCATGTTGTCATCCATGTCCAGCCAATTGCAAAAAATGCATGAGGAAGAGGATGCCTACAAGATGTTTTCACATCTCCAAGAACTATATGAGGAGAGGGCTAGGCAAGAAAGGTTGAGATCTCAAGTGTGCTTTATAAGTGCAGGCTAGCAGAAGGGAACCAAGCCGGTCCTCACGTACTCAATATGATTGGGTATATTGAGAGGATTGAAGCCCTTGGGTTCAAACTAAACCAAGAACTAGTAGTGGATCTCATTCTTGCCTCCTTACCGTCAAGCTTCTCGACTTTCATTGTCAATTATAATATTACTGATATGAAAAGGTTGCTCTTGGATCTTTTGGATTTAGTTCACCAAGCTGATAAGGACATGAAAAAAGACAATTCAACTGCCCTTATGTCGAACAAGAAAAACAAGGGCAAGGAAAAGGGGTATAAGGCCAAGTCAATACCAAAGAAACCAATGCATCGTCCTGCAAAGAAGCCAAAGATTCAGAGGCAAAGTAATGAGCAGGAAGCTGTCTGCTTTGGATGTGGCAAGAAAGGCCACTAGAAGAAGAATTGCAGAGCTAGGAAGAAGAAGCAAGCTGATGCTTCTACTTCAGGTATCTTTTTCATTGAATGCAATCTATCTTTATCTACAAGTTGGGAATTGGATACGACATGTGGCTCACACATTTTTATTCATATACAGGAATCAATTAGGTTCAAGAAGATTGCAAAAGGTCAAGTGGATCTTCGAACTGCAAATGGTGCAAGTCTGGCGGCCTTGGTAGTGGGAGACTATCACTTGACTTTACTAACTGGTTTGGTTCTTGTTTTAAACAATTTATATTATGTACCATCTGTTACTAGGAACATTATCTATATGTCAAGTTTAGACACTATGGGGTTTTATTTCAAGTTTGGAAATAAAAGTTGTCTCTTTAATAGGGATAACATATGTTATGGTATGGCACATGTTAACAATGGTTTATATATTCTAGAACTAGAAAACTTAGCAATGGAAATCAATGAAAAAAACAACCAACATGACTCAAATAAAACCCGCCTATGGAACTTCAGGCTTGGTCATGTAAATGAGAAGCGATTATGAAGATTACATCAAGAAGGGTATTTAGACTCGATACAGTTAGAACCCTTAGATGTATGTCAAGATTTTTTACAAGGAAAGATGACCAAAGCACCTTTCTCAGGAAAGGGAGAAAGAGCCAATGCAGTGCTAAAATTAATACATACTGATGTATGTGGTCCATTTCCAGTAGAGGTAAGGGGTGGTTTTCTATACTTCATTACTTTTACCTATGATTATAGTTGGTATGGCTATATCTACTTTATGTGGTATAAGTCAGATTCCTTTCTTTTCTTTAAGGAATACCAAAATGAAGTAGAAAACCAACTTGGTAAGAAGATAAAATAACTTCGCTCAGACCGAGGTGGAGAATATCTTAACCAAGATTTCATTGATCACTTGAAGGAGTGTGGGATAGTATCCCAAGTCACTCCTCCTTATACACCACAATGGAATGGTGTTAGTGAAAGGAGGAATAAGACCTTGATTGACATGGTCAGATCAATGATGAGTCATGAAACTCTTCCATTATCCTTTTGGGGATACGCCTTGCAGACAGAAGCATATACCCTTAACCGAGTACCAACTAAAGCTACAGATGGGATTTTATATCAGTTATGGTATGGAAAGAAACCTAATCTGACACACATGTGTGTGTGTGGGTACGAGGCATTTGTCAGGACTTTACCAAGTGAAAAATTAGCATCCAGAAGCACTAAGTGCATCTTTATAGTTTATCCTAAGGAAACTAGAGGATACTACCTATATAACCATTGAGATAGAAAAGTCATTGTGGAAAGATACGCCACATTCCTAGAAAGGGATCACATTTATACTAGAAATAGTGGGATAAAGATTGACTTCGATGAAGTTAATGCTCCAGATGCACAAGAGTTGGTAGAGGAACAATCTCCACAAGATAAAGTGGAAGAAGAAATTGTTCCTGAGACATAGATACTGTGTAGGTATATGCGAGAGGTTAGAGAACCAGAGCGTTATGGTTTTCTTGTCACCGAGTCAGGTGACACAATAAACCTTGAGGACGATGAACCTCTAACCTACAAGGAAGTAGTAGAAGGCATAGAATCTGCTACATGGAAAGAATCCATGAATTCTGAGATGGAGTTCATATACCAAAATCAAGTTTGGATTTTGGTTGACCCTCCAACTGATGTAATGCCCATTGGATGCAAATGGTTATTCACGAAGAATCTAGACATGGATGGTAAGGTTAATAACGTTAAAGCAAGACTGGTTGCAAAGGGTTTCAGACAACATCAAGGCATTGACTATGATGAAATCTTCTCACCAGTGCCAATGCTTAAATCCATCAGAATATTGCTTGCAATCGAATCCTTTCATGATTATGAAATTTGGAAAATGGATGTCAAAACTGCTTTTCTAAATGGGAAGTTGGTTGAATATGTATATATGACTCAACCTGAAGGGTTTGTTAAGTCAAATAATGCCAATAAACTATGAAAGTTGCAGAGATCCATTTATGGATTTAAGCAGGCATCAAGATCATGGAACGTTTGCTTTGATGAGGCCATAAGAGATTTTGGTTTTGTCAAAAATGAAAGCGAGACTTGTGTCTATAAAAAGGTTGAAGGGAATGCTATCGTTTTCCTAGTTTTATATGTTAATGACATATTAATCATGGGAAACGAGGTGCAAGTCTTACAGTCAGTTAAGACTTGGTAAAATGAATGCTTCTCCATGAAATACTTAGGTGAAGCAGCCTACATTCTAGGGATCAAGATCTATAGAGATAGATCTCAAAGGATGCTTGGCCTAAGTCAAAGTACATATATTGACAAGGTACTCAAAAGGTAAAATATGGAACAATCCAAGAGAGTATTGTTACCTATGTCACATGGTGTAAATCTCTACAAGAAAATGTGTCCACAAACATAGGAGGAGATTGACAGAATGAGTAGAGTCCCTTATGCTTCGGTAGCGGGTTCTATCATGTACGCCATGCTATGTACTAGGTTTGATGTTGCATTTTCTTTAAGAATGGTGGGTAGATATCAAGCCAATCCAGAAGATCTTCACTGGAGAGCTGTTAAAACTATCCTAAAGTTCTTAAGGCGTATTAAGTATATGTTCTTGGTGTATGGAGGAGATGAGGAAATAGTTGTAAGGGGATACACTGATGCTAGTTTCTAGACAAATCAAGATGATATGAAATCATAGTCAAGCTATATCTTTTGCCTGAATGGTGGTGCAGTGAGCTGGAGAAGTTCAAATAAAGCTGTGGTTTCTGATTCTGCAGCAGAGTCTGGATATATTGCAGCTTCCGATGCAGCAAAGGAAGCAGTCTGGATACGTAGCTTTATCTCAGACATTAGTGTTGTACCTAGTAGTGCATACCCTATTCCAGTATATTGTGATAATACTGCTGCAGTGGTGCTTGCCAAGGAGCCCATGTCTCACTAGAGGACAAAGCATATTCTTCGAAAGTTTCATCTCTTGAGGGATTTTACTCAAAGAGGTGAAGTGATAGTTAGCAGAGTAGCCACAAAGCGAAATATGGAAGACCCCCTGACTAAAGCCATTTCTCAACAGAAGCATGATTCACATGTGAGAGCTAACGGATTGAAACCTGTTATCAGTTGGCTCTAGTGCAAATGGGAGTGTTGAAAGTGGGTTCCCTAGACCCAAATTGTATTGTACTTTGATTACTGTTACATATATTCAGTTTTCTCTTATACATGTGTTTATCTTTCCATAATAGTGTAGATACTTTTGCATCCACTTTTTTTATGGCAATGTCCTTAGATTACCTATCACATCAAATGGTTATTGTAGGTCCCAGGATATAATGAGAACCCTAAGATTCCATGACTGTAATCTTAAAGTAACGTCCTATGGTCCAGTTACATCATTCTGAAAGGACATAGATGATGTGTGACCATCAGGTGCTGGGGGCTCATAAACATTGAGACTTCTTCTCATGAAGTTCGCACTTGATGATCTCTAGCTATTGAGATCATGAGGACATACCTGCTTAATAGGAACACCACATGTTTCTGGTGTCATTGGTCATTCCTATCTACGAACATGTGTAATGGTCTCCTGACTTGAGATCATTATCAATGAATTTCATTTAATTACATTCATTTGATATAAGGAGAAAACCATGGTGACAAAGTCATGGTGAGGTAGTTTGTATCGGGTACGTCACTAATGACATGGAATTGATTGAATGATTGAGAAAGGATTTTTCGCTTCTGAGTTCAGGAAGAGATATCTCGGGCCTAGTTGATTAGGATAGTTGCACCTTCAATAAATCCATGGCCATGGTAGTCGAAGGTAAGACCGTCCGGACAAATCAACAAATAAAATAAAGAAAATAAAGAATGATGACACTAGTATACATTCTTCTTTATTGAGATATCAATGACGAAGAGATTATATTACACGGACTGTATTCGTAGGAAGGCAGTCATTGCTTTGACTTTTCCTTATCTCTATAGGAGCCTCAATGGGTTGCTAGATCCCGCTCTAGGTTAGTGATATTATTCACTGCTATTGAGATAAGGGCCTAGAGGGTCACACACAATAGTGCCTTGAGAATCTTCCCTATTCTGGGAATAGGAATTTAGAACTTGGTGGGCCCCACCAAACGGTCTGAGCACTATCCAAGTTCTATGGACCACCAAAGAATAAATAAATTAATTAATTATTAGAGTTTATAATAATTCGTTGAATTTATTTATAACATGTATTTAAAAGTTATATAGTAAATACAAGTATTAATATTATTCGAATGGATTTAAATATGCTAGGTTCGTTTAATATTAGCAGGAGGAATGAGTCGAGTTAAAGACTCAAATTTATCACGTAATATATTTATATATTACAAGTAAGTGATAAATTTTAAATATTATTTATGGAATATTTTTATTTGTCATAAATAATTATTTATATCACTTATATAGTGGGCATCTATTACACGGGGGCCGAGAACCTACACCGTGTGTTTTAAACACTCCCTATATAAGTGAGAGAGTGGCTCTCCCATGATAACTATTCATGTGTCAATATTGAGAGCTTATCTCTCCTCCTGGAATCTAGAGAGAGAGTCTCTCAAGCAAAGAAGGATCTTCAAGATCATCCATCTCAGATTGAAGCTCCTTCCTTTGCGGTGATCATCACTGCGCTGAAGTGAGTGTCGAAGATCCTTGCTAGCACCCGGATCTTGACGAACGACGCGCAAGAAGATTCGCGAGGTGTGTGTGGACGATCTAGAGGGATTCGACATCGGAGTCTTTGAGCAACGATCACTGGAATCCTGCATGTCATTTCTGAACAAGGTAAATGTTCAGTTTAATTTTTGTGCTCCTTATGAACCCTGCGAGATCCTCGGACCAAACCGGAACAATATCACCGGAGTAGACAGGGTTATGTCACTCCGGTGAAGTAAAAAATTTTAAAATCCCATCCCACTGGCTTCCGCTGCGTCGTCTTGGTACCCAACATATATCATGGTTATAATTCTTTAAATGATGAAATTATTATATATATAAGATGACTAAAGATAACAAGTCAAAACACGTATGAAAAACAAAATGGTTATTACCCAAAACATAACTTTAACATGGAATGTTAATAATAGAGTAATATAAAGTCATAAGTAAATCATATATGGTATTATATATATAAATATGGTTCTTTATTAGATTTATTATAAACTTATATTTATTAAAAAGGAGGTTTTAATGTATACGATTGAAGTCAAGACTTAAGGTAAGAGATTTTTGTCTCACTTTTATTTATGCGGGACACATGCCTTATACACTAATTATTTCTTCTATGTGGTGTATATACTGCCCATGAATGTATTTTATAAGTATTATTCTTCAGATTATGGTGTTTTAATATCCATATAATTTTATTTTTTTATGAGGCATATGATTCTATTGATTATAAATTTGTAAGTGTTTATTTCACAATCCCATCAACATTCAAGATTTTTTCATTTTAATATCCATTGGAGAATATTTATCTTTAAAATCCATGTTTTATAGAAATATTTTAAAAAAGGTTTTTAATATTCTCCTATAGATATTTAAAGTTACTTTTACCCATGTTTTACTTTTTTACTAAATGGTTTTAAAGGATTATTTTTCATTTTCCAAATGAGGTACTTTGTGACTTTTCTAGAAAGAGTAAGAAAAGAATGTTTTTTTAAATTATACACAATGAATGGAATTTTTTGATGTAATTAAGACTTAATGCCTTGAATATTACCTTTAAATATTATAAGGATATTTTTAAATAAATCCTTTTCTTAAAAAATTGCACAGCTCTTAAAAAATGATTTCATAAAGGAAATGATATTTTCATAAAGAATTATTTCAAGTAATATTTAAAAAATAATTTTCTATATAAGATGAAATTATATGATGTTAGATATGATTTACTGGGGCTATTACCCAAGGATAACATTCTTATTATTTGTCTTAATTTTTTATGTTTAGGATGGCATGATATTTATGAAACTTATTTCTTTTCCACGAATTAGGTTATGATGAAGTGTTTATGAAAATCATTTACTTACATGGGTTATAATGTGATGAATGATTTATGGTACTATGGAACACATATTTATAGTTTTAATTAAGTTATGGGTGGTATCTATATCTCCCTCCAATTAATTGGGTAATGAATTATATCTCATGTGCTTGATCTGTAATGGGAAACAAGTTGATGTGCTTGATTCATTAAGGGAAACATGTGGTAAGGATTGATCCGAGAGTCTTGGAAGTTAACCTTGACATATGAAATTGTTTTATAAACTTATGGTGATGCCACACACAATTATGACTTGAATATTTGGTTTAAGAACACGTTATGATTAAGTTTAATTCTTATGGTTAATGTTAATATTTTATTCCATAACCCATGTTTATGATCCATAATAGGTTGGGTATTAAATTTTTATATTATTCTCATGATAACATACCCATATTTCTTATCTTATGATTTCATAAGATAAAAAATTGATATCTTCCATGTTTACCCTTACTGAGTATTTGATCTCACCCTTTCCTTATGTTTTCTTTCCATAGGTTATGGAGAAAAGTTTTAAGTTAGGGTACTAAAAGGTAAGATATTTGGGGTAAACATTGAAGATATTTCACCAAATTATAATTTTATGTTACAAGTTTACAAAGGAACTAAACTATTATGGTTCTCTAGCATGTTCTTATATAATGTATTGAATATTCATCTAAAAAGATGTAATATCCATGTATGAAAAGCCCGAGTCATTATAAACTCAAAAACCTAGTTCTAGATCCTAATTTCAAATTGAAAGGATGAAATTTATTAAAGGGTGTATGTACATCCTAAGTTTTTAAAAGGAAACATTATGTTCGATTTCATACATGATATGCCACATTGATCTTAAACAAATAACTAAATATTATTATTTAGTATGGTAGTTATCACATAGATGTTAGAATTAAAAGAATGAAAAGGATTAACTGAATTATGAAAATATGTTTTACACATTTATATATAATTAATAATTTGGTTACTAATTAATTATAAATGAAAATAAAACCCTTTTTAAAATAAAAGGAAAAGTTTTTCTAAAAAACTATTTAAATGTGCATAAGTGTGTTTTATACCAATAAATAATAAAATCAATCTTGTTTGATTATATAAATGAAATGTATATATAATATATTTAATATAATGTTTAAAATTAATCTTAAATATTTTCTAGATATGATATAATAACAAATCCAGTTTACAGGTAAAAAAGTATTTTTCTAAAAAGGAATATTTGCCACCTTTTGATAGAACACTTGTTTTAAATATACTTTTTGACAATTTTATAAATTATATTTGAAAAAATAAAATTCTTCATTTGAATAATAGAATAAAAATTTACCATGGTTTAATTTTTGATATTTTTTTGATAAGTTTCATTTTTTTATGAATAGTGAAAAAATACTGCATTTTAATTGAAAACTGTTTTTTCATCAAATTTATTTATTGAGTTAAATTATATATTTGAATGGTTTTAAATTATAATTATATAATTTTTTTAAAATTTAATAAAATTTAGGTTTTTTAATCAATTTCACATTGAATTTTGATATAAAAAATTTTAAACTTTTGAACAATTTTACTTTAAAAACCCATTTTCTCGATCCGTCAACGAGATTAATTTTAAATTAATTTTATCCAATTATATGTTTTGAATTTTGAGAAATTAATTCAATATTTTAAGTAATAATATTCAAATCTATTAAATATGTCCCTTTATTTTTGGACAAAATATGAGTAATAACTTCGGTAATTTTTGTTACCATAGTTAAGGTTAAATCAGGTAATGAAGGGTAAAAATAATATTATAAATATTATAAAATTAACCTAAAACTTATAATAATTTTATTGGATTATTATTTTGTCTATAATAATTAACGTATCTGTTATGATACCATTTTTGGGATTTTGGATGAGAATATAACCTTTATAATATTATATTCAAAGGAAAGTCTATTTTAGCATACTTTTGTTTTTAACAAGAGAAATATTTTTAATACAAGGTTATATAAGGTATATATTAAACTATAAATAGTATTTATAAATATAAAATGATTATATACATCATTGTAATTTATTTATAATTTTTAGTTACAATATAATTACCTTAAATGGTGACACAATGATGATGCAGGAATTGTTTAATTAAGAGAATAATCAAATAAATGATATTAAAAATATTAAAATAAATATAAAGAGATATAATTTATGTAATAAAATAACTTTATGTATGATTTTGACATTTTATTGATGAGTTAAAAAAGTTTTTTTGAAGATATCATGATATTATGATATTTTTAAGAAGTCAAGTGATTAATAATGTCAAAATTAGCATTAATGATATTTTAAAATAAATAATATTTTATTAAATGATATAAAATTAATAAAAATATAAAGTTCAGAAACATTATTGGTATAAGTCTAAAAATTTCATCAATTACTCTTTTATTGGGTGTTTATCATTTTATATTAATTATATTAACTCTCAAAGTTTAAATTACATTATATCCCGATAAGAATTAAAATGGTTAAATAAGGGTTAAAACCTATAAGATAAAGATTAAAAATTAGTCAAAACATACCTAATTTTTATTGGATGAATTTATTTATACCCATAAACATAATATATTTAAAATAAATAACTTTGGATTCATTTGGAATAGAAAATTAATTTATATTAATTTAATATTTGGAAAAATTCTGAGAGTGCCTCACTCCTCTCCTATAAAAGGGAACCCTTTCTTATCAATTAAATAAACTTTAAAAAAACTTTGGTTTGAAAAATATCTAAAAAAATACCTTAATATAATCCCTACCCACATTATAGATCTATTATTTTAGGCATGACACTCACCTTAGAGGTGTTAAGGTGTTAATCAAAGGAGATCATTTGAAGAGGAGATGCCATTTTTAATTAAGTGTTTTTATTTTATTTATTCTTCCACTTCCTTAAAATATTCTTCAACCACGATGAAATAAAAAATACATTATAATAAATATAATTTTATGTTATTATTTTAATATCATAACCTAAATCCATCTCCACTTCTATTAAATGGGAAAAGAATTAATCATTTGTGTGTACGACAGACAACCACCACACGAACCGATATAATTTGTTTTCCATAACCATCTCTCAATACTGGTTTTAATGATGGAATTAATATTTATATATGATATTAATGAAATATTTATCATTATTAAAAAATAATATATCATTTATATTCTTACCTTTCCATGCACATAAAAATGATAATGTCGTTCATGCGTACGTGTGAACTATCACCTCCACAAAGCGATGTGATTCATTTTTCATCACCACATCACATGGGTGATATATATAAGTATATTTAAATTATAAATATTATATTTATAATATAATTATAATTATGGAAATATGAAAGAATAATTACCTTATTTATATAATGATCACTGAAAAATGGAATAGTTACTCATGTATACGTACAACCTGCTGTTTCTATTATTATAACGCAGTTCATTTTTCATAACTATACATAATAATTTGATTTAAAATTATAATTGATGAATAAAATTTATTATTATGTCATGAATATTATTATGGATATTATTAACTTATGACCACTTTGACTATTGTCATTATACCAAATTCATTTTGGACGCAAGTATCGAATATTGTCAAAATGTTCGACATTAATATAAATAATTAGGTAATTGTTATAACATGTTAATAAGTGATATAAAAGGGAAAAAAAACTTGAAAAATATTATAAATAAATTAAATAATTTACCTAAGTTTATTATTCAGGTAGATATAGAACACAAGTGACGAGTCAGACTCAAGTTAAGGTACTTTTTAACTAAATAAACCATATTTTAAATGTTTTAAAGATTTATTTATAAATATTTATATTTAATGTCCATGTTTTTAAAATTATTTTTATGAATGTGTTAATATGTAAATAAATGTTTTAATGGGTATTTTCTACTTTCTCTCAAATTATTTCAAAAAGAAATCTTTTTAAGGTCTTATGTAAAGGACATTATTTTAAAAATCCTCTTTTAAAGATAATCTTTCATCTCTTTTTAAAAAGGTAAAAAGAAATGTTTTTAACATATATATAATGAAATGAATTTCCTACTTTCATTATGCTTAATTATTTAATTTTTACTTTATGAAGTTTTTATATTTTATGTGTGTAGATTTTAGATTTTAAAAGTGATTTTTACATGAAAAGGGTATTTTGATATCTGAAAGTATTTTACACATGAGTTTAAAAGAGTTTTCAAGGGGTTTATTCATTATTTGGTCCTTTTAAATTATATACAAAGGGTTGAGGCCCTTTATAGATCATGAGAAATGGGTGAGCCTGATATAGCTTATACGAAGGGTGAACCCCATTATAGCTCTCTAATGCATGAGATACTCCGGAGATGGAAGTCAATTATATGGTTGTTCCATTTGTAAGGGTGAATTTAATAGTTATATAATTATGATTTACCAAGGCACATATGTTATTTTTATATGTTTTCTAATGAGTTTTCAAGAAAAGTTTTCTAATGAGTTTTCATGTTTTCACTAGACTAATGATTTTCTTTCTTTATGTCCCTTATTGAGATTTTTTTTCTCATCCCAAGTTTTTAAATGTTTTTCACAGGTATTAAGATTGTTAAGGACGAATATTAAGTCATTATGAAATTAGTTAAGATGTTTATTGAAAATAAATCATGTTTTATTTAAAATGTTTTCATTTGGTGAAAAATGGATACATTATAATTTTCCACTTGTAATTTATGGGTTTACTATATAAGATTTTGTCCTAATTATTTAAAACTCTAGACCTAAAAGATATTTGGGAAATGAATATGATTTCTAGTTTTAAAATAACTAGAATAAGTTATAGTTAAGGCTGGGTCTTTATAATTATGTTGATGGAACAATTATTTTATACCTCCTTTCTAACTAATGTGAAATGAAAACATCGCTCATGCATATGTACATATTACCATCTCCATGAAGCGATGTTTTTTGTTTTTCATCACCATTTCACATGGATTTTTATAAACATGGAATTAACAAATATGTATTATATTTATGAAATAATTATGATTTTTATAGTAAAGATAGTATCTACCTTCTTAACCTCCCTTCCTCTGGAAAAGGGAAACATCGCTCATTCGTACATGTGGAATACCGCCTCCACAAAGTGATGTAATTTGGTTTTCATCATTGCATCATATGTAAGGTTATAAGAATAAATTTAATGAATAAATATGATATTTTTTTATATTATTATTTTTCAATAATTTTAAAAATTTATCTACTTTATTTACTTTTCATCTATTATAAAAATTAATATTCTACTCATGTGTACGTGCAAACTATCGCCTCTATGAACGATGTATCTAATTTTTCATCATTGACTTACATTAAAGAATATAAAATGTTTTTAATGAATATATATGACATAATTAACATTTTTTATATGATTAAATAATGACCAAGGAGAAAGTATCATAACCACTAAATCAAAATATGCATGATAAATAGAACAATTAACACCTAAATAATTGATTTTAATAAAGAATTATGTGTAAATGAGTAGAAAGAAGTTATGAATAAATTATATATAGAAAGATATATATAAATATTTATTATATATATATTAGTAATAAATATAAATTTATTATGTAGGAGTTTGGAACATGTCCGACCAAGAGGGAATCTAAGGTAAGGGGGTTTTCACCTCAAACTTCTTCTTTGAGACATGTTTTTTAATTATGCACCTATTTCAATTATATGGTGCATACAATGAATATTTAAAATATTATATCATGATACACTATTTAATCATAGTAATTAATGTTCCATTTAAAGTTATCTCTTTCAAGAGGTTTTGATTCATGTGTTATAATATCCTTAAGGGTTTATTTTACAATCTCATTTTTATTGAGGATTGTTTATGTTTAAATTTATATTGGGGGAGTTATATGATTTTTTATAATTAAACCCATTATATTATATTTTTTTATTTAGTATATGGTTTTCAAGTATTATTTCTATTCCCCTCTCTTTATTACTCAAAACCACCAAAGGAAAGTTTATAAGATAACCAACCCTATTTCACCTTTTTTCTCGAGAATCTTTTTCCTCAATATCCATATTATTTATTTTTCTTCCAAAATGTTCTTTTATATAATTAAATGATTTATTAAGGTAATTTTTTTTAAATTTTAATTTATATTAAAAAAAATTTAAAAATATTTTCATCATTTTTTGTATTAGTTATTTTTTTCCTATCTTTATAAAAGTGTGAAATGAATATTTTCTTAATATTTATCGCCTGACTGAAATTTACCAACATCATACCTATTATTATTTATCAAAGTTACTTTAAAAGTTTCCATTATTTTTCAAATAAATACTAATCCAAATATTTCATCAATTTTTTTATTTTTAAAAGTTATCGAAATAAATTTTTATTATTTTATTAAAAGTTTTGTAAGAGATTTCATTTCACTTACATATATTTTTATCTTATACTAAACATTAACTTACTTAAGATATATTTATTATAAATATACCATTATTGTAAATTATTTTACAAATAATGTTTTAAAATTAACCTTGAAACCTTATAAAATGAGTTATGGAAGGTATTTATAACTTTATTTTTATAATAAAGTTTCAAAAGGATTAAGAAAATTTATTTCAAAGTTTTGATTATATTTTCCTATATAATTACTAAAAAAACATCTTTTATGATGTATTGTTGGTATCCTTTCACCTGTTAATTATTTATGGTTTATACCCCATTTTTTGTACACGAATTTATGCTCATATCATTTACTTCCTTGAAGTTATGTTATTTATTTTCCTCCATCATTCATTGAAAATATTTTTATCCTTCATATGCATGTTATTTTATAGAGGGGTTATATTTAACATCATTTTAATGTTGAATAAACAATATATACATTATTATATACAATGTGAATTGAAGGAATCTTACAAAGAAAGTTATGTCATTGATTAGGGAAATATTGATGTTTCGTATACTCAATTTAATACGGTTAATTAGTGATTGTTAATTTATTTTGATAAGAAATTTTATTGTTCATTAAATATATGAGGAATTCATTGAACACGTGTAAGTGGAATGTAGGGCATGAAATTATATAACCCCTAGATGAATCAGTGGGTCTCATAAAACAAACAAGAATTGGTATCACTTAATGTATACTAGAAAATAAAATGAATGATGTCTTGGTTGAGGGCCTTAGTAGTATATAAAATGTATTGGTTTATTGTAATTGATGTTATATAAAATTTGGTGGTTAATAGTCCTTTACGATATGTAAAATGTATTTGTTGATAGTCCTTGATGATATGTAAAGTGTCTTGGTTGAAAGGTCTTGATGAAACGAAAGATATCTCAACTAAGGCCTTGAAGTTAATGTTTAAATGTTTATAATTATGAATTCCGTCATTTTGAAATCTATTATTATTCTCCATGTGATTAATACATTGATATTATCCATGGATTAATTTCATTCTCAATTTATTAATTAAATGGCACATGTATTGATTATCCACTCTGCCTTATTTTTTTTATTCCTTATGTATTCATGATAGTTTTCAATATATTTTTCCCTTACTGACTATTTGATATCACCTTTTATTATGTTTTCCTTTCCCTAAGGCACCAATAATGGATATTTGAATGATTTTCAATAATGTACTAAAATAAATAAGAAAGTTTTTATGAAGTTTACAAGCTATAATTATTTTCCAAATTATTATAGGAATCATGTATATATCTAGTATCCAAATACTGCTAAACCGATCAGTTCTTTATGATGTGATCCCTTGTATCTTGTAATAATGTAATAAAGTAAACACTGACTCTGGGTTACTAGTGTCAGGGTTGTTACATCCAGGACTAGAGGTTATAATGATTGCCCCTCCAATAGGATTTTCACAAGTCACACATGTCATTGGATATTCATATATTTTGTGTGTGTAGTGATCCTTTGATTTTAATATTATTATTAATTCATATCATGGGTTTCATACATAGATTTATTACCATAAACCATAGCACCATATGTTCATGATAATTTTTGGCATGTTGGGTGTATCATGATTGACATGCTATTAATAATTAATTAAAGGAAGTATTTGTCCCTTCCATCTTTATGGAGGTAGATATATAGACCATTTGATTGAGATATTAATGTCTCATTAAGTTCTATGGCCATGGTATATTGACAGGTTCATTTTTGGAATTCAAAGAAAGACATATTTAGCATATATGTTTATGACATGAGTATGAAACTTGATTGATAAGATATTGAGATAAAGGGATTATATTACATAGTAAAAGTTTTTATGTGGTTATTGACATTGTGACATTAACTTATTCCTCTTGGGTTCCTTTATGTGTCGCTAAGCACTGATATTGGACTTTATAAAAAAACCGATTAATTCCACTGAGAAATAATCCCAAAGGGTTGAAAACTTAGTGTTTTTATTGATCTTAATTAAATTTTAATTGAATTTAATTATTAGAATAAATATTATTCTCCAAAATAAGGAATAATATTTTTTTAGGATTTATTTATCCCATACATTGAGACACTATTTTATGTTAGTTGAATATAAAATAAATATTTATTTACAATACCATGAATATTATAAATATTTACTTATTTATTGAATGAATAATATTTATTATTTGAGGTTTAGTAAATAATGATAAGGAAACACAAACTGAGTTATCAAATCCGATGGGGATGATAGATTAAATATAATTTAATTAAATATAAATTAATGACATGTATTTTATTTGTGATTTTATCAAATATCAAATAAATAATAAAAATAATATTATTATTTAGACATGGGGTTTTCTAGGGATTAAGAGAATAAAAAAGGGACTAAGTGAAATTATCTATTCTCTATCCTAGATTTATAAATATTCAATTATATCTTTTCCTAGGGTTAGTTCTTTTTGTGCACAACACAACCCTCTAGAGATTCTCTCAACCCTAGTGAAAAAATTATCTAGAACTCTCTAAATAACTGGGAGAAGTATTCCACCCTCATATTACTATCAATTATAAGAGATCATGAATCAATCCTTAAATATTTAAAAGGATTTTGTGGAAATCATTAGGTAGTGATGCAAGATGATTGGTTCCCCCACACTAGCACTTAGAGTACCATTGACGATGCTTTGAGATTAAAGGTGAATGTGTAGATCACCACTAAAGGGATTCTACTTTATATCCTCTAATGAAATGAAGGTGAAACTAAATATAGGTTCAAACGATCAACATATTCTTAGAAAAAATAATTCTAAGACTAAGATAATTCATAATTTAAATTTGTTTTATCCAAAGGTGCTTAATCGTTTTTCAATTAGGATTGTCAGTTAAGGATTTTCCATGTAATAATTCAAAGGATACATCATGGGAGATAGAGGATCCACCCAAAGTAAGTGAAATATCCTACTATCTATAGAGATATTTCTAGAAATATTTTAATTAGTGGATAATAAATCACGTAATTGGTTGGGTTGGTCTTTATGTCTAAGAAAAGTACTGAAGGTGTAGAAGTTTTGTATACCTCATGAATATGAAGATAATATTAAATAGGAGTTGGATATTGCACCTATACTGAACAACTTTCATAACCTATGAATAATAGGTTCAATGTATTAGAAAGAAGAGCTAGCTAAAGCTGATACTATCCTTGTATTTTATAATATTTTAGCTATTTTGATACAAATATAAACACTCATGGATGAAGTTTTAAGTGATTTGAGATAAATTGGGATTGATTTGAAAAATATGCACATGATCTAGAAAATATGTTTTCTTGAAATATCCTAATTTGAGTATCTAATATGCTAAAATTCCTCATAGATGTACTAGAAAGAATTTGGAATTATTTTAATAATTACAATATTTATTTTAATACTTCCGGAGATGGTTTGAAGAAGTTGGAGATTCCCCAAAGAAATTTTAATTCATTTTGAATCTATTTTCATAAATATGTACTTTTGGAGAATAATGAAAAAATGGATAGGTTCTAAATGTAATACTTTACCTACTAAATCATATGACTTCACTATGATCATAAGTATTCAAGGGGTGAATGTAATATTTTGATGCAATCTTATGAATTTGAGTTCTATCCTTTGACTCTAATTGATCATAAATATTTTCTAAACAAAATACTTCATTATATGTATTCCTTTTTCATCATATGACTTTGGAATTTAATAAAAATTGAATAAGGCATGATCATAAGACTTTATCCACAACATAAGTCATGATCTTAAGACTTCACCATAAGTCTTTAAGTGCATCACATTAATTTACTGGATCATATGAATCAATGTTGAGGAAATAATTTAGAAGAGGCACTAAGTATAAGTATTCATCATAGGACTTTTTGAGTATAAGACTTTGAAGTCCCTAGTATAAGTCTTTAACACTTAGCGTATATTTGGAAGTTCCATTGAAAAAAAGAACATGAGTTTTCAGATTTAATTTGATGAAGAATAATATTCTTTGGGATGATGCAAGAACTATTCAAATAGGTATATAAAAATTAGAAAAACCTAAATTGGTGTGTGATCCAAGATCAATAAGAATTAAAGGAGTTGATCTTCATCCAAGAAAAGGGAAGATCAAAGCTATATGAAAAAGGGAACTTATAAATTTTTTAATTCCGATAAAAGTGAGATTTCATGATGATGATGATGATGTTATTAAGTAATCAAAACATCATAAAGCTTATTCAATCCATTATCTAAGCTTTTTTTAGGAACATTAAAAGAGTATTTTCACTACAAGTATTTCTTGATATTTAAAATGAGTTTATTGGATTTTCAAAAATAATAAAGATGTGTCTACATAAATGATCAACCTATTATTCAAGGATATTATCAATATAAACTGATATTGTTTGAGTGATGAATGATAATAATAAGTATGGGTTGAGATGATGATACTCTGTAATAACTCTACCTGAGTTCTATATAGAATTCATTATAAAGCTCTCATGTTGTAAGAGGAAGTTCCACCCCATAGATATGTTTGTTGTATATTTTTATATGGATATGAAGAAAGCAAGTACAGATCTTACAATAAAATATTTTGTGAAGAATAAGCCGATATTGGATAAAAATAAAACAATATTTTATTCGGATGTATTTTAAGTAATGATAAGTAATAAATGATGGGTTTTATTAGAATACTCTTCAAGTTGAAAAAGGAAGACAAATGAAATAAAGGGAACCTAAAATGGGTATTCTATTATAATTATTTTAGGATAAAAATTACTTTGACCTCTCATTATACCATTTTTGGTATTTTATAAATAAATAACACATTTAATGATGCCACCCATGCATGTAATTAGTACAAATCTCAAAAAGAGTAGAGGTGAAGTGTCATACATCCATGAAACGAAAGAAGATAAGTTACTACTATTGATAAGAGAAGTGAATATTAGAAAACTGATAAATAATTAATAACTAAAATATCTATCTATCTCAAATAAGAACTAGATACCGCTTCATACTACAATGATAAGGAAGAATAAGATGAGTAAACCAAGCATATACAAGCTTCTGGGCCTCAATGAATATTATTTTTTTAAGTTGAGTTAGGAATAATAGATCATGTGAAGAAATAAAATATGTATATATTTAGTAGTTGAGTTGCATGTTCTTTGTTTCAATACCTTTTGGAAATCAATGTATTTATAAGGTGAATAAGTAGATATGATGCTATTGGTGTAGTGTCACCTAGTTCTAATTGAATATATACTTCAAGAGGAGGAATCTAAAAAAGAACTCGTGGGATGTGAGTATAAAAAAACCATTGGAAGCTGTTGTATCCACCTTTTTAATATAGTTAACTATTACCTATATAATATGGTGACTTCCCCTATGTAATATGGTGTAATTGGTTTTAGGATGATACCTAGCCAACCCCACTTGTAATTAATGACTTATTATTTGTAGAGAATTTGTGACTTGGATATCCCATGAACAATAAGGAGTTGTATTATTGAGAGGTGATGAACTTTGTAAAAATACCTATGCTACTTTACTTTTAGTATCAATATTTAATTAGGAGTTTTTAGTATTAAACTACAAGAAGATCCATTTACTTTAATCAACATCATAGGTTTATCTCCAACATGGTGAAAAAGGGTTTAAATAAAGAATTTGAATTTGGTAAAATCAGTCCACAACTAATTCAACCCACTCTCAGGTGTGTCTAAACAATCCAATAGTACCTAACAACTAGTATTAGAGCATATGTTCTCCCTGATTAGATCTTTTGAATTTATACAATTTCTATCAGTGTTAAGGGTAAAAATGACAAGGATTTAAAATTTTATCCTAGTTGTTTTATCAAATATATATATATATATATTAAAAATTTAAGATGTTTTAAGACAATGCTTAGATGGAATAATCTACTTTCATTCTTATCAAAACATATTTTGAGGCTTCAAAAAACACATAGATTAATGGTAATAAGAAAGATTCCAAAAATATAAGAAAATGTTTGAAAAAACAATATGGATGAACACTATCTAAAGGTAATGAACGTGGTAAGTGTATTGAAAAATCTATTGATAATGATTACTCTAGTGAATATAGCTCAAGATATTAAAAATATGATTTAAATGATTCACTTAATGACTTTATTACAAAGTTAAGGATTACCTAAAAATGTTTCTTGAATAATTTTTTTTGTATATATGTTCACATATATCAAGGTATTGATTGATAAAAATTCCCAACTAGAAGAAGAATATGATGCAATTGAAGAAGCATTAACATAGAAAATGAGTTCCTACAACACTCTTAGAAAGATAGTGAAATCCAAGGAGGAATATATCATACTTTAAAATTAAATAGTTTCTTTGGTTAATAAAGAATTGGAATGATTTATTTGTGATAAAGTTGTATTTGAAAAAGTTTTTAAAGACATTTTCCATGCATTGGAGAAGCTTTATAAAGTCTCAATGGATGTCATGTCATCCTAACTGGTGGTAAAATAAAATATGGTAAAAGATATGGATAATTATTTACAAGATACAAAAAGATTTATAAGGATCATATTGGGAAGATGAATAAAGATTGAGAGACTAGAATGAGATCAAATGTGGATGAAAATCATGCTCTTAATATGAATTTCCTTGAGATGGAAATTAAATGGAGAAATCTAGAAACTACACAAGCTCATTATTCCCAAATAGTTGAGAAAATAATATCAGACACATAGACCTCTTTTGAGTTTCTAGATTCTAAAGAGACTCTAAATGGTAGAAATAATATCCGGAGTTCATATAGAGATGTATCCACCTTTAGATCATATAAAAAGGTGTCCCACAATTCTTAAGATTAATTTCACACTGAATCCATTTTTTATGTAATTATAGGGAAATAGAAAAATTACGTACAAATATAGAGGGAGAAAAATTATAATAAAACCACCAATATATAAAGGGTGTAGGTGAGTCTAAGAAGAGACACTCCCAAAAAAGAGCCCATAAATTTGGTGTTCTAGCCTAAAGATAGAAAGAATGTAAATCTATATAGATTGCATGAATTTCTAAAATAACTAGAGTAATTGGAATATGTTGGTGAAATTGATGTTTAGGGCATAGATATATTGATTTATAACACAATAAGTCAGTATTTACAAGTTTAATAAGGCCTAAATAAAGGGGGAGAAAAGCTTAAAGTAAAAGGAAACCTACTGAAGGAAGATAAACTCAATATAAAAAGAGAAATTTGTCCATAAATAAAAAATTTGAATGTTTTGAAAATTTCCATGAGTTGTGCGATATAGGTGGTCACTGTTATGATGAATGCAGATATACAGTTTCCAGGTATCATAGATTTACTGAAGATCAGAATGATCCACCATAGTTTAAGAAGAAGGTGAAGCAAGGAAGTGAGTCTTCCTTGGGAAAAAACCAAAAGGAATCAATTAATATAAATACAACCAATTATACAATGAATAAATATAACTAAGATGTCAAACCCATAGGAAAGAAGTGCCTATACTATGGAAAAAGAGGCCATCTCATGGACCAATGAAAGATGTCCATTGTCATGACCCATCCCCAGGTTTCATGCCGTGACTAACCTAAGCCCATCTCCCGAAGGTCAGGGGCTGGCGAGTAGTGCCAAAGGTGTCAACCTGCAAGTGGGAGGCATTTTTCTAAGCACCTATACACACATATGCCCAACCTAGTCGCACACACTGAAAAGGAAACAAGTATCACTTAAACAAATCTGAGTACTAGTTCAATTAATATAAGTGGGCCGTACTACAAACCCAATAAAATAACTGAAAACATAAAAGTAAAAAAAGGAATTTATAATGCATATTTGCAGAAAACCCCACATGATTGTGAGAGTAGTGTAGCTACTGGAAGCCAAAGTAGAATGTCCTGTCCACCCGAACCTACTGGGCCTAGCCTAGTCCTAGGCCACCAAGTCCACTGTTGTAGTGTTCGTTGGTCCCATCTCTCTGAGCACCTCTGGGTCCTAGTCCACCAAAGTAGTTGTCAAAATGTCGATCGTCTGCACTAGTCACAACATGTGCGGGTGAATCCTGTACAAGGGTGAGTAACAAAATACTCAATAGGGACCCCAAGACAAAAAGGAAAGACCACACAACAATTACTCAAAGTAAAACAAGAAACACAAGATAGATCACACCACGTATACATTTAGGATAGTGATAGAAGAATCATTAGTCACATCATTGAACACCTCGGCTACTGGGGAACTCCTCCTCTATCAAGTATAGTGGGCCTTCCAAGTCACACATAATTGCTTCCCACTAACATTTTATTGCTTAGGTACACCTCCTCATCGCGTACTGTGGGCCTACAAAGTCATAGAGAAGTGCTTCCCATTAATCTTGGACAACAGAGGTACTCCTAATCGTTGCATACCATGGGCCTAAAAAGTCACACAGAAGTGCTTCCCACCATGTTCTAGTAAATTCACACATAAGTTCTTCCCACTGGTCCATAGTCGAGTCTCATAGAGTCGAAATTCAGCAGTCTTCAGGTCTCTACCAACTGTAGGGTTTTGTATGTAGCGCGCCAGGGATAACCACTCCTCAAGCCATTCATCACATCTCAACTTCCATGAAAACCTCCCCAAGTCATGCCAAAGGATCCACCTCGTCGAGAGAGTACCAACGCTGTAAACAGCTCGTCAATTGGACGCCTGATTTGCAAGTTATTAGCATTTTAGTAAACAGGGGCCAGTTGCATCTGGGTCCAGTCCGACCCAGTCGGACCGACCCGACCATCCCGGCTAGGGGGTCCCACATAGCCTGGTTTAGTTCTGACTAACTTGACCTGACATGGTTTGGGTCTATCCTGGCTTATGGGCCAGGCCTAAAGGGCTTTGCTAGGCCCAACCCAGTTTGGACGAGGGTCGAGCTCATCGGGTCGCCCGGCAACTCGGTCTAGTCTGGACCGGCCCGTTGGACGCAGAATCAGCCCATTGGGTTGCGAGACCGGCCTGGCCCAGTGGCTGGGGAATGGCCCACTTGCTGGGGGCGCGACCCGTCAACCCAAAGATCGGTCGCGTGGGGCGGCTGGTGGGGCGCTCTTGGGACGCAGCAACTGGCTGTGTCCAGCCTCCTACTTGCCCCGTGGATGCGCGGGGCTCCTCCAGCTATTGTCAGGCAACCACAACTCACTAGGCACCCGAGAGGCCCAGATGTGGGCCACCCCTCCATGCAACGCCTATAACCTCCTGCTGTTGTGGCATGCCGATGAGTACACCGCCGTCCTCTGCCCACATCCACCACCATGAGCCCTCATCGGCCACCGGCAGCGGTGGCCACTAGCATCGGCGTGTTAGCAGTCTCTTCCGCAGACCACCAAAATTGCTCCGGTGGTCCATTTTTCAATATGTCTGTGCCTATGGTCTTTGGGGAGCATCCTCTTCACTGCAAATGTCTCAAACACACCTTGTCATAGATTTAGACAATCTATTCATAAAGAGAGCACATGCAGAGGGGCTTGAGACATGTTCGTGTCGGCCCACACCCTCCACTATAGAAGTTTATAATCATGGGGAGGCTCGAGGATTGTGGCTCAACCAAACTAGAGATAAACTAATCCTAGATAATAACTCCAAAAAGAAGAAACCCTCCCACATATACACATGATTCACAGATCAAAATGTTCGTGGGTTGATCCGCATTATTTGTTTTTAGAAAAGAATGGGGAATACCTTTAAATAAAATAACCTCTACCTCATTGATGTTCATTGGAATAAGGTTTCGTCCTTGAGGGTCTAAGAGGTCGATGGAGTTCATTGTTCCTTGAAGTGCGTTGAAGTCGATGACGTCCCATCAACGTTTGTCGTTATTTATTGGGGAGGAAATACATAGAAGGTTCGTCAAATAATCCTCACAGTTCAATCCTCATTCCACCAACATGTCAACTATTAAAAAGAAAACAAGTCACAACGTTTTTATTACACTACGGCATTGCGTCGTTACGCTGTTTCATTTATGAAACTACATCACTGTTATGCATCATTAAAGCATCGTTATACTGCATGTTAATGAGCCATTAATGATTTCCATTAATGTGCCTTGTTGCTTCTTCATCTCTGCACCGCATTGTTGCCGTGTTTCCACTCGTCGATGTGAAAATAAACAAAATAACCTTTTAAGTTATTTTATTATTTTTCTTGAAAATTACAAAAATTAACCTTTTCATTCAGCCCTTACCGGCCAAAGTTAAGACCATTCTAGGTGAATGCTAGAATTTTGAGTTCAATGGTGCCCTCTGACTTTTGATCTGAGAACCAGTTTAAAAGTTAGAAAAACCCGCTCGCATGTTCATTTAAATGAACCTTAAAAAAAGTTTAAAAAATTAAATTTCCCCCTAGAGTCGGACCAATAGAGGTTAGGCTCCACCTAAGGGTAACACGCCCTCATGATCTCAATGATACACTCATATTTCCAATATGAGTTACCATTTAGGAGTTATAAGAACTTTACAATAAAATAATTGTTACTTAATTATTTTATTTACAGCCAAAAACTAACTTCCACTATTGGCCCACATCGGCCAATGTTAGGATCTACCTAAGGAAAGCATACCCTCATGTGCTCAGTGGTGGTCTCAGATTTTTAATCTGAGTCACCATTCGTGAGTTATAAGAATTTTAAAGATAAAATAATTTTAGATAATTATTTTATTTATGATTATTCCATTTTCAGGTTTACTCACTAGAGGTCTACGCTGACTAAATTGTAGTCGCGCCTTGGGTAAAACCACCATTCTGAACTTAATGGTGACCTCAGATTTCTGATATGGGAACCCATTTAATAATTATTCCACTTTTTAGGAAAACTTCTCACACATGCTATTTAAAGTTTAACATTTTTCAATGGATCATTCTGGGAACTCCGGGCCTCAGAATCACACGCCTTCTTAGCGCTTGGTCTCAAAATAATTCCATATAAATAAAAAAATTATACAGAAATTCGAAGACATTATATTCTCCCCATCTTAGGGCTGTATGTCCCCAAAATCCAAAACAAAGGCTAATAAAACAAGTGGGGTATTGAGCATGAATATGAGCCTCCCACTCCCTTGTTATCTCCTAGAGATTCCCATGTTGCCACCAAATGTGCACCAGAGGAATTGATCATCCACGAAGAACCCACTCTTGTCGATCCTCTATCTCCATCTGGAACTCTGCAAACATCACCCCATCATCAATGTCTAGCTCTCCCTAGTCGATGATGTGCGATGGATCATGCACATACCTACTCAGCTGCGAAACGTGAAAAACATCATGCACCCAGTGCATCTTTGGGGGAAGAGCTAGGCAGTACGCCACCTCACCAAATCTGCTGAGGATCTAAAAAGGTCCGATGAACCTCAGAGATAGCTTTCCAACCCGGCCAAATCTCTGCCATCCCCATTGGGGTGAAACATGAAGGAGAACATGGTCTCCCTCCCCGAAATCCAAGGGTCTCCGTATCCTGTCGGCATAAGACCTATGTTTGCTCTATGTAGTCTTCATCTGCTCCTGGATGATCTGCACCTTCTCAGGGGTAGCCCATACCAACTCTGGACCCATGGGTGCTGACTCCCTTGGGTCTGTCCAGTAGAGAGGTGATCTGCATGGACGCCCATACAAGACCTCAAACGGTGCCATGACCATGGTGGAGTGATATCTATTGCTGTATAAAAACTCCACCAGTGGTAGGTGGTCCTCCCAACTGTGACCAAAATCTAGGATACAAGCACGAAGAACTTCCTCTAAGGTCTGTATAGTCCACTCCGTCTCACCATCTTTCTGGGGGTAAAAGGCTGTGCTCAAGCGCAACTGAGTCTCGAACACCTCCTGAAACCCATTCTACAACCGAGATGTAATGTGTGTGTTGGAATACTCATGTTTGATCATGTTTTAATGCTCAAAAATCATGAAAATCATGCTAATAATTTTTAAATCAGGTTGGTCTTCTTATTCTTCCATGCTTACTGGTTTTAATTTAGAATCTCACTAGTTATGCTTAATAATATTCTATTATGTTTTATTATATCACTAATTGAGTTTAAACCATTATGTGAATATTAATTCTTAAGTTTGTTTACAGATATTTGGCTAAGTCTGAGAATATGTAAGTCTGACACCAATTCTATATTTTGACAAAGTACCAGACATCGTGACCAGATACCGTGACCAGACACCGTGACAAGATACCGTGACCAGACACCGTGACCCAAATATCGTGACCAAACACCATGACCTGGATACCCTGACCCAACACCATGACTTGATACCATGACCAAACACCTTAATGATGATACTATGACCCAAAAATCAAAATGCTGATACTGTGACTGTGGCACCATAATTCTAACACTGTGACTCAAGCATCGTTCAAATTTTTAACAAAGGACTAAACACCAATACCAGAGACACTATTATCTTAACACTACATCTATGCTACTGGTTCCATATGTCAAAATAGTTATTTCACAATGACTATCTCATCGATCAAAGGCAAATGAGAAGACACCGTTTCCAAGTGACACTGTTTCAAGACAAACTGTGACACCGTTCTTTAATCTATTTTTTGTCATTTTCAATTTAATTTCTAAAGGTCGTATTCAAGTTATTAAATGGAACTAACATCATTAATGTTTCTTTTTAGACATGTCACTTGACAGTAAAAGGTATGAGGCGAAGAATACATGCATCCTGTTGGTTTTAACATGTTCACCCCAAATTAAAAAGGAATATAGGAGTGGCTTAAGAAGACAGAGTAGCGAACAGAGAGACATGCGAGCATTTTTGAAAAAGAGAACTCATACATGCAACATACTACTAAAGAACACACGAAGTACTCTCGATCCCTAAATGATGGACTACCATAGATCAGAGCCTCAAACATTTTCATAGTACCAACTAGAAGAACATGAGCTACATAGATAACATCATCAAACTAGAAACCCGTTCACCAGACTTACGATACTCTATTTTTCACAAAAGGACTCTATAATTGCATCTGCTTCATCCTACAAGTCCATAGCTATATAGAATAACACTTAGAGCACTTGTAAATCTTTCTCATCATCTTTTCTCTATTCTGTACTATTTTTTGCTTTCGAGCAGTGTGTGTGTGTGTCTGTATTAAAAACATACACCATCTTCTGTATTAAAATGAAGGATACAATATATCCTTCCTATCATATATTCTTAAATCTATTTACTCCCATGGATAAGTGTGGAAGAGGTCCTTGTGTGACCTGGTAGCTTATTCCCATGAAGAACAATAGAAGATATCATGGGACCTGGATAGTCCTATGTACTGTTGTTTTACTCCGATATAGGGTGTGGATCAATATCTTATCTATATAGACTTCTTGGTGGCTGGTGATCATCAAGTGGATTGGATTAAGTCTCGTCTTGAGACCGAACCACTTATTTTATCTGATTTTTCTTTTAATTTAGTCTTTCTTTGCTTTAATATACAATTCAGAAAAACTATATTTTACTTTGATAGTTAGTCTTGTATAGAAGTTATAACTGTTTTTCCTTATTAGAATAACTTCAAAAGTTGTATCAATAGCTCACATCAATATCACTGAGAATTAATCAATCTTCTGTGAAGTTATTTGAATAGTCAAACCTTTATAACCGTATTACCTTGATTAACTGACTTGTATTCATTTTTATTGGGGAATATTTTTAAGTGAACCTTTTAATAGAAATTTTTGTAGATACTCAATTAAACCCCCTCTTGAGTACTCTACTCTAACCAACATTTGGCATCAGAGGATTTTGTTCTTATTATGGTTTTGTTTTAAAATCTTTCCAACTGTGATTTTAGTTGTACTTTAAAGATCTGTAAATTTTTGTTAGTTCTAAATTTATAGCTCTTTAAAAGTACTTATTTATTATGGAAAATAGAAAAGAATGTGTTTCAACAAACAGACCTCCATTCTTTAAGGGAACTAATTATTCCCAATAGAAAATTAAGATGAAAATGCATTTAGAAAGTATGGGTTTTGAAATTTGGTATTCAATTGTAGATGTGTATAAGATTCCTGCTACTGATAGAACTACTTTGGATAACCCAACTAAGGCTACTTATAATAAAAATTGAAAATCCATGAATGCATTATATTTCTCTTTAAGATATGAGTAATTTAATAGAATTTCTGCATTTAGAACAACCCATGAAATTTGGGATACTCTGTTCTTTTCACATGAGGGAAACACTAATGTGAAATAAATGAGACTTAATACTTATACTATTTAATATTATAACTTTAAAATGAAGCATGATGAGACTATTTCTGACATGTATCTGAGGTTCAATGAAATTGTCAACACAATGATCTCTCTGGAAAGAGAATTTGAAGCCAAAGAACAAATCATGAGGATTCTCAGATGCTTACTAGACAGATGGAGAGGAACTTCTGTCTCTATTAGAGAATCACGTGACATCAGAAAATTAATTTTCAAAGATCTCATTGGGAAACTGATGATGTATGAAGAAGAGATAAAAGTCAACAAGGAAGAGTAGGATGAACCCAAAAGAAAATCTGTGCCATTTAAGACCACTACCTCTAAACACAAAGAAAAGGAGAAACTACAAGCCTCTATAGAAAGTTCCAATAGTGAAAAATTATTACCTAATAGCGATGAAGAGATGGATCAATTATCCAGAAGGTTTAAGAAATCTTAAAAAAAGAATAAGTTTTTAGAAATCCTAACTTCAAAGGAAGATATTATCAAAAAGGGAGTTGGAAGAAGTATTGGAAAAGAGATGTAATGGTCCGGACCTCTTTGGTCCATTACTTTGTGAAAATATAGTGCTTGAGGTGTTCTGGGAGGTCAAGGTGACTTATCCCCAACACCTTTCCAATTTTATAGTTCAGTGAACAATGTTCTATCAGTAAGGTTCAGTGAACAGTGTTCTATCTGTGAGGTTCAGTGAACAGTGTTATATCGGTGAGGTTCACTGAACAGTGTTCTATTGATGAGGTTCAGTGAACAGTGTTCTATCGGTGAGGTTCAGTGAACAATGTTATATCGGTGAGGTTCAGTGAACAGTGTTCTATCGGTGAGGTTCAGTGAACAGTGTTCTATCGATGAGGTTCAGTGAACAGTGTTCTATCGGCGAGGTTCAGTGAACAATGTTCTATCGGTGAGGTTCAGTGAACAGTGTTCTATCGGTGAGGTTTAGGGAATATTGTTTTATCGGTGAGGTTCAGTGGACAATGTTCTATCGGTGAGGTTTAGTTAATAGTGTTATATTGGTGAGGTTCAGTGAACAGTTTTCTATCAGTGAGGTTTAGTGAAAAATGTTCTATCGGTGAGGTTCAGTGAACATTATTCTATCGGTGAGGTTCAGTGAACAATGTTCTATCGGTGAGGTTTAGTGAATAGTGTTCTATAGGTGAGGTTCAGTGAACAGTGTTCTATCGGTGAGGTTCAGTGAAGAGTGTTCTATTGGTGAGGTTCAGTGAAAAGTGTTCTATTAGTGAGGTTCAATGAACAGTGTTTACAGACCAATGAGGTTCTAACAGCAGCCTCTATTTCCTTTTCCAAATTTTGAGTTTGGTGTACAGTGTTTCCAGCTTCTTACAATTTTCCCCCTTTGACGTTTACTTTGATCTAAAATGCATTTAAAGCATCATTTTACGGACTCTTAAGGCCGATTAAAAGGCCATAAATCTTATATTAATTATTCCTAAGGCTCGGGATGTTTTTACTTGGTCAAACCACATGGTTTAATGCGATCCGCTTTTAATGGGAAATTAAGAGTATCTTAAACCGTCGCCCTATTAAATCTTCTAAAGGGAAGGGATATCTTCCTCTCTTATTCTTCCTCTTTGTTCTCAGCTATGAGACTCTAGAACCTTTCAATCCTTCCCATAAGAGTTGCACAATAAAACATTCCTCCTAGGATTTGTTTTGCTCTGTTTTGATGCAATCGAGCTATATTGGTCGATCTTGGATATAAGGTATGTTTTATTGTCGTTCTTTTGGGGTTCATCTTCTTCTATTTCTCCTTTACATATTATAGCATGTAATCTCCATGATTCTAATGGGATTTTCTTGGGTTTAGGTTGGTGTGGTCGTAACATGGCATCCTCGGGTGGATGCAGTTGATGCGAGAGGAGAATCGTGACCCATTGGGTGGACAAAGAACGTCAAGAACTATTTGAGGTAGGGGATTCATTGCTTCTCTCTTATTTTACGTGCAACTATATCGTTAGAATGTTTTATCACACTGGATGAAAATGGAATTGACATAATAAATATTTGAACCAGATAAATAAATTGATATCAGTCGTATGTTATTTCTCATTGTTTTCTAGATAGTGTGATATCCATGCTTGCTTCGCTTAGCTGTTCGTTCTTGATGAAAATTTGTAAAGAACATAAACTGGAATTAATTGATAATTGTTTTCTATGGATGAAGAGGCATGTAAACAAATCTAGTTCTTGTTGTAATTTTATGTTAATCAAATTGGCGCTGTAAGAATGTTTAATTATTTATGATTACTTAGTGATTAGGTTTCCCGAATTTTGGAACCTAGTAAAAATAAATCTTTTAATTCAAGATGGATTAAAGAAATGATTGTTTGATAACTCCTTAAAGGGTTCTAAGTTACCCTCTTGATTTTCAAAAGGCCAATATACCAATTTGATGTGATGTTTGTTTTCCTGCTGCTTGTGCTGTGATATGAGCCTGGATGGCTGTTGTGATAGGTGGGGGCATGAAGACTTTTGGTTGTGGAAGAAGATGACGCCTAGAGTGGTGAGATGCATCAGTTTATGCGTGTGGGTGTCAGAGAGGACACTAGGGATGATGGAATGGGATGGATGTGATTGTTGGATGCTTGCTAATCCTTTTTGGTTGATTATCTGCTGTACTTTTCCCCACTGCTCAAGGCAGCTGGTCTTGCTTACCCTTCTTCCTAAAGAGGCGAAGATGCGCGGGGTATGCCACGCACTTTCTATGTTTAGATTCTCAAGGGAGGATGGGTCTACGATCTCTCTATAGGCGGAAAAGACTAGAAGGGTAGTACATCTACTCACTGTGTTGATCCCCCTTGTGTTTAGTAGCATAGAATGTTTTTCTAGAATGCTTGGGAATGTGGGAAAGTAATTTTGTAATGAATATTTGAATAAATGGTGTTAACCCTTGGGGTTGGAGTTTTCTGGAACATAATTATGAGTTTGTAATTTTAAAGGGACAATAGACTTTGGGTGTGATGCTAATGAAATTTAATGTGGAATTGTCTTTGGTTAATTAATGTTTAAGGAATTAATTAACATAAAGTAAAACTAATAAAAAGGTAATGAAATAATTTATTAAAGCTCTTTAAGTGGTTTTGTGCTTATAGGATACCTAGTATTAGAAGTAGAAGCCCAGAGTCTGAGAGATGTTAGCTGTAGTTGTGTATAAGACTAGGTTATGCCCATAATGTGGTTGTGAGATATAGTATATTCTGTACTTTTTGTGTTTCTATATGCTAATCCACCCTGTCAGTAAGGGAAACTAACACCCCGGGGATTCTGAGCCATGGGGGGTGTTTTCCCCAATAATCCAGTGGGAGGATGGATGGCTGACTACCCCCTTTGGCCCCACTCTCTTATCTTGGTAGTTACTTGTGATGGAAGACACATTGGTTAGTTTTCCTCATATATGTGTGTAGAGGGATGTAATGGCTTTTGGTTATTCACACACATATATTATGGATATAGTATCCTATGGACTACTATAGGTGTAACATGTATAGGCTGTGATGGCTTGAGGATCCTTACTCGGTGTACGGGTTGTAATGGTTTGAGGTATAATACCTGATGTATGATAGACGTTATGCGAGCTGTGGTGCCTCTTAGAAACTACCTGGTTACTTTGCTTACGTGGACGCAATGGTTTTTTTGCACAAGGTGAATATTGTGGTGCTTCCCTGAGGTGTCTGTGAGCAATCCTTTTTGGAGAGAGATGCTCAGGACATGCGATGTTGGGGAAAAGCGACAAACCAATGGGGAAGTAGTAGCGGGGTACCCTTGATATTCTTTATTATATGATATATTATTGTACGCATTACTTGGTGAGTATAGCCATGGTGAGTTTGGGAACTTAGTATACCTATCTAGGTGACGAGTAAGCTCCACTTGTTGTTCACTGTGCTTTAGCATGATTTCTTTACTTTTTCATGAGAGGATTTGGGGAGGATCCTACTGAGTATACTATTATACTCACCCTATGTATATATAAACTATTTTTCAGGTCACTTAGAGCAGGTTGGAGATCAGGATGGTTACTACTAGCTTGTGGTTGCAGGAGTTGTTCGGTCTTGTGGTTCCTACTGTTTTACTTTCTTTTGGGTACTTGCGGTTTTCCCCTTCCAGTTGTAGTACTTTTGCATGACATTACATATGTACACTTGTGTTTTCCTTTATATTTCAGTTCTGAGTTGGAGTTTGTTGGTGTCTATCTTATCTCTCTCTTCCGCATGCGTTCTCTTAGAGGGTAATGCCTCCCATTTGTGTGTTTACTATACCCTCGGTGCTAGTCGCCAACCCGGGGCCTACTGGAGGTGGGAATCGGGGGTCATTATCTCCCTTCTCACATTTCCAGCCCATGAGGGGTAAACTTTGTGGGGAGGGGTCGTGACAAGAGTTGAAAAGTCTGATGATATAGTATGTTATGAATTTAAGAGAAGGGGACATGTAAAGGCTGACTGTCCCAAGCTAAAGTATAAAAGTAAATACGAAGACAAAGATAGAATGTATAAAAGGGAAATGAAAGAAACATGGAGTACTTCTAAGGATAGTTCAAGTGACTCAGAGTCTTCACATGATGAACATGATAACAAATCCAATATGCGTTTCTTAAAAAACACATCTAAGGTAACCCTAAACTCTCATGTATATATTTTCTATTATTCTAGAGATGAAAGTGATTATGAAAATATGTATAAAGAAGAGATTTTTGAGTATTGCAATATGCTTAAAGAGACATGTAATGAACTAAAAGATAACTACAAGTCTTTAAAGAAACAATTTTCTATTTCCTCAACTGTTAAATATGAACTTGCTATAGAAAGAGGGAGAAATGTTCAATTACTCAAAGAAAACAAATAATTAAAGCTATATAATGAGCAATTGAAAAAGTAACTTGAAAGGTTTACTAATGCTAAATATGTTTTGGTAAAAATTCTAGGTAAAAAAATTTCCCCAAAATACAGTACTGGTATTGGATATCAACCTAGTGAAAGAAATTTTGTAAAAACCAATTTTGTTTCTAAATCTAGAACATACAAATTTATTCCCAGTTTAGAAAAACATTCTGCTAGTTCAAACTATGATACATCCTCTACTTTTTCAAGTTTTTCTGGACCAAATAAATTTTATTTCTCAAATAATTTATATAATTCTTATAGGAAACCTATGAGGCAGATGTGGGTTCCTAAAGCACTAGTTAATAATATCACTGGACCCAAACAAATATGGGCACCGAAGTCTATTTTTATTTGGCTATTTTATAGGAAAATTGCTTGAAGAGATCCTATAAAAGTTTATGGTATTTGGATAGTGGGTGATCAAGACACATGACATGAGACTATTCATGTTTCAAGAACCTAATAAAGATTTATGGTGGGCATGTCACTTTTGGTGACAATGCTAGAGGGAAAATCATTCGCCTAGGCCAAATCGATAACTCTAACTCAGTTTTAATTTCTAAAGTACTTTTTTTGATGAAATGAAATATAAACTACTTATTCTTTCATAACTATGTGATGATGGATTTCATGTTAAATTTGAAAATGATGCTTGCAATGTTTTTAATTTTAAAAATAAATTAGTATTTTCCGCATTAAGAAATAAAAATGTATATTCTGTTAAAATAGATTCTCTATTTTCTCAAAATGATTCATGTTTAAGTGTATTTCACAAAGAGTCTTTGATCTGGTATAGAAGACTAGGACACTGCAATATTCACTCCCTTAGAAAACTAACTAGAAAAATTTTAGTCAAATATCTACCCAAACTAGAGTTTCCAAAGGATAAAGTGTGTAATCCTTGTCATAAGGAAAAACAAAAAAAAACATTATTTCAAACCAAAGAAAGAAGTTTCAACTTCTCAACCTCTTGATTTGGTTCCTATGGATTTGTTTGGACCATCTAGAATTTCTAGTTGAAATGGTAAGTACTATGTTTATGTTCTTGTAGATTACTTTTCTAGGTATACTTGGACCCTCTTCTTGGCTCACAAAAGTGAATCCTGCTCTCACATCACCAAGTATTCTAAAAATATAGAAAATATTAGAGGACTTAAAATTAATTCTCTAAGGATTGACCATGGATGTGAATTTTAAAATCAATAGTTTGAAACCTTTTTCTCACAAAATTTCTATAATCATAATTTCTATGCCCCTATAACACCTCAACAAAATGAAGTTATAGAAAGAAGAAATAAGACCTTGTAAGAAATTTATAGAACCATGCTTGGTGAATATGACTTACCTATTTATTTTTTTGGCTAAAGCTATAAATACAACATGCTATATTATTAATACAGTGTTGATTAGACCTATTCTTAAAATAAATCCATATGAATTGTGGAATAATAGAAAACCCAAAGTAAACTAATTCAAAGTATTTGGTTGAAAAGTCTATATCCTTAATACCAAGGATAATCTTGAAAAATTTGCATCCAAGAGTGATGAAGGAATATTTACAGGTTATTCAATCTATAGTAAATCCTATAGAGTTTTTAACAAAATAACTAAATATGTGGAGGAATATTTCCATGTCAAGTTTGATGAGACATATCCACATGAATCTAAGAACTCTTTAGAGAATCTTGAGGATGATATGTAAAATCTAGAAATTAATGCTAAATCCTCTAACCATATTATAAAGGAATCTGTGAAAACTTCCAGTTCTGAAAATTCCCCAGATTCAAGCAATAATGAACCAAAATCAAGTGATGAACCTGAAATAACTAGACCTAACTTTTCTAGACCAAATAGAAACCTTAATAACCATCCCTTAAATATTGTAGTGGGATATCTAGATAGAGGAACAAAAACTAGAGCTTCTCTTAGAAATCAGGTTGAACATCAAGCTTTCTTGTCACAACTTGAACCTAAAAAAATCAATGATGCTATCAATGATAAATTTTGGGTGATAGATATGCTAGAAGAACTTAATCAGTTTGAAAGAAACAAAGTTTGGTAACTTATTGATAAACCCAAATACATTTTTACCATAGGCACTAAGTGGGTGTTTAGAAATAAAGTATATGAAGATGGTAACATAGTTAGAAACAAATATAAATTGGTTATACAAGGCTATAGTCAAGAAGAAGGAATTGACTATGATGACACATTTTCACCAGTAGCTATACTTGAAGCCATTAAAATCTTACTTTCATATGCAACACATCTGAATTTCAAACTATATCAAATGGATGTCAAGAGTGCATTCCTAAATGAGTATATAGTTGAGGATGTTTTTGTTGAAAAACCCCCTAGTTTCACAAATCCTCACTTTACAAATCATGTTTTTAAATTATAAAAAGCTTTCTATGGTTTAAAAGAAGATTCAAGATATTGGTATGATATATTAAGTACTTTTATTATTTCTAAAGGTTTTTCAAAAGGTATAGTTGATCCTACTCTTCTTATAAAATAAATTTCCAATGATGTCTTAATAGTTCAAATTTATGTAGATATCATTTTTAGATCTTCAAAAAATTCATTATGCATTGAGTTTTCTAAAATTATGCAAAATGAATTTGAAATGAGTTTAATGGGTGAACTAAAATTATTTCTTGGATTTCAAATCTTTTAAAATAAAGATGGTATTATTTTAAATAAAAGAAAATATACTAAAGATACTCTAAAACATTTTGTATTGGATAACACTAAAAGTATTGATACTCCAATGAGTAATACATGTAAGTTGGATCTTGATGAAGATGAAAAATTTGTTGATCGAACCACTTACAGAGGAATGATTGGAAGATTACTCAACTTAACTACTGGCTGACTTGATATTATGTTTAGTGTATGTATGTGTGCTCACTTTCAAGAAAAACCTAAGGAATATCATTTAAATGTTGTTAGAAGGATATTAAAATACCTTAAACATACACCCAATCTAGGACTGTTATATCTTAGATGATAATCATTTGAGTTAGTTAGCTATTCTGATGATGATTTTGGTGGTTGTAAGTTTTATAGAAAAAGAGACTCTGGAACATGTCACATTTTAGGCAAGTCTCTAGTGTCATGGTGTAATAAGAAACAAAAATCGGTTGCATTATCTACTACTGAAGCTGAATACATAGATGCTGGTAGTTGTTGTGAAAAAATTTTGTGGATGAAACACACATTACTAGAATATGAATATAAATTCAAACATGTACCTATAAATTGTGACAATAAAAGTGCTATTAATATTTCAAAGAATACTGTTTCACACTCCAGGACAAAACATATTGATGTAATACATCACTTTTTGAGAGACCATTATCAAAAATGTGATATCACTTTGGAATTCATTGGAACTGAATATCATCTTATTGTTATATTCACTAAACCATTAAATTATGAAAGGATAAATTATATCATACATGAATTAGGGATGATAAGTTTTAAGTGAAAGGCTTATGGTCTTGAACTTATGATTTCACAAGTTATTGTCTCACATTTACTGTTTCACTTTTACGGTCTCACATGTTACGATTTTGGAATTACTATTTCACTTTCACAATTTTACAAGTCATTGTTTTACAGTCACTATCTAAAATTTATGGTCACACTATATTCTATCACACCATAAGGATGACACTATGACAACCTATTCCAGTATCACCGTAAAGACTCAGTTATCTATTTTTCTTTAATTTTATTTCCCATATCGCTGTTGATTATTTTATTATTCTTTTTTGATGATTTCTATTTATGATGTTTGGACTTCCTAAATGATAAAAAACATAATATTTTTCACTTATCTCTTCACTCGATCTTTCCTCTCTCGAAACTGAATCCCTTGCCTCCCAAATCTCCTGCTCTCCTTTAACTCCTGCTCCTTCTTGAACCCGACGTTTTATGCCCAGAATGAAGCAACCTTATTCGTCGACTCCTGATAAGAAAAGGTCTCACAAGAAAGAAAGAAAGGTACCACGAATATCACATGAAGGATTGATGAATCCTAGTATTGTAAATTGAATAGTTGTGCCAGAAGAGGAAGTATGTCTGAAGTGGCTTCTATCAAGTAAGTCACTACTCTTGAAAGGTCGGAGAGAAAAAGGATGGTTGGACTAGTTTACTAAGAAAAAATGACCTATTTATCCAAAAAATTGTTTTTCAAGTTTATTAGTATGTCCAGTTTTCATTCAATACTGAAGATGACTTTATTTTAAGAAGATGGATTAATGGTAAAAGGTGTACCTTTTCTCAATTTTATGGGTTGGTTAACTAGGGATACCTCATGAAGGAATATGTGAGAATCATTAGCGAGAACCTCCTCCTCCCAGTTATATATTCATCTTGGAATAATATTTGGAAATTATAACTAGAAATAAGAAGAAAAGAAGGTCAATTGATGGAGAGTTGGATGGTGAGACAAGGTTATTATTTAAGTTTGTTCTGAATCTTATTAGTCTAAGAAAAAGGAATTTTTCTACTCTTAAGTATCAAGACGTATTCTTGATACATATTATGAAAAATGGGCATAATATTAATTTGTGTAAGTATATTGTACTTCACATGTGTGAATTTATCAAGACTACTTCAGAGTATACCACCTTATTCTATTCAATATTGATCTCTTAAATGCTGTTTACTAAAGGAGTAGTTAGCCCGAATGAAGAATTCATTGAAGGTTATGAGTTATATATCTCAAAGGATACAATCAAAAAGATGAAGATAAGTAGGAATCCTTGGAAAAAATCTTGGGTATAGGAAAATGAAAGGCTGCATGAAAAGTTCAATCCCATTAAAAATTCCTCTTGACCTAAAGACAAGCATGACCCAGTATTAGAACCTGGTGAGTTGGGGGAATACTCAAGTCAAGAAGCAAAGGATGTCGAAGCTTCATCCGTGGACATAACTATCTTAGAAGAGGACGATGGCTTACCCGAACCACAAGTTGATGAACTACCAGTTGGTGAAGAAATATTTGATGATGGATTTGTTCATAAAGAAGGACCTATTGATGGTTTGGAAGAGCAAGATGTTCCTGAGGGACATCTAGAAGAACCTGTTATTGAGGAAGGTTCTGTAGATGTGGAATGTTCTGAAGAACAAGCTGAGCTAGAATTAATCTTGTCAGCTGAAGAAAGAATGTAGAAAGATTTTTGAGAAGCTAGAATAGATATGGGTGATCCTGAAATTACTGAAAGTCTGAAAATATAGGAAGATACTGGGTCTCTAACTCTTAGTGCTGATGCACAAATTTAGGGGGAGCAAAACCCCATTTTGGAAACTACTCAAGTACAAAGCTCTATTGAGACAATCCCTATAGACAATGTGTATAAATTCTCTAGATATTTTGATGTCTCAGATTCTCAAGTGGATTCAATGAGAAGAATTGATCTTACAATAGATTTTCAATCGAAATCTTTCTCTCTACAAGGAGTAATACCTACTAAGGATCCTGAATCCATTGTGGTTTCTGAACCAGATATTTCTCAAGAAGCCCCAAGCTCTATAATCCATGAGGATTTAAAGGTGTTTGGAGAAAATATGTTGGTTGTATTTGAGAATATTTTGAAAGCTCAAACTCTTCCTGTAACTCATATAAGTGAACATGATGCTAGTATGCTCTTGGAAAAACTTATATAACAAACTCAACCTCATATGTTTCATGAAATTCAGGAAGAAATAATTGGAAATTAGCAGCTAAGAGAAGATGTAAAATATTTAAGGTCTTTGGTTGAGGAACCGAAGAAAGAGTTTGAAACTAATTTACCCCTTAATGGTTAATTTAGCATAGAAGATTCTGACATGATAGCTAGAAAGGTTTCAACACTGATTCGATCAAATATGGTAGCTGTTGTTGAGAAAACAGTAGCAAACAATGACAAGCTGGCAGAAGAAGTTAGAAAATTAACATCCACAATTGATACCTTGCCCAATATTTTCAAGGAATCTGTTGAAAATATTGTCAAGAGCCTTCCTGAACCATTTGCATCCATTTCAGCTCCTTCCTTCTCAACTAATCCTGCTAATCATCTCATTTGTCAGAAATTTTAGTTCTGAGAAAGGTTATTCAAGAAGATATTAAATCTTTGAAAAGTCTACCTGTTTAGGAAAACCTCAATAAAATTGCTCAAAATAGTGAGCATGTACATGAAATGGTTTGCCTGTACTCTAAGAAAGCTTCTACATCCTATGACGAGATTACAAAGAGGGTTGATTTCTACTTCAAATGAATTCATACAAAGCATCAATTGACAAGTCATTTCAAGTATCTTATTGAAAATTTGAAAATGGCTCCTGTGGCTCAAGTATTTAAGGAACAAGTGTAGAAAATAAAAGAGTTCACACCTAACTTGGAGATATTTATTGAGAATAAAGATGATTTATAGAAGGCAATACAGTATGGTAGTGAGATCATCACTGATTTCATCAATTTTTTGAATCCGTATCTCCATGAGAAAATCACTACTATCGTGGCTCCTATAGCTTCTCCCTTGAGACCTAGTTCCACCTCTTCCTCGTTGTCTTCTTTTTCCCCTGATTTCATGTCTATCTCTCAGGCTCTGAGCTTGATCAGACCTGTTATTCTCGATCAATCCTTGCCTCAGTATTCAACCAAACTCACTCTTTCACCTTCTGTTTTTGAAGGTGTGCCTTTTCCTTCTCTCACCATTGAATCTCTATCAGCTACCACCTCCTCTTCTGCTCTTGTGGCTCCTCTTGTGGATTCTTCCAAGGGAAAAGAGAAGTCTAATTCCTTAGAGAAGTGAAGGATCTCTATTTTGATAGGAATTTTATCCATTTTGACTTTTTTCCTATATTTGTACTGGATTCTATGATATTTTTTTTCAATGAAATGTGCCTTATTTCTATTTAGGTTTAGTCTTCCATTTATTATATTCTTATTTTGTGCTTCTTATTTTCTTTTTGATAATCCCAAAAGGGGAATAAATAAGAACTGATTTATTCATTTTTAGATAGTTCATACATTCCATGATTTGTGATCATCAAAAAGGGGGAGATTGTTGGACTCCTCATATTTGATCATGTTTTAATGCTCACAAATCATAAAAATAATGAAAATCATGTTTAAATCATGTTGGTATTATTATGATTCCATGTTTTCTGGTTCTAATTCAGAATCTCACTAGTTATGCTTAATCCTATTATATTATGTTTTATTATAGCACTAATTGAGTTTAAACTATTCTGTGAATATTACTTCTTAAGACTATTTATAGATATTTGGCTTAGTCTGAGAAACTGTAAGTCTGACACCGGTTTTGGATTTTTACAAAGTACCAAACATCATGACCAGATACTATAACCAAAAACCGTGACCAAATATTGTGACCAGACACTGTGAACCAGATACCGTAACCAGACACCACGACCCAGATACCGTGACCCAAACACCAAAATGCTGATATCGTGAACCTAACACTATAATGCTAACATTGTGACAAAAGCACTTTTCAAAGTTTTAACAAAGGACTAGACACTGCTACCAGAGACACCATGATCCTAACACTGAATCTATGCTACAAGTTCTAGATATCAATATAGTTGTGGCACCATGACTGTCTCATCGCTCAAAGGAAAAGGAGAGGACACAGTTTCCAAGTGACACTATTTTAACACAAACTGTGACACCGTTATTTAATCTTTTTTTGTCATTTTCAATTTAATTTATAATGGTCATATTCAAGTTATTAAATTTAAATAACATCATTAATGTTTCTTCATAGACATGTCACCTGATAGTATAAGGTACGAGGTGAAAAATACATGCATCCTATCAGTTTCAACATGTGCACCCCAAATTAAAAAGGAAGATAGGAATGGATCTAGAAGACAGAGAAGTAAAAAGAGATACTTGTGAGCATTTTTGAAAAAGAAAACTCATGCATGAAACATACTATTGAAGAACACATGAAGCACTCTCGATCCCTGAAGGCTGAACAACCTTAGATCAGAGCCTCAAACATCTTTGTAGTACCAAATAGAAGAACACGAGCTAAATAGCTCACATAATCAAACTGGAAACCAGAGAACCAGACTTTCTATACTTAGTTTTTTCACAAGAGGAATCTATACTTGAATCTGCTTCATCCTACTAGTCTAAAGATGCATAGAATAACACTTCGATCACTTCTAACTCTTTCTTATCATCTTTGATCTATTTTGTACTATTTTTAGCTTTTGAGAAGTGTGTGTGCGTCTATATTAAAAACACACACTCTCTACTATATTAATCTAAAGGATACAAGATATCCTTCCTCTCATATATTCTTACATATGTTTACTCCCACGGATAAGTGTGGAAGAGGTCCTTGTGTGACCTGGTAGCTTATTCCCACGAAGAATAGTGGAAGAAGTCATGTGACCTAGACAGTCTTATGTACTGTTGTTTTATCCCAATTCAGGGTGTGGATCAATATCTTATCTATATAGAATTCTTGGTGGTATGTGATCACCAAGTGAAGTGGATTAAGTTTCAGCTTGAGACTGAACCACTTGTTTTATCCGTTGTGTTTTTTAATTTAGTTTTTCCTTGCTTTACTGTATACTTTATAAAAACTAGATTTGACTTTGATAGTTAGTCTTGGATAGATGTTATAACTATTTTTCCTTATTATAATAGATTTAAAAGTTCTATCAATAACTCACATTGGTATCACTGAGATTTAATCAATCTTCTGAGAAGTTATTTGAACAGTCAAACCTTTATAACTGTATTACCTTGATTAACTGGCCAGTATTCATTTTTATTAGGGAATATTTTTAAGTGAACCTTTTAACAAAAAAATTAATATATACTGAATTCAACCCCTCTTGAGTACTATAATCCAATAAAAAGTGTGAATCATGGTCTTATACGATAGTCAAAGGCACCCTATGAAGCTGCACTATCTCCTGGATGTAGAGGCGTCCCAAGACCTATACCGATTTCTGCTTATGGATGGGTAGGAAGTGAGATGACTTGGTGAGTTAGTCCACAATCACCCAGATAGAATCATGGACTTAGGACGTGCATGATAATCCCATCATGAAGTCCATCGAGATACCATCACACTTCCACTCTAATACCTCAAGTGGTTGTGCCAAGCGTGATGGAACCTGCTGCTTATCTTTCACTAGCTAACAAGTGAGGCATCGTGAAATGAACTCTGCCACCACTTTCTTCATCCTTGGCAACTAGAATTGACATAAGAGGTCCTGGTACATATTATCCACACCAGGATGTACCACCAAAGGGGGTTTATGGAATTCCATCAACACTTCCTCCCGTTACATTACTGGTACCATGATGCATCCTCTGAAAAGAATGATGTGCTCTCCACCTATCAAAAATCTATCAGGAGTATGTCCTGAGAATATCTAAGCACATTAGGCCTCACAATCAACATCCACAAGCTTTTCCTCCCTAACTCACTAAAGGATTTGGGGAGTGACTGTCATAGACTAGAGGTAAGCTACTCCATCATCATCCATAAAGGATATCTACATCACAACTAGCTGCTCCATTGCCTCACTCAGAAGTTGGAAACTAGACCTCATGATGAGCGCATCAGCCACCATGTTTCCCTTCCTAGGAGTATAGAATATCTCAAAGTCATATTACTAGAGTAAATCCAACCATATCCATTGTCTCAACTACTGAAAACCCTACTCACACCTTTCCATCCATGCGAAAGTATTCCCCCTTTAACTGATTGATGTGCCCATTGACCCTTTGGTAGTGGGTACTTGTTCCCCTTGACCACTTGGTTAAGGTACTGGTAATCCACATATAATTTAGAACATTGGGTCTTACTAATCTCTTTCCCTAAAAGTCCCCCAACTGTACTCTCATCTCCCGAAGCTCTGTATGAGCCATATGATATACAGGTGTAGATATCAGTACTGTCCCTAGGTATTAGTCAATGCAAAAGTCCCTCTCCCTGTAGGGAGGTAATCCTAGAAACATCTTTTGAAAGGATTTTCCCGCACTCCACCACTACTATTGGGAATTGAGAACTCAAAACACCTGCTACCACGAGGGTAAGGCCGGTTGACTCAAGAGTGATCAGTTGCACCCTCCTATGCATGAGTTTATCCCTAGCTACTTGGGTTTCTTTTTTCACCGACCAAGAAAAACACCATTCCAACACTGCATATATAACACATCATTTTTACTAAAATAGTCAATCTGAACATGAATTGTGGATGACTAGTCCATTCCAAGACTAATGTCGTAAGGCCTCGACGCTGCCACCAAGAGGTTCCTACTGAAAATCTCACCTATAGGGTCATATCACACCATCAGAATAAGTGTGATTATCGAGTCTCCTCCCATAGGTATCTCTAGACGTAAGGATTAAGTAAATGGTTTAACCAGAAACTCTAGGTATTGAACAAGATTCGTGACAAGAAGGAATGATTAGTACCTATTTATATTAATACGAAATCTAGTAGTAGAAAAAAACCGTACCTCGAATCATTCCTAGAGCCCTTAGGTCATACTCCTTGACTACATGCAGCTACTCCCTTCCCCTGTTCTCCAGCTCCCTGAGCTTGGTGGGGACCACATTGGGGTGGTGGTTGTAACATGTCAAAATTTATACCACCTCCTGCTACTCTTCTAGCACCTATTTCATGTCTGCTACCATGTAGATTCATATTTCCTTATCACTTACTCTTCCTGAAACATTTTACACATCCAAGCCTTTGAGACTAACGTTGGTTTCCTACTTTCCCACTATTGAACTTCACTGGATGTATCTTCTTAGCCAAAGAACTTTCAATAAAAAAGGTTCTCTCTAGCACCCTAACATAAGTAGGAATGCAGAGAAAAATAGTGATGGCTCGAATGTCCCTAAACACATCTCGCTCGGAGGTCTGATCCATGAAGCGCTGGTCATATCATATTCATAGAGTACCTGGAATGGCCGGTAAGCCTCAATGAATACTCAGCTACCAACATGTCATCCTTCCGAAGCTGTAGAAGCTCTTGGGAACACATACCCCTTAGCTTTTTATGTCAATAGAACCCTTATATAAGAAAGGTTCTCAAGCTCTATCGATAGAAAATTCACCTCATCGTACGTCTGAGTGGTCAAGCTCCACCATCTCCTTGTCGAGCCCTGTAGAAGGATCGTAGAAAAAATCACCATCTAGTCAGCTGGTGTCCTCAATAAACAGAATACCCACATCACTACCTCCATCCAGTCCACAACGACCTGAGGATCCATCTCTCCCCCGAACCTGGGAGGCCCATGTCTCTAAAACTCATGCCAGGCACTGAGTTTTCACACATCATCTACCGGAACCGCCGACAGTATATGATGAACATCGAGTGGTGGTAGCATTGGTGCACCACCCAGTGGGGACATCTCTATAACTGGTCCCTGAAAGGATGCCGTGTTTCTAGGTGGGTTGTCCTCACGACCTCGTATTGGGATTTTGGCTGGTCACTTATGTGGAGGCATCCTGAGATAGATCAAGATATACCACAGTTAGAAGGTTATACCTGGTGGTCTGACTTTTTTTCAAAAGAACATAAGGATACACTTATGAAACCAATGTTTTCATGTATAGAGATGAAAATTAGAATTCAAGGTCCTGGTACATGAATATGTTGGCCGCCACACCAACACTAGAATCCCCGAATCTGGAAATTGGACTAAAAACACTTAACACACTTTCCCCAAAACAAAACAAAGAGTCCAGATCTTTTTTGTAGGACCGACTGCTCTCTGATACCACTTTTTCATGACCTGTCCCCCAAGACCCGTTTTGTTACTACCATAAGCCTGCCTCCTAAAGGCCAATGGCTGGCGACTAGTGTCAAAGGCGTCAACCAGCATGTGGGAGGCATTTTTCTGAGTACCTGTAGACACAAAGATGCCCAACCAAGTCCCACACACTGAAAAGGAAAAAAGTTTCACTAAAACAAATCCGAGTACAAGTAAAACTAATATAAGTGGGCCAAAATACAAACCCAACAAAAGAACTGAAAACAATAAAGTACAAAAAGGAAACTCTGATGGCCATCTGCGAAAAACCCCACCTGATCGTGAGAGTTGTGTAGCTACTGGAAGATGAAGTAGAACGTCCTTTCCTCATGAACCTACTAGGCCTTGCTTGTGCCTAGGCCACAAATTCTACCATCATAGAATCTGCCAATCTCGTCTCCCTGAGCACCTCTGGGTCCCGGTCCACCAAAGTCTCTATCGAAACGTCGATCATCAGCATCAGACACAACATGTGTGGGCGAAGACCATACAGGGGTGAGTAACAAAATACTCAGTAGGGAACCTGAGAAAAAAATTAAATACCACACAACAATTTATCAAAGTAATGAACGAAACACAAGACAACTCACACCAAGTATACATTTAGGGTAGTGATAGAAGAATCATCAGTCACATCATCGAACACCTCAGCTGCTAGAGAACTCATCCTATATCGAGTATAGTGGGCCTACCAAGTCACAAAGAAGTACTTCCCACTAACCTTGGATTGCTTAGGCACACCTCTTCATCACGTACCGTGGGACTGCAAAGTCACACAGAAGTCTTTCCCACTAATCTTGGCCAACTGAGGTACTCCTCCTCATCGCTTACTGTGGGCCTGCAAAGTCACAGATGAGTGATTCCCACCATGGTCCTGCACATACATAAGTGATCCTCATTGGGCCATATTCGAGTCTCACAGAGTCGAAAGTTAGAAATCTTCAGGTCTCATCCAATAGTAGGGTTCCGTACATAACATGCCTGGGAGAACCGCTCCTCAAGCCATTCTTCACATCTCAACTTCCATGAAAGCCTCCTCAGGTAATGATGAAAGATCCACCTTGTCGAGAGGGTCCCAATTCTAAAAACAGTTCATCAATCAGACACCCGTTTTGTAAGTTATTAGCATTTTAGAAAACAAGGTCCGGTTGAATCTGGGTCTGGTATGACATGATCGGACCGAACCGACCAACCTAGCTCAGGGGTCCCATGTACCCTGGTTTAGTTCTGACACACTCAAATAGACCCGTTTTGGGTTTGGTTCAGTCTGTTCTGGCTTGGACAGTGGGCCATTCCCAAAGGGATTTTCTAGACCCGACCTGGTTTGGCCGAGGGCCCAGCCTGCCAAGTCTCTTGGCGACCCGGCCCGTTGGCGCGGATTCGGCCCGTTGGGCCGCAGGCTTGGCCCAACGACTGGGGAACGACCCGCTGGCTGGGGGCGCAGACAAAGCCCAAAGATTAACCACATGGGGTGACCAGTGGGGTGCTCTTGGGATGCAACAACCGACTGCGTCCAGCCTCTCGCCTACCCTGTGGACGTGCGAGGCTCCTCTAGCCACGATCGGGTGATTGCGTCTCACCAGCCACCCAGGTGGCCCATAAGCAGGCCCCCCATCCATGCAGCACCCACCTGGTGTCGCGTCATCTCACTGCCATGGCCCGTCGATGGGCGCGCCACTGCCCTCCACTCGCGACCACCGCTGCTGTCCTCCACCCATGGTCACCGCCACTATCCTTCGCCCACGACAGCCACCGCTACGGGCCTCCGCCTTTGAAGGCCACTGATGGCTGCTTCCGGCAGCTATCACTAGTTCCGGTGCATCGGCAGTCCCTTCTACGGGCCTCCAGAATTTTTTTGGTGGTATGTTTTCCGATGTGTCTGCGCCTATGGTCTCCGAGGAGAGTCCTATTCACCGAGAATGTCTCAAACCCACCTTACCATTGATACAGACAATCCGTTCATAAAAATCGCACATGAGGAGGGGCTCAGCCCATGTTTGTGTCAGCCCTCACCCTCTGTGTTAGAAGTTTATAATCATGGGGAGGCTTGGAGATTGTGGCTCAACCAAACTAGAGATAAACTAATCCCGAATAATAACTCCCTAAAGAAAACTCACCCTCCCACATAAACAAACGATTCGTGGATCAACCTATTCATGGGTTGATCCGTGTTCATCATTTCTATAAATGAATGTGGAATAAATTTAAATAAGATAACCCGTACCTCATTGACTTTCATTTCCACAACGTTTTGTCCTTGAGGGTCCAAGAGGTCGATAATGTTCGTTGTTCTTCGAAGTACGTTGAATTCGATGACATCCCACCGATGTTCATTGTACTTCATTCGGGAAGAAATCCGTCAAAGGTTCATTGGATAATACTCACAGTTTAATCCTCGTTCCACCAACGTGTCAACTATTGAAAAGAAAACATGTCGTAGAGTTTCCATTACGCTGCGACGTCGTGTCGTTATGCTGTTTCATTTATGAAATAACATCACTGTTATGCATTATTAAAGCGTTGTTATGCTGCGTATTAATGATCCATTAATGAGTTCCATTAATGTGCCTCATTTCTCCTCATTACTGCACCACAGCTTCCCTGTGTCACTGTTCTTCAGTGAGAAAAGAAATAAAATAACTTTTAAAGTTATTTTTTTTGAAAAGTATGAAATTAAATTTTTCATTCGGACCTTATCAGATGAAGTTATGTCCTTTATAGGTGAATCATAGCATTCTGAGTTCAATAGTGCCCTCATATGTTTTATCCAAGCACCAGTTTAAAAGTTACAAAAACCCGTTCACACATTCATTTAAATGAACCTTAAAAAAAGTTCAAAAAATTAACTTTCACCTTCAAGACGTGCCGGTCGAGGTTAGGCTCCACCTAATGGGAAAATTCCCTCACAAGCTCAATGGTACTATCATATTTACAATCCAAGTTACCATTTAGGAGTTATAAGGATTTGAAAATAAAATAATTGTTACTTAATCATTTTATTTATGTCTAAAAACAAACTTCTACTATTGGACCACATCGACCAATGTTAGGATCTGCCTAAGAAAAACATACCCTCATGAGATCAGCAGTGGTCTCAAATTTTTAATCCAAGTCATAGTTCGTGAGTTATAAGCATTTGAAAAATAAAATAATTTTATTTAATCATTTTATTTATGGTTATTCCATTTTCAGGTTTTCTCACTGGAGGCATGTGCCGACTAAACTTAAGTCACTCCTAGGGTAAAACCGCCATCCTGAACGCAATGGTGCCCTCATATTTCTGATCTAGGAACCTGTTTAAGATTTATTCCACTTTTCAAGAAAATCACTCATGCACACTATTTAAAGCTTAAATTTTTTTGATGGATTATTCTGGGCACTCCGGGCCTTAGAATCGCATGCCATCTCAGCGCCTAGTCTTGAAATAATTCCATATAAAAAAAATTATACCAAAATTCTGGGACATTGCATCCATGGATTTCAAAGAATAAGGGAGAATTATAGAATCTATAAGGGAGTTCATCTAAGAGATTTATATCTAGATTGGACTAGTGATTGATTCTTTTGATGAAGTGTTTGAGTGGCTTCCCAAATAGGGTGTCTTAAAAGATGAAAATAATGTGAATAAAAGGTGAAATGAGGCCAGACATCAAGTTTTCATATGTATGGGTGTGTTGTATAAAAAAAGAGAAATAATGGAAAATAACTAGCTATATCTAGTGCTAGAAATTATTTATCTATAAAATAATACACACCCAAGAGAAAATAGTGCATGCTACTACAAATATAGAAATCATATGGTTTAAATAGTTGGAATATATTATAAGATTATATTATGCTAAAAATAATCACACTACTCTTAATTCTCAAGTGAAGAACCACATTTTATTTATGAAGAAAATTATAAAGACCAGTGTTTCCTCAAATTCTAAAATTGAGTAAAAGTTTGAATTTTTAGTTTTGGTTGCTCATGAAGGGTAAACTAGTAATTTTACCCTATTAGATGATCTCATCAGTTTTTTACAACCACTAAATTTGTAGCACCCTCAGTTTCAATTAAGTATACCTTTATTTATGTATTTTAAGTATTTAAAGTGTTTGGATGAAGTTTGGGAGGGTTTGGAGGAGTTTTGGAATGTGTTTTGGGATTTTATGGAGGTGATCAATTTGAAAACTGTAAGTAAAAACTATGAGACGCCTCTAGGAAACTATGCAAAGTAAAACAGGGGTCTCTAGGTAGGTGCACAGTTTGGACAAACCATTTGGCATCCAAAAGAAACTACATCTTTTTGGAACAAAGGGATCATATATGGTTCAAACATAGTTTTATTAACTATGTGAGCCAACTGTATGAGGTGCATCTTGAGGTAGAGGCATGTGCATGGTTTTTCTAACCATGCACCCTAATTGTGCATGATTAAAAGTTAGATTAAAAAATTGTGGATCTAACTCGGTTTAGCCCCTTAACCACTCATTTTTACTCTATTACAACCCTAACTCATTTTTCTCTCCTTCAAAAGGCTGTGGCGACCCTTACCTTTAATTCAAGAGCGATCCTTTAGCAAATATCAGTGCATTGATGGCTAGATTGCATATTAAGGCACTGTTATTAGTGGTTTTTTTAGATCTATTGTTCTTACCTATATTTTATTCATAGATCTCGTTTTTGGGGATATATCTATGTTATTTGATGCCAATAATGATGATATTTGGATGTGTTGATGTTAGGGAATGAGATATAAGGTTTTAAGAGTTTTAACTTGTTTTTTTGAAAAATTTATGTCGCTCTTTATTTCCGCCATAGTTTCTAAGGTAGGTGGTTTCACTCTCAACTCCTTTTATTATAACTTGAAGGAATAATTTAAAATTGTTTGAATTTGTTGAAATTGATTGTGAAATTGTTATAAAAATCTTGGTAGAAACCTTATTTAGTGAATGTTCATGGAATTTTGAAAATTGGTTGTTGTACAAAGTGCTTTGTTTATGGATTTTAAAATGATGATTTTAAAATGTGATTTTTATGATTCATAGAAGTGGTTTGATGGTAATGTTTTCAATAAAATATTTTTTTTATTGAAATTAAATGAAATGGTTGATTTATAATTAATTTTTGGTGTAAAGTTTTGTGTGTGTTCATGTTCATTTGGGATAGATAAGGGTATGATGTTTTCCCCATCAAACGTGGGATGAATAAGGGCATGAACTTTACCCCATAAAAATGGTTCACCAAGTAAAAACTTGGTGAAATGATGACTCAAAAATGATGAATATAGGGAGTTCCATGGTTTCATGCTTGGTTTGATGTGTGGATATGTGGAATATAATGGGTTATGAAAAAATGGTATTTGAGAAATGGTTTTAAATAATTGTTTGGTTGTTTTCCTTAGAAATGGTTTTGGTTTGGAAACTGTTTTGGTATGAAAACTATTTTTTTTGGAATTTATTTGGATTTTATACAAATAGTTTAAATGTTTATTAATGGTTTTATATAATTGGTTTTATATAAATGTGCTAACTTTTTCTATCATAGTGATTTGAGTAGGGAATTCATTTGGGGAAAACCTTTAGAGTTTCATTAATCAGCCCCTACCGAGCACCTTGGTTCCTTTGAAGATATTATTTATCGAGACATAGTTAAAGGAAAAGTATCTCATATATTTATAGATTCTTCATAATACTTTGAGTATGGATTGTGAAGTTGGATCTTGGAGTATGTTGGGACATGTGGATTTGGTGTATTTGGAGACATTGAGTGTTGTTGGTTTTGTCTTTTTCTTTACACACTAATGTTGGTTTTATTTTCATCTTGTGCTATGATATAGTTCTTAGTTATGGTTGTTATTTTTATCAGTTTGGTTTTACATTGAGTTGTATTACATTGTTATCATGCATCATATAATGGTTGTTGTTTAGGGTTATCTTGGTTTGTTTGATTTATGTTAAAAATGTATAATCATCCCCTGACTATAATGAATCCCTTCAAATTTATTCCTAGAATTTTGTGTCTTGGGGGGTTCAACTAAGGCTAATTATAATTTCCTCCTCATATCATGCCAATTTGGAGGGGTGAGATGTTACAAATGGTATTATTCTTGGCTAACACATCTTTCATTTTGGGACAAATGGTATTTTTCGGTCTTGGAGTTGAAAGTTATTTCGGGTTTAGTGCTTTAGTTGGGATTATAGAAAGGAGTTAGATTATCAGAACTAGAAATGTAGATCATAAAAAGACATAACTAACCTATTTATGCTAAACCTCAAGTTACCAAGGAGTTGGGTACATGAGTGTTTTGAGACACTTATAGGATTTGTAATCTCATTGTCATAGATTTATCCAATGAGAATAACATTACTTGAATTATTAGAAATGACTTACCACTAGATATGAATATTTAATTTTGAGTAATGATTTATGATTTGGTGAAAAAATGATGATTTTCATAATGTATTGAATATGTTTTCAAATTTTGATTTTGAAAAGTCATGATAGTGTTATTTTAAAAATGGATTGATTTTCAAAAGTAGAAATATTGAGTTTTGGAATGAATTTTTGTGATATATATGATGTAGTAGAATATGAATTTGTTAATCCTTCAATTTATAGATATTGAGACTTGTGGAATTTTGTTTTTTATAGAAATGGAACCTGATAGATGTTGTAGGGACCAAATAGAAGAAGCTACTGAGAATGTCGTTGCACCTGAGGTACAAGTGAACTAACAACTGGTTCAGATCATTACCCAAGATTTTCAAGCTATAGATAAAGGGAACTAAAGGGATAAAACAAGAAAAGTGGATCACTATATTTAGTTCTAGAAACAGAATCCATCCATCTTTTTGGGTGATTCAGAACTAGAGAAGGAAGATGTGTGGATGAATGGGATGAATAAAATCTTTAATTTCCTAGGCGCACCAGTAGAGATGATATTCAAGTTGGAAATATATATACCAGAGGATTTTTCATGCTAGTGGTGGGATTTAATAGTTCAGGATAAATTAGACCAAGGAATTACATGGGAGGATTTTGAATAATTGTTCAACAAACAATCCTATCCACACAAGTTCAAGATTTATAGAATGATAGAAATTTTCATCTTGAAGTTGGAAAATATTTTGGTGATAGAGTTTGTAGATACATTTATGAATTCAGTCCGCTTTATGCCTGAATTTTCTACAAGTGCATCCTTGAAGGCATGTATTTTTGAATTAGGTTGGAGGTAAGATATTTTATTGAAGATTATTGTACTTTGTATAACATATTATAAATAGATGGACAATAGAGTGATGGTGGTAGAAAAGGACAGCTCAAGTACATTGGTGGTGGAAACATGTTGATACCTACAAGAAATAGTGGGAAATCTAATGATGGGAATAAGTTTAAAAGGGACACCTATTTTCAAGGTAGTTGTATGACTCAGAATCAGACATCTGGACTAGTAAACCATTCTCCAAAACAAAAGGGAAAACCTAGATGTTTTCAATATGGATATTTTTATCACATGAAGTGAGATTGTATGAAACCACTTAAAGTATGCCACAATTTTAACTATATGGGTAATCTTTAGTGCTATTGTCATAGTTCTCTAGGGTCGTGTACTAGAGACATATCTCATGTTTCATAGACATCATATGGTTTGATGGGATAAGGGTAGTATAATAACTCTCATCATCCTATCTAGGGAAATTCTAGAAATACCATGACCCCTCAAGTAGTTCCATCTCAATAGGTTAATAAAGAGAAAAGTGGAGTAAGAAAATAATTATATAGAGATAATAAGGTGATTGTGTATGATCAATCTGGACCATCGATGGTGAGAAGTATGATTATTTTAAATTATACCCTTATAAAATATTTTTTTTTGATATGGATACATCCCATTCATTTATTTATTATCATGTTGTTGAACTTCTAGGTTTTCATGTTGAGATGATTCCTTTTTTTAAAACTTCATACTCCTTTCAGATAAAGAGAATATTGATCCTTTCTGTAAAAAAAATGTTCTATAAAAAATAATGGAGTTGAGTTGATATGGAATTTATATATGCTTGAGATGTAGGTATATGTCATAATCCTGGGTATGGATTGGTTTACTATGTTCAAAGATCACATCGACTGTTATACACAAAGGGTTAGTTTTACGACTGATGATGGATTTGAGCATATATTTAGAAGAGAATAAAATTTAAAGGAAAGTGATGTAGGATTGTTGGAACCAGTGGTTAGATCAATATTGTACTAGTTATCAGTGTTGACTGCGGAATTCGTGGATGAGATCAGGGGTAATGGTTTTCCAGCAGTTTTTGACCAAGTTTCGGATGTTTTTCCTAAGAATTTATCAGGTTTTCCACCCATATGAGAAGTGGATTTTATGATTGATCTACTCAAAGGTACTAATCCTATTTCACTTCTGTATTACTTGATGGAACCAAAAAAACTAAGAGAATTAAAAGTGTAGTTGTAAGAGCTAAAGCGAAAAGGGTTCATTCATCCTAACACATCTCCGTGGGTAGCACCAGGCTTGTTTGTGAAAAAGATGGATGAAAATATTAGGTTGTGTGTGGATTATCATAATATTAACCAAGTTATGATAAAGAATCAGTATAAACTTCCACACATTGATGATCCATTTGATCAATTGAGGGGAGATCAGTGGTTCTCTAAAATTGACTTGCAATCAGGATATCACTAATTATGGGTTCAGAAGGAGGATATTATGAAGATAGCTTTGAAAAGTAGATACGGACATTAAGAGTATGTGGTTATTCCTTTAGGTCTTAAAAATTCACCGATGGTATTTATATAATTGATGAATTATATATTTCAAAGGTATTTGGATTATTTTGTGGTGCTGTTTGTGGATGACATATTGGTGTATTTAAGGACAAGGGATGAGCTTGCGAAACACTTAGAGACAATGTTGGGAATCTTAAGGAATCATCATTTATATTAAAAGTTATAAAAGTGTGATTTTTGGATACAAGGGGTACACTTTCTTATCCATTTAATCTCTAAAAGAGGTGTTTCAATGGATCTAGAAAAAATAGAAGCTGTTATCTCTTAGCAAACACCGAATAATGTATTTGAGATACACAATTTCCTTGGTTTATATGGGTATAACCAATGATTTTTCATGGTTTTTCATGACTATATTAACATATCATATTTTTGAGAAGGAATAATGTTCCATTCCAATAGAGTGGGGAATTTTATAAGTCTTTTAAAGAGCTTAAATTTCACCTTACATCAGTACCGATCTTGATTTTTCCAGAATCAAGACAAGAGTATGTGGTGTATTGTGATGTTTTGGGATCTAGTTTGGGATGTGTTATCATGAAAAGAGATCATGTTTTTGCTTATGTATCATGAAATTTACAATTTCATGAGAATAACTACCCAAAAAATGATCTTGAGTCAGCTGTTGTAGTCCATGCTTTAAGGACTTAACATAATTACCTCTTTGGTGAGAAATTTATTTTGTTTATAGATCATAAGAGATTAAAACACATTTTCTCACAAATGGATTTGAATCTCAAACAAATAAAATGGATGTAGTATCTCCAATTTTTTGAATTTTAATTGATGTATACACTGGGTAAAGGAAATTTTGTGGCAGATACATTAAGTAGAAAGTCATATATACAGTTAGAAAAAGATGATTCAGATCAGTTTTAGTTGATGTTGGTGATAGGTGGCATGCACTTGGATTGTAAAGACTGAGGTGGTGTTGCAGTTTTCTTTATAGTTTATTTTATTCCTAATTTGGTTGAGATAGTTAAAGAGGCACATACATTCAATTCATAATACATTGTGATGAGGTCAAAACTCAATGGTGGGGAGACCATTGAGGGATGGAAGCTAGATGGGAGTTTAGTTTTATGGTTTCAAAATCAGATGGTCATACATATGAATTTTCAAGAATAATTTCTTCATGTTTAATACCATTTGAGATAGTATTTTTATCCTAGAATACATAATATGTATAAGTCAATGAAAGTAAAGTTTTGGTGGTTTGTAATGAAAAGAAGACTGGATGAGTTTGTGATGAGATACCTCACCTGTCAGTAGGTTAATGAAGAGAACCAGAGACCAGAAGGTATGGTGCGGTCTTTACCTATTCCTATTTATAAATGGGAGTATATAACAATGGATTTTGTGATATATCTCTAAATAATAGTTTAAAAACATGATTCCATATGGGTGACAGTGGATCATCTCACAAATTCGACACATTTCATCATGATTTATGAATCTCATATGGTGGAGTATTTATCTATAATCTATATTCGAGAAGTGGAAAAGCAGTATGGTGTATTGGTTTTGATAGTATCAGACCGAGATCTGATGTTTACATCTCATTTCTAGAAATCCTTACAGTAATCCCTTGGGACCCAGTTGTCTATGAGTATGGCATATCATCCTCAAACAGATGGACAATCTAAAAGGACTATATTGTAAGACATGTTATGATCTTGTGTAATGGATTTTTGGGTCCCATGGGATGAGAATGTATCATTATTGGAGTTATAGTATAATAATAGTTATCAGTCCTCGATAGATATAGATAATTTCACTTTGTTGGGTGGAAACAGGTGAGACTTCATGGGTTGGACCAAGCCTTGTCCAAAATACAATAAAGAAGATTCATTTGATCAGGAAAAGGATGGAAATTGATCATATTTGTTATAAATCATATGTGGATCATCTTCGATGTACATTTTCATTCAAGGTGAGTGATCATGTGTTCTTGATAATCTCTCTAAGGTTTAGAAATCTTCATTTTGAAAAGTAGATTAATTTATCTTCTTGATACATAGACCCTTTTGAGATACTTGTATGTCTTGGTGTGGTGGAATATAGGTTGGATTTTCCACCCAGGTTCAGTTTAGTGACCAATGTATTTCATGTATCTCAATTGAAAAGTATCAACTTGATCTTGACCATGTGATTCAATGTGATCACGTTGACCTAGAACCAAATTATTCATTGGTTCATATTCCAGTATGAATTGTGGGTAGGAAAGAGAAAGTATTTAATGGGAAAATAATCTGTCTAGTGTGGGTTTTGTGGAAACATTATTAGATTTATGAAGAAACATGGGAATGGTAGAAGGAAATAATTGAGAAGTGGACCAAACTCTTTCAGGGATTTTTTTTTTCTACTTTCTGGGGATGGAAATTCCAATGGTGGGGAGAATGTATAACCCCCTGTTTTAATTAAGTACCCATTTATTTATATATTTTAAGTATGTAAAGTGTTTGGTTGAAGTTTAGGAGGGTTTAGATAAGTTTTAGAATGTTTTTGGAGCTTTTCTAGGGGTGAACCATTTGATAATGGTTATTATAAACCATGAAAAACCTCTAGAAAACCATGAAAAGTGAAATAGGGGACTCTGGGTAGGCGCACGGTTTGGCCAAACCATGCAGTCACCCAAGAGAAATCACATTTTTTGGGAAAGAGAGATTATACATGGTTGGTGCTTAGGTTGTATAACCATGTGATCAAACCATGTGAGGTTCTTCTTGAGGTAGAGGCATGTGCACAATTAGTGCATGATTTGTCTAATTGTGAGCCCTAACCACACACGATTAAAAGTTAGATAAAAAATTATGGATCTAACTCCGTTTAGAACTTTAACCAATCTATTTTACTCTATTACAAACCAAAATCATTTTTATCTCCTCTAAAAGGCTGTGGAGACCCTTCCCTTCGATCCTAGAGTGATTCATTGGAAAATCTTGGTGTGTTGAAGGTTGGATTTCTTGTTAAGTCCCTGTTCTTGGTGTTTTTTCCAAGATCACTTCTTCTTCCCTCTCTTTTATTCATAGATATAATCTGTTGGGGATAGATATATGATAGTTAATACCAATAATGATGATATTTGGATATATTGATGTTAGGGAATGAGATATAATGATGGTTTTTTGGATTTTCAACCTGATTTTGTTGAAAAATTTATGTTCTTTGTTTTTGCTATAGTTTCTGAGGTAGGTGGAATCACCATCGACTCCTCTTATTAGAAATTTAAGGCTTAGTTTCAAATTGTTTTAATTTATTGAAATTGATTTTGAAATTTTTGTGAAAATCTTGGTGAAAACCCTTTTTAGTGAAGGTTTGTGGAATTATGAAAATTGATTGTTGTGAAAAGTGGTTTGTTTATGGATTTTAAAATGATGATTTTAAAATGTGAACTTGTTTTTATTCATAGAAGTCATTTGATGGTAATGTTTTCAATAAAATAAATGTTTTATTAAAATGACTTGAAATGGTTTATTTTTAATTGATTTTTTAAATAATGGTTAGTGTGTGTTAATGTGTATTTGGGATGGATAAGGGTATAAAGTTTCCCCCATAAAATGTGGTATGGATAAGGGTATGAAATTTCCCCATCAAAACAGTTCACCAAATGAAAGATTGGTGAAAGAATGATTCACCACTCGTGAGTATAGGGAGGTCCATGGTTTTATGCATGAATTGATGTGTGGATATTTGTAATGGAATGGGTTATGAAAAAATTGGATTTGAGAAATGCTTTTAAATAATTGTTTTGTTGTTTTACTTGGAAATGGTTTTGGTTTGGAAAACTGTTTTGGCATAAAAAATGCTTTGGTTTGGATTTTCTTTGTCTTTGATATAATCTATTGAAATAATTTTTGATGGTTTTATATAAATGGTTTTATATAAATGCTATAACTTATTCTATCCTATTAGAATGAGTAGGGACTCTATTTTGGGAAAACCTACAGAGTTTCATTACTCACCCCCTGCATGATCACCTTGGTGTGATTGCAGATATTTTTTATTGAGACATAGGTAAAGGAAAAGTATCTAATTTATCTAGTGATTCTTCTTGATACTTTGAGCATGTCTTTTGGAGTTGGATTTTAGATCATGTTGGGAGCTATGGAGTTAGTGTCTTTGGATTCCATGAGTGTTGTTGGTTTTGTCTTCTGATTTATACTATGATGTAGGTTTTAGTTTTTTCTTGTAATCTGATATGGTTCTTAGTTATGGTTGGTATTTTTATCATTTTGGTTTTACATTGAGTTAGATTACATTGTTATCATTTATAATATAGTGGTTTTTTATTATGGTTATATTGTTTTGTTTGGTTTATGTTAAAATGGAAAAATACTCCCCCAACTATAAATGAAGCCCTTGGTATTTATTGCCAGCCATTGGTGTCTTGGGGATGACACATAAGGCCAAGTAGCATTTTATCCTCATCTCAATCCAATGAGGAGGGGTAGGATGTTACACCATTTGTATTGAAATTGGGCGTTTACCCTAGTATAATAATTTAGTGTAATTATAAGTAGTTTTATTTTTAAATGAATATTTAACATTTAATAAATTAAATATTAAATTATACACATGAGTTTGGGTGGAGATATCTTTTGAAAGGAGCTTCAGATTGAGATTTTGAATTTGGGATTGAGTCTAGAATGTGGGTTTTTTCTTAGGTGAGGTATAAACCTACTTCAGGTTCTGGGACTCAGTTCAAGTGTTTAAATGGGAAATCAATCAATCAATCAATTAGTTAATTAATTAATTAATAGAGGTAAAAATCCTCTTCCACCCTATTTGGATTCTTACACATGGTAAGAGGATAGGGAGAGGGTTTCTCCATTACACTACAACCAGACCAAGATATTATGGGGGAGGAGATGCCACCAGACTTCTTCCATGGTGAAGATCGCAGCTAGATTAAGGTTCAGTAGTTTTAGAGAGTTAATTTTAGCCTGAAGCTTTGGTGTTTATTCCATTAGGTATTAAATTTTTTAGTTTTATGCCCTGATCCCCATATATTAGTTTTTTATGCTTTATAGACCTATTATGACTACTAAGGACCTTATGAGGGTTGATCTGTACCTAATTGTGAAGAAACAAGGGTTTTAGGAGGTTTGAAGTGGTTTTCGAATTGGAAAAACTAACTACACAATGTGTGGTTTTGAGAACACATACCGTATGTTCTTCCTATTAGGGTAAGAAGATATATAGTTGACTCCATGGAATGTAGTCCATAGGACATTCCATGTAGTTTCACTTTATGTATAGATAACTACATGGCTTGACGAACCATGTAGGGGCACATGGATATGTATAGTACATGACTAGTCCTCGTATGCGGTTACATGACATGTAAAAGTACATGAACAGATGGAAACACATGTCCATGACATGTGTGATACATGGGTAGGTACCCTGTGTATGGTACATTCCGTGTACATGTTTTACATGCTGTGTACTTGGGTTTTACATACCAAGTCCAGTTGGAGTACACACCCATGTGGGGATTTGAGTGCACATGTCATGTACTGTGGGTACACACCGTATACTGAGGGTACACACCATGTACTACCCCTTTGTTACCTTTTTGAGGTTTTTGGGTGATTTATCACCCCATAGTCATAATGGGACACAAGAGGAGTCCAATTCGAGTGTTTTTTTACACAGAACATAATGATATAGCCCTTAGGGTGTTTTAAGGACTTGTATGGTATGTTTTGGGGAGATTAAGTAATTATAGGGATGTTTTCCTCCATAAAGTGAGTTTATATATCACTTGAGGGTGATAATTTTGATGATACCTGGGAGAGTGTGATGATAATTACTGGAGGGTGTACCATGAGTTTGTTGGAGACCTCAATTGGTGTTGGGATGAGATTTTCCCTGGTTGGAAGGAATGAGATGCTCTCAAGGTGGTGGACATGTTGGGTGTATGGGAAAACCTAGGGTAACTTGGAAATGGGTTGGGCTAGAGACCATCTTACTTATGAGGCTTACAACCTTTTAAGCTTGTAAGGCCATAAGTTTCTAGATATTGGGTTATCCGATGTGTTACCCTAAGATATGGGCATTGTCCTGAGAGTTCAGCTATTAACAAGGATTGGGTTAGGGATGTATCAACTTATGTTTTGACCCTGATTATTCCAAATAGGGATGAATCTGTTAATATTTTGACCTAGAGGGCCTGATGGGCGCCTTATTTGATAGAACTACCCTAAGTGGGTATTTGTGTTTGTGTAAAAATGGTTGTGGGTGTTATCTTGGGACCCAAATTGGTGAATGAGCCGACGAGGTTGAGATGTTGATATGGGATATGATGGTTGAGAGAGTTGGATGTGATGGTCCACAAGGTTGGTTTTAGATATCTGTGATTGGGGATGTTGGACAGGAAACTTTGTATCAGTACTAATAGTTGTTTATGGTTTGAGTGTTGAACTAAGGATCTAGACACATTGTTTTTTTGGTTAAGTATTATGGTATTAATGATATATATATATATATATATATATGGTATTAGAATGTTGTAATGATTCTCTTCATTCAGGGATTGGGATATGGACTGACGCTCTAGTTACCATGGTATTATGATGTTGGAATGATGCTCTATATCTCGGGATTTGGTTCTATACTGATTCTCTATGCACCATAGTATTAGGATGTTGGACTGACCCTTGGAATCTAGGGATTAGGTTCCAAACTAACACTCTAGGCACCGCTGGTATTATATTTTGTATGGATTGGGATATTGGACTAATGTTATGCATCCATGGTTTGAGTGCCAGACTGATGCTCTAGGCATTAGTTATATATTGGGTGGTATGGATGGTGGGATGATGCCCTACAACCAGAGTTTAAGTGTCAGATTAATGCTCTTGGAACTACTATTTGAGACAATTGGGTGATATTTTAGAATGATTCTCTGGGTTGTGTTTGAACTTTAGCATGAGATGAGAACCTAATACTGGTTCATCTAGGTACTGAGTAATAAATAATGAGTAAATTGGTGAGGTTGGGTTGTGGATGTTATGGGAGTGAAGCCCGTATGCTGTTTGTGATACATGATCATCAAGATGTTCTTAAGGGTACCCTATTACTAGACAAATAAGGTATGGTCGATAAAATTCACAGACTCAAGGATAAAAAATGCTTTTATTTATATTTATTTATATTATATTTTGGAAAGGATGATCATATTACATGAGCATACACTTATGGTAGTAGGTTATAGGTTTAACATTGGGGGTGGCCTACAATGATTGATTTCCCACCCCCTATACATGAACCTCATTGTGTGTACATAACATATATATACTTTAGTTTGAGCACAAATGCTTGATGGATAGGGAAAATTCCCAGGATTGTATGATTGAGTAGGTTGCTCATGTGGAGTTTGATGAATGGGTTGGAGAAGCTCAATATGGTACTAGAGAATGGGTATGTGACATGGATCAAAGTTGTTAGTAGATCCTATTGTATTTTTTTCAAGTTATTTATTTTTTATATGTGACTGACCAAGTGGGTGTTTAGTGTTGTATGTGTAGCTTGGATGTTCGGGCCTTTACTACTTTTCATTTTATTATAGGATGCTTCTGTTTCAGTTTATTTATTCATTCTATATACTCTGATGTGTATGATTTTGTTTTTTACTTAATGTTTGTACACTATAATATGGGGGTATAGTCTCCTCATAGTTCCATCTTATACCCCCACTACAAGTCAGTAGTCTCTAGCATACAAGGAGGTATGCTTTAGGTCATGTAATGAACTGGATCAAGGCACTGGTTTTAGTGGGAACCCGAATGGGGAATTAAAAATTTCTATCATAGGTGTTTACTTTCCTTTTTTATCTCACTATATTGGGTTTAATAGACCAGATATATAAGAATGTGTTAGAGTCTATGATGGATATCGGCTGGTGCATTGTGAACACCTATTCCAGTAGGAAGTCTAGGTTTCCAAGGGATGAGATTGATTTTCTTAGTATTTGATGTTATGGTTGTATATTATTTTAGATATGTGGTTTGTATTTGATGATTTATGATGGATTTTTGGATCTTGGCCCATTGGCATGAGGCTAGTGTTTGATTTGAATCTTTTCCTGAAGAGGAAATAGGTGTCTCTTGCATCATGTTAGGCACATAGGATCCACATGTTATAGGCATTCTAGTGTGTGATTTTAAGGATTTCCCTCTAATGGAAAGTTCTGTGGATCTAAGATGAGACACTCGATGATGAGGATACTAATATGGTCCTTGTTCATAGTAGGTGCAATGAACCTAGTGGGTGATCGTGGTGTAAGTGTATAATCATTGGACCCCATGTGGGTGGTTTTTGTTTGAGGTTAGTTGCATAGCTTGATTCTATAAGGAGTGCTCTGATATGAAGATTCTCAGATAGGATGGTTGACCTAGTTGTGGGTGGTTGGATTAGAATTTTATGCCTTTCGTATGTGATACCCTAGAGATGGGTGTTTTTACATGGTGATGTTAGGTAATTTTGGGATGGGAGCATTCTTGACTCCCTATGAGTTTTGACTTTCTATGAGTTAGCTTAGAACTGGGATGGAGATCCTAGTAACCCTCTTTGATGTGACTCTAGTTTGGGGATTTTGTACTGTTAGAATTTTGAGGGTGACCCATGAGAGGGTCCTAATGAGTTGTGAGTACCTTGGGTTAATGGGGTACAAATGGATTCTTTGAACTTTTTGACAACGATGCATGAGGGGTGTATCCAAGTTTAAGGGTTAGGCTCGTTGGATGCCTTCTATTTTTGAGGAGCACATGTGTGCTAGTGTGTCAACACCATGTTTGGTTCTTAGAGAGGAAGGTTAATTTGGGTGAATATCCCAAGTAATGGATATATAAGTGGGTTATACATAGTGGTTATGAGATGGATCAAGAGAAAATGATATTTTATAGGCTGTATGGGTAGGTCTGGTGAGATAAGTTTTCACAGGATGCAACTCACTAGAGCTGGATAAGGTTTTGTGGTTGGGTTACATAAGAGTGTGTAATAATTTAGTATTGATGTAATCTTAGAGGCACAAGCACTGGCGACATGCTATGTAATTTGTCTTGTGGATCATATTTTATGAGATCATACACCCAAGGTGTTTGAGTTGAGTAGGTAGTCATGAGTAGGCAGATAGTTGGTGTGGGTGTAATGAGAAGCTTGTGGGCATGGTGATCTGAGGCCCTCATAATAGAATCACAATGTTTCGTGAATGGATGAGCATGTGCTGTTATTATTTGATTACATCATAGTTTAATCCAAGTACATAGAATATCATTCCTAATATCTTGAAATCATCATGAGTACATTGAGAAAAAATAGGATATACACCAAGCTATATAGATGACACTTTGGTTTGATAAAGGGACTCTTGAGAGGTGGAGCTCAGGGAGCAGTGTATGAGAAGTTGTATAGTGAGAGTGAACCATTAGCCATTTGTAGGTGAGGCCATCATGATGGATCAAATGTAGACAAATACCAATGGGTTCCTTCATTAGATGTCGAGAATGAGTGATAATTGATTTTTTGTTTTTTTGATCTGGTGGGAATGAGATGACCATGTTTAGTTTTGAGGTTTGATTGTGATTGGAGCATTAGCCGTACAGATGGTGTTCGACTGTGAGGTGAAAATAAGGATACTCATATAGTGGGTAGTATCAGATCATTCATGGTGATATGACCCTCATGTAGATAGGGTTGAGAATATAGTGGGAACCACATCGAGTGGGTCAATGGACTGCTAAGGATGCGTTTTGATAGGTGATTCTGATGGTGTGAAACATCATGGGTTGAGTTCTATAATGGGGAGAAAAATGAGATAGATAATGATTTTTGAATGATTTTTTGATGCCTTAAGATAGATTGGTTCAGTTAGGTACTATCTTAGTGGGTTGTTTATAGTGGAAACTAGTGTCTTGGCCTTGGATGGGTTATGAACTTTATCCTTGGAGTTGTGCAGTGGAACTCAGTTGCCATCCTTTAGTAAAATGGAGTGAGTTGAGTATGAGTTGATGACTAGGGTGGGTTGATATGTATGTTTCTAAGACCACTAAGGCTTCTTGAGGATGATAAGGTTTATAGTTAGGAGATTGTAAAGACCCATGTTTCCTCAGATTCTAAATTTGAGCAGAAGTTTAAATTTTTGGTTTTAAGTGCTCTTAAGAGGTAAAATGGTCACTTTAACCTAGAATATGATCTCGTAATTTTTTTTATTTTGAATCCATTGGTCCCAAAATAGTTCATTTAATCTAGGATATGATTTTGGTGGAATTCTGAGCAGTTTCAGTTTTGTAGGAATATTTAATATCTAATAAATTAAATATTAAATTATCCTCATGAGTTTGGGTGGTGGTATCTTTTCAACAGAGCATTGAATTGAGAATATGAATTTTTAATTGAGTCCAGAATGGAGGGTTTTTCTTAGGGGAGGTAAAAACCCACTTTGGGTTCTATGACTCGAGTCAAGTTTTTAAATGGGAAACTAATTAACTAACTAATTAATTAGTTAATTAATTAATTAAAAGAGGTAAAACACCTATCCACCAAAATTTGGATTCTAATTAATGATAGTAGTATGATGACAGGGTTTGTACCTTGCATAAAATTTTGAATGAGAGGATAATGAGGAGGATTTTCCACCAGGATTTTTCCATGGAGGAGATCGAGACCAGATCAAGGTGTAGTAGCTTATAGGTTTGGATTTAAACCTAAAACTTCAATGTTTACACCATTAGACAGGAAAGTTTTCAATTTTTATTCCCTTATCCCAATATATTAGTTTTTTATGTTTTAAATCCCTATTATGATTTCTAATGACCCCATGATGGTTGATCTGTACCCAATTAGGGAAAAATGGGGGTTCTGAGAGGTTCACAGGGGTTTCTAGATTGAAAAACAAAACTACGTGGCATGTAGTTTTGAGATCATACACTGCGTGTTCTTCCGGTTTGGGGAAGGATGGATAAATTCAACTACACAATGTGCAGTCTAGAGGACATGCCATGTAGTGTCACTCAGTATGTAGCTGAGTACATATATTTATGGTTTGTATAGGGGAACATGGCCATGTACAATACACAACCAGACCCCATGTATAGTTAAATTCCATGTAAAAGTACATGACTAGAAGAAAACACATTTCCATGCCATGTGTGGTACATGGGAATGTACCCCATGTAAGGTAAATTTCATGTACATGTTTTACAAGTCGTGTGCATGGGTTTTACATGCCAAGTCTGGATGGAGCACACACACATGTGGGGATTTGAGAGTACATGTTGTGTACTATGGTTACACGCCATATACTACCCCTTTATTACCATTTTGAGGTTTTTGGGTGATTTATCACCCCAGTGTCAGAATGGGACACAATAGGAGTCCAATTTGAGTATTTTTTCATATGGAACGCAATGGTGGAGCCCTTGGGGGCGTTTTATGGACTTCTAAGAGACATTTTGAGGAGAGTAAGTTATGATATGAGTGTTTTCCTCCATAAAGTGATTTAAGATACCTCCTAAGGATGATGCTTGAGATGAGACATAGGATAGGGTTATGAGAATTATTGGAGGGAGTACCATGTGTTTTTTGGAGACCTTAGTTGGTGTTGGGATGATATTGTCCCTAGTTTGTGGGACTGAGATACTCTTAATGTGGTGGACATGTTGGGTGTAGGATCCAACCTAGGGTGACTTGGAAATGGGTTGGTCTTGAGACCATCTTTTTATGAGGTTTACTGACTTTGAGGTCTGTAAGGATATGAGTTTCTAGAGATTGTTTTATAGGATGTGTTACCCTAAGATACGAGCGCTGTCCCAAGAGTTAGGATGTTACCAAGGATTAGGAGAGGGATGTATCCAATTATGTTTTGACCCTAAGAAATCCTAAGAGGGATTCCTATATTTATATGTTGACCCAAAGGGTGAGGTGGGTGCTTGATCTAATGGACCAACCCCGAGTGAGTATGTGTGTTTGGGTAATAATGGTTGTGGGTGTTACCTTGGGATTCAAATTGGTGTATTACCTGGTGAGATAGAGATGTTGAGATGGGATGTAATGTTTTAAAGAGTTTTATGTGATGGTCTACATGATTGGTTTTGGATATTCATGATTGGGGATGTTGTAAAGGTTGATTTGTATTAATACTGATAATTGTATATGTTTTGAGTGCTGGACTAAGGATCTAGAAATGTTTTTTGTTTTTTTAAGTATCATGGTAGTGATGATGTATATACAGGGTATTAGGATGTTAGAATCATCCTATGTATATAAGGTCTGGGTTCCAGAATGAGGCTCTAGGCACCGTGGTATTAGGATGTTGTACTAAAACTCTACATCAAGGAATTAGGTGCCAGGATGATTCTCTAGGAACCATGGTATTAGGATATTGAACTGAAGATTTTCATCTAGGGGTTAGGTGCTGGAATAATGCTTTGACACCACTAGTTTTAAATTTTGTTTGAATAGGGATGTCGCACTGATGTTCTGCATCTATGTTTTGTGTTCCATACCGATTCTCTTGGCACTGGTTGTATACTGGGTGGTATGGATGATAGACTGATGCTCTACATTCAGGGATTCGGTGCTAGGTTGATGCTCCAAGAACTACTGTTTGAGGAACTTGGGTGAGATGTTAGACTAATGCTGTAGGGTTTGGTTGTAATTTAGTATGGGATGAGCACCTACGAATGATGCATCTAGGTTTTGAGTAAGATATAATGAGAAAATTCATGAGGTTTGGTTGGGGATTCAATGAGAGTAGATCCCCTATATTGTTTTGGATGAATGGTCATGAAGACATGTTCAGATACACCCTAGAGCTAGCCAAATTAGGTATTTCCAATCATATTCATGGAATAAATAATCAATGATGTCTTTTTGCATTTATTTCTATTATGTTTCAAATAGGATGAGAATATTTCATGAGTATGCACTTATGACAGCAGTTTATAGGTTCAACATAGGGGTGCATCCTACTAAGATTGATTTCTATCCCCTTATACATATACCCCAGTGTGCATGTATACGTTATGTATGCTTCTGGTTGATCACAAATTCATGATGGATAGGGAGAAGTCCTAGAATTTTATGATTGAGTAGTTTACTCTTGTGGAGTAGGATGATCAGGTTAGAGCAACTCGAAAGGGTACTAGAGATCGAGTATGTGACATGGATCAGAGTTGGTAGTAGAGCCTAATGTAATTATTTTATATTTATTTATTCTATATATGTGACCAACCTTGTGGGTGTTAAGTGTTGTATCTATATCATGGATATTCAGGCCTTTACTACTTTTTATATTATTACAACATGATTTTGTTTCTATTTATTTATTCATTCCATATGCTCTGATATGCATGATGTTGGTTTTTAGTTTTGGTTATTCACTATGATATGGGGAAATATTCTCCTCACTATTTTACCTTATAAATCCACTACTAGTTGGAAGCCTCTGATTTATGTGGAGGCATGCTTGAGGTCACATAAATAACTAAATCGAAGCACCTATTTTAGTGGCACTCGGGCTGGGATGTTACAAAAATTGACAATGAAAATAAATCCATGCTACCCAAAGGTGATCAAATATAGAAATAGAAAAGTGAAGTAAGAATGAAAGGTATAGAAACATTTGACCTTCAAAGAAAAGAGCTTCTTGGATGATAAAAATTTCTCAATATATTGATCAAATTAAAGATCTTTTAGAGGATCCTCATTATTCTCAAGTCTTGTGTGCTTGTGTTCTAAAGCTAGGAATTGAATGTGATGATGAAAGGAGGTAATATCTTTACGGGGGTTATCAAAGAATATCAATCCTATATAAGTTATTCACTTCAAATGAATCTAGAATATTGGAAAGATTTCATGAAATTGAATATCAAGATATGATTTTTACTTTAATATCTATTTTATTATGTTTAATATTTTTACTAAAAATGGGAGTGATTATCTAAAAAAATGGAGAACTAATTTTCACTTGGATGTTTTTTATGTGTGTGTAAAAGTTAGTGGAGGTTCATAAAATATATTGAAAATATGTTCAAATAGGCCCTTATAATTGAAATAAAATAGTTGGTATCACATGTGATTTATTTATGGACATACTTGTTATCTACACCTGTTACTCTTTTTTTTTCTATAAATGGTTAGCCCATGTAGACTTAGAGTTGTTTCATTGATGACACATTGTTAAGACAAACGCAATTCCCAGTTATTTCAGATGATTTTATGTAGTTTTAATTTTCTTGAAATCACTTTAAATTGGTAAGAAGTGATTTTTAATTCCTTCTCTAAAATAGAAGGTGGGGGAATCTCTTAAGAGTAAAATGCACAAGGATATAAAATGAGCTTCATAAATAGGGATAATTTTTTAAAATATTATCAGAATAAAATGATAAGAGGGAGAGTAATTTGAAGAAACTTTCCTTAAACTATAATTGGTATCCTAGTGGAATCAAATATTGAAGGGGGAGAAGAAATAGAAACATGAACCTGAATATGTAAATATGGGGTATAATATGTTTCTTATTTTCATTTATTATAAATTAGGGGTAGAAATTTTTCATTGAAAAATGAAGACTTTTTATAATCATTTGTGTCACATACATAGCATATTTTAAATGTATTTTTATTTTAATTTTCATAAATTCTTTGTTTTGGGGGTTTCCAAAGGTTTTATGGAGAATAGATGAGTTTTCATGAATTGGGCCAAACCGTGAGCCCAATTCCAGATTTAAAAATAAATTTTGTTTCTTTTATAACTTATTCATTTTTTTAATATTTTTTACTCATTCTAACTCCTAAATGTCCTCCCCTGATATATTAACACCACAATTAAAATTTGGAGCCTTTGGAAATCCATAACCAAGGTGTATATGAGTTTTTATTTTATGGATTGGGCTTGCCCGAAAGCCCAATTCCAGTTTTAAAAATAACATTTGATTAATTAATAACTTATTCATTTTTAAGGATTTTTCATTGATTCTAAGCCTCAAACGTTCCCCTTAAACCCAGTAGCGTGCCCAATCTCTCTCTCCCCTCTTTGGAGCTCTTCTACATCGCTATTGAGAGCTAAACTTATTAGGGTTTCTAAAATCGGGCAGATTTGAAGAGGTAAATTCATTCCTTCAAAACTCCTTCTATTCTTACTCTTTTTCCCCCATTTGAATTCCTACATGACCTTCACATTCTTTTTCAAATATCCATTAAATTTTTATCTGTTTTAAAATACAGATTCTGGTCGATTTTGGGTCGTTTTCTTCAGGATTGTTTTGGGTAAGTGATTCCTTCTTGGTTTCTTCCTTTTCCCTTAGGGTTTCCTCTCTCTTTCATTATGTTATAAAATTTCCAGAAGTTAGGGTTTGATACTAGGGTTTCATTTGGTGTATTGGTGGTCAAATATTGTGATCTAGGTCTGAATTTATCTTCCTTGTGGTGCGGCGGTTGTGCGGTTGACGTTTCGAACCAAGTTTTGAGGGATTTGACACTTCCGGAAGGTGATTCCGTGTGTAATCATTTCTAGATGATTTAGTTTTCTTGAATTACTTATTATGAATTCTCATAATATGCTGTGTGTGGTGAAAAAATTGTTTATGTTGGATTTGGTTAAGCATTTATTTTTATAGTTTCATTTTAGCTTAAAATTTGGTGTTTTTTCATGTGTAACCCTTTGGGTATTGTTTGGGATTGTTTTATAACATATGAATTTGGTTTAATAAATCTTGTTTGGGATGAAAATTATGATTTTGTGGGGTATTGGTGTTCCACTAGGTCTTAAAGAGTTTTTTAAGGGTTTAAGGTGTAAAACATTATTGTACTTCTTGAAAGTGATTTTGAAAACGTGTGCATTTCATGTGGATCTTTTGTGCTATTGTTTGAGGTGTTTGTAAACACATGGGGGTTGTTTAATAAATGTTTTTGGGGATTCCAATTATGTTTTGAATTTGTATTGGTGTGATTTTGTCCTTGAAATATGGTTTTGAAATGGTTTCTATTTGAAAAGCTTTGGTACACTATTCAGAATTGTTTTATGAAAGTTTTGAGTGGTTTAATGATTTATGTAAGAGGTGAAACCATATTTGAAAACTATTTTGGATTGTTTATACTTTCAAATGAGCCCTTTTAAATGTGAATTGTTCTGTTATGTGATTTTTATCATATATTTAGGGACTTCATAAAATTTTTAAAGGATGTGTTGGATTGTGAAAGTTATGAAAAACGTGTTGTGGGCTATTTTGGTGTGAGTTTGATTTCAAAATGCATTTGAATGAAAAGTGGAATTTGTGACTTATGTGATGTACATGGGACTGTTTGGTTAATGTGTGATGAGGAAGTGCTATCTATATGTGAAAACTATATTTCTTGGCTTGTTGAACATGTTTGAGCACAAAGGGAAAACCCGAGTATCTAGGTGGGTGGACGTGTACCAGTATGCTAGTGAATCCGTGGGGTTTGGCCTCAGTTTCACTTAACAAGATTGACGCTTACAACTCTAACTAAACTATGATGATGATGATTGGGGACCACTAGGTTTTGGGTATGTTCCCTACTAGTGGCTCGTGCACGAGAATGGATATTTGTGACGGTTACTCTCTCCGAGATACGAGGTACCTGGGACCCACAACTAGCTAGTGCCTAGGGGTTATTTCCCATTTCTTGTGATCATTAGTTACTTTATACTTACCATCTACATATGGTACATTTGGATGGAAAATTCAGTAGCTTTGGTGTTTATTTTAAAAGTGTTAACCCATAAAAATAGCCCACTTGAGAACTGTTTTTATTCAAAGTTGCATCTTTTAGAAATTGTAACTAGCTTTTCATGTTTTTGAAAACTTGCATGCTTTTCGTCTTTAAATGTTTATCACATGGAATCTCTTAGTGGTGGTATCCTACTGGGATTTCTCTCACACCCTACTTACACCTTTGGGTGTAAGTAGACTTGCTTATTTTATGTCATAGGATTGGGTACATGTTTTATGCCTTTGGTTCGGGTTTTTAGCAGTCCATCGTGATACAGTGTCATGGAGATGGCTTGAGGGCGATGCCTCTTTCCATTTGGAGGTTCATGGGATGTCTTTTCTTGGGTTTTTACCTTTGTAATGGTGTTCAAACATTGTTTAATATTGTGTAATTCAGTTCTGAATTTTTATTAAAAGATGTTTTGGTTTGAAAAATCCAGATTTTATTTCTTGGATTCATTTGTTGTTTTAAGTATAAAAAATTTGGGTAAATCATTCCCAATTATCATTTTATGATACTCGGGCACTTGTGCCAACTCGTGGGGATCAGGAATGCCCTTCGGGCCTTGGCACGGGCTGGGTTTGGTGCTGGTTTGATGGTGACCAGATCCGGTTCGTGACAAAATTGTATCAAAGGAGGGTTGCTCTCTTTGGGTCATGTTATTTAGGGAAGAGTCAGGATAGTATGGAGATCAGATTATAGGGACTTGGTATTCTAGTTATGGGTAGTGTGCCTGATCACCACACCTCATGGAAGGATTCAAGTTTCCAGGGTAAGTCAGGACCTTTCAGAGTCCTTTGGTTTTCTTGGTTTAACAATGATTAGGGGAAATGAAAAGAGAGTTGGGTTAATGGTCTCAGTAAGCTCGCAGTGCCTGGCAAGACATATGGAGATGGAGATATTCCCTAGAACACTCTCTGTGACAGTGAAGTGATTGGAATATGGACTCCAACCATATGTCCAAGTCACCCACTAAAACTAGTTTCCTCTCGCATTGTCTTGTGTTCTTTAGTTTTGAAATCTTGGAACTTTGGTTTTAAACTGACTTGGTTTTAAGAAGTGTAAAGTTTTTTTGAAATTATTTTCAAATAAATATGGATTGTTTTGATTTATGAAATGGTGGAACTGAATTTTCAGAATTGTTTTTAAATGGAAAATAGTATGATTACACCTCTTTTGAAATCCGGAACCATTTTGAAGTTGGATTTCAAAAGTGTTTCCAATATAGTTTTCTAAATGATTAAAGGGTGTTTTAATGGGATGAGATGTTTTGAAATTGATGTTAATAACTTGAAAGTGAGTTCTTTTTTAAATTTCTGTGTCCTTATGAAAGGTTTTGTAAGATGTGAATTGGGATTTTGATCTCATTGTTAGCAGTTTTGAGAAAAAGGTTGGGTTGGTTGACCATTTTGTTTTTGAAAAGTGGAAGGAATTTTTGTTTTACCCTTTGGTATTTCCATGAGTGAACACATGCATGGGATTATATGGGATGATGGATGGTTGATGGAATGACTGGATGAGTGCTGGGATGGTTATGAGGAGGGTGCCTGGTGTGGCACAAAAACATGCATGTGTGAGGCCCATGGGGTACCATTGGTGGATACGCTTACTGCAAAACCGTTTGTTTTCAAAGAATTGGTTTTAAAGAAAAACATGATGTATTGATTAATAGTTTGGTATGGTTTGTATTATGGGTTTTGGAAAATGTTGATGTTGTGGGATGTTTGGATTCTAAGAACCCCTTCTGTTTGAACTGTGTTTTGGGTTTGTGTTTGGTCGGTAAGCTGTGTCGTAGGGACGGTTAGTGGTCTCTTTTGAAAAATGTTTTGGGATGCCTTTACGGTGGTTCCCTTAATGTTTTTGGATCTGGTTTGTGGCATGTTTTGACCAATGGACCAGCTTGGTTGGGTCCTTGGGCTCTCTCATTGGATAAGGTACGCCCCCATTAAGGGTTAATGCACAACTGAAGTGAAACCCGTATTGTTTCTCCATTGGAAAATCCTCCAGTTGATCAATATAAGGAATATTTTATAGATCATTGTTGATTGAGTCTACAACCATTCATTTAGTTGATTTGTGGATCCTCTTGTAGTGGGATAGTACTTGTGGAAGGTTGAAAGAGGCCTTAGTTTCTTAAGTTTCATGATTCATCAAAGGTGGAAGTGTTCTTTGGTTGTTAGTATGGATGAGTGTCATGATGGTGTCTAAGAGGGCCTCTGGGTTATTCATAGTTTCCTTGAAGCAAGAGTTATTATTAAACCACCAATTTTGAGATTTTGGTCATGATAGGATATTGTGTCCACTTTTTGGACTTGTCTGTTGTTTAGGGACTTGGAATATGGTCATGTTCTATGTATTGTTTCTATCAATCACAAGGGTCATGTTCGGTGATGCATTGTGATGTTGTGTGCTCTTTTGACCATAAAGGTGAAGGTCACACAATCATCTGAGGTTCTATGTTATGTTGGGAGTATGTCTCCCTTGTAAAAAAACACCAAATACTCTATCTTAGAGGAATGTGTTTATACGTGTCTTTCCCTTCTGTTGTTTCTCACCCAAAGAAACAAGGTGCGATGTGTGTGCTTATTCTGATCCCTTGTTTCAGTGAAATGTCTAGTTTTGGTAAAGTGAGTTATGGAGTGTGTTATGTCTTGATGAACCCATCAGGGTATGCGGTGTTGTTGTTTGTGGTATCGAATGAAGAAGATCCATATAGGGGTTTCCACAACCTAACTGGGAGGCTGAAGATGCTTTAATATTTTGAGCTCCAGCCATAGGTCCCGGAGAGAAGCTGGCGTGTAGTCAGGGGAAACCCCAGTGTCGTTTAAACCCTTATACAAAGTCCTATCCTCGGTATGAAATATAGGAAGATTTTAAACCTATGGTGTCATCATATTTCTTTTGTTGTTCCCTTTCGGTGGAAATAGGTGGAGGGTCTTGTACCCATGTCATCACACAATGTTATTCCCTCCCCCTTTGGTTTCCATTGAGTCTTTGGAGAATGGTTGGAAATTTGGATAGAAAAGTTGAGCACACGGTTTTCACATGGTTAGTTATAACAATGAACAAAAAAAATAACCATGCAGATATAAGGATCCACATAGTTATCGCACAGTTTCTCAAACTGTGCAGACTAACCGTGTGACCGTCCCAACTCCTTAATTTTGGGGTCTTTTCATGTCAACTCACGCCGGTCGGTTAAGATGGTTGGTTCTTGTGGTGGGAAGACCCACCATGGGTATCATGCATATTATTTTGTAAATTTCTAATGGATGTATACCCATTGTACTAGGGAGTCTGTTTGGTCCTCCCCCTATTAGTGTCTTGATTCTGTCTCGGGGAAAAAAAATTAAGTTGTCTCTTATGGTGGGTAGCCCATTTGTGTCTCTTCATACGAGCGAATCATATTTTTCCTTGGTCTTGTCTAGGAAGTAGGTATTATCATTTATAGAAACATAACTACCTACATATTTCTTGGGTAAACATTGATATTGGAGAGTTCCCAATGGTTTATTTATAGTAGGGTACGTGTAAACTTGTTCGATGTTGTTGTTTATTTAGGTAAATTGGTTGAGTATTGTTCAGATTGTGTTTGAGGAGTTTTCATTTGGGATAAAGCCTGAATGTACTTGATTGTTTCAGGAAAGTGGTTTATGTTAGGTTTGTGAGAGTATTCCTTCCTTCATTGATCACTGGAGGTGTTTTGGCCTTTGGGGGAGAAACCTGGCAAGGGAGTACCTCTTAGTTTCTTAGTTGGATTTGGTTGTTGCTTTGGCCTTACTGTGACTTTCCGGGGCGGAAAGTTTTCATGGAGGGGATAATTGACACATACATAGCTTATTTTAAATGTATTTTTATTTTAATTTTCATAAATGCTTTGTTTTGAGGGTTTCCAAAGGTTTTATGGAGAATAGATGAGTTTTCATGAATTGGGCCAAACCGTGAGCCCAATTCCAGATTTAAAAATAAATTTTGTTTCTTTTATAACTTATTCAATTTTTTAATATTTTTTACTCATTCCAACTCCTAAATGTCCTCCCATGATATATTAACACCACAATTAAAATTTGGACCCTTTGGAAATCCATAACCAAGGTGTATATGAGTTTTTATTTTATGGATTGGGCCTGCCCGAATGCCCAATTCCAGTTTTAAAAATAAAATTTTATTAATTAATAACTTATTCATTTTTAAGGATTTTTCGGTGATTCCAATCCTCAAATGCGCCCCTTAAACCCAGTAGCGCGCCCAAGCTCTCTATCCCCTCGTTGGAGCTCTTCTACATCGCTATTGAGAGATAAACTTATTAGGGTTTCTAAAATCGGGAAGAGTTGAAGAGGTAAATTCATTCCTTCATAACTCCTTCTATTATTACTATTCCCCCCCATTCCAATTCTTACATGAACTTCTAATTCTTGTTCAAATATCTATTTAATTTTTCTCTGTTTTAAAATTCAGATTCTGGTCGATTTTGGGTCGTTTTCTTCAGAATTGTTTTGAGTAAGTGATTCCTTCTTGGTTTCTTCCTTTTCCCTTAGGATTTCCTCTCTCTTTCATTATGTTATAAAATTTACAGAAGTTAGAGTTTGATCCTAGGGTTTCATTAGGTGTATTTGTGGTCAAATATTGTGATCTAGGTCTGAATTTATCTTCCTTGTGGTGCGGCGGTTGTGTGGTTGACGTTTTGAACCAAGTTTTGAGGGATTTGACACTTCCGGTAGGTGATTTCATGTGTAATCATTTCTAGATGATTTATTTTGCTTGAATTACTTATTATGAATTCTCATAATATTATGTGTGTGGTGAAAAAATTGTTTATGTTGGATTTGGTTAAGAATTTATTTTTATAGTTTCATTTTAGCTTAAAATTTGGTGTTTTTTCATGTGTAACCCTTTGGGTATTGTTTGGGATTGTTTTATAACATATTAATTTGGTTTAATAAATCTTATTTGGGATGAAAATTCTGATTTTGTGGGGTATTGGTGTGCCACTAGGTCTTAAAGAGTTTTTTTAAGGGTTTAAGGTGTAAAACATTATTGTACTTCTTGAAAGTGATTTTGAAAACGTGTGCGTTTCATGTGGATCTTTTGTGCTATTGTTTGACGTGTTTATAAACACATGGGGGTTGTTTAATAAATGTTTTTGGGGATTCCAATTATGTTTTGAATTTGTATTGGTGTGATTTTGTCCTTGAAATATGGTTTTGAAATGGTTTCTATTTGAAAAGCTTTGGTACACTATTTATAATTGTTTTATGAAAGTTTTGAGTGGTTTAATGATTTATGTAAGAGGTGAAACCATATTTGAAAACTTTTTTGGATTGTTTATACTTTCAAATGAGCCATTTTAAATGTGAATAGTTCTGTTATGTGATTTTTATCATATTTTTAGGGACTTCATAAAATTTTTAAAGGATGTGTTGGATTGTGAAAGTTATGAAAAAAGTGTTGTGGGCTATTTTGGTGTGAGTTTGATTTCAAAATGCATTTAAATGAAAAGTGGAATTTGTGACTTATGTGATGTACATGGGTCTGTTTGGTTAATTTGTGATGTGGAAGTGTTATCTATATGTGAAAACTATATTTCTTGGCTTGTTGAACATGTTTGAGCACAAAGGGAAAACCCGGGTATCTAGGTGGGTGGACATGTACCAGTATGCTAGTGAATCCGTGGGGTTTGGCCTCAGTTTCACTTAGCAAGATTGATGCTCACAACTCTAACTAAACTATGATGATGATGATTGGGGACCACTAGGTTATGGGTATGTTCCCTACTAGTGGCTCATGCATGAGAATGGATATTTATGATGGTTACTCTCACCGAGATACGAGGTACCTGGGACCCACAGCTAGCTAGTGCCTAGGGGTTATTTCCCATTGCTTATGCTCATTAGTTAATTTATACTTACCATCGGCATATGGTACATTTGGCTGGAAAATTCAGTAGCTTTGGTGTTTATTTTAAAAGTGTTAACCCATTAAAATATCCCACTTGAAAACGGTTTTTATTCAAAGTTGCATCTTTTAGAAATTGTAACTAGCTTTTCATGTTTTTGAAAACTTGCATGATTTTCGTCTTTAAATGTTTATCACATGGAATCTCTTAGTGGTGGTATCATACTGGGCTTTCTCTCACACCCTACTTACACCTTTGGGTGTAAGTAGACTTGCTTATTTTATGTCACAGGATTGGGTACAGGTTTTATGCCTTTGGTTCGGGTTTTTAGCGGTCCATCGTGATACAATGTCATGGAGATAGATTTAGGGCAATGCCTCTTTCCATGTGGAGGTTCATGGGATGTCCTTTCTTGGGTTTTTACCTTTTTAGTGGTGTTCAAACATTGTTTAATATTGTGTAATTCAGTTCTGAATTTTTATTAAAAGATGTTTTGGTTTGAAAAATCCAGATTTTATTTCTTGGATTCATTTGTTGTTTTAAGTATAAAAAATTTGGTTAAATCATTCCCAATTATCATTTTATGATACTCGGGCACTTGTGCCAACCTGTGGGGATCAGGAATGCCCTTCGGGCCTTGGCACGATCCGGGTTTGGTGCTGGTTTGATGGTGACCAGATCCGATTTGTGACAATTTGAAATTGAAAAAAACATAAAGGGAGAGTTTTTATGGACAAAGTGTTTTGTTGTATTTTTTGTCAATTAGGTTTTTCAATTAAGGATTGTAAATGTTATAATACAAATAAGATATATTGGGTGATGAAGGATCCACCCAAATAAAGTGGAATATACTACTACCTAAGAATATATTGTTGGAAAACTTCTAAGTATTGGATAATACATCATACAATTAAATGAGATGGTCATTATGTCTAAGATAAGTACTGAAGGTGTAAAAGTATTTTCTATATCAGGAAAATGTATAGAATTTGAAATAGAAGATATATGTTGCATCTATACTAAAAAACTTACATAATCTGTTAATAAAAAGTGAATAACAAGTTCAATATATTATAAATAAGAACAAGAAGATAATAAACATATTCTTAGAGTTTATAATATATCATTTTTGGGATACAAATATAAACACTCATGGATAAAGGTTTATTTGATTAGAAATATATTAGGATTGATTCGAGAAAGGTTACACCTTAGTTGGAAAATATGTTTGCTTGAAATACTCTAATTTGAATCATTTATATGTACCTTAAAGATATTCTGGAAGGAGGTTGGAATTATTTTAATAATTCATATATTTTTTTAAAGATTTTATATTATTATTTAAATAATTTGGAGAATATGTGGATCAATTTTAATTCATTTTGAAGATATTTTCATAAATATAGAAGTTTGGAGTACATTGAAAAATGGACAAGTTTTGAACATAAGACTTTGCCTATTGAATTGTATGACTTCACTATGATTATAAGTCTTCTGGTACTAAACATAAGCCTTTGAGGTGATCGTAAGACTTTGAGTTCCATTGTATGAATATTTCTGACCATAAGTATTTTCCAAACATAAAACATCATCGTATATATTCCTTGTTCATCATTTAACTTTAGGGTTTTCTAAAAATTGACAACATAATGATCGTAAGACTTCAGACGATGCTAAGTCTTGATCGTAAGACTTCACTATAAGTCTTTGAGATCATCCTATGACTTCACTAGATATTATGACTCAGTGATAGGGTAATAATTTAGAAAAGTGAATGATTGTAAGTCTTCATCATAGGACTTTGAGATCATAAAACTTTGAATTCCCCAACATAAGTCTTCAAAAATTAGCAAAAATTTTAAAGTTATGCTAGATGAAAAACACGAGGTTCCAAATTTAAATTAATGAAGAATAAGATTATTTGGGATGATTTAAGAACCTTTCAAACAAGGATATAAACATTAAAAACATCTATCTAAATGTGAGATCTATTCTTGAGAAGAATGAAAAATATGATATTCATCTATGAACAGGGAAGATCAAATCTAGATGAAAATGGGAGTTTCAAAAATTTGTTAATTCTGATGAAAATTAAATATGATGATGCTGATGCTATTATTAAGTGATCAAAACATAATGAATCTTATTCAATCCATGATCCAAGATTGTTTTTGGAAATTTAAGTAATTACACTACATGTATTTATTGATACTAAAAATGAATTTATCAAGTTTTCAAGAATAATTTAGTTGTATTTATATCAATGTTTAACCTATTCTTCATGGATTATATTAGTATTAATTGATCCTGTTCGAGTGATGAATAAAAATAATAAGTCTTTCCTGAGATGTTTTTGCTGTTTATTGACTCAAATTGAGTTCAGTATATAATTCCATGTGAATCTATCATGCTTCAAGTGAGAGTTCCATGAAACAAATATTTTTATTATATACTTCATATATAGCTGTGAAGAATGAAAGTGTAGATCTTACAGTGGAATATTTTGAGAATAAGAAACTAATCCTGAAGAGTAAAAAAAGAATATTTTATTCATTCATATTTCAACTGACAAGATGAAATAAATGAAGGGTATTATTGTAATATTATTCTAGTTGAAAAAGAAACATATAAGAAATATTAGGAACATAAAATAAGTATTCTATTATGGTGATTTTTTTCTAATGACAAATTTTTATTCTCATTATACCATTTATGGTATTTGAAAAATAAATAAGTCATTTACTACTGCTTCCCATGAATGTGAGAAGTATAAATATCAAGGGGAGTATAAATAAAGCATAATGTGTTTGTAAAAAAAATAATTGAAGTCATTTCTATTGAGAAAATAAGTGAATATTAGAGAATAGATATAGAACTAATAAGTAAAAATTAAATCAAAGAAGAATAAGAAATAGAATCTACTGTATACTATAGTAAGGAGGAGTATAAGGAAAGTAAACTGAACCTATGAAAGCTGCTGGTTCTTGAAGAAAAAGATTGTTTGAGGTGAGTTGGAGACAAAATATTATATAAAGAACTATAATATTTACAAATTTAGAGTCCAAGTTTCATGTTCTTTGTTTGAATAACTTTTAATAGTCATTTTTTTCTAAGGTGAGGAAGAAAATTTGATATTATTGGTCCAGTTTCAACCAAAACTTAGTGAAGATGTACTTAAAGGGGAGGAATAAAAAAAATAACACTTGGGATGAGATTATAAAGAACCTACTAGTGGTATCCATGTCCAATTGTGTAATATATCATACTATCACCTATGTAATATACTGTAATTGGTTCAAGATGATACATTTCCAACTCCACTTATAATTGTTGATTTGATCTTAGTGGATAATATGTGACTTGGATATCCCAATAATGAAATGGATTAGGATTTATAAGAGGGAAAAAACCTTGTAAAAATACCTATTACACTTTAATTTCAATATTTTCATTGCATTAGGTATTTTTAGGTTAAATAAAAAAATATTCATCTTCTTTAACCACCATTAGAGGTTCATTTCCAAAGGGGTTAAAAGTGTTTAAATAAAGAACTGGAATTTGATAAAATTTTTCCACACCTGATTCACCCCCACTCTCAGGCGTGTCTCCATGATTTACTGGGAAAACATTTAATTATAAAATTAATGTGAAAAGATACTCTCTTTGCATTATTTGTCAAAATGTTCATCAAAAAAATTCATTATTCACGACTGTTAAGTCAAAAGTCTTCTTTTTGACTTCTATATCATGTTTTGGAAATCACAAATGCATCCTATCATATTTTAGAAATTACAATTGTCTTTTATCATGACTATCGTATCGTACAATGTTAATCGTACCATACTGACTCTGTCAATCGTATCGTATTGACTCTGTCAATCGTATCGTACTGACTTTGTCAATCGTATCATACTGACTCTGTCAATCGTATCGTACTGACTCTATCAATCGTATCGTACTGACTCTACTATTCAGATAATCATTATTTGTTTTGGTACTTAGTCAAAAACACTCACTACATATGAATCGTACTCTTGTTTTTCATTTCTATATATCTCTTGTCCTAACAAAACGATGTCGTTGAGTTAGTTACAAACTAATCAAAACGATGTCGTGCTTTCTGTTTCAATATGACCGTTGGAGGCAATATGACCGTTGGAACCCAAGGCCTATAAATAGGAGGTCATTTGAAGCTGAGAGAACAACGATGAAAAAAGAGAACGAATGAAGAGACTCTGTGAACTACCAAGATTCTAGAGAGAGACACTGTGACTTCTCTCATCTGCCTTGTGCGTCCGATCATCGTATCGAGGGCTTTCAAGTAATTGAAAGACAGAGGTGCTGATTACCTACAAAATCGAGGGCTGCCAGGGATAGACAGACAGACGTGCCGATCATCGTATCGAGGGCTGCCGGGGATAGGCAGACAGACGTGCCGATCATCGTATCGAGGGCTGCCGGGGATAGGTAGACAGACGTGCCGATCATCGTATCGAGGGCTCACCAAGGTATTGGTGAGACAGACCTTTTATCCTAGGTTAAAGGATAACCCTTCTCTTTGGGTTAAAAGAATTGTAATACTTTTACATTTCCGCTGTTACTTGTATTAGAAAGGGGTTTGTATTGTTTCCTTTCTTCTTTACATATTCAATTGTAATTGTGTCAATTACAATCATTCTATTACTTTTTGTATTGATTGATTCTATACGCTTTAAGGTAGAATCATTCATCTTTGTATTACTCTGATTATTGTGTTCACCTTGAATACAATTTTTTTACTTTACATTAGTATTACAATACATCATACCTTTTATATTCAATACAATTGTGGGTGTTTATATTTGTATTAGTTTAAGATCATTTAAACTAATCTCTTTTTTGCTTAAACTCAAAGGTTTTTAAACCTACAATTCACCCCCCCTCTTGTATTGTTCTATCTAATAGACATACATATCTACTTATTCGATCCAACAATTGGTATCAGAGGAGGTTTTCCACTGATTTGTATTACTAGCTTTATTTCTTATTACTATCTTGAATACTTACTACACTAACGTGTGGAGTGGAAAAGTTGTTTTTGTTGTATTAGATGGCAGGAATGAATATCGGATCAATAGATAATCTGAATCCTTCTAGACCACCAATCTTTGATGGGAATGATTATGATTATTGGAGAGATCGTATGAAGACTTTCGTCATCAATACTGGTGTAGACAATTTTATTATGCTTACTGGGGGTTACAAAATTCCTGACAAAGAAGTTAGCACTTTCACCAACCAAGAGAAGCAATAATATCAACTGAATTACAAGGTAAGCAATACATTATTATGCTCTATGACCAGGAATATATATAGTCAGATATCTTCATGTGAAGCAGCCAACTGTATTTGGAAGAAACTAGAAGTTACTCATTTTGGTACATCCAAGGTTATAGAAACAAGGAGAGCAATGCTTCGAGCAGAGTATCATGGATTTGTTTTTCCTTATGGAGAGCCAGTATGTAAGGTTCAACAAAGGTTTATGATGATTGTAAACAGCTTACAATCTATGGGAGAAAAAGGTCTTGATGATGAAGCTCTTGTTGATAAGATTATAGATATTATGCCAAATGAATGGGAGTCAAAAAGGACAGCTATTGATGAAAATAGAAAAGTCTCCCAGATTACTCTTGATGAACTCTTTGGAACTCTTCTACAGCATGAGACAAGAATGAAGAGAGATGCTGATTTCAATAAGAAGAAGAATGGGAATGGAAGTGTAGCTTTTGCATCTAAAGCTAAAACACCTGAAAGACTTACAAGGTCTAAATCCAAGAAAGTTGTTATATCTGATTCAAGTGATTGTAATCTTTCGGATAATGAGTTAGCCAATCTTGCTCGAAGGATGAACAAGATTGTGGGAAAGAAAGATTTTCAATATAGATTCAAAAAGAAAGACAAGAAAGATAGGAAAGATTCAGAGGTAACTTGTTATGAATGCAAGAAAGCAGGACATATAAGGCCTGATTGTCCTTTACTGAAGAGGAAAGATAGAAAAGAGAAGCACTCTGAAAGAAACAAGAAAAGGTTTTATAAGACAAAGAAATTCTTGAAAGAAAATGATACGTGGAGTGCAAGTGGTAGTGATTCCTCAGATGATTCTTCAGAATATGAGACATCAGGACAAAGAAATATTGGACTTCTAGCCAGATTACCAATTGAAGATCATTGTCTCATGGCTAAGGTACATAATGCTGAAGCTATTACAAATGTCTCTTTGAATGCAAATTGTACTGATAATAGATATTATGAATCTTCAAATGATGAATCCTCATCATCAGAGGATGATACATTAACTTCTTTCGAAGAGGTCTCTAGATTTGCTAAATTACTTGAAAATGAAAATTCTAAACTCAAAAAGAGATTTGAAAAAGCAAATTCTAGAATTTCAATCTTGACTAAAGAAGTATCAGATCTTTCTAAAGATCTTGATGTGAAAACTTCTGATTTTGAAAGTATTTTAAAAACCCTTGAGAAAGTCAAATCTGATAAGGATAAACTTTCTAAGGATCTTGAAACTGTAATTTCAAAGAAAAACATTTTAGAGCCTAACTCTAGTTCAAATTAAAATGTTTTAGAAAATAAGAATTTGGTTTTAAAACTAAAGTCAGAGATTTTATCTTTGAAAAGGTGTTTGTCAAACTTTACTCATGGAAAAGAAAACTTTGATAGGATGTATTCTCAAATTAGACCTTTGAGAAATCGTTCTGGTCTTGGTTATACTTATTCCAAACCTGTTTTTAGAAATAACTATTTTGTTCCTCAAAAAAACCATTTTCTGTTCTAAGTGTCAATGTGGTGGACACTGGAGAAGAGATTGTTCTCTTAACAAAACTAAATCTTTAGGATTTCATAAAGCACATTTTGCAAAACAAATGTGGATTCCTAAAATTCTTTTATCTAACCCTTCTGGATCCAAACAAGTTTGGATTCCGAAAATCTAATTGTTTCTTTTTCAGGAAAACGAGAAGTGTACCAATAAGAACATTTGGTACATGGATAGTGGTTGTTCTCGACATATGACTAGAAACAAAGATATTTTTGAAAAGGTTATCAAAATAAAAGGTGGAAAAGTTACCTTCAGAGATAATGCCCAAGGAAATATTGTTGGAATAGTTTTATAGTATCATTTACTATCGACCGATGATGGTAATCAAATTCTTTCCCATCGTATCAATCAATCTTGGTATTGTATCGACCGATGATGGTATTGAAATTCTTTCCCATCGTATCAATCAATCTTGGTATTGAATTTCTTTTCCATCATACCAATCAATCAATAGTATTGAATCAACTGATGATGGTATTGAAATTGTTTTCCATCGTACTGTCAGTTCATGGCAACAAGATTGTTTTCTATCGTACGGTCAGTTCATAGTAATGAACTGACCATCGCACAAACCCACATTGATTTTTCAGGAATTGAGGCGAAGCTCTGCTCCACCAACTATAAATCATCATACGATCTTCTCACCGGCAGAACCTTTATGTCTCAATCCTCTGCTAATACTCCCGCCGAAATGTCTTCAAAGACTTTTACAGAAAAAGACTTTAACAGAGAACGGTTAGTATCTCGAGACTTTTTTGATACGTACGATTCTACAATCAGGAGGATCATTTTGTTTCAAGGATGGGAACATCTGTGTGTTGAAAAGCCTAATTCTCAAGATCCGGTTCTTTTTGATGAAGTTAGTCAGTTTTATAAAACCGTTTCTTTCGACAAAGACATGACTATAAACTTTACTGTGTACGATAGAAAACTGTCTATGTCTGTGAAACAAGCGGCACATTTTCTTAATGTTTCTATAGAAGGGGATTATTTCTGTCCATCGCACAAACTACCAGAGGAAGTTGGTACATTTAATAGAGAAAATGATGAAAAGACTTTGTTTGTTGTTAATGAAGAAAAGAGAAAAGTGTCACATCTTTCTCCGGAAAATCGTTTTATAACCTTATGGATGCAAGTTTTTCTTATCCCAAGGAAAGGGGATAGAGAAACTCTGAAAGTTTCTGATATCTTTATGCTTGACTATCTTGTGAATATGAGAAAAGTAAATCTCATGGGATATGTTTTTGAAACAATTAATAATGTCAAGACAGGAGGGATTAAGTCCCAGATGATTATGTATCCAGCTATCCTTACGAAATTCATTCTTGAGAGTATGAAGTTTTGTAACATTCCTTTGAAAGGAAAACCCATGGATTTGAGGCCATCATGGATTAGTAAGAGTACGATGAAAAAGCTGAATATTTGTTTTGATCCGAATTCAAAACTTTTTGTCAGAGATGTAGAAGCTGAATTGGCTCAGAATCAATCGGCACCTATGCCAGCCAAAGACATTCAATCCACCGGTGTTACTCAAAAGTCTGATCCGCAAACAAGTTCAAAGCCAAAGAAGAAGCCAAGGTACAGTAAGGAGATTGTAGCAAAATGGAGAAAGGATAAGGAACAGAGAAATGAAGGTGATCCGAAGTTTGGTCTTGACCCTGCTGAGGCCTTTGCAGAAAGAGTAAGGGTAGAAGAAACCCTTCAGGCTGAAAAGAAGAAGAAGGTTCTTTTGAAAATAAAGGCTCAGGACTTTGATGTCTTTAAAATCTTGAAAGCGGTTGAGGATGCCAGTGCCCAATTAACAGAAGAAGTGCACCAAGAGCCCATCATACAGAGTTTCCCTGAGGAAGGAAAACAAAAACAAGTGATGGAAGAGATAGAAGAAGTGGAATAAGAATAAAGAGACTTTCTTTTAGAATTTCTTCAAAGTTTAAAGAAGAGTAGAGAGGAATCGGTTCAAAAGCTGAGTGAAGGTGTTCAACAAACTCCTCATGCCGATCAGGAACGATATCCGGACAGAATGTCATCTCAAGAAAAGCAAGGTACTCAATACTCTCATTCTGATAAAGTTGTTGTCATTAGTAACAAAGAGGAACAAGAAAGAAAACAGAAAGAAAAAGCGAAAGGAAAACAGCCAGTTGTTGACTCAAGCAAATCTTATGAACTACCATCGTATGATGAGGATACTGATTCAGAGCATACAGTCTCTCTCAAGAAGGGTGATTACATTGTTCATGTTTTGAGAAGAGTGGAGAAAACCATTCCTTATTTCCCGAGGCTGGAAGGGAAGATTGATTTTATTACTGAAAATCAAAGGAAGAAGTTTGGCTCTGTAAAAGAATTGAGGAAGAAAGTTTTGTCAGTAGAAGCCGATTTGAAAGTTCTTTCAGAAAGCTCGGTTGCTCATAAGAAGGCTTGCAATAAGATGACCAAGTGGTCGTACAAAACAGAGAGCTCAATCAATGATCATGAAATTGCTATTGAAGATATAAGAAGGTTATCAAATGAGCTTGCAATTGCTTTCAACAAGATTGATAAAGAAACGGTTGAAAGGTTGAATCTTTTGTCTTCCCAAAGAGCCGATGTTCCTTCAGTGAAAGATTTGCAAGAGAGAATGAATGTTTTTCAATCTGAATTCTCTAAGGTTTCATCTTTCAAAGATGAAATGGTTTTACTGAAGAATCAAAATTCTGTGTTATCCAAAGATAACAAGAATTTTCAAAACAGGATCGATACCCTTGAAGAAGTAATCAGAGTCCAGGAGGAGACCATCAGAAATCAAGATCAGATTTTTGCGGATCAACAAGAGCTTCTCAAAACTCAGGGTGAATCAATTTCTGAAGACAAGAAGGAGATCAAGAAGATGAAATCTGTTCTTCATGAGCTTATAAAGAAGGAGAAGGAAAGAGAAAACAAATGATTGTTGTATTTGTTTTCCTTTGGAACTTGTTTTTGTTTTGTAATAACTCTTATGATCCTTTTCTTTTATCCATTGTCTTGTATTACTTTACTAATTTTTTCAGACAATTCAAGATTACTCCTTTCTTTTTGTAAATCACAAAGGGGGAGAATGTTTACAAAGGGGGAGAATATTTACAAAGGGGAGAATGTTTTATAAAGGGGGAGAATGCTTTACAATTCTCTTAAGGAAAATCTACGAATACAATCCTTAGGAAAGTCCATACCTAAGGGGGAGATTAGTTGTATTCAATTTCTTATTCAGAAGAGTTTTCAATAACTCATGGGGAGATAAGTATTTCTTGTTACATTTACTTTGTGTGTTGTGCTTTCCAAAAAGGGGGAGATTGTTAAGTCAAAAGTCTTCTTTTTGAGTTATATATCATGTTTTGGAAATCACAAATTCATTCTATCATATTTTAGAAATTACAATTGTCTTTTATCATGTCTATCGTATCGTACAATTTTAATCGTACCATACTGACTCTGTCAATCGTATCGTATTGACTCTGTCAATCGTATCGTACTGACTCTGTCAATCGTATCGTACTGACTCTGTCAATCGTATCGTACTGACTCTGTCAATCGTATCGTACTGACTATGCTATTCAGATAATCATTATTTGTTTTGGTACTTAGTCAAAAACACTCACTACATATGAATCGTACTCTTGTTTTTCATTTCTATATATCTCTTGTCCTAACAAAACGATGTCGTTGAGTTAGTTACAAACTAATCAAAACGATGTCGTGCTTTCTGTTTCAATATGACCGTTGGAGGCAATATGACCGTTGGAACCCAAGGCCTATAAATAGGAGGTCATTTGAAGCTGAGAGAACAACGATGAAAAAAGAGAACGAATGAAGAGACTCTGTGAACTACCAAGATTCTAGAGAGAGACAATGTGACTTCTCTCATCTGCCTTGTGCGTCCGATCATCGTATCGAGGGCTTTCAAGTAATTGAAAGACAGAGGTGCCGATTACCTACAAAATCGAGGGCTGCCGGGGATAGGCAGACAGACGTGCCGATCTTCGTATCGAGGGTTGCCGGGGATAGGCAGACAGACGTGCCGATCATCGTATCGAGGGCTCACCAAGGTATTGGTGAGACAGACCTTTTACCCTAGGTTAAAGGATAACCCTTCTCTTTGGGTTAAAAGAATTGTAATACTTTTACATTTCCGCTGTTACTTGTATTAGAAAGGGGTTTGTATTGTTTCCTTTCTTCTTTACATATTCAATTGTAATTGTGTCAATTACAATCATTCTATTACTTTTTGTATTGATTGATTCTATACGCTTTAAGGTAGAATCATTCATCTTTGTATTACTCTGATTATTGTGTTCACCTTGAATACAATTGTTTTACTTTACATTAGTATTACAATACATCATACCTTTTATATTCAATACAATTGTGGGTGTTTATATTTGTATTAGTTTAAGATCATTTAAACTAATCTCTTTGTTGCTTAAAATCAAAGGTTTTTAAACCTACAATTAACCCCCCCTCTTGTATTGTTCCATCTAATAGACATACATATCTACTTATTCGATCCAACAACGACAACTTTTATCATTTAAATTGTGGTTTATTCATTGAATCTGAAAAAATATGAGTTTGGTCTGGCCTAAATTGATGCTTATGCTATTCCAAGAATCTTCAAGTGGTATTAGAGATATTACATTTAAATTTATAAGTATTTATTAAATCATTGATTATTATATTCATTTACCATTAGTTTTTATATATAGTTTAATCATTAGTCAATCCAAAAAATCAAGATCATTTCTTTTTCTTCTTAATTCCCCTTTATATAATAAAAAAATAGACTAAAAACATACAAATAAAATTTAAAGAACCCATTTGATGGTTCTGAGGATTTTGTCCTGATAACATGGGACTACCCAATGTGTAACCCAAAGGTACATGTTTTGTACACTTGTTCAATGCACCAAGATAGAACTAAAATTTAATTCAACACATTGTGCATTGAATCAAATGAATTTTCATTAATACTACACATTAACTAGATTGGGGTGGAACATAGTTTACTAAAATACACACCATGTAACTTTATTAATCCAATAGAGTAAGAATTCTAGAGGGTCACACACATAGTGTTTTTATTTATCTTAAATGAATTTAAATTTAATTTAATTTTTGGAATAAATATTATTCTTCAAATTGAAAAATAATATATTTTTTTTCTTGGATTTATTGACTGTGCATATTCAGACACTACTTCATGTGATCTGAATATTAAATAAATATTTATTTTCAAGATCGTGAATGTTATAAATAATTATTTATTTATCTAATGAATAATATTTATTATTCAAGGTTTAGTAAATACTAATAAGTAAACATATACAGAGTTGTCAGGTTCGATGGGGATGAAACATTAAAAAAAATTTAAATAAATATTAATTTATTTATTTAAATATATTATATTTATTTTATCTATGATTTGAGAGCATGTAAAATAAATAATTATTATAATAATATTATTATTTAGACATAGGATGTAACAACCCATGTTGTTACGTGTAGAATTTCCCAGTAAAATTTGAGACTTTTATCCTTTGTTTGGAGCCTTGATAGTTTGGGATAAATTTTAGGTTAATCTAGGGTGTTTTAGAGAAATCTATAGGCATTTTTAAAGGGTTTATAGTTTAATCATAGTTAGGGGAAACCATGCAGTTGTTTCTAGGAAATCGTGTGGATTGAGGTAAAATCACCTGAGTGGTGCACAATTAAGGTGTATCACTTAAAAAACTATGCATACTTACTAAAAAAATAAAATGGGACCCTCTAGTGGCCAAAAACATGGTTGGATCACAGTTTAACAAACCATGTGACCAAATCGTGTGAGTTTATTAGGAGAGGCAGTAGACTAACACGATTGATACATGATCTGACAAACCGTGTGACCAAATCATGTTTGCATGAAATTAATGCACCAAATATTCATTAATTAGACATTAATCCATCGAATTAAGTGTTTATTCTTTCTATTCTTCATTCCTCTCAATCATATGGACTCCAAAGGCTCCCGAAGAAAATTCTCCCCCTTACTAGTGTGTTTTCATGGATCTAGAGAGACCAAATCATGGAAATTATATATTGGAGAATGTTTTACTTCTTTTCTTCATATTCTTATCATATATTTTCTTATGCCTTGTAATGGAGCCTTAGACTTAGGTTATGTTGGTCAGATCTAGTGAAATATTCTCAATTTTGTGATAGGCCAACTTTAGATCTAGATCTGACGGTGAATATGGGTGAGATCCTCCATTCTTCATTAGTCTTAGCCTCTTTCCTCCTCATGTGGTGGTGGATCATCATTCCATTCATCATGGATAAATCCTCTTGGAAAGTCTTGTCCCTTCTGATCCCTTTTTATCTCAATTCTCTTTAAACCCTATTTTTATTTGTTATCTTCATCATTTATTGATCTTTAGCATGATCTTAATTAGATAATTGTTGATGGAATTATCTGAGAATGATGAGGATTTGTATCTGAATGGCTATATGATGTATTGTGATGATGAAAACACATTGTTGAAGGGAATTTTGTATAATATATATACCTCAATGATCTCTTTTAAAGGTTCTAACTTAATTATATTGAATTATACTTGTATTATTTATTTCATGATAGTGATTTTCCTAAAATGAAGTCAAAATCATGTTATGAACCTCCCATGGATGTTGGCCATGGTTCTGGCTAGGCAGTAATATCCAGTAAGTGTTTTGGAAGGTATACCTTTTGCCTTTGAATGTGATTTTTCATTTAAAAAATTAATTAATTATTATTTAGTTATAATTAATTAATTTATAATTTTGGGCTCGATTTAAAAAATATTGGCGATCGATGGAGGTCGAAAGGACTAAGACAACATGGACAATGCTACCGAGATTTTCTTGGTCATGAGTTTACTCCATTTGGGGTAGGAGGTATTGTGTTGTCTACCCTTTGGTATTATGAAAATTTATTAGCATGAGATATGAGGTTTTCCATGTTAGGATAATGATCCTTAAATTCATAATGTGTTATTATTAAAATACAGTAATGCTTAATTAAGTAACGATTCCTTAACTCTTAATTAATCAAAGGAACCATGCCTAATGTAATTAGAAAAAGTGCCGAGGGCTATGATGAACCCCTATACATTGGCTTGATGATGGATGCCTATGCCCAAGGATTGACCACTAACGATTTCCTTGAATTTATTGGACACCTTTGTGTGTTTGGATGTGTTGCATGAGACCTAGAGCCCAATACACTATGTTTAATGCCTTGATCACATGTGTATGTGTGTGTATCCCCATGGGGCCATTTTTGATGCCTAGATCACATGTGTGTGTATCCCCATGAGAACATGTTTTTCGATGATCACATGTGTGTTTTTATTTATGGATACTTATACTCATGCTCAATGTTTAAAATTGTGCCTATATGTGTTATGACCTGTTGTGTATGGATATAGGTGACTATTATGATGAAACTGTTTCCATGCGATGGTTTAGTAAATGCTACATTTTTTTTTCTATGAATGGTACCCAAGTGAGAGGTCAACCCATAATAGCTCAGTGAACCTAGATGGGGAACGTTTTCAGACATTTCATGTGGCATAATGACATGAATGAGATAGACAATAGGGCATGATGGACTTGTGAGACCTGATTTGGGGACATGATGGTATATGTGACCTGACCTGGAAGGTGAAAGTGGGGCATGATGGTCCATGTGATCTAAATCAAGGGATATAAATAGGGAATGATGGATTAGTGTTGTTTGAACTAGAGGCTCAGGGCATGTATAACTCTTGAGAGAGATGGGGCATGATGGCCTTGTGTGGTCTGACCTGAGACTCTCAACTTTGCGACTACTAAGGGATGCATATTGTGACTTTTTGGTCAACTCTAGTTCGTAAATCTATTATGACTATGTTTTGATGTGGATCAAAAAATGTTATTACTGGGGGTTGTGGAAGCTTGGTAAGTGCATGACTGCTTGATATATGGGTGTTGTTTTCTTGTTTGTGCTTTGGTGATTATATGCTATGTTGGGGTAGTTATGTTTTCCATTATACTTTCTTCTGATATTATCATTTGTACATACACTATATTTTATTGGTTGGGTACATGACCATGTGGGTGTTACCCTATTGAGTTGTAATCAATCCTTTCTTGGGTGGCCATGGAACTTGGGTAACTGAGCATCCCTCAATTGTTGTTGGTATAGGCTGAGGTGATGACTTAGTTGATCATCTAGTAGGATAACTCTCTACGAGTTTGGATATCGGGATGAGGTATGGATTAGAGTTGGTCGTAGAGCCTCTTTTAATTTGTTCTTTTCTTTATTTTTATACATGACCAGCATGATGGGTGATCAGTGGCCATGTATTTCTATATGACTACTCAGGTTTGTTTTTTCTACATTCATCCATTATAGATGGTATATTTTATGGGTTTACACTTATTTTTGTTGTATACTATTTACATGGTAGTTTATTTATTTGTTATTGTTCACTTTTATAGAGGGTATATTCTCCCCATGTTTTCACCTCAGACCCTTGCTGCTAGTCGAAAGCCTCTGGAGTATGAGGAGGAGAACCTGAGGTCATGTAGAATTATGGATCAAACTTAATGATTTAGGTCATGATATTAAAAAATAGTATCATAGAAGGAGTCTTTATTTTCCTATTTTAGGGAGTTGGTAGGCATGAGACATATGAATGTGTCAGATCTTATGCTGAAACTTTTTTTAGTGCATTACAAAAACCTTTCTCAGGTGAAGTCTAGGTTACTAGGGAATGAGATTGATGTTCTTGGTTTTCACTATTATGGTCATATGTTTTTCTCCTCGTGTGATGCACATGGATTTTGAGGTTGTGATTTCATACAAATTTTATTCTTTTACATATTGGAAAGATAAATTTCATGCATCATATTCCACGTGTAGGTTTTTTATGACACACATGTTTCTTGTGTATGATGTGTTAACGATGAAGGGAACAACTAATTTAGTGTCAATAACCTTTTCTATATTTTATATATTAGTTCTTTGTGACATTATAATCGGATGAACCCCTATGTGTATTAAACTTTGTTATTAGGTTATATGAGACTACTACGTGGTGTACCTAGGAAATGATGATGATATCTATAATGATTGAAATGAAAATGACAATAATGACATTGTCCCTCTATGTACAGTCGATGAAATGTATCTTCTTAGGCCATTTTTGGGTGTTAATTACCTTAACAAATAACATTATATGAATAAACTCTATATAGGTTTAGTTAATTTAGGTTCCAACTATGGAATTTGTGGAGTAGACTATGTATCCTAATGGAATTCTGTTTAACTGAACCAGTAATCCAAGTACTCTCGATGTGGTTAGTATAGGAGTGAATCCATCTTGATATATCTGGAGATATTCACCTATATGATGTTTTTTAAGTTGTGATTCTTATTTAAACCTTATGTGGGTTTTATTTAAGACCCTATGGATTTAGAAATTTTACTATGGTTACTAGTGAGCCTATGTCTCATACTGCATGAAGGTAATCGAGTGAGGATATTCCTTATGAAGGGATAGTAATGGTTAGTGTCCCAGGGGTGGTTTTCATTGATAAAAATTATTTGTTCAAGTGATTAACCTTTTAAAGGATTAAACGAAGGTATTTCAAGTTACCCAATAACCCAAGAGTATGAAGCAACTTAAGTAAAAGTACTTGTAAAATAGGTTTGGGTTTTAGAGTGATTGGATTCTTACAACATCAGAGGAAGGACCAGGGGTTTCCTAACCCATCGGTTCAGAATGAAACTCTTATTAAATGCTGAGTGAAGATCCTAGGTGGTCAGATCTTATAAAGTTAGAGCATGGTTGGATTATTAGAATATTGAACTAACACCCATGTATTGGGTGGTGTGCAATGAATCTCAGTAGCAAGGAGTTATATTTTCTAAATAGGTGCATAAAGAGTGCTCAAGTTGATGGAGTTGGTGCCTTGTAGAGTGTGAAAAGCTTAAGAGGCATGTGAGTCTGGATTGGAGGTCCATGAATCATGGGTAAATCACTCTATTTGGATTAAAGAGTGGAGTTTTCACACCACATTTAAAAATACCTAATGCATAAGCTTTCACACACATAGTTTCATGAAGATATGTTTGAATTGGTGGAATCAGGGTGGTGATAAGACTATTGATAATGTTCAAGTTTTATCGATGAACTCAAAAGAGCTAGTGGTGGTAGAACACTGATGTTTTTAGTTTAAGGACACCCTTATAGTATGAAATTGGAACATTTTTCATGAATATCGCAAGTCTTGGAAGCCCAAAATATGTTTTATGGAGACATCTCTACAGAGAGAGATGACATTGGAAATGGATTTGGGTATCATAGTGTAGTCAACCTGATATCTTCATCTATTGTGGTGTCTTGGTTCGGTGTAGCGGCTTGCATGATGGGATGAATCCTATTTGGGAAGGAATTTAGAACCCATGAATAGGACACTAGGAAATATTATTTACATTTATAATGGATCTTTGAATGTATCATAGAATGTTATGGGAGATCTATGTGTGTGAAGTGTTTGATTATTTGGTTGAAAATCGAGTATGAATGGATGGTCATGTTTAGTCATTGATTTTTTTTGTGGACTAGTCCGAGTATAGGTAGACCAATGTAAGGGATATTATGTGACTATAAGGATACTTATATAGTGGATAGAATTAACCTTTCCATGTTTGAAATGACCTCTCTTGTGGGAAGGGTCATGTTTAGTGCAAGACCAATCATTGAATGATGATGGGGACTTTGGAAGACCAATGTTTGGTGGAATAATTAGTATCTAGTTTTAAGATTAATACATTATGTTTGATTCATATATAGAACTGGATGGAGGCCAGATGTGGGATTTATACATGGGATAAAATCAATGTAAATTGGGGGGAGTCATATCATTGGTGCGTTGAAGCATGATTGAGGGCCTTATGGGTGGTGCATGCGATTAATGAATCAACTAGAAAATTCCTTTGAAGTCACTTTGGACTTTAGTTAGGATATTGGACTGATTTAATGATTCCTAATAGGTTTAATTTATTGTGATTAGTGGATTCATAGAGTGTCGGTTATTTAGGACAAGTACCTTTATAGGAAGTCGGCTTCAATTGTACCAACTGGTGTATCAGTGTGAACCTGAATGCAATGGGTTGGAACTATATCAAGATCATCATATAAAGTATTATTTAGTGGTTTAAAATCATATAGTGCCTTTCTAAAATGGTTGGAATGATCAGGTAATGTTTTTTCGGTAGAGACTCATTGGTTTGGATCATAATAAAGAATGATGTTTTGGTATTGACTTTTAACCCATGTCTTGTATTGAATTTAGAATGATAAAGCTAAACCACACATGGAATTTCATTGGATTGTCATAATCTTATTTTTTATGGTTATTCCTATAGTGAGGATAACCTTGATGGTTCAAGAAGATTCTATTAAAGACATCGTAGTGTGTCGAGTCCAATGGATATAGTGATTGTAGTATCAATGTTGTAGAACAATAAGATTTTGGCTCAGCTTATGATATTATGCTCAGAGTTGAATAGTGAAATCATGATAGATGTTCTAAAATGATAACCTAATTAAGGTGATGAGTTGGTTCTCAAGAATGGAACACAGATAAATCATTGTGGATGATGATCATGATAGATCGAGTGATTTGTTTCGTATATTTCCACAATTTCTCAAGGAAGAGAAGCATTAGGGTGGGTATATTCTAACAACCTACATTTTTATGTGTGGAATTTCATGGGGAAATTTGAGTGTTTTCTCCTTTTTTGGAGCTTTAGTGGTTTGGGATATGTTTCAAGTTAATCTAGGGTGTTTTTGAGAAATATAGAGGCATTTTTAAAGGGTGTATGGTATGATCATGGTTGGGAGAAACTGTGTAATTCTCACTAGGAAACCATGAAGTTCTCCCTATAAAATTGTTCATCTTGAAGTAGAATCACTTGAGGGTGCATGGTTAAGATGGATGACTTAACAAACCATTAAAACTTACCTAAACAACTTTGTGAGACCCTATAGTGGTAAAAAAATAGTGCATGGTTTTTTAAAACCATGCAACCAAACCATGTAGATTTCCTAGAAGAGGAAGTAGCCTCACATGGTTAGTGCATCGTTTGAAAAACCGTGTGACCAAACTGCGTGTTCATGAAATTAATGATCTAAGTCTCCATTAATTGGCCTTTAATCCCCCAAATTAAGTGTTTATTCTTTTTATTTTTCATGAATCTCAAAACTATGGACTCTAATGGATTCCCAAGAAAATTATTACCCCTTACTAGTGCATTCTTGATGGATCTAGAGAGACCATATCATGGAAATTATATATTAGAGAATGTTTTACTTCTGTTCTTCATGTTATTGTAAGATCTTATCTTCTTCTTTATAATTGATCCCTAGACTCAGGCTGCATTGTTCATATATGATGATATGTTCTTAGTTTAGTGATAGATCACCTCTGGATCTATCTCCGTTGGTGAATCTAGGTGATATCCTCTATTCTTCATCTGTCCGGGCCTCTTTCCTCCTCATGTTGTGGTGGATTTTTGTGTCATTCATCATGGAAAAATCCTATTGGTAAGTATCATCCCTTATGATCCTTGGTTATCTCAATTCTATTTGAACCCTCTTCCTCTTTATTATATTGATCATCAATTGATCATTGGAATGATCTTAATTATATAATTGGATAAAAAAATCCATCAAATATTGATGTAATTGTACAAGAATAATGGGGATTTGGATCAGCATGGCTAGAGGATATCCCGTGATGATGAATACATTCCAATGACGAGCATTTTATTGAAGGTATATACCCTGGCGATCTCTTCTAAAGGTTACAATTTAGTTATATTAAATTCGACATTATATTATTGACCTCCCATGGATGGTTGGATGTGGTTCCAGCTAGGAAGTAATATCTAGTAAGTCTTTTGGAAAGTATAACTTTAGAATTTGAATGTGATTTTACTATAGAAAATTAATTAATTATAATTTATTTATAATTAATAAATTTAGAATGTTAGGTTTGAGTTAAAAAAATCTTGGTGATCGATGTAGGCTGAATGCAATTGGAAGACTTGGAAAAAGTTTTTGGGATTTTCTTGGTTGGCAGTTGACTCCATTTGAGGTAGGTAGTCCCGTGTACTATACCCTTTGGTATTATACATGTTTACTAACATGATATATGAGGATTTTCACATTTTTTGAATGATCCTTAAATTCATAATGTTTTATGAATAAAAAATAAGGGTTCATTAAATGATGATTCTTTAAGTATTAATTAATTAAAGTAACTATGACTGATGTAATTGGACAAAATTCCAAGGGCCACGGCATACCCCTTTACCCTGGCTTGATGTCGACCGTTGATGGATGAGGCTTTACCACTAATAAATTCCTTTAATTTCTTGGACACCTTGGTGTGTTTTTATGTTCTATATGATACCTAGATCCCATGAAACCATGTTTTATTCCTCAATCATAAGTGTATGCATGTGTAGAACCATGAAACCATGTTTTATTCCTTGATCACATGCATGTGTGTTTGTAGCCCCACGAGACCATGTTTTTTGATGATCACATGTATGTATTTGTATATTGATACTGATACTCATGAACAATGTTCTAAGTTTTGCTTATATGTGTTATTCCCTTATGTGTATGGATACAAGTAACTCTTATGATAAAACTATTTCCATGTGATGTGTTGGTATATGCTATGTTTTTGTTATTCTATGCATGGAAACCTAGTGAAAAATGAACCCATCGTGGCTTGTGTAATTAGAGGGGTAGCGTGTTTAGATGGTTCACATGACATGATGTTAGGATCAAGATATGTGATAGGGTATGATGGACTTATGAGGCTCGACCTGAGGGCATGATGGTTTATGTGACCTAACTCAAGTATAGATAGTGGGGCATAATAGTCTATGTGATCTGAATTGGTGGATAAAAATAGAGAATAATGGAATAGTGTGGTCTTAACTAGAGGCTTAGAACTTGTATAACTATTGAGAGATATGGGTCATGATGACCTTATATGGTATGGAATGGGACTCTCAACCTTGTGACTATTGTGATATGCATATGATGACTTTGTGTTCAACTCTAGTTCGCAAATCTATTATGACTACATTCTAACATGGAGCTAAAATAATAATGACCAGGGGTTTAGGTATCTTGGTAAGATCATTAATTCTTGATATATGGGTGTTATTTTTTTTTGTGATTTAATGATTATATGATATACTTTTTTTGTTATGGTTAACCTATTACTTTTTACTGAGCCTATCACATGCATGTAAACCACATTTTACTGTGTGGGTGGTACCATAATAAGTTGTACTCACACCATACTCAGGAGGTTGTGGAACTTGGGTACCCTAGAAACCCTCACTTGTTATAGGCATAGATTGGGATGAGGCCCAGTTTGATCATATAGCAGGATAGGCCACTATGAGTCTAGAGACCGGGATGAGGCATGTATTAGAGTTGGGGTTCATAGTCTATTGTACTTTTTTATTTTCTTTATTTGTATACATGATCACCCCATTGGGTGATCAATGAACTTATATTCAAGTATGTTCATTCAGGTATATTGTTTCCAAATTCATCTATTACATATGGTATGTTTATTGGTTTTCTGCTTACAATGATTGTATACTATTTACATGTTGGATTATTTATTTTTTATTATGAACTTTGATGGAGGGTATAGTCTCCCCATATTTTCTCCTTAAACCCTCACTTTTAGTCAGAAGCCTATGACTTATGGGGAGGTATGACTAAGGTCATGTGGAATTCTGAATCAAATTTGGTTATTCGAGTCAGGATGTTACATGGGGTTTTATTGGGATTAAGAGAATAATAAAGGGACTATGTTTCATTATCTATTCTATAATCAAGCTCTATAAATATCCAGTTATATCATTTCCAAGATTTAGAAATTTTTGTGAGCAACACACCCCTATAGAGATTCTCTTAACCCTAGAGAGAAAATTATCTAGAATACTCTCAAAAACTGAGATCAATCTTTCAAGACCTCCTCATCTCAAGACCAAGGGATCAAGAATCAATCCTTTTATCTTCAAAGGATTATATGGAAATCAAAAGGAAGTGACACAAGATGACTAACACCACCATGCTATCTCATATAGTACCATTGATGATGCTTCAAGATCAAAGGATCATGCACGGATCACCACTAGATCGATTTTTCTTTGGATCCTCTAATGCAATGATAGTGAAAATGAATGGAGGTTCTAATGATCAATATTTTCTTTGAATAAATAATTCTAAGATCGAGTTAATTCTTAATTTAAATTTATTATAAATTTAACATAAAAAATCCTCCATTTGGATCCAGTATACTTTTTTAAAATTTTTATCGAACAAATTCATTGGCCATATGGTCCTTTTTATGTACATTACAAATTATTCATTGAATCTAAAAAAATATGAGTTTGTCTTGACCTATATAATCAATTACTCTATATCTAGAAAATTTAAGTAGTATTAGATCAGTCATGTTTAAATTTATAATTATTTATTAAATCATTGATCATTATATGTATTTACCATTAGTTTTCATTTCTAGTTTAATCATTTTTAATCCAAAACTTCAAAATCATTTATTCTTATTCTTCATTTTCCTTCATATAACCAAGAGTAGGATAAAAACATATGAAGAACATTTGGAGAACCCATCTGGAGGTTTTGGGGATTTTGGTTAGATAACACAGGACTATATGACATGCAGACTAAAGGTACACACCATGTACCTATTTTTAATGCACCAGGATAAAACTTAGATTTAATTCTATGTGTCATGGATTAAATCACACATGTTGTCATTAAACACCAAATGTTTACTAGGATAGGGAGGAACATTATTTACCAAACTATACACCATGTAAATTTCTTACATTTTGTATAGTCAATGCACTTTCCCAGTAGAAAAAACAAATTTAATGACATGTCGTGTATTAATACACAACATGTGTGATTGGAAGTCATGAAACTTAGAGGTTGATGATGTGTAGCTAGCCCGTAAATGTTAGGTACCTTATAAATATACATAGCCAACATATGTGCTTGGTACCTAGGCATGTGTCACTAATAGATGATTAAATGATATACATGAAATGTAGTAGGAATTAATATGTTGTGTACCCTACCTATTTATGTGGAGAAATTGAAATTAATTAATTACTCCATTAAACCTAATCATCACATATTATTGTATCATTAATTAACCGTAAATTAAATGAAATATGTTATATATATATATATTAAATGTTTAATTAATTTTTGTGTAAATTTTTAAGATACACGTCATGTATGGTTGTTACACACTGTATACTCCACATGCATTAAAGGAATTAAACACTATGTAATTTAAATGCGTCCATATGTAATTTATTTACATTAAAATCCATGCAATTATGTAACACACCATATATTATAGATGTCGTGTGAGTACACAATACACAATAAGAACTGGGATGGGTAATTCAGACAGGTATTTTCCACATTACCTCATAGTACATTTTTATGTACATGATTAATTTTAAATAAAATTAATTAAATAAATTTGTTTAAAATTATAATGGATGGGAGTCTCAAGGACTATATGGATAGAAATTGAGATAACTAAATTAATTAATTAATAAATATAATTTATTAATTTGAGTGCATTTTATCATAATAAAAAACAATTGAAATGAATTTCATCTTGTTTATTAAATGCATATTCATTATATGCATGGATGATCATGAGCTTGACCGATCTATGCAGGTGTTAGATTTATTTTAATTTAATTGCATGGGTTTTATTATTATTATTAAATTAAAATGATGGCCTTTGTGTCATCTATCCCACCTCTATTATGTAGGACCATTGTTTCCATAGTTTCTTTAATGTAGACCCCTTAACCAATCCATTAGTTCACTTACTTATGTGCGAGTAAACATATATAAAGTATGGAGTTATAAAGATAGGAGGCAGTTCAGAACCCGAGTTGAGGTGAAATCAATCCAGATTATACAAAGGTCGATGGTGTAATTCTATTACTCAAACCAAGATTGGATCAATGAGTTTTTACCCTAAGGTCAATGATTTGTTTATTTTATGGTCAATAAAAAAATTGGTAGATAAAAATAATGACCATGACACTTATTTATTCTTCTTTATGAATGGTTACTTATTTTATGGATGCTATTCCATGATCACATAATTAATGAATTAAATAAAAATTATTCTCAGATGGAATAAAAAATAAAAAGATTATGTGTAAATATTTTATTGATACATAGTTAATCAATTAAGTAAAATCCAATTAATATTAACAATACATATAATAAGATAAGATAAGAAAATCTATGCATAATAAAAAACTACTTTAAAGAAATATTAATTCAGTAAGACTTTAATTATTTGAGTTAAGATGGACCCATAGTTAAAGTTTCTATTGAGACCTTTGTTGGGGAAATTTTAATTATACAGAAGTCTAAAAAATGATGGTGGTTTGAATTATCCAAACTTTTATTGGATTTAATGAATTTTTTCATTAGATATAAATTTATAGGAAAGTATTAAAGAAATCCAATTAGGATTTTTTGATTGTGGAGTCCACTCAATGAATTAAGGAACTAAAAACAAGAATTTGGTAGGATCACCTACCTAAACAACTTCTTATAATTTATATGGACTTTGTTTGAGTTATAATAAGGGAAATATGGATTCTTTACTTTATAATTTCCATATAATAGGAAATTCTAAGTACAATGGTCAGGGATATTAGGACTTGATAAAATAATGGGATACTTTATAAGATAGTTAAATTATTTCATCACATATATTTCAGTAATCAAGATAATTAATTTATTTTTGATTTTATATTATTTTAGAAAAATAAAAAGTGAAATCGTGAAAACACTATAATCAATCTATGATTTAGGGAATGTCTTCAATAATATAAAATTCCCCGAGTGGTATGATTTTTTACACATGGTAGTACTACTAGAAAATTTTTCCTATGTGTTGGAATCCCCTTTACCTAATCAACCCTTCTACCAAGAGATAGAATGTGAAAAAGAATCCTGTTAGATATTCATAGAACATGTTTATTATGTTCATTACATCATGATATCATTTATTTCTAGAGAGATGATGATACACCATAAGGGTATGGATGACTAAAAAATGAAAACTCATATCCGTGAACTTTAAAAACACAAGGAGGGGATTAAGATAGTTGATATTGTCACTGCACTATACTAGTGTAAACAGGAAGACTCTAACTTAGCTAGTGATAATGTATTAAAAATACTGAATTATGTCGATTAGTTAGTAAAGTTAGGGTTTTATATTGATAATAAATTATCCATTAATAACATATTATCATCCTTACCTTAAAAGTACTATATATTCATCAAGAATATAGAATGAACAGCTTGGATGAGATGCTTAAGAATTTATTGACCATGCTTCATCCAGAAGATAATGATTGGAATGAACTAGGTTCTTTATCCTTCATGGATAAACTAAATAAATAAAAGGTTTTAAATCCCATGATCAATTCAAGGTAAATAGTACCTTTAAAATTTCATTAAAATAAAAAAAAAATTCACGAGGAGAGAAATGAATAAGAGGATATTTTATTTTAATGTTGTAAGAAAGGAAATTGGAAGAAGAATTGTGATGTATTTAAGTGACAATTATCATTTATTTCTACTATAGTTATAATCATAATTATAAGTAATACTTATATTTTAATTCTTGGGAAATAAAATAAAATAAAATATTATTTCTATATATGTATTTGAATATAGGGACCAAGAAAGTATAGAAATAATACAATAAGTATGATACATTATTGAAGGATCTAAAGAATTTTGATTACTAGATTATTATAGAGAAGTGAATTACTTAAGGACTACCTGATATATTCAAGTTAAACTATAGTTTTGTATTGATTATCACTAAAAAAATTATCCTAATTTCTAATTAGACATAATGAGATGTTGTTTCATATATAGAATTGATGTTTTTATGGTATTTTCATACTCAACTATCAGTTTTTTAATTATTGAATCACATATTTTCTCAATATATAATCAATGAATAATGTAAATATAATAATTTTAATACCTCGTTATGGAATGATAATTACTTTTCAAGTAAAACTCATAGTAGTTGAAATATTTATATCCATATGGGTGTTATAGTCTCTCTTAAGCTAAAACACTAGGTATACCAAATAACACACTATTGTGTTTATAAAAATGAAACCTTTAAAAATAAAGGTAAGCCTAAAATCTACTAGAGTTAGTTAAGAAAAACTATATGAACTATTCTAAAAGAATATTTAATAATTAAGTTCATACACTTCATGAGATTCCTGTATGAGATTTTAGGAATAATCAGTGAAGAAATGAATACACTTAGTAACTGATACAAGATCCATTGTGATGAATTGTAAAAAAAAATTATAACCAAGTATTCATCAATCATTAGTATGTGGTGTGAAGGAAATCCCAAATTCACATGACCTTGTACATAAAATATTTTGATGGTAGTAAAAGGGGATTGATGAAATGTCTTATATATATTTTAAATATTCCATAATTTCATTGAATACATGTTTTAAAATAGAAACACAATCACTTAAATGTGTCAATTTCATTGAATACTTTATATAATATTAAATGAAATATGATAAAGAATCAATTAAGTATAATATCTAGTGTTTTATGAGGAATATTTGTTAAAAAATGACTTCAGCTACATACAAACATCAAAGAAACACTATCTCTATTAATTATCCTAGATATTTTATTATTGATCGTGACTAACTATCTCTATATAAGAGGTAAGAATATATCTTTTGAGATAGTGGGAGATGGATATAATTTAATGAATTAAAGGATTAATATGCACATGTGTTATAATAGGAACAAAAACTTCACTAAGATTAGTGGAAGGAGTTGGTATAAGATACACATACTGTATAGGAGGTTAAAACCTAAAAGTGGTTTTATATTCACCAAGATCAGTGAAATATATTATTTAATATGAATAATGAATTTTACAAATTATAACCAAATAAGATTGATATGTATTTAAGGATTCATTAATGGAATCCATGTATTAAAAATTTAGGGCCACCATATTTTGGATGTTTCTAGACTCGATACTTATGAAGAATATTTAAGAGAAACCATATATGTATAGTACAATAAAACACCAATAAATCAAGTTTGATCATTAAATGATGTTTGAGACTTATTCTATGACAAAACCTTTAATTCAATCATCATTCTAAAATATATTTAAATTATTATTTTTATAATAGTATTCTATGATCATTTTATTGGGTGGTTGGATGTTAAATCCAATCTCCTTAATGAATAACCTATGGAATATGTCTATATGACGTAATCATTAGGGTTGTTGACACTAATGAATACCAATAATATACACAAATTTCTGTTATCCATTTATAGTTAAAAGCAAGTGTAGTGATCATAAAATATTTATTTTTAATGAAGCATGTGTATATAAAGGGTTAATGGAAGAAATATTATTTTCCATGATAGATATATTAATAACATATGAAAATTGATAGTCAACATTTATAGTTTTCTAAGGATAAACATTATTCTCAAAGAATGAATTAAATAACAACTCATTTCTAGGGATTAAGATCTATATATAGGCATATATGGGGTTTCTTAATATTTCTATAATACATATGTTTACCATGTATTTAAAATATAGAATATAAAAATTCAAAACTAACTTTTTCCCTTGGTCACATGGAATAAAATATCTCTACAATAACATGTGTGGGAAGAAGAGGATATTATGAGTAAAATTCCACAAACTTAAGTGATAGGAATTTATTTCACATGACATGATATGTATTGATATTTGATAGTACTTATACATATTTCATAGAGTTAAAATATCATTCAAAACTAGTGATACTATATATATTTATATTTATAACTACCAAAAATTAATTGATAAAGTAAAACTGGATGAGTTCCTAGTAAAAGAAGAAATGAGAATACTAGTGTTTAAAGGGATACATCTCTAGTTTTTCTTCGTATCATTTATATTCTTGATTAAAATAAGGATAAGATAAGCACATGAGCCTCATCCCGGTTAGTGAGGACTCTTAAGTGCATCTAGGAAACTTGGGATCAAATCCAGAAGGAGGCATAATTTTTGGGTTGCTGTAGCTGTACTATAGCAGGTACTATAGTGGGAACTGTGTAGTACTGTAGCATGCACTGTTTGGCACTATAAGAGTTGGGAATTTTCCCCCTGTTTGGGCCTTCAGGACACCGATTTGGTCCTCGAGTCCTTTAAGTCCTTCGGGCCACCCATTCCTTCGGGTCAGTAAGGCCTTTGGGCGACCTCAAGGCCTTCAGGCCACCTTAAGTGCAAATGAAAACCAGACATCCTACAAGGAACAAGCTTTAAATAGAGGATGAGCAAGGAGATTTCACCATAACAGAAGCTACACGGATTTCAAGAATGAGAGGGTATAGAACCTACCATCGGGACAAGCCTATGCATGCATGGGATAGCCTAGCCGAACAGCCATGCGAAGGTGGAGAGCTGATTTCACGATGAAGATGCTATGGAGGAGCAGTTCCAAGTAGTTAGTCTGGGTTTATGTAATGTTTGAAGTCTACGGGAAACAAATTAATCTAAGGCCTATGGTCCATGTAATACTTACACCTACGGGCCTTGTAAGGGTTCCAACTCACTCCTTGAATGGTGGATTATCAAAATCAATAAAAAATGAAGGCCTTTGGGGCATTTAAGGAAAAATTATTTCAACCTATGGTTTCTATATTTATAATAATAGAGTATTTTGTGAATTTTGATGTATCTTAAGAAACAGTTTAGCAATGAACTGTTCTGAATTTTGGATTATACCAATAATAAAAGTATTATCGTCATCTTGATAAAATTTTATTATATTATTAAACAAGATTTTCAGTTTTTTATATGGGATAAAGAAGGTAGATATATGTTGATATTACTAATTGAGGGATTTTCTCAAGGAAATGAGGCCATAGTAAACATATTCACTATAGAGACATGCGTCACTACCAAACCTAGCCAAAAAACATGTAAAGTCCAATAGATATAACTATACTTAGTAGAAGAATGTTTAACATGTGATATTTAACCAGTTTCTAGCCATTGGATCTAGTGAAAGTGAGAGTCTCTTAGAGTTGGTTCCCTAGAACCAAACTAATTTTTATTTTATATTACCTGAATATATTCAAAGATGTGAATATTAATTAATACCTTATCACATATTGTTTTTTATTCTGGGTAAATTCAAAGTGATAATGTTGTTTCCGACGCTTTTACGCCGGCGCGTGCGCGCGTGTCTGTCACGCATGGGAGGACGCACAGCTAGTTGCCTCGCATTCCCGCTTTCCAAAGGCGGGCATCATCCATTCCTTATTCAGGGACGTCTACTCCTTGATTGAAACCGGGATGATGGGATGTTGGTTCTTCCTTCCATGGATTCTTCATCGGAGCTCGTCACCTAGTTCGGGTCTCCCTTATAGATTTAAGACGGGTTCGTGAAGCTCGTTCCTGGTGCCATATTTGCATGGACGCCAGTTAATTACATTGCTTCCGTCAAGATGCTCCAAGGGGTCTTGTCGGGGTAGCAACCTTCGGTGAGGAGAATGGTCACGTTGGGGTGTCATTGGAATGTCTTGATGCTGGGGATTAGTATGTCTGTCTTCTGTCCCTTATCACAGGGCTTCTCGAGGGCGCGGAAGCTCGAGGCATCCCACATCGAACGCGGGTAATTTATACCATATGAGGTTTTCCTCAGCTTCCCATGTTTAACACGGGGTATGCCGCGAGTTTAACATCTTGCGGAGACGGATCAGACTAATCAAAACATTGAGAGTGGATCAGATTGAAGGACCCCCTAGGGGGAACACCGATGTTGGGGCCAACACTCGGGAGGCTTCCTGGATACCATGGAGTGGGATGGGGTGGCATGATCTCACTGGGATTTGGCGGCCCGGGTAAGGATCTGGATGGATGATGGAGTAATGGACTTGAACCTCATGGAGGCTTCCTACGTATCCCCATGGAAGGGAATCAAAGTCCGCATAGTTCGGTGATACGGTGGGACACCTGAAGAGGAAACCTATGAGAATGGACGCATGGATTGGAGCCTAGAGGAAGTAAGATCTCTGGGCTAGGTCATGAGCTTCCCAAGGCACGTGGGCTTGAGGGGGGAAGTCAGGATGAGACGTGGGTGTGAGGCATGGGGCTTATGCTCTGAGACGACCCAAGAGGGGGAATACAGTTTAACGTCATGCAGGACGAGATACAGTTTAACATAATGCGGGATGGGGGCATACAGTTTAACGTCATGCGGGATGAGGAATCTGGGGCTTACGCTTTGAGGCGGCCCATAGTGGGTATGGGTCTTACGCTCTGAGGTGGCCCATGGTGGTCGGGGAACCAACGTGGAGAGGTCGGAACGACCGGGTGGTGGGCTTGAACCTCGTGGAGGCTTCCTACGTACCATGCGTTAGTACAGATCAAAGTCCACATAGTTCGCTGGTATGGGGCTTACGCTCTGAGGCGGCCCATAGGAGGATGTCATGGTCGATGCAGGCTATAAGCCCACATGAGTCATGCTCGGTGTGAGAAACAAGAGGCAACAAGGACCAGACGATCAAGTCGCAAAGGGTGCATCCGTGAGAAGCGGAAAGGGGCTTACACGTTGAGCAGACCAAAGAGGAAACAGGGGCTTACGCATGGTTAGCAGCCGTCTGTGCCGGGGATTACTCTAGGGTGGAGGCCTGTAGTGTGAAAAAGCACAGTGGTAAAGGGACTCCACTGGCCTTGGCAGGGGGGAGGTATGGAGGTGAATGGGTGAAACCTTCCGTAAGAGAGGCTAGGGGAATACGCTCTGAGGAAACCCTTCCCCCATGGACAAACGCCACTCTAACAAGGAGGATCTCATTCCATGCGAGGAATATTCCATTCTTGTGGAGACGAGAGGCATAAAAAATATCCGAGTTGGGGGGACCCTGCGTGCGAAGCACGGGGTCGGACCGTAGTTTAATGTCATGTGTTAAGGATGAGGTGCTTAGCATTTTAACGTCCTGCAGCTTGGACGAGGTGGGTTCGCTCCACACCCCTAGGGCTTACATGCCCAATTCCCTCTACCCCTTTTGGGAGGGAAGGCATCAGCAAGGCCGTGGTGAAGGGGGGCCGTAGGGCGAAACATTGAGGGGTCCACGTTAGCGTGGCTATACGAAGAAGCAATAGCTGTTAGCGTGCCTATGCAGAGAAGCATAAGGCAAATCAACACAATGGGAAACACCGCCCAAGGGACTTTGAGGTTACTTCGTATGATCCTGGAAGGCTGTACGGGAAAACAACGCATGGCGCGCATGCCCAGCAGGGGAGACATCAGGTGCCAGCGTGGAAAGGCAGCCAAGGGGTGTCAAGGTAAAGGGGCCCTGAGTGTTGCGTGCAAAAAGGAGGTTTGCACGCAAAACACCGGGATGGCATGCTAGAGGGCCAGAGGATTGCGCAGATAGGTGATTGCATGCATAGAAGGGGATTGAATGCAAGGGGAAATGATTTCACGCAAGGGAAGTACCCGGAGGAGTGGGAAAATTCACTTAAGCCAGTGGAGTTGCGCGCAAAGGCGAACCCCAGGGTAAGGTTGCGTGAAAAGGGGAATTACCTAGAAGTCATATTGTGCGCGGGGGGAAGTCGAATTGCGCGCACGGGATCCGTTCCGAATTCCGCAACCCCAAACCGTTTGGGGTCGCCTTCTATTTATAGGCATCAGCCAGCGCGGAATCCAGGCGGCACGCGAAATTTTCCACGACGGGAACCGTCAGCGCGCAAAGCTTCACCGCGCGGAACCGGGGCGCGGAACATTGAGCGCACCATCGGCTCAATTATGCGAATCTTTAGAATGCTTCACATGCACATCATTATTTTGCACAAGTCCTCCTTTATTTCGTGCACCACTTCCCAGGCCTCCGGATCGGGCCTCTGATTCCGAATATGACTTCGCTTTGCCATTTCGAAACTTCCTCTAGGAGTTACATACTTTTTTCGGCATCTACAAATTCCCCCCCTTGGAATTGGATCGGTGAGAGGTTGCAATGGTCGGATTCTGAGGGAAATGCCGAAAAACCGAAGCATGGCCACTCCTGGGCACTTAGCGCGCAAACAACCCACGCGACGCACAAAACGATAGATCGACGCTGAATATGCTTTCCGCGCTGCGTGGAACCCTGGACTCGCCTATAAAAAGGGGCGCTGGGTCCCAAATCTATACTCCAGCCTTTCCGCGTGATAGGCTTATATCTCTCATGCACGGAATTGCTCCTGCGGCTACGTCTAAAAACGCTCTGGTAGCGCGGAATTCCTTTTGAATTTTGGCCGTCCTTGCGTACCTACTCGGGATATTCTGCGCTTAGCGCGCCGATTGCGCGCACATATCCTGGATTTCGCACCGCCACTTTAGATTTCGCGCAGCACTCTCCGATTCCACGCACTACATCCTGGTTTCGTTCAACTCCCGAGATGTTAAAGATGGCCGAAAACCGAGTTGATGAGGGGGAAGCCACCGCTCGTAGGACCGAAATGGAGGCGAATGAGGAGGTTTATGGCACCAAGGTGATTGTTTCCAACAACTTGACCTTGTTCAATATGCTGACTCCATCCCAGAAGACGTATCCCCTGTCAGACAACCTCCCGCTCTAGAATTTTGGCATTATGGAGTAGGTGCCCCTGCCGGGTTTCGAGGTGGACACACTACGGTCATGGGTGACCCAGGAGGATGAGCTTCCTCGCTACAACATCACCAACAATGGTCGTCCTGCTAGGGAAACCAGACATATGGACGTATATGTCCTGAACCCAAGGACTAGAACCATTACCGGGGATGAGACTATCGCAGAGAATTCTTCGGCCCTCTATGCGAGCATGTTCCGTCAAAACGTCACAGATGACATGAAGGCTTGGCTGAAGGATTGGGACCTGCGGTCCGTGGGTAACTTCACCAGTGAGTGGGCCTGGGCATTCTGGGTTCTCCATACCTACAACTAGTTCGGGGATGAACTGCGGTATATTGGCCTGTTCAAGGTAGTATGGACGTCGCAGTTCCACTTCCACCGTCAACCTGATCTCGGGCCGGAGCTATTCACCCGGTGGTCTCCTGATACCAACACATGCCACCTTTATCATGGGGAAGTTGGCATCAGTCTCTGGGATGTTCACTACATCAGAGGTATCCCACTAGAGGGCTACCAATATGAAGAGTTTGTTCCTCCAAAGAACACCTGGGAAGATAGGTCACGGATGCCCATGCTGACGTGGCACCTGCTGGAGTTGGCCAAAGAGAGGCTGGGGGTCAAGGACTTCCTGAAGGACATTGCCTACAAGGGCTGGTTTATCCAGTTCCTTGAAAAGGATTCGACCGTCAAGATGTCGGGACGGGGTAAACGATGCCCAACCACGGCTCAGAGGAGTAGGGATGGGTCATACTGGAGGACCCTGGAGGTGGGGCAATACCAATCATGGGGCTATCGTGTTATCGAGGCCCGGGACCGGAATGTCCGATATGCCGGGTTCCTTGCCGCCTTCCTGAGCAGGTGGATCCTGCCAGTGTGGGATGCGAGGATGGGCGTCCGTCCAACAACACTGGTGATGGCGGGCACCATGGCCGCCAACAAACAGTTCAACTTGGGCGTCCCTGTACTGGACAAGCTGTATGCCATCCTGGGACGCATCTCACGAGGGGGATTTCCTTGGAGAGTATGTGGCCCCTTCCAGATCTTTCATGGCTGGGTGGCGGCTCACCTCGGCAGGTACACTTTCCCAAACACCATTCGTCCTACGAGAAATGGCATGCGACCGTCCTTGCTGAACATCGCATGGGTGGCGCCGATGACGCTCAACGTGGAGGGAGTGAGAATCTACATTGGAAACCACAACAACTTCCACTTCAGCCCGTTCCCCACCCCGGTCGGCCAGATGGTGGACAATGGGCGAGGATCTCTGGAACAACATGAGTATTTCCAGAGCATTCAAGGCGGGGTGCTCGTGGCTCGGATCGACGAGAAGGTGATCTGTGAGCCTTACGTGCATCCCGATTCACCAGGCAATTCGGGTGCCTCCAATGAATGCCGAAGAAGGTATTCACGACTATCTGGCAGAAGAAGAATCCCTGCGTTCTGTGCCAGATGTGGTTGATGTTTACCAATTTTGTCTCTGGCGACGTCGTTACTCTTCCTCCCACTGAGGTTGATGCTGGCCTAGCAACCGAGTATGCCGAAAAATGGACCATCGCGTACCCTGAGGGGCTTTTACACAAGCGAGTCCGGCAACTCGAGGATACTCACGCGGAAACCGGGCGACGGGGGAGAAGGCAAGGTGCTTCTGGAAGGGGGGAACCAGAGGTGCGTTAGGCAGTGAGGCCTGCGCAGGCCGGGACTTCAGCAGCGGGAACATCACACAGCGCCGCTGCGACCTCGTTGCCCATAGGGGGGTCACATGAGGCAGCCAGGGAGCTGCTTGGAAAGCAGATAAGATACCTGCTTGAACCTTCCCAAGATGCAATCCTCCTGTAACTTTGGTCGGCGTGGATGACCCTATGACAATCGCTGAGCGTTGAAGCCGTCTGGCAGAAGATCATGCAAAACGGGATCCACCTTCCAGAGGTCGGGCTCATTCGAGTTACCGACCAGGTAAATTTCCATTGGCAACATGCTTATCTGACAGCCATGGACACATACGCACGCAAAAGGGGTCAGTGTGCGGAGCCACCTTTCCTAGTGAAAGTGAGGCTCGGCCAGGAGCATGATCCAGAAGTGATGCTGCCAGGAGAAGGCGACAGTGACGAGGAGTCAGTGGGGGAGGAGGAGACTGTAGAAGACGAAGGCGAAGGAAAAGATGATGAAGAAGAAGAACTCAAAGGTGAGGGGTCGCAGGGGGCGACCTACCAAGGGAGTCTCCGAGAGAGTGGCAAGATTGTCAGATCTGATCTCGACATAACCGAGACACTCGAGGTTTGTCTCTATCTTCATTCATTTTCATTCTTCATCCATTCTCCTTTCCAATTTCCAAATCGTCTCTCTGCGTCACTTAGGAGCGGCTGAGTGTTGGATGGACGTCCCCACTAGAGGAGGGTGGAGAGGAACCGGTGGGACAGGATGGGGATCTGACACCCATCATTGAATTAACAAGCACAGAGGGGTCTCCCATCATGGCGGATCCTGCAGCGGCAGGAACACTGGAGACCGACGCTCTGGACTCCTGTAAGCCCCACGCTTCACTAGTGGCACTTGTTATCAAAAGATCCCAACTAATAAATGTATTCCTTGAACAGTGATCTCAACATTGGAGGCCCGTCAGGCTACAGAGCCCGGGCCTTCTGTGAGCAGACCAGTGGAAGACATACCACCTCATTCAGAACATGCTCCTTACACTGATTCGACCCTGGAAATTGGTGAGCAGGGGGCAGCATACACCAGCGGTGCTGTTATTGAGGCGATGCCCGAAGCTGACGGAGGCATCATCACTGCTAGGTTGAGAGAGGAAGGTTTCCCAGACATCGAGGATCCTATTCCTCACGAAGACATCCCTGAGGCAGATCCTACTGCCGATCTACTGGCTGCCTTCCCTACGTACCGACCCGCTGACCCTGAGGAGGTAGATGACTCGGACTCAAAGGCAGCCAAGGAGATCCAGATGACATGACGCAAAGGGTGGAAGGGTATCCAGCGCTTTCTCAGACAGCCCCAGTCAGATTGCCTGAGGCGTATAGGATCACTCCAGACCTGGCTACGCTTCCTGTGCGACGGAGGGGCTGACGATCAGCGCCTTCATCTGACAGTCTGTGATTACATGGCCGGGAAGATACGCGAGAGCAGCCGGCGCACCGACGTTGCCCAGTGTCAGGAAAGACCGGCGAGCGCCCGAGCGTTGCTGAGGGAGGAGCGGGAGGTCTGGCACCTCGAAGGGCAGGCGGTAGATAAGGTGTCCTTCATTGCAACATGCTCTGAGCTTGTGGAGCAACTGACGACCCAGCTGGCTGACATGCAGGAACAACTGATGGAGGCGAGTCACCAGATGACTGTACTTCGAACCGAGCGGGCGCAGGCACAATCTAGGATTGGTGAGCTGCGCTCTATGGTGACTGATGAGGAGAGAGTCTTCGAGGAGCGAGAAGCGGTCCTGGAGGCTACCGGCCAAAGGGTAGCAGCGCTGGAAAGGTCGATTCAGCACGATGATCCTTAAGGGCTTTGTTTTGGCCATCTCATGAACCTCTTGCTTGTACTACTCATCATCTCAATCCAATACATGGCCAAATCCATTCATCTGTACCCTTGGTTTAATATGCTCAAACATAATTCCGAAATGAATAGCAAATCACCCCTAAGATCTTGTGGGTTGCACCCAACGCGAGAAGCAAAGGATACTCGTGCTATCATTTCGTCCAACTATGGGGTATTGACCAAGCCTCAGGCATCCGAAATTGGGCCTGGATTTCTGAGGAGAAGACCTCAGACCGATTGATATATCACCTTCTTAATGTGCTCTGACACACGAGTGGGGAAATGCCGGGGGCATTGAAATCCATCCGAACATAGGGAGATGGAAAGGAAAAGTGACTCACACTACCCAAATTCGGAACACTGTGGGGCGCGATGATGGAGGATAACTATTAACCATGACGGAAACGTAGCATCCATATTGTGTTGGCCTGGAGTGGGGACAATAAATGTGGGCTGACCGCTGACCATGTTCGCAACACGGGGCCTAACTCAAATATCACCGATCAGTTTCCTGGAACGTTGGCCCAGGACAGCAGGCAGACTATAGGTCTATCATCCATATTGCTACAATAGGTGGACCAAAGGTCTATCATCTATATTGTGGCAGTAGGAGGACCAAAGTCTATCATCCATACTGTTAGGGGGTCCCGTCAAACATGACCAGTCCTTCGGAACGTTGGCCCAGGACAGTAGCCGGACCATAGGTCTATCATCCATACTGTTAGGGGGTCCCTTCAGACATGAAATAGAATGAGGATCTGAATAAAGGGGCACACAAAACGTGGAAGGTGGAGTGGTGGTTTGTTCAAACAGAGTCCAACACTCCCGAAATTGCGCCACCGTGGCAGAGGCGCATTAGGCGGACGTACCAACCTGATCACGGGTTGTCCCAATTTTCAGGCAGGACCTCTATGGCGAGAGAACTGCCGATTCCCATTATTACTATTGGGCATCCCGAACTTGTTTTGGGTAAATTTCACGATTACACCACTTCCCATGAAGTCAGGATGAGGGTCCGACAATAAGGAGGGATGGGGTTTGGTAATCCCTGGGGCTGGGCCCAAGATGAAATGTCCAGGCATTCCTATGTATCTGATTAGGATGAGAATCAAGCCACACGTAGTTCTAGAAGCACAGTTTAACGTCATGTTGGACGAAATACAGTTTAACGTCGTGTGGGATGGGGGTCACATCTCATCTGGGGATAGGCACGACACAACGAGTAACCTGATGTGAATGAGGACATAATCCCGCACCACACCGTACAATCCCACAAGAGAGACTGAGTCGTGGAAAGCCAAGCAAAGGATCTTAGTTTTAGGTCTTAGAACTCGGACCAAAGGAGAAGTGGAATGGGAGACACATGGTAAAGTGGTTGCAAAACCCAATGTGAATGGGGAAAATCCCTGCTTACCATGTGCTTCTGGGGACGCGTTTAGGCCGAGAGCCCGAACACGAAAAGTTAGGCTGGGCCTGCGGGGAAGTTCCCAGGCGCTCCTACGTATCTCATAAGGATGATAATCAAGCCATACGTAGTTCTATAAAGGCAACATGGCACAATATGGCGCCTGCACAAAGGACGAAGGAGTCGTGCGGGTCTAGCCCTCGCACCAAAAGAAGCGGCATTTGATATATCTTGTTTGTTCTTGAAGGTAAATGGTTTTTCTTTTGTGGGGCAACTGGCCTAGGGTAGAAATTCCTGGCATCACCACAATAATCAAGCCGTAACAAGCATTGACAAGTGGCATGGTAATCGACCAATACCTAGCGTGATGTCCCCCATGGGGAGGTCATCACAATGCGGTGCCATTTTTCTTCGTGCATCCAGGAAAATATCATCACAATTTAAGGTCGCGTGGTAGGACCAACAGCACAGTTTAAGGTCACATGGTTTGGACCAACAACACAGTTTAAGGTCGTAAGGCTTGGACCAACAGCACAGTTTAAGGTCGTAAGTCTTGGACCAACAACACAGTTTAAGGTCCTAAGGCTTGGACCAACAACACAGTTTAAGGTCATATGGTTTGGACCAACAACACAGTTTAAGGTCGTGTGGTAGGACCAACAACACAGTTTAAGGTCGTGTGGTAGGACTAACAAAGCAGTTTAAGGTCATATGGTTTGGACCAACAGCACAGTTTAAGGTCGTAAGGCTTGGACCAACAACACAGTTTAAGGTCATATGGTTTGGACCAACAACACAGTTTAAGGTCAAAAGGCTTGGACCAACAACACAGTTTAAGGTCATACGGTTTAGACCAACATCACAGTTTAATGTCGTGTGGTAGGACCAACAGAACATTTTAAGGTCATGTGGTAGGACCAACAACACAGTTTAAGGTCGTGTGGTAGGACCAACAACACAGTTTAAGGTCACATGGTTTGGACCAACAACATAGTTTAAGGTCATATGGTTTGGACCAACAAAACAGTTTAAGGTCGTATGGTTTGGACCAACAGCACAGTTTAAGGTCATAAGGCTTGGACCAACAACACAGTTTAAGGTCATGTGGTTTGGACCAACAACACAGTTTAAGGTCATCTGGTTTGGTCCAACAACATAGTTTAAGGTCGTGGGGCTTGGACCAAGAGGAACACACATGATGCGATAAAGAATACCTGATGCGGGTGAGGGAATAATCCCATACCATCGCCGTGCGTGATTCTGAGAGAGGATCCTTGGGCCAAAGGGGCCTACGAGGGTTCAACAATCAGGGGGGAGGAGATGCTAGCTCCCAGCTACGCTAGGCCCGAAACGCAATGTCTGGGTGACTCCTCGTTCCCCATGGGGATGAGGGTCAAGCTACATGCAACCTGTAAAGAAGAAACCCAAGCACATACTCTAGCGCTCAGATCGCGGGAGCCCCGAGAGACACCGTTACGCAGCTTGGTCTGTCGGACGTGTGGGGGTGTACTGAGGGTTAGTACAAAAAGTGTCGAGATTCCACCTTGACACGGTGGGGCAGAACACAATGTGAATCATGCAGCCAACATTCAAGGCCCGAGGAAGCTGGCATGATGACTGAGGATTACTGCTGACCATGTTCACAACACATCATCCTATCGCATTAGCCTATAAATAGGGGAAAACAAATGAGAATCAACCGCTGACCACATTTTCAACACAGGATTTGTATCAATTTGTCGCCCAAAACCCTCAGGGGCGTTGGCCTGTGAAGGTAGGAGAGCCCTTAGGCGTTGTATCCCGACCGTTTTTTGGGGTCCCTTCGGGTGTGAAGGATGGTGGGGCCTGAATGAAGGGGAACACAAAGCTTGACAAGTGGACGAAAACTTGTCTAAGTCGAATCTGACACTCCAGGTCCTAGAACGTACTCTGAACACATTAGAAGACCACTAGAGAGGGTCGAAGGGCTCAGTATGAGAGTGGCCAAAATATGGTGGATTCCTGAGGGAAGGGCATGCCAAAAGACCGAGGCAACCGGGGGATCGTGGGATCTCATAAGAGATGGGACTGGACCTAAAATATAAGTGTTCAGGTGGTCCTACGTATCCCATAAAGATGAGAATCAAGCCACACGTAGTTCTAGAGATGCAGTTTAACGTCATGTTGGATGAAATAAGGATCTTAGTTTTAGGTCTTAGAACTTGGACCAAGGTGCAGTTTAAGGTTGTGCGGGACCGTACAGTTTAAGGTCATGCAGGACCACAAGAGGAGAGAGAACTGGGGTTGGGCCCAAGATGAAATGTCCAGGCGTTCCTACGTATCTCATTAGGATGAGAATCAAGCCACACGTAGTTCTGAAAGCACAGTTTAACGTCATGTTGGACGAAATACGGATCTTAGTTTTAGGTCTTAGAACTCGGACCAAGGAGCCCAGATGTAGGGCAAAGTGTATTTTAAGGTCATGCTGGACCGGGTGTAGTTTAAGGCCATGTAGGACCGTACAGTTTAAGGTCATGTAGGACCACCATACAGTTTAAGGTCATGCAGGATCACCATACAGTTTAAGGTCATGCAGGACCACCGTATAGTTTAAGGTCATGCAGGACCACAGGAGGATCTTAGTTTTAGGTCTTAGAACTCGGACCCTGGTGCAGTTTAAGGTCGTGAAGGACCGGGTGAAGTTTAAGGTCATGCGGGACCGTACAGTTTAAGGTCATACAGGACCACCATACAGTTTAAGGTCATACAGGACCACCGTACAGTTTAAGGTCATGAAGGACCACCGTACAATTTAATGTCATGCAGGACCACAAGAGGCTTAGGAAAAGTACTGCTTGAGGAACCTGGATTTGGTGGGAGGAGTTACACGCTCACCATCCATAGTCACCAGGGAATACGCGCCATTGGGATAGACCTTATGGACAATAAAAGGCCCCTCCCATTTGGGTTCCAACTTGGGTGGTTTCCTGCTGGGAATCATTGGCGCTCTGAGAGCCAGCACCAGGTCACCTTGCAGGAATGAGCGGAGGTGAACCTTCTTATTGAAAGCTCAATCCATCCTGCTCTGATGCCTTTCCAAGTTATGTAAAGTGCAAAGCCTACTTTCGTCCAGCGCTTCCAATTCGGCTAGATGGATTTCGACAACTCTATCCGGTGCTTGCTGGTCGTAGACCACCGTGCGTAATGAGGGCAACTGGATCTCGATGGGCAGGACGACCTCGGCTCCGTATACCAGGGAATACAGAGTCACCTGGGTGGAGTTACTATTCATCGTCCTATAAGCCCAGAGGGCGTTGGGGAGCTTGTCCGGACAACTTTTCTTGTTCTGACCAACCATCTTTTGCAGAATGTTAGAGAGGGTTTTGTTAAACACCTCAATCTGTCCATTCACCCGCGCATGGTAGAGGGAGGTGTGGTTAGAGAGAATTTTGTACTTAGCGTACAATTTCTTCAGCTCGGCTGCTCGGAAGTTGGTTCCGTTATCCGTGAGGATAGCGTGATGTAATCCAAACTGATAGATGATATTGGAGCTCACGAAGTCAGTGATAGAACATGCCTTGACTTCCCTGAGCAGGATTGCCTCTGCCCACTTCGAGAAGAAATCCGTAGCGGTAATGATGAACCGACACTGGCGGGCCATCGCTGGCGGGTAAGGCCCTATGACATCCAACCCCCAGAATACAAAGGGACAAGAATACTTGGTAGTATGGAGAGGCTCCGGTGGCCGATGCACAAAGTTATCATGAACTTGGAACGCATGACACCTCTTGGAATACTTGATGTAGTCATAGATCATGGAGGGCCATAAGTATCCCATCCTCCGAATCTGGTGGGACAACTTTGACCCGGCCTGGTGGGCGCCACAGGAACCAGCGTGCACTTCTTGCATGACCAGTGGGATCTCGACTCCTTGAAGGCAACGGAGGAGAACACCATCAAATCCGCACCTGTAATGGAGCTGATCAAGGCTGGGACCGCTTTGAAGGGTGAACTGCGGCACGCGACGTCGAATTTGTTCTCGCTTGGCTCGGTCCGACGGAAGATTGCCATGCTGGAGATATTCAACCAAGGGCGTCCTCCAACCAGGGACTGTCTCGATTACCGCACCTGAAGCCCCCGGGGATCCTGACGTGGGGGAACTAGTGGTGAGATGGTTCACTCGCGGGCCATAATCTCCCTCTGGAATAACAGGAGCAATGACTCTTCGGTGCGCCACATGGATGATTAGGTCTTCCTGTTTGGGCTCCGCAAGTGATGCGGCCAGGCTGGTCAAAGCATCTGCTTGACTGTTCTGCGACCGGGGAATGTGAACGACCTCTGGCCGGGAGGGGAACTTAGCCATTAGACAGAGGGTGCACTCCAGCAATGGCACGAGTTCTGGCTTTGTGACAGCATAGTCACCATTGACCTTCTTGATGACTAGCTCGGAGTCCCCTTTTAGATACAGATGGGGTACGTCAATCTCGATAGCCAAATCGATTCCAGTAATGAGGGCATGATACTCTGTCTCATTGTTGGTGCAGCCTTCTGACAACATGAATGAATACGACAGAACGACTTGCTCCGGGGTGATGAAGACGATACCTAGACCCACTCTGTTAAGCCTAGGATCATTGAGCCTTCTACCGGTGGGGCTCCGGGAGGCACCGCCAAAGTGCATCTGCCAGCATGGGATGGCGTGATCGACTGAGAGGATTGCCTCATCAGGAAAGCCTAGATCCAGTGGCTGGTCCATGGAGGTTGGGTGGGCAACTAAGAAGTCTGCCAACGCCTATCCTTTGACGGCCTTCTGAGGTACGAACCTGATGTCGAACTGCTGGAGGATCACCGCCCAGCGCGCCAATCGGCCGATCAACATAGGTCGGTTCAGGATGTATTTCAACGGGTCTACCCAAGAGACTAGTTGTACCTCGTGGTGCTGCAAGTAGTGCCACAATTTATGCACAACAAATACGAGCTCTAGGCAGCTCTTCTCGATGGTAGAATATTTAATTTCCGCATCGAGGAGCATGCGGCTGAGGTAGTAGAGGCTATTCTCTGTTCCCTCGTTGTTCTTCTGGGCGAGAAGTGCGCTGAGGGATCGCTCCAGGGCGGTCACGTAAAGGACTAGAGGTTTTATAGAAATGGGTGGCATCAAGACCAGAGGTTGAAGCAGATACTTCTTGATTTCCTCAAAAGCGATCTGACACTCTTCATCCCATTCATAGGCGGAACCTTTCTTCATGATCCGAGAAAAAGGCTTACACTTGCCGGCTAGATTCGCAATGAATCGGTGTATATAGGCTATGTGTCCTTGAAGGCCTCTTAGCTCCCGAATATTATTCGGGGGAGGCATCTGACTGATGTCCTTGATCTTTTCTAGGTCGATCTCAATGCCTCAATACCTAACAATGAAGCCAAGAAACTTTCCGGAGGTGACCCCGAAGGCACACTTCAATGGGTTCATCTTCAAGTGGTGAGAATGGAGGAAGCTGAATACTTTCTCAAGGTCTTTGAGATGGTCCTGGAGCTGATGAGATTTAACCACCAGATCATCCATGTAACACTCCACCAGCGTCCCGAGAATCGGCTTGAATATGCGGTGCATGGCCCGTTGATAGGTGGCACCTGCATTCTTTAGGCCGAAGGGCATAAACCGGTAGCAGAAAGTACCCTGGGGGGCCCTGAAGGCAGTGAACTCTTCATCCTCGGGGGCCATCCGGATCTGGTTGTACCTGAAGTACCCATCCATGAAGGAGAGGGATTGGAACCCGGTTGTGGCATCAATCAACAACTCTGTCACGGGAAGGGGAAAATCATCCTTCGGACAGTGGCGATTGAGATCGAGGAAGTCGATACAGACCCTGATCTGCCCGTTCTTCTTCCTGACTGGAATGATATTGGCTAGCCACCTGGGGTACTGGACTTCCTTGATGAAGTTGGCCTTGATGATCTTATCAACTTCGGCCTCAACCATGGCACCGTGAGAGGGGTGCATATTTCTGGGAGGCTGCTTGAACCCGCGATGGTTTGCTGGAAGGCCAAGGCGGTGGATGGCTACCTAGGGATCTAGTCCTGGAATCTTGTCATAACTCCAGGTGAACACGTCATGGTGCTGTCTGAGGAAGTCTACGTACTTTTTCCATACCTCAGTGGGCATAGCGGCACTGACCAATGTGGGTATCGGGTCCGCCTTTCTACCGAGGTTCACCCGCACTAACTCGTCGACCGTGGTGGGGACGCCCTCCTCAAAGGCAGAAGGAGAATCTTCCATGTCATCCTCTCCACTTGTGGAGGGATCATCCACGGGGGGAGCCGTTTCAGGGCTACCAGACCCTGATGGGAAGTTGGTGCTGGCTTGGGCGGTAGAGGTCGTCACGTCAGGGGACCCATGCACTGCGGAGACCATGGAGACACAGGAAATTGATCCAATCCCATCTGGATTTTGGGCCAAGGGGCCACACTTTATGACATCAAAGCAGTAGTGGCACGTTGGCTTGAGCCGATCGATTCCGGCCCAGCAAAACAGACACGTATGAAGTACTTCCATTACCATGAGCCCAACTTCCTGATATCGTACAGGGGTAGGAGGCTCGGGGATCACCTGAGCCTAATTGGTGTAAGAGTACGAGGTGATTTTCCGCCATCACTTGGACTCGGAAATATGCCTTCCTCTGGTACCCAAAACAACAAAGCACTACCCCATGTCGGTGGTCGTGGCCTCCAACCGATGGATTGGGAAGACATATGCATCATCCAAACCTGCCGAGGGATCACTCACGACAGTGGCGGGCTCGACCTCACCTGCCAGGATCTGCTTGTCCTTGATCTTGTAATAGTCAGCATCTATATAACGGGCTTCACAAGAGGAAAAAGGAGACGCATCTCCTTGGAGCACGCCCACTCGACCCTTAAGGGAGTATTTTAGGCACTGGTGATACGAGGAGGGGACCGCTGCGTGAAGGTGGAGCCACGGCCTACCCATCAACGCGTTGTAGGCAGTGTCCTGAGAGACAACCATGAATTCGGTATTGGAAATTAAGCCGCCGAACTAGGTCTTCAGACGAATCTTGCTGAGTGGAGTTTGCTCGGTCCTATCATACCCCTGGATCCTGAGGTTGGAGGGAGTTAAATCATCCTCAGACAACCCCGGTTTCTGCAGTGTCCGAGTTGGGATTAGGTTAATCCCGGAACCCATGTCAAAAAGACAGTGGCGAAATTCCATGCCATTGAACTGGCCGGTGATGTACAGTGGGAGAATGTGCCCCTATATGGGAAGGTCTTCATCTTCACCAGAAAACGAGATAATCTTCTGACATTCGGCGTCCTCAATCGCCTCGGTGTGGAAGGCTTCTGTGGCCGCCACCTCCGTCTCAAACTGGAGGGGGATCCTTAGAGGCTCGGCGAGCACCTCACGCATTTCAGACGACAGGCGAAGGGCCTCAAGGATAGAAAGACTTACCGGAATGCCGACTAGGTGATTCATAATATCATACTTTTGAGCCAAACGCGAGCTTCTGCTTAAAGGAGGATGCTCTGCGATTGGAGGTATGATGGGCCCTGCCGGCGGGACTGGTGACTGACTGGTACTAGGCACGTCTCGTTGTTCACTAGTCAAAGCCCGGGAGGCGGCTGCCGCATTAGGACCAGAAGGATGTAGTCGGCCGGTGATAGGGCAGGGCTGGTTGCGACATGGACGAGGTGGTCCCACCTGATCCAACAACACAGACGGTGGTGGAGGTGAACCTGTCGACACCGGGTGAGGGGACAGTGTGCGCTGATCTCTGCATCGGGCCTGCTGCCTGGTCTCAGTAGCGTGCACGGCCTGACTGGAGGTGACGACTGCTGTTCCCCAGCGATTCACGTAGCCACGGCTCCTCCGATGTTGGAAACGACTGGGGACATTGGGGAGGTCCACCTGGCGTTCCTCATCGTCGGGAGTCAAAAATGGATTTACCAACTTTACGGTGTTAACCGAAGCGTACCCCGGGCTTTCACTCGAGGAGTCATCCACTACCAAACGGAGTCTCGGAGGGATACCCATCTCTGGGGGCATAAAATCGCCAAGCGTGCAGGAAGATGATGGCACTAGCAGGGCACATTCTTTCTTCTTACGCCGCTGCTTGCTCTTTTGGGAAGAGGTAGGCTGGGACGACGATGCCAAAATGGCGCTCTCAGATTCTTAGGGCTCTGGATGACTCAAGAGGGCACGGATGATACCATGGGAATGAGCGACCATCCTTCGGGCCATCTAGTGGTTATACTTCCGGGACCCATGGTCAGAAACCTGTTCCCACTCATCCTCGTTGTCACTGCTGCCATCTGATCTCACGAAGACACCTTCCACCTGCGCTAGGGCCGGGCCCAACCTGACTATGATGTTGTCAATATGATCTTGGAGACAGTCCTTGAACACATATCATCATTGGATGGTGTGCCCCAGGATCCGGTGATAAGGGAAGTAGTTAGGATGATCAGTGAGATGCGCCTCTTCTGGCTTTCGGCACTCAGGCAGCCGCACGATCCTCTGCTCCAAGGAGCTACGGAAATAACCGGGGACCTGGGCCTCGTCAAACGAGTAAGTCTGATTCCTTATGTCTATAAAGGGGGATCTTGGAGGCTGACCATGACCAGGGGCCGAAGGAGCATGCCGAGGAGGTAGAGCCTGATTATCTCTCCTGGGTGGTGGCGGTGCGTTACGCGGAGGCGCCTGCCGATTTTGAGGCAGTCGCTGCTGGGCCGGAGGCTGTGCCCTGGGGGTGGACCCCTATGGGGCTGCTGAGCTAGCCTTACTGGTAGCAACTCTAGCTATATGGGGGCCTCTATCTGGGTTATAGCAGTGGGCTCGACTCTGGAGGCTCTCCTTGCAGGGATTACAGGAGGCAGCGGGCGTGCCTGACTGGCCTGTTACAGGGCTTTTTCGAGGCGCTGAGCCTTGTCTGAGAAATCCCGAAACCCTCCAGGGTAATTCTGAGTGACCAGAGAAGGAACCAGCTCTACCTTGACATTCCCTACACACATTGTCAGTAATTTCTCCTGAGTTAGTGGCATGTCAAGGGAGTACGTGAGCCCCTTCCACCGGGCGACAAAGTCCGCGACCCGCTCATCGGGCCTTTGTTTGCACCTGAAGAGGTCTGCAATGTTTGTCTTCTAGGTTGTGGAACTGAACTGGTAGAGGAATTTCTAGCGAAGGTCTTCCCAGCTAGTCACAGATCCAACATGGAGCTAGCTGTACCAGACGAATGCTGGTCCTTCCAGTGTCTGAACGAAGCAACGGAGCTTGGCAGCCTCCTGCTACGTCGGAGTCCCTAACATAGGCCCGCACCTCGAGTTGAAGTGGGCCAGGTGTTGTGGCGGGTCTTCGGTCCCATTAAAGGGGGTGAAAGTGGGGTTCCCAAATCCCAACAGGGCCGGAATATCATCCACCCATGCTGGGTATGGCCTGCCGTCCGGTGGGATTGCCACCTGTCGAGTTTCCAGGGCCTCCAAGTGGGCGATGAGTACTTCCATCAGATCGTCCGGACGCGGATTCCTGTCCTGACGGGGATCTCTAACCACAAGCGCATTTCCGGGCTCTTCAATCTTGTATTCAAGCTCAGCATCTCGCGGGGCGACTAGCGGAACGACTCTCGGGGCAGCGGGAGGAAACCGAGCAGGGTCCCCCAGGTGATCCCGCCGCTCAGGAGGGTTCGGCGAGACGTATCGCACCCTCTTTCCATGGGCTCCGGCCTCTCCCCTGTCGGCGAACGCAACATGATCGCGATTTCCCGAGGGAATCTTGTCAAGTGGTATGTTCTCCTGCCCCTGCTGTCCTGGCCTAGGGTTACCATAGTCAGGCCGCCGCTCTGCAATGCGTTTGGCCAAAAGCTCATCAACTAGCCTCTTTTTCTCAGCAAGCTATTGGCATAGTGTGGCCTTCTCGGAGTCTTCCTCTGCCTTATGCACCGAGGCAGATGGGTCGGCGAGCTTGACATCCCCGACATGCTCTTTACCCTTGACGATATTTCGGCTCAGTGTTAGTGCCTCAGTGGGTGTGGGGAGACCTAGGAGGCACCTCTGGTGGCGAGTAATCCTCCCAGATAGGTCCAGTAGCGGATTTTCCTCAGGGGGTGAGTCCCCATCTAGGAGCTCCACACCGTTTCCATCATCTGAAAGGTCAGACATGTTGACTGCCACTGCCCCTGACGACGTTCCCTCAGGGCCGCCCGGTAAATCGGGCTGTCGACAGATCGCACAGAAAAGAAGGGCAGCGTACTACCCCCATCCGCGGACGTGCGCGTGGGGGGTGGATTCCTTGATAACCTTGTGGAGTACTTGAAAACTCTGAACGCATTATTGCTGGAGGGCCCTGCGGTGGCCAAGTGACTCGGGGTACCGAACCGCAGGGAGCAGTGCCAGGTCGACCTAACGACACTGCTCACCGATATCCTCGAGATGTGATTGACTCCCGGGATAAGGCGCTAGCTAATGGAGAAGATGGGAGTGAGTCAACCAAAGAGTCTGGCAGAAAAATTCAAACTCTCCCGGGGTGAGCGACTCTGGCATATCAAAATCCAATCATGAGACCGGCCAAAACTTCTCAGGGAAGTGGCCCGCTGCGAGGACGGTCCAGAAGCTCCATGACTCCGGTTTGGGGTCCGAACCTTTCTACCCCTACTCATCAACTGAGAGTGGCCAGGGAATTAGCAACGGCGCCGAGGCAGGTCACCGGGCCAATGGGATGGCCTACGGGGAATACGACGAACAGGCCGATTGGCCGCCGATCCCTGAGTTGTCCTCCAAGGGTTTCAGTACCCTAGCTGCCACGTCATGATAGGATGGGCCAACGAATGGGCCACCTGTCACAGCATCGGTGCTCACCGAGGGTGTGTCACCTTGCGACTCTTCCTTAGGTCCCCATAAAAGTTCCCCACCCTCCCTGACTGAGGTGGAAGGTGCTTCTAGGGAGTCCAGCGATAACTGTGGGTTTGACCCCTGGGGGTACGCCAAGTCCTCGTCCTCCTGGATATACCTTAGGAGGGAGGAGGGAATCATACGGATCTCGCATTTGGGGAGTATGAGACTGACGCGCCACATCCCCATCTCTACCCTCAACTCAAAGGGTTGGGGGGGGGGGAGGTTCCATCGTCGAGTCGTATTCTGCCTCAGAGTCCGAGAAACGGACTGGTCTAATTTCTATCCGGACTCCCCTGACATTCCTCCTACGACGACGAAACCCTGCCTTCCTGCCCCTGGGTGGATCCTCAGGGTAAGGATGATTTCCGTCAAGGAGTCCCCTAGCTGCAATAGTGCTGGGGCAGAGGGGACTGAAGTCTGGGGTGTGGGAAGCACCAGGATAGATGTCGAAAGGGACATGGGGAGGACATCTATGTGAGTGAACAACTAGATATGCAACGACTCCATACTCGCGGCCAGAGGTAGGGGGAGTGACCTCATACCCAGTGCAGTGGGAACTGGAAAGAGTCATACTTGGAGCATAGCTATCGCGAAGAAGCCTTCGGCTTTCCAGATCAGTGACACGAAATGAGCCTTCATGGTGGGTGGCACTACCGCAGATTGGTTCGTGGTGGCCATTGCTTGTGCCCACGACCGGGAGAGTTAACCCAACCTGCCAACAGGGTGGTCGGGGCCTCGATCCCAGTCGGGCATGTGACTTCCCCTGCTCAACGTGTGCGGGGGTCTGGTAGCAGGAGTCAGCAGTTTCTCGGGCCACAGTGGTTGCTGACGTTGGTGCCCTAGGATGAGCATTCTCTTCCCCTCATGCCCGATGCTGGCGTCAGGTCATATGGGTTGGAGCCGATGGTGCGAGCACAAAGATTGCCTGGTCCCCTGCCCGGGGAGTCAGGAGATGACGTCGACGCAGCCTGGCGGGGGTTCTTTCCATTAAACACTAGGACGGGTCTCCGATTGGGCGGACCCAGACATCCCCCACCTCATTGTCATAGGGGACAGATGTGTCAAGGCACTCCGGGGATAGGCTCCCGAAGCGGTTGAACGTCGGAGTGGGGAGCGGCGGCTCCCTGCGCAGCCCTCGATGGTGGTGATGATAGTGAGGCTTAACCGCCTCTAGATCCAAATGGGCCATGCCCCTGGTGGGGATGATCCCTTCCTTGTCGTACCTACGAACTAGGTCGTTGATCACCCTTCACTGGATGATTTCTGATGGGGAGAGGGGGAGAGATCACCCGACAATCATGGAAATTGGAGCCGGAGTGACTGTGGAAAAGGTGAGACCGCACGGGGTAGCCGCATCGGTACTGCCCCTACCCCTGCGCCGGTGGGCAGGTGGTGATCGAGCTCCGGATGCAGTGATCTGATTCCTGGAAGTAGGGAGATGAACCCATTGGTACTAACAGGAAAAGAAATCAAAAACCAATATCCCAGCGTCATTCTGTCTTCCGTGGTCAGCGAGAGGGATCCACGCTGACGACGCCGCAGAACAGAGTGCTCAACATCTTGACTGCCTCAACCCGTTGTGGGTTTCACGTCCCGGTGATAGGTACCCGGACCTGGTGACATGCTAATCTTCTGACACCCTGAACACTACCCGTCTCCATATTGAGGAGAAGAGATTCACGTCGGGTTCACCATTTTCTATTTCCGACGCTTTTACACTGGGGCGCGCACGCATGTTCATCACACATGTGAGGACGCGCGGCTCTTTGCCCCGCATTCCCGATTTCCAAAGGCGGGCGACATTCGTTCCTTATTCAGGGACGTATTCTCCTTGATCGAAACTGGGATGATGGGATGTTGGTTCTTCCTTCTATGGATTCCTCCTCGGAGCTCGTCACCTAGTCTGGGTCTCCCTTATAGATTTAAGATGGGTTCGTGAAGCTCGTTCCCGACGCCATATCTGCATGGATGCCAGTTAATTATGCTGCTTCCATCGAGACGCTCCATGGGGTCTTGTCGGGGCATCAACCTTCGGTGAGGCGAATGGTCATGGTGGGGTGTTGTTGGCATGTCTTGACGCTGGGGATTGGCATGTCTGTCTTCTGTCCCTTATCACAGGGCTTCTCGAGAGCGCGGAAGCCCGAGGAATCCCACATCGAACGCGGGGAATGTATACCATCTGAGGTTTTCCTCAGCTTCCCATGTTTAACATGGGGTATGCCGCAAGTTTAACATCTTGCGGAGACGGATCAGACTGATCAAAACACTGAGAGTGGATCAGATTGAAGGACCCCCTAGGGGGAACACTGATGTTGGGGCCAGCACGTGGGCGGCTTCCCAGATACCATGGAGTGGGATGGGGTGGCATGATCTCACGGGGATGTGGCGGCCTGGGTAAGGATCTGGATGGATGATGGAGTGACGAGCTTGAACCTCGTGGAGGCTTCCTACGTATCCCCATGGCAGGGAATCAATGTCCTCATAGTTCAGTGATACAGTGGGACACCTGAAGAGGCAACCTGTGAGAATGGACGCATGGATTGGAGCCTGAAGAAAGTAAGATCTCCGGGCTAGGGCATGAGATTCCCAAGGAACGTGGGCTTGAGGAGGGAAGTCAGGATGAGACGTGGGTGTGAGGCATGTGGCATATGCTCTGAGACGGCCCAAGAGGGGGAATACAGTTTAACGTCATGCGGGACGAGATACAGTTTAACATCATGCGGGACAAGGGCATACAATTTAACATCATGAGAGACGAGGAATCTGGGGCTTACGCTCTGAGGCGGCCCATGGTGGTCGGGGAACTGACGTGGAGAGGTCGGAACGACTGGGTGGTGGGCTTGAACCTCGTGGAGGCTTCCTACATACCATGCGTTAGCACAGATCAAAGTCCACGTAGTTCACTGGTATGGGGCTTACGTTCTGAGGTGGCCCATAGGAGGATGTCATGGTCGATGCGTGCTCTAAGCCCACGTGAGTCATGCTCGGTGTGAGAAACAAGAGGCAGCAGGGACCAGACGATCACGTCGCAAAGGGTGTGTTTGTGAGAAGCAGCAAGGGGCTTACGCATTGAGCAGCCCAAAGAAGAAATAGGGGCTTACGCGTGGTTAGTGGCCCTGGGTGTCGGGGCTTACTCCAGGGTGGAGGCCCGTGGTGTGACAAAGCACAGTGGGAAAGGGACTCCACTGGCCTTAGCAGGGGGGAGGTACGGAGGTGCATGGGTGCAACCTTCCATAAGAGAGGCTAGGGGCTTACGCTCTGAGGCAGCCCTTCCCCCGTGGACAAACTCCACTCCAACAAGGAAGATCTCATTCCATGCGAGGAAGATTCCATTTCCGTGGAGACGAGAGGCGTAAAAAATGTCCGAGCTGGGGGGACCCTGCGTGCGAAGCATGGGGTCGGACCACAGTTTAACGTCATGTGTTAAGGACGAGGTGCTTAGCAGTTTAACGTCCTGCAGCTTGGATGAGGCGGGTTCTCTCTACACCCCTAGGGATTACATGCCCAATGCACTATACCCCTTGTGGGAGGTAAGGCATCGGCAAGGCCGTGGTGAAGGGGGGCCACAGGGTGAACCATTTAGGGGTCCACGTTAGCGTGGCTATGCGAAGAAGCAATATCCGTTAGCGTGCCTATGTGGAGAAGCATAAGGCAAAGCAACGCAACGGGAAACACTTACCAAGGGACCTTGAGGTTACTTCGTACGAGCCTGGAAGGCCATACAGGAAAACAATGCATGGCACGTATGCCGGGCAGGGGAGACATCAGGTGCCAGCGCGAAAAGGCAGCCAAGGGGCATCAAGGTAAATGGGTCCTGGGTGTTGCGCACAAAAAGGAGGTTTGCGCGCAAAACACCGGGATGGAGCGCAAGAGGGATAAAGGATTGCGCGGATAGGTGATTGCGCGCAAGGTATTGTGCACATAGAAGGGGATTGCGCGCAAGGGGAAAAGATTGCGCGCAAGGTAAGTACCCAGAGGAGTGGGAAAATTCACTTAAGCCAGTGGAGTTGCGCGCAAAGGTGAACCCCGGGGCATGGTTGCGTGAAAAGGGGAATTACCTGGAAGTCATATTGTACCTGGGGGAAGTCGAATTGCGCGCATGGGAGCCATTCTGAATTCCGCAACCCCAAACCGTTTGGGGTCGCCTTCTATTTATAGGCATCGGCTGGCGCAGAATCCAGGCGGCGCACAAAATTTTCCGCGACAGGAACCGTCAGCGGGTAAATCTTTACCGCACGGAACTGGGGCGCGCAACATTGCACGTGCCATCGGCTCGATTACGCGAATCACGGGAATGCTTCGAATGCACATCATTATTTCATGCAAGTCCTCCTTTATTGCGTGCACCACTTCCCGAGCCTCCGGACCGGGCCTCTGATTCCGAATATGACTTCGCTTTGCCATTTCGAAACTTCTTCTAGGAGTTACAGACTTTTTTCGGCGTCTACAAATGTCCTAGAGCATTTATCTCATTTAAAAATATATATGAAGTTTCCTAATATGATGAGAACCTTGAGATTTTATGATGATATTATTAAACTATGTATTTCCTATGGTCATATGGAATCATATAATGGGATACACATGATGTAACTATTAGGTGTGAGCAGTCATGAGCATATGAGACTTCATCTCATGAAATTATCACTTGGTAGTCTACAAGATCAGAGGTTATGAGGATAGAACTATTAGTAATAATTCCACATGTTACATGTGTCATGAGATATTCTTATCTACAAGAATTTTTAATGATCCTTAGACTTTAATATTATTATTAATTCATATCACGAGTCACGTACTTAGATTCATTATTATAAATTGCCACACCATATGTTCAAACCAAATTTGGGTATGTTGGTTGTATCATGAGTGATACACTATTAACAAACAAGTTAAGGAAGGATATGTCCCTTTCATCTTAATGAAAGTAGATATACTGAACCTTTGATTGAAATGGAACTGTTATATTAAATTCCATGTCCATGGTGCATTTATGAGTTTATTTCTAGAAATAAAAGAAATATATATCAAGAAAATGGGTTGAGGACATGAGTATGCAACCTGATTGATGATATATTAAGACAAAGAGGTTATATTACATAGTGAGCATTCATATGTTATTGAAAATGTTGTGGAATTAACTTTGTCCTCTTGGGTGACTTTACGTGTTGCTAAATACTGATATTATAATTTAGACAAGCTTGCCTAATTCCGCTGAGGAAGAAACCTAAAGGGTCACACACACAATTTTTCTATTTATCTCGATTAAATAATATCTGAATTTAATTTTTTGAATAAATATTATTCTCCAAACCAAGGAATGATATTTTTTAGGGGCTTATTGATCTCACATATTCTGTCATCATTTTATATGAGTTTAATATTAAAAAAACATTTATTTGAAATATCATGAATATTATAAATATTTATTTATTTATCAAATTTATGATATTTATTATTCAAGGTTTGCTGAATACCGAGGAGGGGAAATAAATTAAGTTATTAGGTATGGTGGGGATGATATATTAAATATCATTTAGGTAAATATTAATTAATTTATTTAAAGAAATTATATTTATTTTATTCATGAGTTGAATGCATGTCAAATAAATAATAATAATAATATAATTATTTAGATATGGATTTATTTTGGGATTTAGAGAATAGGAAAGGTCCTATGTGAAATTATCTATTCTCTAACCTAGATATATAAATACCCAGTAATATCATTTCATAGGGTAATATTTTTTTGTCTACCACACACCCCTATAGAGATTCTCACAAACATAGAGAGAAAATTTTCTTTAATTCTCTCAAGAATAAAGTGAAATATTTCACCCTCCTCCTCCTATCAAGACTGATAGAATAAGAATCGATTCTATCTTCAAAGGATTGTGTAGAGATCCAAAGGAAGTGGCACAAGATGATCGATATCACCATATTAACACCAAAAGTACCATCGATAATGATTCGTTATCAAAGGATCATGTGTTGATAATCACTAGAGAGATTCAACTTTAGATCCTCTAATGTAACAATGATTCTATCGAACAGAGGTTCAAATGATCAATATCTTCTTTGAAGAATTAATTCCATGAACAATGTAATTCTTAATTTAAATTAATTATAAATTTAATGTAGATAAATACTCACTTTAATTACAATATTCTTTTTCAAAATTTTCATCGAATAAATTCATTGTTCATGATTTTTTTTTCATTTACATTATATATTATTCATTTAATCTGATAAATACTATGTTTGGCCTGACCCAAATAGGCACCTCCACTATATACAAAACCTTTAGTTTGTAGAAATCACTGCTCTATCAATAAAGATCACTTATTTTTTACAATTTTAGATTGTAATCACTACCCCTTCTAGTTCACTACCAATCATATGTTGAAATCTCACTTCTCTCTTTACTGAAGTGTACTCACTATTCCTTCATTAGATTCTTCAGATGAGTTAAATCACTTTTTATTATGCCAAAATTGGTGTTTCATGAAGCTATTATTTCATCCAAATGATGAATTCTAGTTTACCATGTAAATTCTAGGAAATTCCATTTAGGTTCTCATAACCATCATTCCATACAAAATTAATTTTTGTAAACCATGTTCCAAAAGCACTGATTTGTGTAACATAAGTTCTGTTTATGTTAAAATGATGATTACATAAGACGTGTTCATATAAGAAATACATTCACATAAGTCTTAATGAAAATTAATCACTTATCCCTTCCTTTAATCTCCCCATTATTACTTAATGATGGATTAGTGACCTATTTATAGTCAAGATTAATATTTTGTGAAACTCCTTTTCACCCACAAAATGAATCACCTCTATTCTATCTAACTATGTGAAATTCAAATCATGCAGTGCATTCACACAAATATACTTTTAAAAGAGTATGGATTTCTTGTGCATCATCATCTACTTTTCATTATAATCTTTCCATTACATAAAAATATAGTTCATCCATGTTTCTGACTTTATGAAACTCCACACCTGTGTAAGACACATCACGAAATTACACAAAAATACTTCCTTTGCATTGATTTTTTTATAAAAATTTCCAAATACAGTCAATTATTTATAAAACCACTTCTTCATGAATATTTTAAGGTATTAATAGTCTTGGAACCTTTTCAATATTATTTTTAACAAAAAACCCCAAAACTCTAAAATTCCACCTTGAGGTATTTTATTTAACAATATCCCCTATGGGTTTGTTGAACACTTTAAAACTCCTTTTCATCCTATTGATAAATATTGTTCAATTTTAGCTTCAAAAACTACAAACCCTATTCAAATAAAAAATAATGATAAAATAATCACCCAACACATAGTCTAAACCCACATGATTCATGATTGTAATGAGAAACAAGAGTAACATGAACAGATCATCAATGGATCACTTTATTCAGCTCTTATGTTCCACCTAAAACTCATTCTAAAAAAATTACATCATGATTTATCTTCATGATATTCTTATATACTATAACAAATTCAAAATAACAGTGCTTATATCTCACCTTATCTTCTCTACTCTATTCATGAAAATTATCTCCCCCTTTTTCAATGAACCCAAAAGTAACTTCATTATGGGATACAAGAGGAAAAGAAAAAAAATCTGCACATGGGAAAATCCACACCATACCTTGGGGAATGTAGGTTTCACATCCACACTATATAATCATGGGGATTCAGATAGACTCCAAGATCCATCTGATATATCTCAAATTCTTCCTTGGGAAAGGACTTTATCATAATGTCTGTGACTTGATGTTTAATAGGAACTTACTTCAATTGCACAACCCCATGATCAAATTTATCCTTAATTAAGTGATACTAAATTTAACTTTTCTTCCTAATTTAGTGATAGAAAATATTTTTTGATCATATTAATAAAAATTTAATTTTCATAATTGATTATGATCATAGACTTCAATTTAACACCCAAATCTTCAAGAATCTGTTTCATACACAATATTTTTGTTCAAGGTTGATTGGAAAAAATATATATAGCTTCTACAGTGCTTAGTGAAATATAGTGTTGTTTATTGATCAATCATAAAATAAAAAATCCTCCAAGATAGAATGTATCACTTGATGTTGAATTTATATCATTTGTTGAACCATCTCAATCTTCATATGTATATCTCAATAATTCTTACTCTGATGTTGTACTGTAGAGAAAACTGAAATCCAATGTGTCTTTGATATACCATAGTATTCTATTCATAGAAATAAAGTGGATTTACTTATGATTAATTTGGTACCATACTATTTGAAAAGTGGAAAACACAATGTTGGGTCATGTCAGTGTTAATTAAAATGAGCTTCTAATGATCTGCCTTTATTTTTTACATTTACCACTTTTCCATATTTATCCCTTTCCAACTTCATCCAGGTACTAACCGGATTTTTCATTACCTTATAATACTACATTAAAAACTTATTTTGAATATTTATATTGAGATATGAGCATTCCATGCCTTCCTTGTATTACCGAAGTCCAATGAAAAACACGAACTCTCCAATCATCAACATTTCAAACTCTCACCTCATGAATTTTGAATTTTTTTGTACTTTGCTTAATTTGATCCACTAATGATTATGTAATTAAAATATATAATCACTATAATCCTTTGATCAAACTATTTATTCACAAATATATTTTAATCAACTCTTCCATGGTCGAAACCAAGCTTCTTGAAGTATTGATCCAGTTGAGAATTCCATGATCTTAGAGCTTACTTTAGTCCATACAATTCCTTATTCAATTATAATTTTTTTTTCTAATGTTTAAGAACAAGAAAACCATCTAGATACTTTATTTAAACCTATTTTTCGAGTATAGACTTGTTTTTTTTGATTTTACATCCATCTGAAATACCTTGAACCCTTTTTTCACTAATATGGCCAAGAATGATCAATTTGTTTCCAGCCTATAAAAGAGAGAAAATGTATCCTAAACATTAATACCTTCAATTTAAGAGTATAAATTTCACACAATTCAATCACTATTTCAAATCACTATGAAATATTCATTCAGTTTTTTATAGAAGGCCCATTTGGTCCTAATAGCATTCTTATTTACTAGCCTCAAAATAATCTCCCAAGTCTAATCTGTAACACCCCATATCCAGTAACCTAGAGTTTATGGTTATTTTGTTATATTGGTACAAAATACATATATCAAATTATCTAATAGTTTAGTAGCCTTAGAAACTAGAAACATAAATGAACAACTCATTAAATTGATAACTTAAGATACAACATCAAAAAACATGAAAATTTTATTATTCCCTATTGAAAATCCATATTTCAAATGTATTAATATTCATGGATTCATAAGTAAATGGGAAAAAAAATATAAAGGGGTGAGTCAAATGATCCGTAATAAGTAGTGTACAACAAATATCCTTGATGCGATGGTTGTTTTATTATATTTTTATATAATACATAGATCAAAGGATATAATAATTTAGTAGTATCAAAAACTAGAAACATAAATGAACTTCTCATTAATTTTAGAACTTAAGATAAAACATCTGAAAACATGAAAACTTAATTATCCCCCCTTAAAAATCCATATGTCACACATATTAATCTTCATGGTTTTCTGAGGAAATGGGAAAAAATATAAAGGGGTGAGTTCAGACGCTTAGTAAGGGGAATTGTATAGTGGAATCTAACATAACATAAGCATGAAATATATATTATGAAGGGACTAAATAATCAAATTAAATCCATAAAAAATATTACATGTGAATATTATGTCCATGGGTAATATATTAGTGAGAATAAATAAACCATATGGATAAAAATAAATGATCTCATAGTGATGGAATCCAGAATGCCAAACATCATAAACATACCATCAAGGACTCAGTCCAAGACATCATACATAAATGAGAAAGGCATAAACCAATATCAAAACTAGGTTTTCTTATGAGACCTATCGATATATCTAGAGGATATATAATTTTGGGACCCACCCATCACTAAATCATCATAAAATTACCATCAAATCCCATTTTAAGAAATCAAAATAATGGGTAAGGTATATACCAGATACACAAACTAGTTTGTTTCATGAGATTTACTGATGCATTTAGGGGATATATAATTTCAGTCCCCATCCATCACTAATAAGTCCAATGCATTAATATTATAAAATGCGAAAATATAATACATATTCAACATTCCTTAATAATAAATAATCATCCATATTGAAATAATTTTTTTTAATTATTCCCCAGTTAATAAATGTAATAAATTTCTTGGTAAGCACCCTTGAAACTGATATATATATATAGTATATGGTATTCATACCATATATAGTGTCACGACCTGTCCCTTGGGGCCCATGATGTGACTACCCCAATCCCACCTCCCATAGGCCAGGGACTGACGACTAGTGCTGAGTAGGCATATCCCAAATAAATGGGAGGCATTTTACTAAGTACTTGTATACACACACACAACTCTAAGCCACAAATAGTGAAAAGTGAAAACACTATGTAAACAAACACAAGGTATGATAGTAGAAAACTAAAAGTAAATAGGGCCAAAATACAAGACCAACAAAAAGGAAAAGTACAAGTACACGTCTCTGAAACACCTCTGTAGAAGAACCTACCTGAAGGGTAAGTATAGAAATAGCTGTCTAAAGTCGTAGAAGCACACCTCATCTGTCAGGTCATTATAAGCACCACCTGGACCCAATCCACTAAGGACTCCATCAAAGTGTCGATCTTATGCACAAAACATGATATATGTGGGCAAAGCCCGTGTAGGGGTGAGTAAAAAAATACGCAGTAGGGCACACCGAAACACAAAGTAAAAGACCACAAAAGAAACACCACTAAGAAGAAATAGTCAGCTCAACATAGTTATGTGTTAACAACACGTATAAAAAGAACATCCAGGTATACTCATAAAGGATTTCAAGACTCAAGGTCTCATCTACTACTATCCACATGGTCCCTCTTGTAGCATGCTTGATCCGAGAGATCTCACTCATTGAGCTATCTATTAGCAAAAACGTAGAACTAGTCTACCAAAAATATCTGAGACAACACATATTCTTGGTATGTCATGAAGTTTCCCTTAGACATCTATTTTTTATAAGACAAGGAGTCTCGATATCACAACCAATAGATCCACTAGAGTCTGGTCACACAAGAATATGTCTTCATAGGAGACCTACTCCACGTCTTCACAGGAGACCGACTCTGTGTCTTTATAGGAGACCTACTATGCATATTCACAGGATAGCTAATATGCATATGTCACAGTTCGTAGGTCACTTACTCTGCGTAGGTCATAGTTCACCGGAGACTTACTTCGTATAGGTCTCTCTCACAGGATTCCGCTCTTACCATGCTCGTTCCGGGAACACTTACTCTTCGAGCCAAAAGGTTATATGCCAACCTGCATAAAAAATCACATAGATTATCTCACAAGGAATGCATAGTCACGAGGGTCCCAGTACCACAAATAGATTGTCACATAGACACACGAATTGAGAGTTATGAACATCTTAGTGAAAAGGGCCCGGTTGGGTTCAGATCCGATCCAACCTGATGAGTCAAACCTAGCCCGAACCATTATACTAGCCCGACCCACCTCACTTCATCCTATAACACCTAGCCAAGCTGGACCACCTGGTCTCCATTGTGTAGACTGGCTTGGTCCACCGGAGGCAGCCAGCACCGCATCCCCGCCTAGTCAATGCGACCAGCTGCCATGTGTCCCACCCGCGACTATTTCTGCGGGTCCCTCCATGGTCCAAATTGGACCACGGTTCTCAACCGCATGACATGACCTCCTACCACGTCCCCGTCCATGACCGTCTCCACTGCACTACAGTGACCCCTACTGTTTCCACCATACAGAGGCCCTTGTCACCGCCCGCGGCTGGCCGCCGCAGGGTCCTCCACCGGCACGGTCCCAAACTACGCCCCATCACTATTATCCTACTGTAATTCCATGCCACCATGTGTCGCTGCCATTGGCCTCTACTTTGTGGACCTCCATGTTTCCTCCTGTGCCCCATTTTTTGAAGGGGGACACTCTTACGGTCGTCGGGTTACCAGTATCACTGCCGTGAGATCCAAATCATCTTGCCATCACTCCAGACGTCTAGCCACATTCAGAACCACATAAAAAAACACATCGCTTCCACAAGGGTCTACTGATGAAGATAAAATAATGGGGATATATTAAAAGGAACAAGAACACCCTTAGAATAGACCTTGGACTTGTTTGTGTCGGCCTTGGTTCGTTCATGTTATCATGATTATGAAGAAGAATAATCATCGGTCTATTCTATTTAATCCTATAGTTTATCCATCCCACAAGAATGACCAAATCATGGATTAACCTATTCATGGGTTTTTCTACATTGTTCATTGGAATCAAGAATGGGGAAAGAAATACCATGAATAAATAAACCCCCTGCCCAGAGGTTTGGATCTATTTTTGGTGAAGAATGGACTTGCGCCGTCGTCGTTCATCAATACTTGATCATCGATCCGTGATCTACGATACTCTTGAATTCATCATAGTTTGTCATTATCCAATGAGAGGGTACCAAAAACACCTTTCTCTAGAGTTTCCATGGTTATTTGTTAACCATGGATTCTTATTTAATTAGGGAGAAAAGAAAACACGTCAGCCCATTGTAGTGTTGAAGCGTCAGCAAACTGTTTAATTTAAGAAATGAAATGGGTTGTTTCATCAATGCTATTCTATGAAATATTTAAAAATAAATAAAATAAACTTCTTTAAGTTTATTTTATTCTTCTTTAAAATTTCCAAAAATTAACTTTCACAGTTGACCCGTGTCGGTCGATGTTAGGCCCCTCCTAAGGAAAATGCCACATTATAAACTTAGTAGTGATCTCAGATTTCTAATATGAGTCACCATTCATGAGTTATTAATATTTTAAAATAAAATAATTTTATTTAATAATTTTATTTACGATTACACCCTTTTCGGGTTTTATCACTATAGATCCACACCGACTAAAGTTAAGTCACACCTAGGCTAAAATCTCCATCCTGAACACAATAGTTCCCTCTAATTTCTGATCTGGGGCCCATTTTAAGAGTTATTACACTTTTTCAGGGAAATCACTCATGTTGGCTAATAAAAACTTAACATTTTTTTTGAACCATTCTGGGTACACCGGGTCTCAGAATCGCATTCCATCACAGCACTTGGTCTTGGAATTTTCCTTGAAATTTTCTAAAAATAAAATCGGGAAAATACAAGTCATTAAATTCTCACCCCTTAAGGATTTACATACTTGAAATCCAAACTAAGGGATTCCCAAATAGATGAGGGTACAAGCATGAACCTGAGCCCCCAATCTTATGTGCTCTTCCAGATATTCTTGTACTACCATCAGGCACACACTAAAGGAATCGACTGCCCACAAAGGGTCCTCTCCTGCCGATCCTCGATATCCATGAACATGATGTGAAGTGAGCATCCCGATCAAAAACTATCATCTATGGGATTCCATGAAGTCGAGCTATCTAATGTATATAGAGGCATACAAAACTCTCTACTGAACTCTACCACTGAAAATCTAAGAATTGGCTGGCTTGGTGAGTCGGTAAATGATCACCCAAATGGTATCATGTCCCCTGGATGTATGTGATAAACCCATCATGAAGTCCACCAATATTGTTTCTCACTCCCTTCCTATCACCCCAAGGAATAAAATAGAAAACCCTTACAAGCATAGGGGATTGACCCGATGAGTTGACAAACCACCAAACAGATTCCAACAAGCGCTCAAATTTTATATCAATAGGTAAGCCCAAATTCAACCTATTATATCATCCCCAGTATCCTCCTTGACACCCACATGTGTATCCTGATGCATCTCTCCACTCTAGGCATCCACTAATACTACTGTGCATCCTCTGAAAGGAATTACGTGCTCCCCACATTTTGAATATCCATTAGTGGTATTCCCCATGGAAAATTGAGTATTTAAATTATCACTGTTAGTATCATAGATCCATGCCACCCCAACTCACTATAAGAGTGGAGGGGTAACAACAACAAACTGTAGGTACACTGCATCATCTCTATCCATAAAGGATAACTGTAATGAGGGAAACTACTTCATTTCCTTCTTTAGAAACTATGAACTAGATCTCCTATTAAGAGAATACACTCCCATTTTTCCATTACCAGGAGTATAGAATCTATACAAGTCATAATATAAGAATAACTCTAGTGAATGAATCTGTCTCAAGTTCAGAACCTACTAAGAGAAGATATACCTCAGCTTCCTGATCCTGAGGTCTCTACTCCTACTTACCCACTGCTGACATCTACTGGCTGTATCTGCTCATCCAAAGGACTTTCAACCACAAAGCTTCACTCTATCACCCTATCATAAGTAGGAATACACATATGAATAATACTGGCTCAGATGTCTCCAAAAACACCTTGCCAAAAAGGATTGAGCCTTGGAGCACTGGTCATGTATCATATCCATTGAGTAGCTGGTAAAGTTGGTATGCCTTGATGAATACTTAGATACCGACATGTCTTCCCGACGAAGCTATAAAAGCTCATGGGAACACATAGCTCTTAGATTTTATGGTGAGATCCCCTTCTATGAGAAAGGTTCTCAAACTCTATTCATGGAAGAGTCAGCTCATTGTAGGATCAGGTAATCTAAACCCCACCATCACCCTGATAAACCACTTAGAAGTTTCACAACTAGGACCACCATATGATCTAATGGTGTCCTGACTAGATGGAAAACTTGGTCACCACATCAAGCCATTTCTCATTCACCTGAAAGTTGGGCTTGGATCAAAACCTAAGGGGTACCTATTGCTGAAACTCATGAAGTGAACTCAGCATGCGGATCTCATCTGCTAGTACTATGAGTAATATGTGCTACACTACAGGTGGTGGTATAGCTGATACGCCATCTAGAGGTGATTTATCTGGTAAAAATCCCTCTAACCATATCTCTTCACCTCGTGGATCATCCATGTGATCACATGGTGGAATATTAGCCGTCTATCTACGTGGAAGCATCTTGAAGCAAAACAAGATGTACCACGATCAATAGAGTACACCTGGTGAGATAACTCAAGAAGGACATGGAAAACACAACCCATTCCTATATGATGCATGCACCTTCGTTTTTACCTGCAACTAGTGTTTTCATGTACCAAATTGAAAATCACAATTTAGGGTCCTGGTGTATGGATACATTATCTTCCACACCAACATTGGATTCCTTGGACTGAAATCCGAACTCAAAACACTTAACATTGTTTCCCCATACCAAACTCATAGACTCTGATTTCTTAAGGTAGAACTAACCTCCTTTGATACCACTCTATCACAACCCTTCCCCCAAGGACCATAATATGAATACCCCAAGACTGCCTCCCATAGTCTAGGGGCTCGCGACTAGCGGCAAGTAGGCATATCCCAAAAAAATGGGAGGCATTTTCCTAAGAATCTGTACACACACAAACAAATCCAAGACATAGATGATGGAAAGTGAAAAAACAAAGTAAACAAACACAAGGTATGGAAATAGAAAACGTAAGGTAAATGGGTCCAGAATACAAGCCCAAAAAAAGGAAAAGTAAAAGTAAAAGTTTCTATAACTCCTCCATAGAAAACCCTAACTTAAGAGTAGGTATAAAAACAATTGTCTGAAGCCACAGAAGTTCACCTCATCTGTCGGGTCACTCTAAGCATCACCTATCCCCAGTACACCAAGGACTCTATCAAATCATCAATTGTCTAAAAAAGACATGACACAAGTGGGAAAATCCTGTGTAGTGGTGAGTAAAACAATACTCATTAGGTCACCCTAAAACACAAAGTAAAACACCACAAAAGAAACACCACAAATAATATACAATCAGCTCGACATAGGTATGTGTCAACAACACATATAATAAGAACATCTAGGTATACTCATAAAGGATTCCAAGACTCAAGGTCTCATCTAATGCACACCATATGATCTAACTTGTAGCATTCTGAATCCATGAGATCTCACTCCCTATCCTATCTAATAGTAAGCATGTAGAACTAGACTACCGAAAGTAACTGAAACAACACTTGGTTTCGGTACATCATAAAGTTTACTCGAGACATCCTGCCTCCCTATGATAAGGAGTCTCAATATCACATCAAATAGAGTCAATAGAGTCTGGTCACACAGGAAAACATCTATAGCATGAAAATATTTAAGAAAGTATAGGCATATTCAAATCCAATGAGATATATAGTCTATATAGGGAACTCACTCTACGTCTTCATAGGAGATCTCGACCTACTCTGCATCTTCATAGGAGACCTACTCTGTGTATTTATAGGATACCTACTCCATGTATTTACAGGAGACCTAATCTGTGTATTCACAGGATACTTACTCAGTGTATATCACAGTTCATCGGATACTTACTACGCATTGGTCATAATTCATAGGATACTTACTCTGCGTAGGTCTTGGCCATAGGATTCCGCTCTTAGCACACTTGTTCTCGAATCACCTACTCCTCAAGACAAAAGGTTGTATGTAAACCTCCAAAAAAACTCACATAGTGTTTCTCAAAAGAACTCATACTCACGAGGGTACCAATGCCACAAACAGATCATCAAACAGAAACACAATTTGAGAGTTATGATAATTTTATTAAAAATGGGTCAGTTGGGTCTGGGTCTACCCCGACCCGATCAGACCGACCTGAACAGACTCGGATCCGACTGACCCGATATGCCGAGTTGACCTGCCCTACCCCGGCTAGGCCTAACCCGTTCTGCTAGCCAAGCCCACCTCGCTCTAGCCCAACCCACTTGGCTAAGCTGACCTGTTCGGTCCGCATGGTGGGGACCGACTTGGTCCACCAAACATAGCCAACGCCACATCCCCGCCTGGTCAATGTGGCTGGCCACCGTATGTCCCACCTGAAACCGTTTTCGAAGCTCCCTCCATTGTATGGACTAGACCACAGTTCCCGACTACATGACTCAGCCTCCTATTGTGTCCTGGTCGTGGCCACCACTACCACCCCACGACGGTCCCTATCACTACCCATGGCTTGCCACCGTGGGGTCCTCTATCAGTGCGGTCCCAGACTGCACCCCATTTCTACTGCCCTACTAATGTGCCACACCACCGTTATCCACCACAGATGTTCTACACCACTATGCACCGCCACTATCATCCTCTTCTCTATGGACCACTACGTTTCCTCCTATGACCTATTTTTTCAAGCAGGGACACTCTTGCAATCATCAGGTTGTCACCATTACTGCCATGTGCTCCAAATTGTCATTCCGTCACTCTGGGGGTCTGACCACATTCAGAACCCCCTAAAAAAACACGTTGTTACCACGAGGGTCTAACAAAAAAGAATGAATAATGTGGATAGATGAAAAGGCACAAGAAAACCCTTAAAATGCACCTTTTCCTTGTTTATGTCAGCCTTAGTCCGTTCATGTCAGCATGATTACGAAGAAGAATAATCATCAGTATATTCCCTTTAATCCCACAGTTTATCCATTCTGTAAGAACGATCGAACCAAGGATAAACCTATTCTTGGGTTATTCCACATTATTCATTGGAATCAAGAAAGAAGAAGGAAATACCAAGAATAATTAAACCCCCTACCTAGAGGTTTGGATCTATTGTTGGTGAAGAACGGAGTTGCGCCGTTGTCGTTCGTCGATCGTTGATCCTCGATCCATGATCCACAATATGTGATCCACAATCCTCCAGTGTTCATAGTCATTTGTTTTTCTAAAATGGTAGGGGACCACCAATGCCTTTCTCCAGAGTTTCCAGGGAATTACAGGGTTATTCTTTAACCCCGAACTCCTGTTTAATTAGGGAGAAAAGAAAATGTATCGGCCCGTTGCAGTGTCACCACAATGTTTCATTTAAGAAACAAATCATACTGACTCATTGCAACATCACAGTATCACTGTGTCACTAAAAAACGTTTAAAAAGAAATAAAATAAGCTTCTTTAAGTTTATTTTATTCTACTTTAAAACATCCAAAAAAAATAACTTTTACAGTCGACCCACACCAGTTGATGTTATGCCTCGCCTAAGGAAAACGCTATATTATGAACTCAACAGTGGTATCATATTTCCAATATAAGTCTCCATTCATGAGTCATTAATATTTTAAGATAAAATAATTTTATTTATAGTTACTTTATTTTTGGGTTTTATCACTGGAGACTCGCACCAACTAAAGTTAAGTCATGCATAGGGTAAACCCATCATCTTGAAGGCAATAATGCCCTCAGATTTCTAATATGAGAACCTGTTTAAGAGTTATTAAACTTTTTTAGAAAAACCACTCATGCATTATATAAAAAACTTAACATTTTTTTTGAACCATTCTAGGCACACTGAACCTTAGAATCGCATTCCGTCTCACTTCCTGGCCTCAGAAGTTTCCCAAAAATTTTCTAAAAATAAATCTAGGAAAATCTGAGTCATTATATACAGTAATGAATATATTCTTAATTCAATATTATAATATAAAATATAGAAATAGTATAAATAATATTAAATATATCTATAATATTTAAGAACATGGACATAATGGAGAAAAATAAAGTCAAGAGTGATATAAAAAGTGATAGAGAATATAATCAGAATAAATTTAATGAATGTAATGAAAACCCTGACAGGAAAAGTAAGGTACGAACTATAAATCCATAAAGGAGGAAAAGTGACTATAAATTAACTATAAATGAAGGTAATATAATAACATAAACATTGAATAACTTAAAATTGAGTCATATAAGATAAAATATGAAATAAAATAAAAATTCTTGAAAATAATGGAGACTCGGAAATAAGCCCTTACCTCGGGTCCCTACATACTTCATATGTTCTCTAACTTCTTATATAATCGAATTATATTAATTATATAAATTATTTAGAAACTATTTAATTTTTATTTATTTATTATTCTTCCTTTTAATTCATTTATTATTATGTTTCATTCATTTACTAAATTGATATAGTTCATATCAGTTGTTTTGGGTACATATAGTTCATAATCACCAAGACTGCTATAGTACAATTTAAATGGTCAAAGTTTATTTAATAGTGGTTACATAGTATCTAGTGTTTCAAGGTATAATATTTAAATCATTCTATAATTAAGGTAGTTCAATAGGTTATTAAATAGTTACTATTTAGATAATCTTCTCACATAAGAGTATTTTTTATAGTTAAAAGATACTATGATCATTTACATTAATTTCATTATTATGATGGATAATTTACTAATATATAATCATAATTATGAAATTATTCATTATATTCAACCATAAAATCATTTTTAAAAAATATCTAAGAAATCCATAAGTTTATGAAAACATTATTGTTCACTTAGGTAGCTTAAAACCACTAAGGTGAGTGTTTTTTTCAAAAGAGTTTAAAATATGGGAAAACCCAATAAATATTAGGTTTATAAAAAAACATTATATTATAAATAAGATATTATTTTAGGATTACTTTTCAGTATTACTCATGTAACACCCTAGTCTGGAGGCCACTTTACAGTGCCTTGGGATGAGGTTCTATGGGACCTTAGGCACGCCTCCCTATACGCTAGAGGCCACTGACTAGTGGTGAGATACTAATATATACAATGAAGAAACTATGATCTCAAATTAGAGTGTAATCATAGTATAAAATAACCAAAAATCATCCATAAAAAAATATCAGAGTTTTCATAAATTAATAACCAACTATGCTATAATAAATGCACTATGCAGAAGCATACAGTCATACCATTGAATTGTTCTCCCACTGGGTTGATCAAATATAATAAATAAATAAATAAATAAATAAATAAATAAAACATAATTATTTAATTTCATCTCTGATCCTTGCCACATCCCAGTATTCAATGCCCATCAAAATTCTCTAGCATGATCCACTGCATAACTTGTTGTCAACCTGAAAGAAAAAATAAAGTTTGAATGCATACAGGGGTTCCCATGAAAGGTGTTAGAATTACATATTAGTAGGGTTTTACCAATAAATCCTAATATACACCATCATATGAGTGTTTATATACAAGGTAAGGAAATTCATAAATAAACATGCTTGTTGGGTCTTCGTGTGCTAACCAGGCCACCACGACACCCAATGAGGTGAACACGCTCATCATGCCACCGCGTGCTAACAAAGAAATCACAATTATTAACCATTCCAACTTTAGTGTCATAATAGAATCCCATGTTCACCCTATTACATACTTTCCATCTCTCAGACCATACTCAATGATTTGGGTAGGGAATCTACCAAAACCTGATCACCTCCCAAAGTTGTAGGGTAGGTTCTGATGTCCAAGTCTGGGACTCATCCACTCACTCAAGGTGGTCTTACTGACACCTTCTCACTCAATGTGAAGACATCCATGTCCTGACCATTACTTTATCTCTTATGTTAGGTTCTACAATTCACAACTTGCATCACAAAACCTCCTAACTAGACCCTCTTACCCAGGGGAGGTAACACATAACACACATTTCCCTCTTACATAGGAAATAGACATAACATGAACAACACCCTATTCTAGGTTGGGTCTCACATATATTGGTGGAACTATACCTCTTACTCAAGGTAGTCATTTCCAGTACCCTCTCAGTCAGGGTAAGGCCATATATCCCAGTCATTAACCTCTCACTTAGGGAAATGTCTACCACATTATTCACTACCCTCCTACTCAGGACGGGGTCACAACCTAACCACTACCCTCTAACTCAATCTTGGATCTAATACATTTCTCCCTCCCCTATCACTCAGGGTAAAGGTCACAACAAAAACTCACATTAAATAATTAACATGGCTCACAACCAATCACAAAATCCCACCACATCATTGATTGAGTGATAGTCAATCAAGATATATCCCCTCTTCCCCAACCATCTACACTAACTCATGATTGTAACCTATTAGTGATGTCACAACCCATAGGATCCACCCAACCCTATCAAAATAAGAGGGATCCTATCCCTCAACCAAATCTCCCTTGACATCTCAAATGTTAAGTCCTTAAGTGCTTCCTATGACCCATACCTGGGTATCATATCACATCTCCTAAGGGAAATACCTCAAATCATAACTAATAGAAAATTAATCCCCATCACACACGTCAAGTATATGAGGAATAATCCCATTCATCACGTAGACCAAGACATCAATCTTTAGAAGAAGTGGGTGTTCCTAGTCACACTTGAAACGTACATCCGTTTTTTCCATTATCACTCAACCCCAAGCCTCTTATGCCTTCCCACTAGCCCTAGGAACCAATCCTAAGCTATCTTGAATCACATCACATAACACAAGATCTATTCGTAGACTCTCTTAAACTCTACTAAAGGTTTCTACCTTTGGTGACACAACCTATAGATGGTCCCAATTTTCCTAAGTTCTAAAAACAACTTATTCCCAGTATAGGATACCCAAATCCATCATATCTCTTCTACAAATGGCACCCTTATTCCTTATTCATTATACCAAAACCCATGAATTTATTTAGGAATGAACTCTTGTAAATAAAAATGTATATGATTTTATATCATAAGGGCCATCTACCTTGATACCAGAGTCAACACATCACCAAGATTTTTCAAGCCTTACCGAAGCTCATCTATGCTTATGAGAACCTATCTCACACCACATGACATAAATAATTAATTATAAAAATTTATAAATAATTTTTTAATTTAAAACCAAAATTTATAATCATTATAAAACTCATTGATCATTGAAGTATCACAAAAAATTCATGGAACCTTAACCAATCACCTATAGAAAGTACATAGAGTACTACCAACACAATCTTAGAAAAAAACCTATCACTAAGAACCATGTCAATTTCCAATTTCATCTAATTCAATCCAAACCCTAAAATATATTAGTGAGGTGATGTACCTTAAATAAAATGGTGAAATATAACATGCATTAAACCTTTTGGGATGTCCTCTAGCCATCAAACATGAAAGGCCCATCATTCTCGCATGATTCTACCATGATCTAATAGAATAAACACTAAAACCCTAGTAATATTGAACTAAAATTAGAGATATTTAAGGGAAATCAAGATACTATTAAGGAATATAATATTTTACCATGAACTACTATGGAAACCACTAAAAATAAACCCATATCAAGTAGAGATTGAATGATAGGATAGAGAGAGACGGGGAGATGACTAATTTTCGCCTCCCTAATGCCTTATTCCCCTTAAAACTTAATGGATATAATTGAGAAATTACAAGTCTTACCTCAGAAAAAAAATAAACTAGAACCCAGACAATGATTTAGAGATGTGGGATAAATCATAGTGCCTTAGTGTCAAGCCATACTACAACATGGCCTAACCATGTATGGTGTGGATGGACCCTAAATGGTAGGGTCAACCTTGTAGGCCGCCACCATAGTGTGGAACCTCTAGGATTCATCAGGGTTTCCCTAAACTAGGTCCATTATATGGTGTGGCTCTTAGGTTGTGGTGTAACCCACCCTTTGGAGGAAGCCCAACCCTACCTCATAGGGCCCCTCCATAGTGTATCCTTAGGGATATTGCGTAGGGGTTTAACTCACAATATTGTTACAATGAAACCATTTACTACTACATCATGTACTCATTGTCCATATACCGCCATTCTATAGTTCCATTTCATACATCATGGTACCTACTTACACCTAAAATTTCAGTTTCTCGGCCACACTGACCTCGCTCCATCACTCATCCGGGAAACCAAACCACTAAACAAGCCTCACCCAACACCCAAAAACAAATCCTTGAGATTATCCAATTCTCAATTTCCTTATGTAAATATCAATTAATATAAAATCCCTCTCTTTGGGAGTAAAATTAAAATTCACTCTCAAAACAATGACCCATAACATCTACAAGTTGTTACAAAAACCCCACCATAAGGATTATCATCCTCAAGAAGCATCAAGTAGTCATCTAACCACAAACCCCAACCAACCAAAGTTTCTAATTCACCAATTGTTCATCACATTCTATATTTTTATTACAAGCATAATTCTGCCATGAAACTCCAACACAGAGGTTCACTAATCACCAAATGTCATGTCATCCACTCGCCATCATTGGAAACACTGATATGGAGTTCAAATACACCCATCTATCTCAATACACAAAGGATTAATAAACCAATTTGACATCACTCTTATGGTTCTACCCACCATAAGATTCATCTCACAATGAATTATTTTGGTCCATGGTGTTCCCCACCATAAGAATCTATTTTTGGTAGGTGATTCTAATTTTGAATGGTAAAATGACATACTCTATGCAGTTTCTACCTCATCACATCTTATTTCACACCAAATCATTGGTCAATCCACATATATACCAAAACTATATAAAATTATTATCCTCAACTACAGATGCATTCAAACAATGACTGATCATGATGAATTAACTTCTTTAATAATGTTGGGATCATCCTGGCACCTACATAGAAGTATGAACCTTAATTATAGTGTAATTACTTGGTTGCATCCCTAACCACCTACTCCATCTATCATTATATCACCCTTATCACCAAAAAACCTCTGATTCAAATCACTCTCAGAAAAAATAAAATCCAACCCAATCCCAATGCCAACATATAGACTTTATTCAACTCCGCTTTTAAATTTTGAATCTAGTATTTACCAAGGAACTGGATATATCTGGATCTAACCACACACTAATATCTTGTTGTCATCTTGACCATCCATTAATCTATCTCATTTCATCCAAGACCCTACTATAATTAGTTCCATACACTTATGATTAATAATATTCGCCCCACCATATGAGTATCATTATCTTTATCCATAAAATTGAAGCATTGACCTTTTTAGACCATGCTCCATCCATTTCAACACACAATGACCGGATGTGGAAAACATACTCACACCTAAGTGCTATAATAAAACACAAATCACTATACCTTCCCATGTCACTATGAACATCATCCTCAAGACTTATAAAAATTAATCCAAAATAATTGTTACATCCTCTAATGGATAATGGTGAGCTCTCTATTTTATGGATTCATTTACACTACTCCTAAAGCACTAAAAAAATGGTTCCCAACACCACATGTGTGATGGTAATTCTATCAATGACCACCCATCCTGTCAACACATCACACCACTCATCTATGATGTCACCATCCTATCATAGAGGGACATCTATAAACCTTTACAAATATCTAGAATTCCTCACCTAAATACATCTCACCGATCACATCAGTTCTTGGTATACACATGGATACTCACTAATACACAACTCAATGGAAACCATTCATAACTTGTATGTACTTTCCTTTATGCGCTTATACTTTTTTTTGAAAATATATTCCAACAATCGCTCTCCTCCTCAAGGAAGAGTGATCCACCGAGAACCCTATCACATGTTTTTTTTCTATCTACAATGATCTCACCCAAAAATAATCGATGAATTCTCCCATAAAACCTGATCACACAATAATACCCATGACTAGATGAGTTTCATCTCATTTAATCTAGGATCATGCATATAAAATACTGACCATTTTCCTCTTGTAGGTCAATCTCATCCAATAATACTAAACCATATCACTCATTCCAAGGATAACCACATAATGACCTGATACATGAGATTAATTCCAAAACCATGGTCATCTACCCACACTCCCAACATGCTACCAAAATCATATCTAGAATCAGAAGGTCCAGTTATCTAATTGATCCTACCCTTGAAATATTTCTCAATACTAAGCACAATCCATTCACATGCATTTATTTAACCCACTAATGGGTGTCCACAAAACCACTCATCTCAGTTAAGTAGAGTGACACTAATAATGTTTTTGGTAAACCACCATATAGGTTGTTTTTAACACATTAAGTAACCACACTTGAATCATCATGGAAAATTATTTCCATCCTCGGATCACCTATCAAGCATAAAATACCTATAGTGACCCACTAAAATTCTTTATACATACCTCGCATAAAGGAACCATATAACCATTGAAATAGAATGTCCTACCCCGGATCGAATTGACATGATATCAGAGAAAATACCATGGTTCATGTAAATATAATTCCACCAACAAGTTATATGAAAAAACTATATATAAGTTGTTATTGATACATTAAACAACTAAACATATCATCAGTAAAACCAAATCACACACATCCACATATATGGCATGTGAGTCCTTCATGTTAACCATGATACATACACGATACCTATTTCCACTATAGGAAAAGTGCAAAAAACCAAAATAATGATCTCAAATACACATATCATATTTAAATCAATATCTAAACCATAACATCAGAAAAATATCAATACCATATCCCTAGTATCTATAACTTCTCAGCAAAAAAGGTGTTCATGACACACCAGTCTAAGGTCTATCAAAATTTATAAAACACTCCTATATCCCTTATATACCATCTCCACAAATAATAATAGTAAAAACACACAATGATTCCATTTTTTAATGATCAAGTATGGAGGAAAATCTATAGTTCCCCATTCTAAGGTACTGTGTGAACTCAGGAGTGCCTCCTCATACATCATAAGCTTCAAAATAGTAGTGAGGGACTAATCTAAAAAATAGAGAGAATATGAACTCAAATAAGAGTGAAATAACAATTATAAATAACCAAAAATCATCCAAACAAATGTCATATTACTCATAAATCCATAAACAAACATGGTATATCAAATGTACCATGCAAAAGAATTAAATTATTTAATAGAACTGATTTCCCACTAGGGTAATCACATATAAAAAATAATAAAAAATAAATATAAGGATACAATACCATCCCCAAGCCTCAACTTATACTAGTATCCAATAGTCATTGATATTCTCTAGCCAGATCTACTATATAACTTGGGATCAACCTAAAAGAAAACATCAGATCTACACACACACTAGGGTGCCCATTTAAGTGTTAAGAATAAATATAAATGGGGTCTCAATAAGAAACCATAATATAAACCTCCATATAAATGTGTATTCATGAGGAAATTAAATTTGTATATAAATATTATCATCGAGTTTTTATGTGATAACTATGCCACCTGATGAGGTATACACACCCATCCACTCACTGTGTGATAACTTGGACAACACGGTGCCTAACCATACCTACTATGAAACCATTTATGAATAAAAATTTGGCCATATAAAATTCATTTCATATCCTATCCCATACCCAATGACTCATGGTATGGAATCTACAAAAACTTGAACACTACCTAAAGGTGAAAGGTATGGTTCTGTGTTTAAAATTAAGACTTTACCCCCACACATAAGGAGGTCCTAATAACACCTTATCACTCATAAAGAGGCCATAAATTTCTTGACCACTTACTTATCTCTCAAGTTAGAGTATACCATACATAACTCATGTTACAACACCTATTGACTAGTTCCTCTCACTCAGGGGAGGTCACACACCCACCACTGTCTCACTCAGGATGGGGACAAAACTTGACCAATCCCCTCTTATCAGGTGGGTATCACACACACTAGGAGACCTAAACACTATTACTCAGGGATATATCTACTAGTAACCTATCACTTAGAGAAAGGTTATACATCACAGCCACTACCCTCCCACTAATGGTAGGGTCTAGTGTATCATCCACCTCCCTCTCACTTAGGATGGGGTTACAACTCTACCACTACCCTATCACTTAGTCTAATGTCCGATCCATTCCCCCCTCACTCAATGTGAGGATCACAACTAGAACATGATTGAAATAAAAAATAGGCCCCGCATATCATCACACAATCTCACCACATCATTATCAGGGTGCTAGTCACTCGAGACCTAGCCCCTTATCCCCATCCTTTTGAACCAAAACATTCATATTACCCCTTAGTAACCTCACAACCCACATTATCTCCTTGATCCTATCCAAAATAGGTGGGGGTTAATACATCATCGAAATATCCATTTCTATCCCAATACCAAGTCCTTAAACACTTCCCATGACACATACCTGGGTCTCATCTCACATTTACTAAGGGAGATCTCTCAACTCATCACACAAATGAAACCCCTCTCTATCACACACATCAAGTCCCAAAGGACTATCCATGTAAAAAAAGTCCCAAATAACTCAAAATACTTGTAACACACAGTAAGAATCTACTCATAAACTCAAGAGGGTGTTATTAGTCACTCATAATATGTACGACTATCTCACCCATCATCACTAGGATCCAAGCCTCTCATGCCTATCCACTTGCCCTAAGGGCCAAAAATAGGCTATGTAGAGTTATGTATGATACCCCAAGAATTAACCACAGCCTCTCTTAAACACAAACAATACTCTTTCCCCTTAGATAAATAGTCACCGAGTGATCCAAATTTACTTAAGTTCTAAAGATAACTAGTTCCAAGAAAAGGAGGTCCAACATGATCTTATATTTTCTACCCATGGAACCCTCTATCTCTATTTATTCTAACTGAACCCATGTAGGTATAAAGGCATTTAATACCATAAATAAACATGCATATAAGTTCATATCATTAGGGTTACCTACCTCAATACTAAAGTTAACCTCTTATTGAGTTCCGCTGAGCCACTCCCATGCTTGTTTGTGATCTCGAGCACCTATCTCATGCCATATGACATAAATAATTAATTATTTAATTTATTACCAAAATTTATAATTACAATAAAACTCACTGGGAATTTACATGTTTTTGAAACCACATAGAACCTTTACCAAACAAAAGAAGAATGTCCATGACATGACCTAAACAAAATTTTAGACAAAAGCTCTATCACTCGACACCCGGTCTATCAATAATTTCATAAAATTTAATAAAAACCCAAAATAAATTAGGGTACTGATGTAACTCAATTAAAATTGAGAAAAATAGTGTGTATTCAACCTTTAAGGACATCCTCTATCCATCACACATGAAATCCCCAATATTTTCTCCCAATTCCACCATGCTCTAGTGGAATCAACACCAAAACCCAAGATAGACCACACCAAAATTATAGATATTCAAGGTAAAATAAGAATGGATGGATGAAAAAGGGATTATAGTATAGACTAAAATATAAACCACAAAAAATACACCCCTCTTAAGGGGGGATTAAATTTGAATATAGGGAGAGTGAGAGCTGGCTGATTGGACCTTCCCAATGACCCCCTTTCCCCTAAAATCCAAGGGGGTTTATTAGGAAATTATTGTTCTACCCCTAGTTTAAAAAATCCTCCCAGCACCTGGACTATAGTGTATTCATGAGGAATAATCTATGTATACTCAATTATAGTCCACACTATATCACGGACTACCCATCTGTAGCTTGGATGACAAACAAATGGTAGGGGGTTGAACCTGTAGGCTGCCACTATAGAATATACCCTATGGAATGTTACATGGTTCCCTTTGAATAGTGAAGAATTGTTGTTTTTCTACTAGGTTTTAGTGAAACCCATCCCCAGGGGGAAACCTAACCCTGTATAATGGGTTCCCTTCACAGAACAACTTTAGGGTGGTGGTTTGGGGTTTTCCCCCTGCATCATCGTGATGGTATGACCATTCATCACTGCACTATGGAAACATTATCTATATAAAACAAAAAAAAACCGATTTTATATGCCATGATGCCTGTATGGAGTTAAAATTTTATCTATTGGACCACCCTAACCTTGTTCCGCTACTCACCCAAGCACCCATACCACCAAATTGGCACCATCCCACATCCAAAAAAATCTTCCTGAGATGCTCCAATGATTATATTCCCGATTTGAATTTAAATTCATGGAAAATCCACCACTTTTGGACAAAAATTCAAATCAACACTCAAAATAATGGCCCATAAAAATTTCAGGTCATTAAAAATCATGTTATTTATAAGAGTAAGAGGATAATTGAAACAAAGAACATCATTTTTTACAAACCCGTATTTTGACATAGTAACGACTTATAAAAAGTGTTTGGAGAGAGGTAATAGATAAATTATTATCATTTAAGAATAAAAAGGATTAAAATACCATATTAATGAAGTTATGGAAGAAAAATAGGAGAAGTTTTAATGATTTTTTAGACAAATATTCATATTTAATAAAAGAGAAAGAGGCTTGGAAACCCTTACCTTTCTCTTGGAGTCACCTCCTTTGGATAGAGTTGAAATCCTTAAGATAAGAAGCTTTTTCCAAAACGAGAGGCATAAATATGTGTTAAGACAAGTTTAGATAGGTATTTGTGTAGAATATTTATATAAACCTAACTTTATATGTGTTTTTAAAATGTTAAAATGAGTCCTTTTATAGGAAATATTTGACTATATTTTCAATAATATTAAACCATTAATGGTAAAGAATGTAATTTCAAAATAGAAAGTGGCTTGAAAATGGAAAATAAATGATATTTTATACCATTATCCAATAGAAATTGACTTAATATTATGTTTTATGTTTTTTATTAGTTTATTAATCATTTTTACATTAAATACCCTTTAAATTTATTTTCTGGGCTATTCTCATAATTTGAATTTAAAAATATTTAGATATATATGGAATTGTAATTAAAACATTTATATTATTTATTTATTATAATTTTTATCCCTAAAAGGAATTAAAAACTACATTTTATTCTAATATTATCATTTTAAATATTTTTACAACCATTTACTTTGACTTTTCTCTTAGTTTCACAATCACTATATTGACACTACACAATAATTTTAGATAATTATCATATTAATTAATATTAAAAATAAATTAATAACATAAATATATTTTATTATTCATAAATATAGTCATAAAAAACTTTATTTAACATAATTTATTCCCATATATATCACGATAACATTTTAAAGATAATAATTTTCACTTTCTTACCTTACAAAAGCGTTGAGTAAGTAATTGAATAATTATCTTGTTATATAATTCTAAAATTACTTAATATACATAAAAATCATATATTAATCATAAATTTTATCTCTTTTTATTGGGAAAATAATTATCTCTTCCTAGATACTATATTAAATATATCAATTTGACTTTTTCAATGTTGCATAGGTGCTGTGTCAATATCGACAAATGTTGTCATATTTATATTGACATAACAATTAATTTATATTAATTGAATAATATTTATTTGATATTTTGAGTACAAAATCATGTAATATAAATTTCATAAGTTTCATAAATCTTTATTCCATATTTATATTATGATGATGTTATAAAAGATATAACATTCATAAAAGAAATATTTCTTAACTAATCACTATAAAATAAATTTTCTTAGAAAAGTACAAAAAATTCACCCTAATATAATTATGACACAATGAAATAAAAAATAAAGAAAATTTTTTTAAATTTATTTTTTAAAATTTGTAAATTTAAATTCTAAATATAATCATTAATATTTTATTATTATAAAATAATAGAATGTTCATTGTGAAATATTTTTTGTAATGAAGTGTTTACTAACTATAGTAAAATATTGGGTCTTACATTACACACCCTCTAAAAAAATTTTACTCAATTTTTTATATGTAAGAACATAAACAAATGTGGGAAATTATTCATCATTACTTCCTTAGTTTCCCAAGTTTCCTCCTCTATCTTATTATTCATCCAAAGTACTTACACCAGTTGAGTTTTCTATTTCCAAAACACTTACTCTCAAGTGTAGATATCCTAGAAAAGTGCTTCATAATATGAAAAGTCAGGTTCTATATCTATTTTCACAGAAGTGAGTACACTCATTGATTCTAACATTTACTTCCACAATAACGAGACATGGAAAATTTCATTCACTTTAGTGAGGTTAGCTAAAATTTCTAAAATATAAGTCACAAATCCAATTATTTCCAAAATCTCAAAAGGATTGATGTATTTAGAACATGGATTTCCCTTATTTCCAAACCTTATAAATTCCTTCTAGGAAGATACCCTCAAGAATACATGACCCCCCAAATTCAAATTCCAATTCCTTTTTTTTGATGGTAAAGTTAATAATGATGAATTAACTAATTTATTCTTTAATTCCTCAAATAAATCTTCACATTTCTTTGTACATGTGAATTTTACCCCTTTACCCATAAACTTGGTTAACGGGTTGTATGATCGAGGAAAATTTTGATCAAATAACTGATAATAACTAGTTAAACCAAGTAAACTACATATCTCAGTTATATTCATTTTTTTGGTCAATTATTTGAATACATTTTTATATGAAGGATTAATAACTATTCCATCCTTGGAGACAATATTACTAATAAAAAAACTTCTCATAGTTAAAATTCACACTTATTAAATTTTATATATAATTTCTTTTCTCTGAGAGTCTCAATAAAATTTCAAAAATGATTCTTATGATCTTCATAGATTATAGAGTATATCAAGGTATCATAAATAAATACCATAATGAACTTATCAAGATAATCCTTGAATACTCAATTCACTAGATCCAAAAACATATAGGGTTTATTAGTTAATACAATGGTCATTACTATAAACTCATAATTTTTTACCCCATAAAAAATTCCTTATTTAATATATCATCCTTATTTACTCATAATTGATGATAAATATAATGAATATAAATCTTTGAAAAGTATTAAAGTCCTTGATTTTAATCAAACAAGTCATATTATTCTTTGTAATTATGGCATTTATTTCCCTATAATCAATGAAAAACCCTATAGACCCATCATTATTTTCCCAAATAAAACAAGGTATATCCAAGTTGAAATACTAGGGAGTATTAAACCCTCATCAAACAATTCCTATATATATTTATCCAATTATATTGATTCCACTAGGCCCGTTTTATATTGAGTTTTAGATATATGTTCTAAATCAAGGATCCATTTAATGGAAAATTTAAATTCATGCTCAGGTGGATGTCTAGGATTTTTTTAGGAAATACATTAGTGTATTGTTTCGCAACAAGTACATCCTCCATTATTAGGATTTATTTCCCATCTATAGGCTGTGTTTTCTCTTCTTATTATCACATAATTTCATTAAGTTAAGCTACTAGAGGTGGATCTATACAAGACTCAGATAATGAAATCTTCTCTCTAAGAATAAGGGATTCTATACATCCTTTGAAAATTATAATTTTGTTTTCTTGAAAATAGTTTCTTAAATTATAATTTTAGATCTAATACATACTAAGGATTTATATTCTCTGGAGTCTCATACACATATTATTACATGGTTTTTAACAAAATATTCAATAAAATGAGACCTATAAATCTAGATGTATAGTTTATTTTGGAATTTTGATACATAATACATAAATATAGAAATAAACTAATTCAAATTTATTTTTATATTTCTATGTTAATATTAAGTGTATTTGTTCTTTTATGACTACAAAGGATACCTTAGGTATATACATAAAGAAAAGGGTGATCTATAAATCCCAGTATGATAATAAATATGATAAGTTAATATAACAAAAGAATAAAGAGGTATAAAATGATGATATAAAATGGGGTAATTACATAGTGTCATGGAATAAATAAGTATATATCATTGTATAATGTCATTATAATAATGTTTCCATAACTTAAAGATGATATCATAGAAATAAGTCAAGTCTCATTACCAAGAAAACATGAAATAATGTGCTAGGAGTATTTCCCATACACCATAAATGGTATATCATGAGATAAAAACATTATCCAATTCATCGGGGTCATGGGGGAGGGGGGTGTTTATTTATAGGATCACCCATAAAATCACAATATTTACATGAATATTTCTTCCAAATAAATAATTCATACATAATATATAAAAAAATAAACCCATAAAAAAGGAATGGGTTACATAATTTTATCTCAAAACATAACAAAAGGATATATCATAATGATTCCTAAGAGAAGAAGGGATTAAAGGGTTTTTGGATGTTTATATTTGAATAAAGATGAATATTTATTAAATATTTAGTTAAAGTGAGGAAAATTCATACGAAAGGAGTGGATAAGTAGGTATAAAATTGAACATCTTAAACAATGTTTTTAAGGGATGTATAAAGAACCACTGAAGTAGGTGAGAAAATAGTGTTTTAATTAAAAATAGTAATAAATTAGAATGGTTTTAAAAGAAATTTATTATATTTTTGAAATCATGTTATGGAAAAAACATTAAAATATGGACACATGAAAAGGAATAATGAATAAGAAAACTTCCTTTAAATATGTTTATTTTAAAGAAAGATTGAGAAGGTAACTTAAAAAATATGTATAACACCCAAAAATAAAGGGAAAATAAACTAGGTATATATGTAATACACACATATAAAAAATATTTAGAATAAGTAAATGAGAATAATAGATAAATAAATTGAGGTGGATAGAGATAATTCATAACCCAAAGGAAAAGAGGGTGGTTCAGAAGTTCCCTTTTCGTAAGTCTAAACTCGCTTGATACATGAATCTAACATCATTAATAATAAAATTAAGTCTATTAAATACTTTATTAAGAAAATTTTTGATCTATATTTCATTTTTTAAGTTTCATTTATTGTCATATTTAATTCATTTATTGTATAATTGTTTCTCTCATCGCCCACTTGGGGTATTTCGGTCAATTTCTTCAAAATTACTTTGGTATATTGAACATGGTATAATATGATATCAATTAGTTCCATAATCCAAAAAATTGTATATTTATATATTATTTGTCATTTTAATATCACTAATATTATACATATTAATAGGTTGTCTAAAATAAATTCTAATTATGAAAGATGACTTGATATGCTGGTTTTGGACAATTTAAATCACTATGATCATTTATTGTTTATATCATTAATATAATGAAAAGTTTATATTAATAGAATATAAATCATGTCATAATTAATTAATTTATTCATTAAATACATTTTAAAAATCATTCATGTAAGGTAATGATGAAAAATGAAACACATTGTTCATTGAGGTGGTGAACCAACCATAATACCAGATTTTTTTTCATTTTTTAATGGATGGGAGGGAGGTAGATAATGGTTATTAAATTAATAAAATAACATTTTAGTATAATAATTACACAAATTAAAGAGTATTTGTTTGTATATAATATATTAGGAGGAGTTAGAAAAATAAAATTTAAAGAAATATAAATGATAAAGTGATTAGGAGTTCTTACCTTAATGTTTTGGACAAATCATTTGATAATTGGATTATGTCATTAAAGGGTGGTCTTATGATTATACCAAAACCTCTAGGAAATGTTTAAGAGTGTTTAGGTGGGATTTTAGAATTTTTTTGTTGATAAAAACGTTTCATAAATGTTTAATTCATGCTTATATCATGATGATGTCATAAAAGATACAGTATTTATACATTGTATTTTAACTATTCACAAAAAATAGAATTTTTTAGGATAATCCAAAACATTCAACCTAATATTAAATTTATTTAATTATTAAAAAAATAAAATAATTTTATTTAAATAATTTTCTAAATATGTGAAATTTAATTTTTATATAAAATCATTATTTATTGAATAATATTAATTTGTATGACACGATAAAATTTACAACTCTTAGAAAATTTAATTATACTTTCCTAAAATTTTACTTTAATTTATATAAAAATAAATAGTTTTTTATTAAACCAATTTTGAAAAATAAATTTTATTTCAATTTTTAATTTATCATAAAATACATTTTAACAAAAATAGAACATATAAGTTTCACCAAGAATAAAAGAACTCTTTATTTGAATCTAAAATTAATTTGATCATATTTAACACTTATATTTAATTTTATTGTGATCTAAATTTATTATATTTTTATTATCTAAATTTAATGATGTAAAGTAATATATTGAAGTGTTTTTGTTTTTATTATTTTTTACATGTATTTTATTCTATACTATATTACTAATTGTGGAAAATGTTTAACCAAATAGATAATTCATTGTATAAAAGTTTGGGTCCTTATAGGATTATGTCAAAGTCAACCATATGTATAACAATAAAGTTTTTAACTAAGGAAAATATATGCTTATTGTGTTAGGGTATGGTTCAATGTTCTTAACAAATGTGAAAAATATAAAAGAGTGTATCTATGAGAAATCAAATAAATCATTATATAAAATTTATTTAATTATTAATTTACCTACTATCACATCATTTAAGATTTCAAATTTATCTATAGTAATTTCATAAGATCAACCTTTATCTCATGAATTCTTCTAAGGTAAATTACTTTAATTCTTGGGTAATTGGTTTAAATAGTGCCCCATATCTCTATAGTTGAATAATTGGGCATTGGAGGATTCTATTTTTTCCTTTGAATTAATTATATTTATTGAATTTATCTCTAAACTTGAATTAAACTCTCATTCCATTAAATAAAGTCTCAAAGTATTTCTTTCTACAATCATCACATGTTGGAAATTACACCCATCCCTTATTCTCCTTTTCCACATATCCCTTTACATGGTTCTACATCATTCTATTTTATTCCTAATTTTTTTATAGATATAATAATTTGAGAATTAATAATATTTCTTGATAACACATGATACTACATCTTTTTATATTGAAAATCTTTGAAATATTTACACTCTTCAAAGTATTGTATTTATTCTTTCAAATATGCTATCAATCCTATTTTTTTGGATTACGCATGTAGTCTGAAAAATGTCTTACCGACCTTGTAAATTTATCCTCATAATCAATAAAATTTTACTCTTTTTTATCTTAAAATTTGAAATTTATTTTCCATGTCAGATCATTTCTCACGAGGAAATCATTTTTTGAAGAATATCACTTTAAAACTCTTCTATTATATACACTATATATCTTCATGATCCTTAGAGTTATGAATTAATGAACACCATTGATCAACATATCCCTTTAGATGATATAACAATATGATAAAACTATCCCTTTAACTACATACTAAAGAGAGAAATATCTTCTTGAGGAACTAGATCCATTGATCAGCTGCTAATGGATTAATAGTTCCATCAAATGATGAATGTTTCTATTGTGTAAACCTACCTAATATTGTTACAAAATTATGTAGGGACATATTTTTCTCCATATAGTAAATGTTATTGGTCATAACCAGTGTCTACTAACATAATATATTTATAATATACTGAGTTCTGAGAATAAGTTCATTGAATTTCTCTAGAGGGAAAACCCTATATAGATTACGGGTGTTGGAACAATTTTTATTCCTTCTGGTAGATTTCATTTATAAATAATGGAATACACTTAATTATCTTATAACAATATGAATTTTGTATCATAGTATACAATTTTTATATAGGTGAAGTATTTTAGAAAAAATTTCTTTAATATACTAGGAGATTATCATAATGTTTATACTATCTAACCATATTCATCTAAATGTAGTTCTAAAGATTTCTATCAAACTTTCTCCAGTAAAAAATGTATCACCCCATCTATATTAATCCATATCTAGTGGTTATTATATTATATTGGTATAGAATACATAAATCATGGTATCTAATAGTTTATTAGTCTAAAAAACTAGAAACATAAATGAACATATAATTACATTGAGAACTTAATATATAATATCTAAAAACATGAAAAATTTATTATTACCCCTTGAGAATATATATATCGCACATATTAATATTTATGGTTTGATAGAAAAATAGAAAAATAATATAAATAGGTTATCTTAGATACACTGTAAGGGGTAGTGTATAGGGGAATCTAACCCAATGTAAGAATGAAATACATAATATAGAAAGAAAAAGTAATAAAGTGAAATAAATATAAAAGATCACATGAGCATATTATATCCATGGGTAAAATAAAAAACGAGAGTAAATAAATCACATGGAAAATAATAACTAATATCATAGAGATGGAATGCATAATTATGGACACCACAGACATATCATCAAGGACTCATGCCAATACATCATACATACATGGGTAAGTCCTATACTAAATACCAAAACTAGGTTGTCTCATAAGACCTATCAATGCATTGAAGGTTTATATAATTCCAAACCAAAAATCACTAATAAGTCCAATGCATTCACAATATAAAAGTAGTGAATACAATACATAATAAATATATCTTAGTAATCTATAATAATTCATATCGAAAAAATAAGAATGTTAATACTTCATAAGTTAATAAATAGAATAAATTTCTTGGTAAACACCCTTAAAACAAATTTACATATTATAGGGTATTAATACTATATATATTATTGTATATATAGTTAATTAAATATTATATAAGAAAATATATAAATTTTAAATGATATAAAATGTGTAACACTCTGTGGATCTCCTGACTGTTATGTTTTAGAGTAAAATTAAAATTTTTATATGGTGGATAGTTTGTTTTGAGAATCTAGACTTAGAATAGGATCCCAAGCATTTAAATATTTAGAAATTAGGTTTTTAGACATGATTTGAGACCTTAAAGGTGTCATGGGTATTTGGGAGATCATTGGAGTAAGAACATATGGTTGGTATGTTGATTTTTAGCAGCTAAGGCTATTCATACTATGAAGAATTGATTTATAGAATGAATTTTTAGGACAAAGGGATAGGGATTAACTTACCTAAGTGGTTCATGGTGTAAATATTGACTAGATATATTTTTAAATAAAAAGTATATTAGCCCCATCTCTTTTTTAGATGAAAGAGAACATGTAGGGAAGGTCATACGACTGATGCCTACCCTTCGCTTCCACCCTTATTAAACACTTGATTTAGGGTGGTTTTGGAAGTGTTTTTAGGTTTATTACTCCTCTTCTATTATTAAATTATTAATTTCTAATGGATATCACTAATTATACATGATTTCAGATAGGGTTTGACATTAATTCCCTTGGATCATGATTGAATCGATCACACATGATGGGGATTTCATGCATGGTGGATAGAGGAGGATCCAAGATGATGTATGCATGTCATTGTAAACAGTTTTGGTGAAAATGTTTTACCATATGGGTTTATAGGGGTTTTAGGTGAAATAAACTATTTAATTAGGTTTATTATTTGGGTATTTTGTGCAACCTAGTCTCAAGGGTGTGGTAGGAGGGGACCACATCCTGTTGTGTAAGGTTTTGATGAGTGGATAGTGCCTGATGAGTTTTTAGGCATTATGAATATTTAAATTAAATTTTATAATTAATTTTATTGAATTATTATTAATTATGTTTGATTCTAGGCATGATTCAAGTACCTAAGAGCATTGATGAGGCTTGGTTTTCTCTATTGGGGTTTGAAGGAAGTTACCGAGGGATTAAATTTGGTATTGAGGTAGGTTTCCCCTATAATAAAAACTCTTATGTATGTCTATTTATAATATTTCTTTCCTAAATATTGTATGGGGTTTGGGTATGAGGCATCGGGACCAATAGGCATTGGGAAGATAAAATAGGAGAGATTTTAGACTCCTGTGCTTAGAAAAAGTTATATTTTGCACTTGGGTAAATCAATAATTCATGAATAATTTTTCTGAAAGGGGTGAGTGTAGTGTTTAGGTTTCTACAAGGCCATGAGTAGGTATTGAGGTATGAATGAGATTAATGATATCTTAGGTTGGGTTTCTAGGTCTAGTGGGTAGGCATGAGTTGTTTGGGGGATGAGTGGTGATGGGTGAGATAGTTGTTTGTATCATGAGTGATGGGGTATTCCCACTTAAGATTAGAGATAAGTCTTGATGTGAACTTGGATTGAGAAGAGTCCTTCAAGACTTGGAAAAGGATGAAAGATAGGGGTTTCCTCTAGGTGATGGGTTAAGGGATATCCCTCGGGAGATATGTGATGTTACCTAGGTGTAGTCATGGGAATAACTAGGACTTGGCATAGATATGATAATGAGGATTTGAGTAGGAAGGCTTGGGATAGTCCCTTGGTATCAAGACTAAAAGTGTTGAGGGTTTAACAATATTGGACCAGACTGTGGGGTAGGGGTCAGAAGATCCTATGGGTTGTGGTTTCACTATAGGGTGATAGGTTTTCGATGGAATCAAAGAGAAAATATCATTTCGGGTATAAAGAACCCAATGGTTTCCTTGATGGGGAATTTTGGACCTATTTCAATGAAGAGATAGGTATCAAGAAGTTAGTATCATAGGATCAGCTGGTGAGCTATGCTGTGAGATGCGACCCTATGTTTTTAAATTTAATTATTGGACTTTTCCTTCAAAATCTTGGGTTGGTGTACTAGTGTGACCTCTTTAGAGTCTTCATAGATGGATCAATGTTATTAGACCTATATATAGTATATAGGTATGGGTTAGTGTTATTTATTAGACCTCCCCATAGTCTATGGGGATGGGCTAGTGTGCTTGTGTAACCTACTTGAGTGTAGAGGGATGGGTTGGTGTGCTTGATGTGACCTGCCCAAAGTATATGAGGATGGGTTAGTGTGAATTATGTGGACCTTTCTATGATTATCTTTCATAAAGTAATACCATAGGATATGGGTTATGGTATGATATTAGACATACTGATGAATCTTTCTAAGAGTGATCAGATAGTGGGTTGAGATATGGACGTATGACCATACCCAGTGTTTGTAGGTATTAGGTTGAGGTTTCGATGCCAAACTACCTTGATTATTTAGGTATGGGATAATAATAAATTACAACACCATGTGGATATGAGTGGATTATAGAATGGTGCTGAAGAAGGTATGGTTTGGTTTTGGGGTGTCCTGGTTGGAACCCGATTATTCAACAGGTTTGTGTACATCTTTGAGTATCGTGGAAGAATAATTAGTACAAAAAAACTCAATGATCATGTTTATTTATGTTATTTATTTTCCTCATGCCGACACATGCATATGAAGGCATATATTATAGATTTTTGGTGAGATCCTACTGAGTTATATACTCACAACCCACAGAGGCATCTTTGTGTGCATGTAGACCTTTTGTCTGTATTTTAGGTTAGAGTATAGGATGTGTAGTGGACCAAGATGAGTAAGTTTGAGGGTATAAAAATATTGGGATGAGGCCTAGGGCTGTAAATAGCGATATCATGTGAGGGTTATATTTTTTTTATTTTTTATTTGGTATCAACCCAGTGGGTGATAAGTTGGATGTTTTTTATTACAACATCATATGTGATATTGGATGTGTTAATTTATTATACATACTCTAATGTGGATTTTGCTTAGTTATTTATTATTATTGACTAATATGATATTGAAGGAATAGTCTTCCCAATGCATGTTCTAGGAACTCATTGCTAGTCAGCAGCCTCTTTCATATGATGAGGCATTCTTGAGGCCATGTGATAACCTTGGCCTATGCACTATTGAGTAGTTTGGGGTTAAGGAATCCCAAAGTGTCATTATAGATTTCTTATGATTTATGATTTGGGGAGATAATAGATATGTGTTCTAGGAATGTGTCCTAACCTATGATGGATATTTTATTTTTCCATTAATAACACATTTTATGATCAAAATTCATGGTTACTAGGGACATGGTATTACTGTTATTGGGTTTTGATGTTATGGTTGTATTATTCCACACTGGGTGATGCACATGAAGGTTATTAGATTTATGATTTATTAATTTTGGATCTTATACCATTTTAAAGAGTTCATGTTCATGCATTATGAGAGGAATGTAGGATTCACATAACATATGTGTGATTGCCTATGTTTTTTTTTGATAAGAATTCCAACTATTTAAAGTTTCAACAACAACATAAACAATGTTTTCCCATATAAATTGTTGGTGGAATTATAATTAGATATACATTGGGTATTTATTTTCAATGATAGTTCATTTGGATCTTATAGTGAGAGGTTCTATAATGATAAAGTGCAATCCCATCATCAAAGGATGCATAGGGACCCTTGGTGGGTTTAGTATAGACATTAGATGCCTGGGAAATGGATTAAGGATGGGCATGAGTCTCCCTAGGGATGTGGAACCTTGGTGAGTTGAAAATTGCTTATTTTACTTAAATTATGAACAAAAACCTATATGATGTTGTCCTATATATATTATTAGTGGCATTATAATTTAACAAACCAAGTTGTTACATAGGTGAGCCTTGTGAGGGTTGAGGAAATGCCTAAAAATTACTTGGGACTTTAGAATGTGAAGCACTTAGAGTGGTTTTAGTATCAAGGATGATTTTATAGGGTAGGATTAGTTAGGTTCCTAGAATTATTATTCTATATGTGATTTCAACGGCATGGTTTGATCATGGGTAGATGCTCGTGGTTCTAGAATGATTCCCATGTGGTGGGTGATTATGTAGTTAACCTCGATATTGGTGAGATTCCTTGAGCTATTCGGTGTGAGTGACATGCATGTGGGTAATGGTTAGTGGGTTAGTCACATGATCCTTGGTTATATGGGATGTGACTCATAAGAGAATGAGTTGAGATATGCGATCAGGTTATACAAGAGAATATAAATATTGGGTTTGGGTGGGACTATGTGGGATCATAATTAAGAACCCATGAGAGGGTTCCTAGTGGAACAATCTACCTTGGGTGGAGAAGAGTGATCTTGGTGAGGCTTTTAAGAAATGTATTAGTGTTTTGGGGTAGGTGTGAACTAGATAAAAATGATAGTTAGTTGAGTTATGAATTAATGAATGGGCCATGCATGGGTATATTATAAATGCTTTGGGTTGTGGATGAACTCGAATAGATCTATAACAATAGTTTGATGGTGAGATGCTCACAAGTATGGTGTCATAGGATTTATGATGAAAATGGAAGATATCCCTTGGTAGTGATAGGTGACATCATAGGTAGATTAAGGTACCATGGTATGATTGACCTGATTGGATTTTTTTTCATGAATTATAAGGGAGTCCTAGTGTTGGGGCCTGCTGGGGTTGACACTTGAGGAGTGGTGTAAGAGAATCCTTATGAGGGAGAGTGAACCTTTTGATATTAGAGGGTGTGACACTTATTATAGGTTATTTTTAGATCTTCTCTAGGGTTAAATTATTAGTAAGTTAGGAATGGGTGACAAGAGGATGTTTTATATTGGCACTTAGTTATTATTGGTCTAGTCACATATAGTCAATACATTTGGTAATGGATGGAGCATGGTCTGTGAGGGTTGGGTGTTTAGTTTGATAGAGTGATGATAATGATACACTTATGCTGGGGAGTATAACTCCATTTTTAGGTGAATTACCCAAATTTTAGAAGGTGTAGAGACAACAAGACCAATCATTGGATGGTCAATGTGGCACTGGGGTACCAGTGTGTGATATAATCAATGGATATCTATTTCCTTGGGTATTACCATATTAAATGTTCAAATGTAATGACAGTTGTAATTGGTTCTTTGGAATTGGTATCAGGAAATTTTAGTGTGATTTGAGGGTGATTCATGGGGTCAACCTAGATTCATGACATGATTCTCTGGATAAACTTGGTTCATGATATAGATAACGGGGAACTATTTGAAAAAAATCCTATACCAATGGTTTGGAACCATTGGTATAGGTATCCAAACCATTTTTATATCCTATAATAATGGCTTATAGGGGTTTTGGCTACTATGTTGTTGATATAGACCTTTACCAACAGTTTTGGGAAAACTATTGGTATAGATCTATAAGAAATATTTTGGAAAACCATTGCTATAGGTTATATGAAAAACCTATACCAAAAGTTTTGAAGAACCATTGTTATAAGTAATGTAAATATAAAATCCATCTTGGTTTTGATCCCTGCACCCCAACACCTCTACAAGGGACCTATACCAACAGTTTTTTACAAAACCATGGGTATAGGTCTCTAAAAGGTACCTATACCAGTGGTTTTCTAAATAATAATGGGTATAGGTCTCTACAAGGTACCTATACCATCGTTTTTTACAAAAACCTTGGTATAGGGTCTATATAACGTACCTATACCAATAGTTTTCTAAAATCTTGGTATAGGTATATTGGTATAGCTCCATTTTTTAGTAGTGTAGTGGACCTCATTCAATATGGAATTTAGGGGTAATTCATGTGATGAAACATAGTGATGGAACCTAGTGGGAAGAAAATTATTAGGGAATCATGGGAAGTTGGTACCATGGTTTGGAGACTGAGTGATACCTTTTATGTGGTGGTTTATTAGTGAAAATACCAAGTTATAGGCGGGTGTTTCATTTTGAGGACATGTTAGTGGGTCCAACTGATTGTTTTTGGAAAAATTAAGCAAGAGGAGGTATAGATAGATATTTTGGGATGATTTTAGATATGGTGAGATGGTAACCAAATCAGTATGTCATTCGAGATGTGGTTGAGGTGGTTTGGGGATCAGACTGAGAGTTTTGGAGGAAATCTGGTGTGTCTGAGCTTGGTGTTTATAGTTGCGTAACGGGAATACACATGGAATTTGGAGCTAGAATGCAGTGAGTTCTTAGTGAATTAATGTCTGAGAAAGGTAAAGATACATAGTTTTAGGACTAACTCAACTTCTATAGGATGAAAATCATTATGGTGGGGAGTTTGTATTGCCTCTTGGAATTCTAGGTCATTATATTTTGGAGTAAAATTGATTTTTTCATATGGTGGATAGTTTATTTTGGAATCTGAGACTCGAAACAGGATTATAATAATTTAAAAATCCCAAAATGAGGTTTTTGGATAAGGTTTGAGACCCCATATGTGTCATTGGTTTTTTGGAGAGCATCGAAGGATGGAAGGAAGGATGGGTTGAAAAATTTTAGCAGTTGTAGGCATTCATGATGTGAAGTAGGGGTTTTACACATTGATTTTTGGGGACAGAGTGCTAGGGGTAACCTGCCTGGGTGTTTCATAGAATAAAACATTGGTTCATGACTTGAATGCTAGATGGAAACTCTTTTTAACTAAAAAGGGGGCTCTCTCCCCTTTCTTTTGGGCCAATGTAGCACGCAAGAGGAGAGCTTTACATCCAGTGCCCCCCTCTTTCTCCCTTCTTCCACCCTTTATTTGGGTTATTTTTAGTGGAAATCTTAAGAGTGAACCTCCTCTAATCTTCACATTTTCTTTATTTTCATTGAATATCCCTAGTTCTTTATTTTAGGATAGGTCGTGACTCCAATTCCACTAGATTATGGTGGAATTGATGATGTGTAATGGGGATTTTGTGCATAGTTGTTACAGGATATAAGGAACTGACCTTAAAAATTACATAATCATGTTTTTTAGTCAAGAATTTATTCTCTTAAATTTTAGGATCTTTTCAGGTTTATAGTGTTAGAGAATTATTACATAACTCATATGTATCAAAACCATAACATACAAAGCGGACACTTTCGATTAGTATCCATTTCCCCCATAATATAAAACTTTTAAAATAAATCATGATTTCTTTTCATGAAAAATATCCAAGAATTTCAACTTGACTAATTCCTTTACCTGAATCATCCTTAAAATCCAATTATTTTTTTTAAAACGTAGGATGAGCACAAAAATCTCAGTAAAGGATAAAATAAAGGAAACCATTATTTTATTAAAAACATGAAAACCCATGAAATATTTAACTTTACATTAATTTTTTTTGAGGGAAAGAAATAAAACATTTTCAAAGGAAAAAAACACACACTGTTTTCTAAAATAAATCCTTTAAAACCTATATTAAGTAATTAAATCCCATTTTTTGTGACTTATACCATTATATACATAAAACCCTTTACAAACCCTTTTAATTAGAATAACCATACAATAAGCTTCCAGAATTATCATTACCCAATGCATTGAATATCTATAATGGGGATCACCATTTGTATAAACTATATTTGTCTCACCTGTGAGCTATAATGGGTCTAAACCTTTCATATAAGCTATATCGGGCTTACCCATTTCTCATGAGCTACAATGGGGATCAACCCTTCATATAAGCTATATCGGGCTCATTTGTGTGCTATAATGGGGACCAACACTTCTTATAAGATACATTGGGCTCACCCATTTCATATAATTCTCAATTAAAATATACTTAATAAATCACTTTCATCATAAAACTCATTTTAAAACTCTTTAAAACTCATATGAAAAACACTTTTGGAAAAGAAAATAGAATTTTATTTTAAAACCCCATTTTCAATACCGAAACAAAATTTTATTTGAAAACCCATTCCCAATTCCAAAATACCCAAAAAAAGGGAAAAATATTTTTCATTTAAGAAAACATATAAGCTTTCAAATGAATCTAGAAATCAAATAACAATCGTGGTGGCAGAAAAGTCATTGTCGTCATTTATGTTAAGAATAAAATACCCCTATTTTCATTTATAAAAAAATTCCATGCAGTAAACATAAAAATATTAATTTTTAAGACATTTTAGATAAATAAAATATAATTTATAAATCTTTTATTTTTATTAAATCATTTTAGAAACATACACTTTAAAAATGAAGAGAGTTTGAGGGAAAAATTAAAATAATTTTTTTTAAAGGAAAATTCCCTTATCACTTGATAAACACTTGAATCGTAAAACCCAATAAATGATAACATTAAATAAAAATTTAAATATCATTAGAATATATAAATTCCTGATATAACATATCAAAGGGTCTGTATATACACCTTATAAAAGAATAAAGGTTCACAACATCAATATATGCCTCAATAAAAGGAGATTAAGACGAAGTCCCTTACATTGCCTATGATTCATCACGCATGTATTTATATTCCAAAATAATAAAATTATGTTAATTATTTACTTATATTATAACCCTTTTAAAGTTTATTATTACTTTTATTTCACTTTTTTACCATGTTATATACATTTAATTATTCAATTAAGTTTAAGTCGGAATCTTTCATCATATTGAGCTTACGTATCAAAAATGACTTTAGTAGGTCAACTATGGTAAAATGTGTCATTATTAAAACATATAAAGAATAATAATAATGAAATAAAAATCATATTTATGGATAAATTTTACTTTTAAAACCAGTCATGAATTATTTTTATGAAAAATTAACCAATGTTACGATCATGGAGAGGGTAGGTCGTATATAAGCATGAGTAACGTTTCCATTTTTACAATGATCATTATGGGAAGAAGTTAAATAAAATTAATCTTTATATAATGATAATTAAATCATAAATAATATAATATTTAATTATATATACTTATATACTTATATATATATCATTCTTGTGATGTAAAAGGAATCACACCGCTTTGAGGTGACGATAGTCCACACATCCACAATGATGTTATTGCCTTTTCATTGCGTGAAAAGGTAAGAAGAAAATTATATATTATTTTTAATGAAAGATAATTTTGTCATGAAAATCACAATTATTTAATTTATATCATATATATTCATTATAATCACTCTTATTACCTTTCATGTTACACATTAGGGAAAAATACTTCACATCGCTTTGCGAGGCAGTAGCCCACCGTACACACGAGGAGTGTTATCATATCCTCTACGGTATGAAATATAAAAATGGTGTATATGATATAATGAATATAGTTGTATAATTATTTTATAAATATCATAAAAATAATATATAAATAGTATGTACATTATTATTATCAACCATGAGAGGTGGTAATGGAAAAACAAATGACCTCAGTTCATGAGGTTGTAGTCTGCTGTACACATGAATGATGACTTCATAACCCATATGACAGAACTATGCGTGGTTATAAGTATTAAACTTAACACAAAAACATCTAAGTATATTTTGGATACTAATGTTTTTTGCTATATAAGGACTAGATAGACGACTCAAGAGGGGGGGGGGGGGGTGAATTGAGTTCTTAAAATTTATTCAAAAAAATATAACCACCCTCTTAAAGGTATGTATGTTCAATTTTATTCCTTAAGAGTATATTTACTTGAAATGAAAATATATAGAAATTAAATTGAAAATTGATATTTATAGTGTTTTGGCTAATATAAATCCCCTATTCCACTCCACCAATGCTCTAACCCACAAGCTTTTTGATTTCAACTAAACAACCCTTTTACTGGGGATCCTAGCTGAGTACAAGTAGCTGTCACTTAATATAATGGTCCATGATATTTTAATAAGGATATACATTTACAATACCCATAAATGGTCTTACAAACTCTTACACTATGTAAAAACTAATTATATTGAGATATAATATTTGATAAATGTTTGTGGCACACATTTTCAAGCAGTAAATGACAGTAGATGAAGATTCATTATGAGAAAAGATAAACTTCAAGTGTATATCAGGATAATATTTAGTGAAACCGATGGAGTAGATAATATTAGAACTTGAAAAATTTATTTCAAATATGTATAGATATTTATTGTTAAACAAGGGAAATATAACCTAACTTTCTTCTTTTTGTTCTCTCCACATTCTTCTCTTTGTATTGTTGCTAAATGTCTAGTTTATATGTTGTTTGAACACGATCATAGGATCGATATAATGGTCGAATGAGCCATGAAAAGATCCTGATAATACATGAATCAAATATCATTTATCCTCACTTTCCAAATATGTAATTTCTTTTTTCCATTGTGATGTCAGATATTTTCTCATTCTCTGAATTTTCCTATTCATGGTAAGTCTTGTGCAATCCGATTTTTCCTTAAATAGATAATATTATTTTGATGTACTCAAAGGGTATGAAATTACTTATTAAGAGATTATAAAAGAAATCATGATGTTATGAAGTATAATACATTCATAGGATATCATATGAACATAGTGTTCATCATTGGATATCTTTTCATAAGATAAAGAGGCTTGTCTTCGTAAGATAACCAGTCTTTTAATGTAAGATAATTCACTAGTGTAAGATAAAGAGTTAATGACGTAGTATTAACTTTTCTTTAACTTATTCTAGATATGAATATTCTTCTTAAAATAATGAAGTCCTTTCACATTTTAATTTCTCACTATAATTCTTTATAGAGTGACTTATTTGAGCTTTGTAAGATAATGAATTACATTGTTTTTTTTCTGAGTAACTAATGATGTTCCTTAAATCGTACAAGAAAATTTTATTGTGTAAGATAGATACCTAGACAAACAAAATAAGATGAATATAATTTAAAAAACTTAAGAAAACCTGTTATAATATAATTAAGTATTATTCGAATCATAAAACCACATAAAGTATAGATGTATTTGAAAAATACACTTTACAACAATCTACCACATTTTGATGATCATGAAACTCATGAAATGGACAAGAAAAAAATTCCCATAAAATATTTTTGTCTTTTAAAAAAGAAATATATTTTTATTTTCTTCTAAAAAGAGATATCTTATCTCTTTTTGAAATAAGAAATAATTTTGAAATACAAGTGAAATTTTGTATTTTCCATTTTTATCTTTCTTTTTGTGATATAAAAAAGAACCATAAGAAGGAAACAATTTTATATTGCACACAGATATCAATTAACAGAAAATAGTTTTGGAAGTAAGGAAACTTCATAGTGAGATATTGAAATATAAATATAAGAAGATAATAAAGCTAAAGATTGAGAGAGAAAAAAGCATGATTAAGAAACATAAACTAGATAAAGATAAAATCATAAAAATAATCAATATGAGATAAATAGTATTAAGAGAATATTATTATATAATATAAAGCATAAATTAAATTACCAAGATCATCCAAAAGGTATATTAATGATAAAATGATGCAGATATTTAAATTTCAGAAAAACATTGTCAATATTAAAATGTTTTAGAAAGGACCAACCACTGGGAAACCAACTTTATGAACTTAAAGAGAGATAAGTATCAAATGTTCTATTGAAAATGGATTTTGGTAGGTGGTTACTTGAACTAGAGGGGTTGGTCATAAGGTAACAAATATGAAGGCAGAGGAGCATCAAATGTTGTCCCAACAACATCTCCTAACATCAGTGAGGATGCTCTAAGACCAGCATGATCTTCACGAGCAAACCTAATTGTCTTTGATTGAATGTTACAAGCATCTTTTTGTGCCCTCACCATGTCAATGTTATATGCATAAGTAAAGGGTAGTTTAAATAGTTGTTTAGGTAAGAATGAATATGCATCTACAAATAAACTTTGATGTTCCCTTGGTTGATCCACTAATAGATCAAAGATTTATTTGAGATTCTGAGAGGCATATGAGTAACGATAATTTTTTTTGGTCCACATAGCCTTATCCCATGAATTTGAAATAAAGAATCATCACACTCATCAATCCTTTTTCACCAATTAATTCTTGAAAATGTTTAGAATACTTGTAAATCCATTACACATCCTCTTAGAGAAGTTTCCAATAAAATTATGGAGGTATCCTTTTTGTCGCAACTGGGTATTACTGACTGAAATTTAATTTTTATTATTATTATCATAAAACCCTTTTAATGGATGAGGGGGAAACAACATTACATCAAGGACTTAAGACATTAAACCATGCCCCTATGGTCCAAAATCCATAAAAACTGATCAATTTCAACAAAGGAAAGCCCCTCCCCAACAAAAAAGCATTAACTTCATCTTCCACATGCCCATCGCTACTCGACTAGCTGTCCCGTGCCAAAATGAATGGTCCTGGTACTGATGGAAAATGCCATACCCTATCAAACAACCAATTCCAGATAGAAATGTTTAGGAGAAAAATCTCAGATCTAAACCTTATCTAGAGCTGCCTTTGAAGAAGACCTAGAATCATAGACTTTTGAACTATAGATAGCAGGTAGAAAACACCACCAAAATAGATTCACACACTCACAAAAGTAATTCTCAGCATAAAGAAAAATCCCAATAAGAAGTATCTTCATTGTAAGAAGAAAATTCACAGTAGAAGAAGATTCATAGTAGTAGAAGAATCAAAAAGTTAGAAAAATGGAAATGATCATAATCCATCACCACCAAGGCGACCTCCCGAATGCCAGAACAAACCCTAGAAGAAGGCCCCTATACAAACTAAAAAAATCCCATCGCCACCATAAATCCTACTCAGGGAGACCACAACAACCATCCAAAGTGCACTTTGATAAAATAACAATAACACATATACTAAAGAAGGCTAGAAGAGACTATATGACCACACCATGTCACCATGGATATGGCCGAGCTAGCGATCGGCAATGACTGGCAACATTGCAACCGTAGCCGTCCTTCCACCTTGGAATGACGATGCTATTGAAGAAACTCGATGTCGTAGAAGCATGGATCAAATCGATGCCAATGCGGGAACCTGGATCTCAAACCCTCACACCAAATCTCGGACTATCGCAGACCAAAGACTCTGTAGAAGCCATGAACAGTCACTGAAAACTTAAACATGAACCCTCATGCCACCCCACAGTCACGAGCAATGAAGAATAAACACCGGGGAGGTGGCTGTAGACAATCCTAGAGAATATGGAGGCGACGGGGGATCCCTAGCATAGCGAGGCCCCTTACAAGATCATCCTAAACCCGATGAATCCACCTATCTCATACCTTCCATAAATCATATAAAAAACCATTTATGGGGCTTCAAAACTAGCTATTAGGTTTCTTAAAACTTCAACCAAATTAAGGGACATCCCTATGAAAGAAAATAATTTCTTTTCCTGAGAGAGATCAACTCTTTCGAAGGATTCTGAAAACGCATCAACTTCTATTTCATCATCACCCAAGAAACTTTGCATGAGGTTTTTCATCACTTCTTAAGGAAGTTCTTCAATTTGATTTTTGATTTTATGATAGTTGTTTATCAGAGAGATATCCAAACTTCCTAGAATAGTAATAATGAAGTTTATGTCTTTATGTACTTTCAAATAGTTTTATTGATATTATTCAATCCATTGATTGATCATAGATATTAACTCTTGTGTAGATTTATCAAAATTTACAATAACTTCCTTCATCACAACTGAAAATCTTTTGAATTCCTCAAAAATGGTTCTCTAGATGTTTTGAAATATTTATCTTGTAACAACTTAACATTGCAGTTAATTGATAGATAAAGTTATAGAGTCTACATCTTGAGATTATTCCAAAATTCTTGAGTAAACATCTAAACTGAGTATGGTTCCAGCAACAGGTCATTCTAAACATTTTTATAAAATGGATTGCATCAACAACCTAAATTCTTGAATATAATCTTTAGATTCCATCTAATCACACAAAGTTCTTACTTCATGATGTTATTTAGAAATTTTATTTTTTAGGGTCTCAACATCAAATGCTAACTATGAGAGGCTTTTCTAAGCCCTTTTAGGAATGGTCATTTCAATTTTCATCATTTTTTTATTCAAAGTTTCTTGAAGAAGATGAGAATCCCTTTACTGTTAAATTTAAGCACTCTGTTCTTAAACTGGGTGATTTTTAGTTACATTGGTTATAATATCCTTGTGGTGAGATTATTTTGGATATGTTCTTATGATTCTTTATTCAACCATTCTCCACATATATTGGGAGTGAGAATGAACTAGAAGATGATACAATATTGACCTTATAGTGATTCTCTTATCTTGACCGATTTAGAACATTTGAGTGATAGCTGTTACTATCCGTTCATTTGGATATTGGGCTGGTGGAGAGGTAGGAGTAAGAGGGCTCTTCTGATGAACAGCTTGAAATCTTGACAAAAGAACAATCCAGACACTTCTTATCAAATTAATAGTTTCTTCTTCCTCATCAAAGTGGTTTCTTGTCTCCAAACTATGAGACAATTATACCACCATGATTTCTATTGCAAGAAAATTTGAATTATCCCCCTGAGTCTGAGTAGGGTACATTTCAGGGATCAAATGATAAGGCATCAAATTTTTAAAATAAAAATCCCAATAAATGCCACACTTTTTTAAAATACTTGGATTTATGTTTTCAACCCATAAAAGGTTGTTGCATCATTTTTATCCAAAACAACTCCAGTATTTTGAAAAACTAGGGCAAGGATTTGTCTATAAGGATATAAATTTAGGGAATTATTTTTAACATGGAACATATATCTAAAGATATAGCTTTATAGTTTCCTAGTATTTTCTAATATAAATAGATAAAGTAATGAAATATCTTGAATTTTTTTTCTCAAATACCATTTCTTTGGGGGATCCCAAAATGAATGAACTTGACAATAATATTTTGTTCTGACTCCATGTTTTTTACTTTGTTTTTCTCAATAATAGAAATTTCAAGGAGTGATTTCAGGATTTTTGCAGGAGTAAAGAAATCTATGGAATATAAAGAGGTATGTAAGAATGATTATCCTTTATTAGGGGCTTTGAACGCTTCATCCATCTTTACCAATGTTAGCGACCATTATTTTTTGTTGATGGTTGCGGTGATTATGTCTTCATTATCACCAAAGTGGAAAGTATCCAATTCATATAAATCATGATATTATTTCTTAAAAACAATAGAGTTTCATAATGAATCAAAAAAATATTCCCATCCTTGATGGTTGGTGACTTTCTTTAACAACATGTCTAATCTATACAAACATTTGAAATTAATGGATCTTCCAGCTACAGTTTTTCTTGATATCCTATAACATTTCATCCTACTAGATGAACCATCATTAGTTCCATTCATTTTTACCATTTGTATAGGGTTTAAGTATTGTAAGGTCAAAATTATGAGTAACAAGGGTTCAATCCAAGAGTAAAAAGGTTCAAAGGGTTTGTGTGTCGTTTCATGTGTAGAGTTGATACTCAATACCACTTTTTTGTCTGTGATAATCAAGGGGTTATATAGTAATGTAAGTGTAATTATTACTAGATAAAGGGTATGTGTCCTATAGGATATAATCATTTCTCAAAATGGTGGAACAAGGAGATATTTAAATAAATAAAATAGCATGCTTATTGTATACATGAGAGATATAAAATGAAATATTACTTTGTAAAACTAAACATACCTAATTATGATTTAACAAAATTAAACCTGTCAATGGAATAGGGTTTTGTAAAGATATCTTCTAATTTTTTTCTATGAAAACAAATTCTAAAGAGATATCTACTTTCTGTGTATGGTCTCTTAAGAAATGATGTATTAAATCAATGTGCTTTGTTCTTGAATGATCTATTGTATATTTTGATATATTGATAGCACTAGTGTTATCACATCTGATTAGAACCTGATTAAAATAAATCCAAAATCTATTAAGGTGTTTTTCATCTATAACACCTATGCACAAAAGCTTCCTGCAGTAATATATTTAGCTTCAACAGTTGATAGTTCTACATAATGATTATTTTTACTTAACCAAGACACAAGATATTTTTCAATAAAATGAAAAATTCTATAGTTTCTTTTTCTATCTAATATACATCCAACAAAATTGACATCCGAGTATGAAATTAAATTAAAATTGGGGGTTTTTTGAAAAAGAAGAGAAAGAGTTACGATTCCTTTTAGATATATTATTTTTTTCAGCATTTAAATGTGATTCTTTTGGATTAGATTGAAATATTTCACAAAGATTTACTGAAAAAATAATGTTTGGTCTACTTACAGCAAGGTATAACAAACTTCCAGTGATTACTCTATAAAACTTTTTGTCAACCTATTTTTCAGTTTCATCTAGGTCAAGTTTGATATTGGAACCCATAAGAGTTGAGTAGGTCTTACTATTTTCAAGTCCAAACTTATTAAGTAAGTTAAGAATGTATTTATTTTGATTTAAAATATTTCCAAAATCCTTTTGGTGAACTTGAAATAATAGAAAATGATTTTATTCTCCCATCATGCTCATTTAAAATTCTTCTTTCATAAGTTTTGAAAAATAATTGCATAATTTTTTATTTGTTGACCCAAAAATAATATCATCTATGTATATTGATATTAGAAAAATATCAGAAGAAGAATTTTTATTAAATAATACAGGATCTTCTATTCCTACTGTAAAACCATTAGATATAAGAAAAGAACATAATATTTCATACCATGCCCTTGGATCTTGTTTAAGTCTATATAGAGCCTTGGTAAGTTTAAACACATAATTTTTGAAATGAGGATCTTCAAAACTAGGAGGTTGTTCTCCATAAACTCCCTCCATTAGAAATACATTTAAAAAGGAATATTTTATATCCATATGATATAATTTAAAATTCATATAGGATTCATAATCTAGAAGGGTTATAATATCTTCTAATCTAGCTACGGGGAAATGGTTTCTTTATAATCTATTCATTCTTCTTGATTATATCATTTGGAAACAAATTTGGATTTATTTATAGTTATTACATCATGATCATATTTATTATTTCTAAAAACCTATTTTATTCCAATCATAGGATAGTTCAAGGGTATTTCAACTAGTTCCCATAGATTATTTATTTTAAATAGGTTTTTTTGGGCATGTATTTTCCCAACAATACTCTACAAAACTTATTGATTTTGAGGTTCACACACCCTTGTTTTTTACTAATGATATTACTTTATGTGTAGTTTAGGAAATTAATATTCATTGAAATATTTATTCTAGAATTATTTTAAATTTATTAATACACATGGAATATTTGTTAAAGTGTTCAGAATACATCTTATTATATTCTAGAAACACTATTCATACCTTATGTTGATAGACACAATGTATAGAATAAACCATACACTTAGAACAATGCATATGGATCATGAACCCTATGTTTGTATTCAACCTTATATTGGAAGAAAAAGGTATGGATTCTTATTCCTACGTTAATTTTGATCCTTACGTACTTCCCATAGTAAAGTATGGTCCAGGAACCATATTCTACATAAATGAAACTTACGTTTGTTAAAGAGAAGAATGTATGGTTTAGGAACCCTATGTAAGTAAGAAACCCTAAATTCGAGAAATAAACATATGGTTCATCAACCTTACTTTTATGATCAACCTTACATTACCAACCTTACGTTAAGAAAATGAATTCTATGTAGTTAAAACCTATTTTTGGTATTTTGTTGTTTTATGAAGGAACTCTATGTTTGACTATTCAATATCGGAAATTTAAATTCATGATTTTATCTAAGATTTCTACAATGGTCTTGATAGAATTAAAGATATGTTAAAATATCATTTAAAACCAATTCAAAGGCTTGTTATGATCGATTCTAAGAACCATATTCATCAGATAAAATCACGCCTATTATTAAGAGAAGTTATGACTCCCTTTATTATTTTGTATTTGAATATCCATGATCTATCATAAAAGTTTCTTGGATCTAAAAATTTGAAGCACGTTGTATGCTCTATATATTATTCTAGCATATCTTTTCAATGTACAGGTGATATAAGATTAAAAAAAAATATATACTTCTGTATATCCATGATATATAGATCTTCTAAAAATATTGAAAAACTCTGATATTTTATGAAAGAGGCTATGGTTTGAAATTTATATATATTTCAACCTCATTCTGCTGTAATATTACTACTACTACTATTTATTTCTATTGAAGATCATTTGCAACTAGGATCACTTCAGAGTTATTATTTCTTGAATAAATTCATTTATAAAGAAGAATATCCATCTAATATCAGTTACTACTATAATTGTGAAGTATAACCCGAATCATTAACAAATCAAACTCTTTTGATTTATTGGAGTTTCAACTGCTTATACTCAGTTGTGGTGAAGTTTCAGCTTCATATACTATGTTTTGTATAATTGATTCGATATAAAAGAACAATAAGGCTCTATTTATCCATTTTGTAAAGGGTTTCACTACCTACACTCATTTTTGGTTTTGAAGTTCTTGTGATAAGAGGACATTTCTAGTGAAATTCACAGAGATCTCTAAGATAACATTGGTGGTGTGAACTAGGGGATCTTTCTGCCCTGAACCACTATAAAATTACTTTTTTCATTATTTTTTTTATCCACTACTTATATTTTATATAGAAGAGAATGCTATATATCTACATAAATTTAAAAGAGTGTCAAAATCCGGAATCGGTGAAGATTATAGAAAAGAAAAAATTCACTCTCTTTTGTGTCATATTTGTATTATTCTAACCTAAAAATTTGTATCAATGGTTCACTTTTTGAGAAAAATCTCTAAAAGGATAAAAATAATAAGATCTATAAAAAGAAAATGTTAATGTATGATGTAAAAGAAGGAATGTATATAGTTCATGATCCATATTTTAATAGTGAAAAATTTGGATGTAGAAAATCTCATATGATCATCTACTTGAACAATCTTGGATTTGGATTCTATTCAAATATCATCACTCCTTATGTAATTCCTGAGAAATATAAGTCTTTGGATGTTTCAATAGAATATGAGTATGACATCAATTCAAAGGAAATGAATTCCATAATTTTTGGAATTAAACCTGATTAGTTTAATAGAGTATCATAATGCCCTATTGCCTATGAGATGTGGTAGACAATAACTGTCGCATATATAGGAACAAAAATCATTAGACAGATGAGATATGCTACTACAAAGAAGAATTTTGACACGTTTAAAATTTTTTATGGGTAAATCATAAAAAAATGAATGGACGGTTAATAGATATTGTTAACAATATTACTACCTTAGGATATCCTATCAGTCAATCAGATAAAGTGTAACACCCCAGGTAAATAAAGAATATGACATTTTTATATTTATCCCTATTTTTAAATAAAATGTTAATATTAATTTAAAGGGAACACTATTCTCTATGGCTTACCCAATACGCAACAACGAGTTCCTTTGAAATCCTACGTTGCACTCTAATAATAAAATAATTTTATTTTAAATGGTAGTTAACACCTGGCCGTTGTAATGAAGGGAATGAACAGAACTAACTAAAAAATGATTATATATGTTTGTCAAATATTTTTACTTTTTACAATAAATGTTAGAGGATTAAAAATGCGAATGAATCCAATTTTAAGCGTAAACATTCTAATATTCTTTAAAAGGTCGATTAACCGCCTTTTGATGGAGAACCTCTTTTAAATCAACTATTTGACAATTATATGTGTTATATTTGAAAAAATAAAATTCTTCTTTAGAATCGGGACATCAAAATTTACTTTGTGTAAATTTTTGGTATTTGTCCGATAAAGTTTTTTTTAATGAATAGTGAAAAATGTTGTATTTTAATTCAAAACCTCTTTTTAATCTAATTTATTTATATGATTAGATTATATTTTTAATTGGTTTTAAAGTGAAATTAGAATATATTTTTACCATTTAATCCAATGGTGGTCATTGTAATTTATATCACTTTGAGATTGGACATAAATGAGTGTCAATATTTTGATAGATATTGTTTCTTAAAAGCACGCTATTTGATTTGACAGCGGAATTTAATTATAAAATTAATTAATGCAACTTCTATGTCATGAATTTGTTAAAAAAGACATCATTTTTGAATTTGGAATATCAAATATATCTTAGGGTTAATTTTTGGTATTTTTCTGAAAAACCTTAATTTTTGATGAATAGTGAAACCACAAAGTGGTAGTTACAAAAACTGATTTTTCGTTTAAATGGAACTTTACTACTTATGTGATTCGAATTTATAAAATACAATATAAATGATTTTCATTATTAAGTAAAATGTGGTTCAATGGGATGAAAATAATTTTTGATGAAAAGTAACTTTTAAGTTTTATTAATCGCGATTAAAGGTAATTAGTGTGATTTAAGGTAAAAATGATATTATAATAAAATGAAAATATATTGACACTTGTCCTAAACTTATTGGATGAGTCATGGACGACCAATAAAACCCATGGGTCGATTTTTGGGACCCCATGGACCCACATGGGTAGGATAATGACATTAATGCCTTTTATTTAAAGTAAAAGTAAAAATGACACAAACATGTATTGTTTTACTAAAACAATTTTTACATGGGGTTATACAAGTAATATTTTTGACTATAAATATTAATTGGAAAGATAATAATATTTTATACATCATAGTAATTTTTTATAATTTTTAGACATTAAATATATTAAATTATTTATGACATCATGATGATGCAGCGATTACCTCATTATTTAACAATTTAAATAAAATGAAAAGATAATGTAAAATATAAGACCTAAACAAATAAAAAACCTATTGTATGGGTGAATTTAGAACCCTTATCACCTTATCCTCGAAATATATCAATGTGGGACCTTTAAAATCCGAAACTCATTTGAAAATAATGTAACCTTTTTTTGACTTTCCAAGTGTGCCCCTCCTCTCCTCTTATAAAAGGCCCCCACCTCTACCTCCTTACCCACACCTCTCAAGTCTTTGGCTAGGACAACCCCTGCCCATTTCATCTCTCCAAATCCCTATATTCATCATTGAAGCCTCACCTTGGGCAGAAAGCTCTTCAAGAAACCCTTTTGGTTCAAACCAAAGGGAGTTACCCGATTTAAAGGTAAAGTCTTCTTTAATGTTCTTTTGTTTTATTTTTCTTCTCCAACCCCCTAAAATATTTTTATTCATTTATTTTGTATCAAAACCAGTATATTCAATATAATAGGATATTGTTATAAGAATTATTTTAGCTACACTTCCACACACCTCCGTCTAATGGTTAATGAACATACTGTTTCTGTGGATGGAGAATTTTTGCCTCACGAAACGATGATTGTTCAATATTCTTTTAACACCTTAAAATGTGGCCATTATGATGTCACTATATTTATAGATGATATATAATATGTTTATGTTTTCCTTAATCTTCTGTATTTTTTATTTATATTATACCTTTATGGTTTCCATTATGGGTAAATGTGATATCTTCATTTTAGGAAGTGCGGACTACCGCCCCCTCAAAGTGATTTGATTCGTTAATGCCATATGTAGGACGTATAAAGGATAAATTTAATGATATTATATATGATACTATACTATAATTATAATATACCTTTATATCATTATTATTTCATTCCATTAAAGTATGAAATAGAAATGAAAGTAGCATTCATGCGTACGTACGGCTTACCGTCTCCATGGACGGTGCATTTCATTTCTTAACTCTAAATGATTATGTAATATTATAAATTCATGTATATACTGGATATATATATGGTATATATGATATATAAATCATGAATATCATTCTTGAGATAATTGATATTTGACTACATGAACAACTAATAAATATAAGAAGTTCACTTTTGACTCAAGTACCAAGTATCGACAAAACGACCATTATTAACTTAAATGATTACATAATGTGAATAACCTGGTAATAAGTGATATAAAAGTAATAATGAACTTGAAAAAGGTTCTTAAGCAAGTAGAAATTAACTCAAGTTTATTATCCAGGATATTAAAGAATAATCGAGTCAAGTCGGACACGAGGTAAGGGATCTGACCTCTCTCTTTATTTTTAAGTACTCCCTTTTATGTCATTTCTTTTAAGTTCATATTTCTTATGTTTGGGGATGTTCTTTTATATTCCTCATTCTGTACTTTTTATTTTCATATTAATAGAGACCCTATTTGATCTCATAAATCCATTTTTGGAAGTTTTAAGTGGCGCCGTTAGGCTGCCTAGTTTTCGTAAGGGATTTTTCATCTCACTTTTATTCCCGTGAGATTTATGCTACATTTGCCACCATTTCCTTTGAGTGGTGTATGTACTACCCATTATTCTAATCATTGTGTAATATAATTTCGTTTATGAGTATTTACATAAATTTTTTATAGTCCTTCTTTCATGGGGTGTATGTTTCGAATGTTACCCAAGTCGGTAAGGGAACCTTTCACCCTCCTCTTTTTAAAAGACTTATTTTTGTTATGTAGTTTAATTTACATCTTATTATGTTGGGATATGTTATTATATATCCTTATTGATGTAAAATTCATTTCCAAGTGATGAGATACCATTTTTGTCTCATCAACTCATTTTCTGAATATTAAAGTGACGTCGTTAGGCTGTCAAATTTTTACAAGGGAACGTCTTAACCCAATTTCGATTTCCTTTGGTTCAACTTTTAATTCTTGAAAAATTCATCCTATGAATATGTGTGAATGTACTCTGATTGTTTCACACTTAATATCCACTTATATTGGGAGTATTTATATTTCTCAAACACAATTATGTGATAGATTTATCCTTAATTTAAGGATACCATCTTTATAATGGATTTCATCTCAATTTACATTTCCATTTAGACTTCATTGTTGTTATGCACCAATTCACTCTTATATGGCGTATATACTGTCCTTTGACATATTATATCATGAATCCCTTTATTTTAATGATATTATAAAGTTCTAATTAAATGTTATTCCACAATTATTTGTATTCAAGAGTCTCTCATTTTGTTAAAAACTCTTTAACAAAAATATCGTTTTAAATGTTTTAAAGATTTATTATTCTAAATATTTATCTTTAATGTCCATGTTTTCAAAATGATTTTCAGTATTTATTTATATGGACATTAATGTTTTAAAATTATAATTCCATTAAAATCTTCAAAGTGGTATGGGACACTTTGATTCAAAAATATCTTTTAAATGGTTTTTGAAAATGGATTGATTAATTCAATATCTTGGAATTACTTATTTTGATTGAAAATGAAATGTTGTTATTGAAATGTCTATATTTGCAATATTTTATGTGTAATTATGGTACTTGGACATTTTACGGGTGGTTACGTGATAAATCATATGACGGGTCGTTCCGTGAATACCAGGACGAGTGGTTACGTTATAACCTCCAATGCATTGGGTATGGAAGTCGGCCGTATGGCTATTCCATTAAGTATGTGTGGAAGTCGACCGTATGGTTATTTTATTTAAGTATTTTTATGTCCCAAGTTACTTTTATATGTTATAAGTTCTTTATATGGGTTTTATGGTAATCTTTTGGTTAAAAAAGGGTAAGTAATGGTCTTTTATTTAGTGAAGAGTTTTTACTACTTTATAAAGGTGAAAAGTATTACTTTGGTAAAGTGATCATGGTTTACTTGTTGTTTTGAAAAACTAACAGTTTTCCTTCTTTGTGTATCCTTTACTGGGATTTTTATGCTCATCCCAAGTTTTTGAAATTTTTTCCACAGGACTTAAAGATGAATAGGGTCAAGGATGTGATCAAGGAAAGACATTCTATCTAAAACATAGAACTAGACATGTTTCTTGTTGAATTGTTTTTTTAATTTTATGGAAACTTAGTAGAAGTGACTACTATGTAATCTTTTGAGATGTAATAGTTATGACATAATTCTCTAAAACTCTAAACCTGAAAATATCCTCTATGTGAATTATTCATTTAATTCCGGATTAAACAATGTTTAAGGCCGGGGCCTTGTAGTTGGTATCAGAGGTCGGTTTAGATAACTTTAGAGGTTAGGGTATTCTCTAAGCATAAGTGACATTACCATAATGGTTAGGATTTCAGAAAGAGTCCTAGTTTTAGATAAAGTTAATGAGTAATTATATCTTAGTGTTTATCTTCCTTATTAGTACATGATGGTTTTGTTGATATGCTCACACTGACCTTTTTGGTTTTAGTAAATGGCTGGATCTAGCAGGCACCAAAGTAACAGTGGTTGTGAAGGAAACTGTGACAGTTTTCTGAGCGAGCAACTGAATGATATGGGAGCTGCAATGAGAAATCATGTGTTTATCCTCAACCAACTATCTGGAGTCATGAATGACCACCTAAACCTTGGTGATTTCTATAAGGCATCATATATGCGAGAAACAAATCCCTACGGAACTACAGGTAATAATCATAGAGGTAAGTGTGTTCAAAAACCTATGTGTCAAAGATGTGGAAAGAAACACCTAGTAAAATGTTTCAAAGGGACAAAAATATGCTATAGATGTGGAAATAAAGGTCATAAAGCAAGAACCTTCCATGGAAAAAGGAAGAATCCAGTTGAATTGAGGAAAGGGAAAGAAGTTCTTTCTGAGGGATCAATTGAATGTTTTAAATGTGGTGTGCATGGTCATTATGAAAACACATGTCCTATGAAGAAGTTTCGGGAATAGGATCACCAAGATCGTACAAATATTTATTTACCAATACTGAATGCCATTCCGATTGAGGATGAAGAAACTGACAATGACCAATCAAAGGTATGGATTATTTCTTAACATTTTTTTCCTATCTTAGGATATGATTCATGATTTTGTTTGTAGGAAAGAAGTATTTCAGAATAAGTTGGAAAGGAATGGTTAATTGATCATGAAGAATGTTTAATGAGTAATAAGTCAACATATAAAGGCTTCAAGAGTTATGGGGAAATTTTTAAGAGTATTAAGTCTCTTTTGATGATAGGGATTACATTATAAGTATTTTTATAGTATGTGTAACCCTGATGTTTGATATATGAAAATTTTATTCAAGGAATAGTTATCTGTTCTTTTGTGGACATAGTTATAAAGAACCATTTGGGTTTATATGATCCTTACTTTTGAGGTAATTATGGGTCACTATATGTTATGATGTAAAGTGAAAGTCATGAGATAAGATTGAGGTTAAATTGTGTTATGGTTACTTTTGATGATTTTATCTCTTTATTTTGGGGAATGATTTGAGAATTATATAGTTTGGAAAAAGGACAACACAGAGACCGTGTAACATCCCAGGTAATTAAAGAATAAAGAATTTTCATATTTATTAATATTTACGAATTAAATATTAATTTTAATTAAAAGGGGTTTCTACATTCAATAGCGTACTCGATACGCAACGATGAGTTTCTTTGAAAACTTACGTTGCACACAAGTAATAAAATAATATTATTTTAAATGTTAGTTAACAAGTAGCCGTTGTACTAGAGGGAATGGATAGAAATAACTAAAATATGACTATATATGTTTTTAAATGTTTTTACATTTACCCAATAAAGTATAAAGGCTTAAAATACGGAAAGAATTCAATTTTAGGCATTTATACCCTAATTTTCACTAAGGGTTCACTTATCACCTTTTGACGGTGAACCGTCATTAAATATAGTTTTGATCAATCTTATAAATTATATTGGACCAAAAATAACTCTTATTTAGAATCGGGACATCAAAATTTACTTTGTGTAAATTTTTGGTATCTTTCCGATAAAGTTCATTTTTTTAATGAATATTGTAAATGTTGTATTTTAATTCAAAACCTCTTTTTGATCTAATTTATTTATATGATTAGATTATTATTTGAATTGGTTTTAGAGTGAAATTATAATATATTTTTACCATTAAATCCAATAGTGGTCGTTGGAATTAATTTCACTTTGAAATCGGACTTAAACTAGTGTCAATCTTTTGATACTTATTGTTTCACAAAAACACGCTATTTGTCATGACAGCGGGAATTAATTATTAAATTAATTAATTTGACTTATATGTTTTGAATTTTGTAAAATGGACTTCATTTTTGAATTTGGAATATCAAATATATCTTAGGGTGAATTTTTGGAATGTTTCTGAAAAACTTCAATTTTTGATGAATAGTGAAATCACTAAGTGGTACTTATAAAAAACTGATTTTCCATTTAAATGAAAAATTTTCCACCTTTGTGTATTTAATTTCAAAAATCCGACATACATGGTTGTCACTAAGAAGTAAAATGTGGTTCAATGACATTAAAATATTTTTTTTGGTGAATAGTAACTTATTAAGTTTTTAATCGCGATTAGGGGTAATTAGTGTAGTTTAAGGTAAAAATAATGCTTTAATAATATGGAATGACCTAGACACATGTCCTAACCTTATTGGATGTGTCATGGCCGACCACGAAAAGACATGGGTAAACTTGGGGACCCCATGGAGCCACTTTGGTTGGGAAATGACATAAATAACTTTTTATTTAATGTTAAATTAAAAATGACACACACATGAAATATTTTACTAAAAAAATTTTTACATGGGGTTATACAAGTCAGATTTTTGATTATAAATAGTCATTGAAAATCTAAAAATATTTCCTACATCATAGTAATTTTTTTATAATTTTTAGACATTAAATAAATTAAATTATTTATGACATCATGATGATGCAGCGATGACCTCATTATTGGACGATTTAAATAAAATGGAAAGATAATGTAAAATCTAAGACCTACACATGGCCAAAACCTATTGGATGAGTGGATTTAGAACCCTTATCACCTTATCCTCGAATTATATCAATGTGAGTCTTTTTGAATCCGAAACTCTTTTTAAAATAAAGTAACTTATCTTTACTTTCCAAGAGTGCCCCTCCTCTCCCCTTATAAAAGGCCCCCACCTCTACCTCTTTTCCCACACTAACAAAGAATTTGGCTCGGCCAACCCCTACCCATTTTGGATCTCCACATCCCTCTATTACTCTTTGAAGCCTCACTTTGGGCAGAAGACTTTCCAAGGAAGCCTTTGAGCTCAAACCAAAGGGAGTTACCCGATTTTAAGGTAATGTCTTCTTTTGAGTCCTTTTGTTTTATTTTGCTTCTCCAACCCCCTAAACTCTTTTTATTCTTTTCTTTTGTAGCAACTCAAGTATCCTAAATATACTAGGATGTTTTTATAAGAAGTATTCGAGCTACACTTACACACACCTACATCTAATGGTTAACGAACATACTGTTTCCGTGGATGGTGAATTTATGCCTCCCGAAACGATGATTGTTCAACATTATTTTAACACCTTAAAAGGTGGACATTAAGATGTCACTATATTTATATATGATATATAATATGTTTATGTTTTCCTTAAGCTTCTGTATTTTTATTTTTGGTCATACCTTTATGGTTTCCATTATGGGTAAACACGATATCTTCATTTAAGGAAGTGCGGACTACCGCCCCCTTAAAGTGAGTTGATTCGTTAAATACCATATGTGGGACATATAAAGGATGGAACTATGATATTATATATGATATTATTATGGAATTATAATATACCTTTATATCATTATGATTCCATTCTATAAAATACGAAATAGAAATGAAAGTAGCGTTCATGCGTACGTACAGCTTACCGTCTCCATGAACGGTGCATTTCATTTCTTACCTATAAATGATTATGTAATATTATGAATACATGTATAAGATGGATATATATGATATATATGATATCCAAATCAGGAATGGAATTCTGGATATAAAGAACCTTTGACCACACGAACAACATGTAATTGTAAGAAGTCCACTTTCGACTTAAGAACCAAATATCGACAAAACAAACATTATTAACTTAAATGGTTACATAATGTTTATAACATGGAAATAAGTGATATAAAAGGAATAATTAACTTTAAAAAGGTTCTTAATCAAGTATAAATTAACTCAAGTTTATTATTCAGGACGTTAAAGAACGATCGAGTCAAGTCGGACCCAAGGTAAGGGACTTCATCTCAATCTCCTTTCATTGAGGCATATTTCATTTTATACACAACGTTCTTTTATACAGTGTATAAACCCCTTTGAATTTTACTTTTATACAAAAGGAATCTTTTTCTACGAAGCGTTTTACTAAACGACAAAAAGGAATGTTTTTTTAACGTACGCGGTGACAACGACCTTTTCCGCCGCAGCGAGTATTATTTGGCCTTTGGCTTCCTCAACAAGCCATAATGTTTTTAAAATAAAATAAATACCATATAATCTTTTATGTATTTTGGTATTGAAAATGGTTTTGATAAAGGATTCTATTATGTCAATATATTTATGATATATTGTGATTGAAATGTGGAAATGATATCATTCCTTTATATTGGTTTTATATTTTATGATTTTATACTGGTACTTGGACATTTTAACGGGTGGTTACGTTATAAACCATATGATGGGTGGTGCCGTGAATACCAGGATGGGTGGTTACGTTATAACCTCCAATGCATTGGGTATGGAAGTCGGCCGTATGGCTATTCCATTATGTATGTATGGAAATTGGCCGTATGGCTATTCCATTAAGTGATATGTGTGGAATTCGACCGTATGGTTATTCCACTTAAGTATGTTTATGTCCCAAGTTACCTTTATATATGTTATGTGTTCTTTTTATGGGTTTTATGGTAATCCTTTGGTTACAAAAAGGTAATTAATGATACTTTATTCAGTGAAGAGTTTTTACTACTTCATGAAGGTGAAGGTATTACTTTGATAGAGTATACATGGTTTACTTGATGTTTGAAAAACTAACAGTTTTCATTTTTTTGTGTATCCCTTACTGAGATTTTTATGCTCACCCCAAGTTTTTTTGAAATGTTTTTCACAGGAATTAATGTGGAATAAGGTCAAGGATGGGATCAAGGGAATGTCATGCTATATAAAACATGGAACTAGGCATGTTTCTTTTTAAGAGTTTTTTTATTATGGAAACTTAGTAGAAGTGTCTACTTTGTAATCTTTTGAGATGTAATAGTTATGTTCTAATTCTCTAAAACTCTAAACCTGAAAAGATCCTCAATGTGAATTATTCATTTAATTTAATATTAAGTAAGGTTTAAGGCCGGGGCCTTATAGTTGGTATCAGAGGTCGGTTTAGACAACTTTAGGAGTTAGAAAAGTGTTAAATTATTATATGATTGAAATGATATAGCATTTACGGATTACCATGTTGCTTCGCCTAAGATATTTCTGTGTTCAGAATGGTTTTCTGCAGAGGAAACAAAGCAGCTATATTGGGATGACATCCGGAGGAAGACGACCTTCCAAATCAGCAACCTGAGATGGTCGAAATCGGAACTGAACAGTTTGTTGCAGTGATGGCACAGTTGACTCAGGCTATAAATGGTGGTGGTATCCATGCACGAGATCCGCCAGATCAACCGCAGAGGAACATGTCAGTGGTGGAACATTTCATGAGGCAACATCCCCCATCATTCAGAGGATCATCTGACCCTGTGCAAGCTGAAGGGTGTATTAAAGCACTGGAGAAGATTTTTGATGTCATGGGGTGTTCAGAACATCAAAAGGTTAGTCTTGCTGTTTACCGTTTTGAAGGTGAAGCTGATCAGTGGTGGTCGATGATGAAAAATATCAGGGATAGTGATGAGATTGAGGATCTTTACTGGGACAAATTCAAAGGTATGTTTCTTGAGAAATATTTTCATAAGGTGGTTCTTCTTAGGATGGAAAAATAGTTCCTAGAATTGAGGCAGAAAGATGATTCAGTGGCTGCTTATGAAGCAAAGTTCACTCGATTGGCAAGGTATGCTCCAAACTTCATACGATATCTTGATAGTAAAATAAACCATTTTTACTCAGGGTTAAAGCCAAAGTATCGAAGGGCTTTAGCTTCTCGTGAGTTCAAAAGTTATGAAAAACTTGTTCGATGTGCGGAGAAGGTGGAAATGGAGTTTGCCGATGATCAGGTGTTCTATGACAAACAACAGAATAAGAGGTCTAGTTGGCAGGAAAAGGGGAAGAATTCATCAAAGAAGCAAGGAGGTAAGAAAACCAAATATCCATCCTGTGAGAAGTGTGGTAAAATGCATCCTGGAGAATGTTTATCCAAGTCTGGTAAGTGCTTTCGGTGTGGTAAGTCTGGTCATATTGCTCGTAACTGTAAGGAAGATGATCAAGCAGGCAATGAAAAGCGAACGGTAAGATGTTTTAAGTGTAATGAAATGAGTCATTATGCAAACGAGTGTCCAACGAAGAACTCAACTGGGGGAATGCAGCCAGACTACAAGCAGAAAGGGGTGGTGAAACCCTTTGAAACAACTTCAGCAGATGTTGGGCCATCGAATGAAGTGGTATCAGGTACACTGTTTGTTTGTTCAGATTATGACAATGTGTTGTTTGATTCAGGGTCTACACACTCTTTCATTTCGGAGAATTTTTCTAGTAAATTGGAAACTCCATATCTAGATAGGAATCCTGAACTTATGTTAAAAACACCCGGAGGGAATGTTGAGACAAAAAGGAATTATAAGAACCTTCCCATCCTTGTGTGTGGAAATAATCTACCAGCAAACCTTATTGTTTTGCCTCTAGTAGAGTTTGATGTTATTTTGGGAATGGATTGGCTTTATGTTTATCATGATAAGATTGACTGCAGAGCTAAAATGGTTTCTTTTCAGAAAGATTTTCAGTTTGTGTACAAGAATGAACCATTGATTTTGATAACATATCAGGAAGTTGAGAAACTAGTAAAAGATGGAAATGAATGTTACCTTGCACATATTGTTGAAAATAAAGGAACTGTTCAGGTTAATGATGTTCCAGTGGTAAATGAGTATCTTGATATTTTTCCTGATGAGTTTCCTGGTATTATTCATGATCGGGAAGTTGAATTTATTGTTGACTTAGTTCCTGATTCTAAGACAATTTGAAAACCCCCTTATCGAATGGCTCAAGTTGAACTTTTAGAGTTAAAGAAACAATTGCAGGAGTTATTAGATAAAGGTTTCATTCGACCTAGCACATCACCATGGGGTGCTCCTATCTTGTTTGTTAAAAAGAAAGATAGATTAATGAGACTTTGCATGGATTATAGAGCCTTGAATAATATTACTGTTAAGAACAAGTATCCTTTGCCTCATATCGATGATTTTTTTGATCAGCTCCAGGGAGCTTAGTATTTTTTGAATATTTACTTGAGGTCGGGGTACCATCAGTTGAAAGTAAAAGAAGCAGACGTTCTGAAGACTGCGTTCCGTACTAGATATGGCCATTATGAATTTGTAGTTATGACTTTTGGGTTAACCAATGCACCTGCTGTATTCATGGACCTTATGAATAGAATTTTCCATGAGTTCTTGGATAAGTTTGTGGTTGTTTTAATCGATGATATTTTGGTGTTTTCTAAAAGTAAAGAGAAGCATGAAAGTCATTTAAGGGTTATCTTGAAAACCTTAAAAGAAAAGAAACTATATGGAAAATTCAGCAAGTGTGAGTTTTGGTTACAAAAAATTTCTTTCCTGGGTCACATTGTTTCGAAAGATGGCATAAATGTTGATCCTACTAAAAAAAAGTTGTTGAAGAATGGCCAAGACCCACAAATATAACCGAGATCCATAGTTTTCTTGGTTTGGCAGGTTACTACCGAAGGTTTGTTGAAAATTTTTCATGGTTATCTAGTCCAATGACTAAGCTAACTCATAAGGGTGTTAAGTTCATCTGGACAAAAGAATGTGATGATTGTTTTCAGGAGTTGAAGATAAGATTAGTGAATGCTCCAGTTTTGTCACTTCCTTCCAGGAATGGTGAGTTTGTTATATACAGTGATGCTTCGTTGAAGGGAATTGGCTGTGTCCTTATGCAGAATGATAAGGTAATTGCTTATGCTTCACGACAGTTGAAAACTCATGAGGTAAATAACCCTACACATGATTTGGAATTAGCTGCTGTTGTATTTGCTTTAAAAATTTGGAGGAATCATTTGTATGGAGTAAAGTGTGCAATATATACTGATCACAAAAGTTTAAAGTATATATTCACTCAAAAATAATTGAACATGAGACAAAGGAGATGGCTAGAATTAATCAAGGATTATGATTTTACAATTCATTACCATCCTAGAAAAGAAAATAAAGTGGCTGATGCTTTGAGTCGAAAAAGTAATGATTCATTAGCAATGTTGTGTTTGGAACGTGATCCTTTGGTTAAGGATTTGATGAGATTTGGCATAGAAGTTGTTGGTGCCGGAAGTCCTTCTATTTTGTTTCAGGTATCAGTGAAATCTTTTCTATCAGACAGAATCAAGCAAGCACAGAAGCGAGACAGTGAGTTGCAGAAAAAGGTAGAGCTGGTTCAGAAAGGTAAGTTTCCTGAATTCAACATTGATAATGATTGTGTTTTGAGGTTTGGGAAGAGATTATGTGTGCCTTTTGATTCACAGTTGAAGAATGAGTTGTTATGTGAGGCTCATAGTTCCCCGTTTTCAGTTCATCCTGGCAGTACTAAGATGTACATAGATCTGCGGGAGTATTACTGGTGGGATGGAATGAAAAGAGATATTGCTGATTTTACTGTGAAGTGTCTGACTTGTCAGCAGGTTAAAGCAGAGCGGCAATTACAAAAACGGATGCTTCATCCTTTACTAGTGCCAGAGTGGAAATGGGAAAACATATCAATGGACTTTGTTGTGGGATTACCGAGGACATCTCGAGGTAATAATGCAATCTGGGTTATTGTTGATCGCTTGACTAAGTTTGCTCATTTCCTTGCTATACGAGATACTTTTTCCCTAGACCAACTTTCCCATTTGTATCTTAAGGAGATAGTCAGGTTACATGGAGTTCCCCTCTCCATTTTATCTGATCGTGATCCAAGGTTCACATCTAACTTTTGGAAAGGCCTTCAGAAGTCATTGGGTACTGAATTAAATTTTAGTACAGCTTTTCATCCTCAATCAGATGGGCAGTCAGAACGAACAATTCAGACCTTGGAGGATATGCTACGAGCTTGTTGGATGGATTATCAGGGAAGTTGGGACCAACATCTTTCTTTGGTTGAGTTTTCTTATAATAACAGTTTTCATTCCAGTATACAGATGGCACCATTTGAGGCATTATATGGGAAGTGGTGTCGAACTCCAGTATTTTGGGATGAAGTGGGTGAAAGGAAGCTGATGGGACCAGAATTGGTAGAAGAGATGGCAGGAAAAGTTCAGCTGATTCAGAAGCACATGAGAACAGCTCAGAGCAGGTAGAAGAGTTATGCGGATAACCGGAGGAAGGATCTATCTTTCGAGGTAGGTGATCATGTTTTTCTCAAGGTTTCTCCTTGGAAAAGTGTGATGAGATTTGGTAAGAAAGGAAAGCTGAGTCCAAGGTTTATTGGACCATATGAAATTCTGGAGAAAGTTGGATCAGTTGCTTACCGAGTGGCTTTACCTTCGAGTTTATCTCAGGTACACAATGTTTTTCATGTTTCAATGTTGAGGAAGTATATGCCAGATCCATCTCATGTTTTGAGTCCAGAGGTAGTTCAGCTGGAGGAGAACCTATCTTATGAAGAACAACCAGTCCAGATTCTTGATCATAGGGAGCAGGTGTTACAGAATAAGGTGATTCATCATCAGGTAAAGCTTTTGTGAAAAAACCATGTGATTGAAGAGGCAACGTGGGAATCTGAAAATGCTATGAGGGATAAATACCCTCACTTATTTTGATAAGTGAATAAAATTGCGAGGATGCAATTCCCAAAAGGGGGGAAGGATGTAACATCCTAGGTAATTATAGAATAAATAATTTTCATATTTATTAATATTTACGAATTAAATATTAATTTTAATTAAAAGGGGTTTCTACGTTCGATAGCGCACTCGATACACAACGATGAGTTTCTTTGAAAACTTACGTTGCACACAAGTAATAAAATAATATTATTTTAAATGTTAGTTAACAAGTAGTCGTTGTACTGGCGGGAATGGATAGAAATAACTAAAATATGATTATATATGTTTTTAAATGTTATTACATTTATCCAATAAAGGATAAAGGCTTAAAATACGGAAAGAATTCAATTTTAGGCATTTATACCCTAATTTTCACTAAGGGTTCACTTATAATCTTTTGATGGAGAACCGTCATTAAATATACTTTTGATCAATCTTATAAATTATATTGGACCAAAAATAACTCTTCTTTAGAATCGGGACATCAAAATTTACTTTTTGTAAATTTTTGGTATCTTTCCGATAAAGTTCATTTTTTTTAATGAATATTGTAAATGTTGTATTTTAATTCAAAACCTATTTTTGATCTAATTTATTTATATGATTAGATTATTATTTGAATTGGTTTTAGAGTGAAATTAGAATATATTTTTACCATTAAATCCAATAGTGGTCATTGGAATTAATTTCACTTTGAAATCTGACTTAAACTAGTGTCAATCTTTTGATACTTATTGTTTCACAAAAACACGCTATTTGTCATGACAGCGGGAATTAATTATTAAATTAATTAATTTGACTTATATGTTTTGAATTTTGTAAAATGTACTTCATTTTTGAATTCGGAAAATCAAATATAACTTAGGGTGAATTTTTGGAATTTTTCTGAAAAACTTCAATTTTTGATGAATAGTGAAATCACTAAGTGGTACTTATAAAAAACTGATTTTCCATTTAAATGAAAATTTTTCAACCTTTGTGTATTGAATTTCAAAACTCCGACATACATGGTTGTCACTAAGAAGTAAAATGTGGTTCAATGAGATTAAAATATTTTTTTTTGTGAATAGTAACTTATTAAGTTTTTAATCGCGATTAGGGGTAATTAGTGTAGTTTAAGGTAAAAATAATGCTTTAATAATATGGAATGACCTAGAAACATGTCCTAACCTTATTGGATGTGTCATGGACGACCAAGAAAAGCCATGGGTCAACTTGGGGACCCCATGGAGCCACTTTGGTTGGGAAATGACATAAATAACTTTTTATTTAATGTTAAAGTAAAAATGACACACACATGAGATATTTTACTAAAACAATTTTTACATGGGGTTATACAAGTCAGATTTTTTATTATAAATAGTCATTGAAAATCTAAAAAGATTTCCTACATCATAGTAATTTTTTTATAATTTTTAGACATTAAATAAATTAAATTATTTATGACATCATGATGATGCAACGATGACCTCATTATTGGACGATTTAAATAAAATGGAAAGATAATGTAAAATATAAGACCTATACATGACCAAAACCTATTGTATGAGTGGATTTAGAACCCTTATCACCTTATCCTCGAATTATATCAATGTGAGACTTTTTGAATCCGAAACTCTTTTTAAAATAAAGTAACTTATCTTTACTTTCCAAGAGTGCCCCTCCTCTCCCCTTATAAAAGGCCCCCACCTCTACCTCTTTTCCCACACTAACAAAGCATTTGGCTCGGCCAAACCCTACCCATTTTGGCTCTCCACATCCCTCTCTTACTCATTGAAGCCTCAATTCGGGCAGAAGACTTCCCAAGGAAGCCTTTGAGCTCAAACCAAAGGGAGTTACCCAATTTTAAGGTAATGTCTTCTTTTGAGTCCTTTTGTTTTATTTTGCTTCTCCAACCCCCTAAACTCTTTTTATTCTTTTCTTTTGTAGCAACTCCAGTATCCTCAATATACTAGTATGTTTTTATAAGAAGGATTCGAGCTACACTTACACACACCTACATCTAATGGTTAACGAACATACTGTTTCCGTGGATGGTGAATTTATGCCTCCCGAAACGATGATTGTTCAACATTCTTTTAACACCTTCAAAGGTGGACATTAAGATGTCACTATATTTATATATGATATATAATATGTTTATGTTTTCCTTAAGCTTCTGGATTTTTCTTTTTGGTCATACCTTTATGGTTTCCATTATGGGTAAACACGATATCTTCATTTAAGGAAGTGCGGACTACCGCCCTCTTAAAGTGAGTTGATTCGTTAAATACCATATGTGGGACATATAAAGGATGGAACTATGATATTATATATGATATTATTCTGGAATTATAATATACCTTTATATAATTATTATTCCATTCTATAAAATACGAAATAGAAATGAAAGTAGCGTTCATGCATACGTACGGCTTACCGTCTCCATGAACGGTGCATTTCATTTCTTACCTCTAAATGATTATGTAATATTATGAATACATGTATATGATGGATATATATGATATATATGATATTCAAATCAGGAATGGAATTCTGGATATAAAGAACCTTTGACCACATGAACAACATGTAATTGTAAGAAGTCCACTTTCGACTTAAGAACCAAATATCGACAAAACAAACATTATTAACTTAAATGGTTACATAATGTTTATAACATGGAAATAAGTGATATAAAAAGAATAATGAACATTAAAAAGGTTCTTAATCAAGTAGAAATTAACTCAAGTTTATTATTCAGTACGTTAAAGAACGATCGAGTCAAGTCAGACCCAAGGTAAGGGACTTCGTCTCAATCTCCTTTCATTGAGGCATATTTCATTTTATACACAACGTTCTTTTATACAGTGTATAAACCCCTTTGACTTTTACTTTTATACAAAAGGAATCTTTTTCTACGAAGCGTTTTACTAAACGACAAAAAAGAATGTTTTTTTAACGTACGTGGTGACAACGACCTTTTCCGCCGCCGCGAGTATTATTTGGCCTTTGGCTTCCTCAACAATCCATAATGTTTTTAAAATAAAATAAATACCATATACTCTTTTATTTATTTTGGTATTGAAAATGGTTTTGATAAAGGATTCTATTATGTCAATATATTTATGATATATTGTGATTGAAATGTGGAAATGATATCATTCCTTTATATTGGTTTTATGTTTTATGATTTTATACTGGTACTTCGACATTTTAACGGGTGGTTATGTTATAAACCATATGACGGGTGGTGCCGTGAATACCAGGACGGGTGGTTACGTTATAACCTCCAATGCATTGGGTATGGAAGTCGGCCGTATGGCTATTCCATTAAGTATGTATGGAAATTGGCCGTATGGCTATTCCATTAAGTGTTATGTGTGGAATTCGACCGTATGGTTATTCCACTTAAGTATGTTTATGTCCCAAGTTACCTTTATATATGTTATGTGTTCTTTTTATGGGTTTTATGGTAATCCTTTGGTTACAAAAAGGTAATTAATGATACTTTATTCAGTGAAGAGTTTTTACTACTTCATGAAGGTGAAGGTATTACTTTGATAGAGTATACATGGTTTACTTGATGTTTGAAAAACTAACAGTTTTCATTTTTTTGTGTATACCTTACTGAGTTTTTTATGCTCACCCCAAGTTTTTTTGAAATGTTTTTCACAGGACTTAATGTGGAATAAGGTCAAGGATGGGATCAAGGGAATGTCATGCTATATAAAACATGGAACTAGACATGTTTCTTTTTAAGAGTTTTTTTATTATGGAAACTTAGTAGAAGTGTCTACATTGTAATCTTTTGAGATGTAATAGTTATGTTCTAATTCTCTAAAACTCTAAACCTGAAAAGATCCTCAATGTGAATTATTCATTTAATTCAATATTAAGTAAGGTTTAAGGCCGAGGCCTTATAGTTGGTATCAGAGGTCAGTTTAGACAACTTTAGGAGTTAGAAAAGTGTTAAATTATAATATGATTGAAATGATATAGCATTTACGGATTACGATGTTGCTTCGCCTAAGATATTTCTGTGTTCAGAATGGCTTTTCGCAGAGGAAACAAAGAAGCTATGTTGGGAAGACATCAAGAGGAAGACAACCTTCCAAATTAGCAACCTGAGATGGTCGGAATCGGAACTGAACAGTTTGTTGCAGAGATGGCACAGTTGACTCAGGCTATAAATGGTGGTGGTATCCATGCACGAGATCAGCCAGATCAACCACAGAGGAACATGTCAGTGGTGAAACATTTCATGAGGCAACATCCCCCATCATTCAGAGGATCATCTAACCCTGTACAAGCTGAAGGGTGGATTAAAGCACTGGAGAAGATTTTTGATGTCATGGGGTGTTCAGAACATCAAAAGGTTAGTCTTGCTGTTTACCGTTTTGAAGGTGAAGCTGATCAGTGGTGGTCGATGGTGAAAAATATCAGGGATAGTGATGAGATTGAGGATCTTCACTGGGACAAATTCAAAGGTATGTTTCTTGAGAAATATTTTCCTAAGGTGGTTCGTCTTAGGATGGAAAAATAGTTTCTAGAATTGAGGCAGAAAGATGATTCAGTGGCTGCTTATGAAGCAAAGTTCACTCGATTGGAAAGGTATGCTCCAAACTTCATACGATATCTTGATAGTAAAATAAACCGTTTTTACTCAGGGTTAAAGCCAAAGTATCTAAGGGCTTTAGCTTCTCGTGAGTTCAAAAGTTATGAAAAACTTGTTCGATGTGCGGAGAAGGTGGAAATGGAGTTTTCCGATGATCAGGTGTTCTATGACAAACAACAGAATAAGAGGTCTAGTTGGCAGGCAAAGGGGAAGAATTCATCAAAGAAGCAAGGAGGTAAGAAAACCAAATATCCATCCTGTGAGAAGTGTGGTAAAATGCATCTTGGAGAATGTTTATCCAAGTCTGGTAAGTGCTTTCGGTGTGGTAAGTCTGGTCATATTGCTCGTAACTGTAAGGAAGATGATCAAGCAGGCAATGAAAAGCCAACGGTAAGATGTTTTAAGTGTAATGAAATGAGTCATTATGCAAACGAGTGTCCAACGAAGAACTCAACTGGGGGAATGCAGCCAGACTACAAGCAGAAAGGTGTGGTGAAATCCTTTGCAACAACTTCAGCATATGTTGGGCCATCAAATGAAGTGGTATCAGGTACACTATTTGTTTGTTCAGATTATGCCAATGTGTTGTTTGATTCAGGGTCTACACACTCTTTTATTTCAGAGAATTTTTCTAGTAAATTGGAAATTCCATATCAAGATAGGAATCCTGAACTTATGGTAAAAACACCCGGAGGGAACGTTGAGACAAAAAGGAATTATAAGAACCTTCCTATCCTTGTGTGTGGAAATAATCTACCAGAAAACCTTACTGTTTTGCCTCTAGTAGAGTTTGATGTTATTTTGGGCATGGATTGGCTTTCTGTTTATCATGCTAAGATTGACTGCAGAGCTAAAATGGTTTCTTTTCAGAAAGATTTTCAATTTGTGTACAAGAATGAACCATTGATTTTGATAACATATCTGGTAGTTGAGAAACTAGTAAAATATGGAAATGAATGTTACCTTGCACATATTGTTGAAAATAAAGGAACCGTTCAGGTTAATGATGTGCCAGTGGTAAATGAGTATCTTGATGTTTTTCCTGATGAGTTGCCTGGTATTATTCATGATCGGGAAGTTGAATTTATTGTTGACTTAGTTCCTGATTATAAGACAATTTCAAAACCCCCTTATCGAATGGCTCAAGTTGAACTTTTAGTGTTAAAGAAACAATTGCAGGAGTTATTAGATAAAGGTTTCATTCGACCTAGCACATCACCATGGGGTGCTCCTATCTTGTTTGTTAAAAAGAAAGATGGGTCAATGAGACTTTGCATTGATTATAGAGCCTTGAATAATATTACTATTAAGAACAAGTATCCTTTGCCTCATATCGATGATTTGTTTGATCAACTCCAGGGAGCTCATTATTTTTTGAAGATTGACTTGAGGTCGGGGTACCATCAGTTGAAAGTAAAAGAAGCAGACGTTCCGAAGACTGCGTTCTGTACTAGATATGGCCATTATGAATTTGTAGTTATGCCTTTTGGGTTAACCAATGTACCTGTTGTATTCATGGACCTTATGAATAGAATTTTCCATGAGTTCTTGGATAAGTTTGTGGTTGTTTTCATCGATGATATTTTGGTATTTTCTAAAAGTAAAGAGAAGCATGAAAGTCATTTAAGGGTTATCTTGAAAACCTTAAAAGAAAAGAAACTATATGGAAAATTCAGCAAGTGTGAGTTTTGGTTACAACAAATTTCTTTCCTGGGTCACATTGTTTCAAAAGATGGCATAACTGTTGATCCTACTAAAACAAAAGTTGTTGAAGAATGGCCAAGACACACAAATGTAACCGAGATCCGTAGTTTTCTTGGTTTGGCAGGTTACTACCGAAGGTTTGTTGAAAATTTTTCACGGTTATCTAGTCCAATGACTAAGCTAACTCGTAAGGGTGTTAAGTTCATCTGGACAAAAGAATGTGATGATTGTTTTCAGGAGTTGAAGAGAAGATTGGTGAATGCTCCAGTTTTGGCACTTCCTTCCAGGAATGGTGAGTTTTTTATATACAGTGATGCTTCGTTGAAGGGACTTGGCTGTGTCCTTATGCAGAATGATTAGGTAATTGCTTATGCTTCACGACAGTTGAAAACTCATGAGGTAAATTACCCTACACATGATTTGGAATTAGCTGCTGTTGTATTTTCTTTAAAAATTTGGAGGCATCATTTGTATGGAGTAAAGTGTGAAATATATACTGATCACAAAAGTTTAAAGTATATATTCACTCAGAAATAATTGAACATGAGACAAAGGAGATGGCTAGAATTAATCAAGGATTATGATTGTACAATTCATTACCATCCGAGAAAAGCAAATAAAGTGGCTGATGCTTTGAGTCGAAAAAGTAATCCTTCATTAGCAATATTGAGTTTGGAACGTGATCCTTTGGTTAAGGATTTGATGAGCTTTGGTAGAGAAGTTGTTGGTGCCGGAAGTCCTTCTATTTTGTTTCAGGTATCAATGAAATCTTCTCTATCAGACAGAATCAAGCAAGCACAGAAGCGAGACAGTGAGTTGTAGAAAAAGGTAGAGCTGGTTCAGAAAGGTAAGTTGCCTGAATTCAACATTGATAATGATTGTGTTTTGATGTTTGGGTAGAGATTATGTGTGCCTTGTGATTCACAGTTGAAGAATGAGTTGTTATGTGAGGCTCATAGTTCCCCGTTTTCAGTTCATCCTAGCAGTAATAGGATGTACAGAGATCTGCGGGAGTATTACTAGTGGGATGGAATGAAAAGAGATATTGCTGATTTTACTGTGAAGTGTCTGACTTGTCAGCAGGTTAAAGCAGAGCGGCAATTACCAAAAGGGATGCTTCAACCTTTACTAGTTCCAGAGTGGAAATGGGAAAACATATCAATGGACTTTGTTGTGGGATTACCGAGGACATCTCGAGGTAATAACGCAATATGGGTTATTGTTGATCACTTGACTAAGTCTACTCATTTCCTTGCTATACGAGATACTTTTTCCCTAGACCAACTTTCCCGTTTGTATCTTAAGGAGATAGCCAGGTTACATGGAGTTCCCCTCTCCATTACATCTGATCGTGATCCCAGGTTCACATCTAACTTTTGGAAAGGCCTTCAGAAATTGTTGGGTACTGAATTAAATTTTAGTACAGCTTTTCATCCTCAATCAGATGGGCAGTCAGAACGAACAATTCAGACCTTGGAGGATATGCTATGAGCTTGTTCGATGGATTATTAGGGATGTTGGGACCAACATCTTTCTTTGGTTGAGTTTTCTTATAATAACAGTTTTCATTCCAGTATACAGATGGCACCATTTGAGGCATTATATGGGAAGCAGTGTCGAACTCCAGCATTTTGTGATGAAGTGGGTGAAAGGAAGCTGATGGGACCAGAATTGGTAGAAGAGATGGCAGGAAAAGTTCAGCTGATTGAGAAGCACATGAGAACAGCTCAGAGCAGACAGAAGAGTTATGCGGATAACCGGAGGAAGGATCTATCTTTAGAGGTAGGTGATCATGTTTTTCTCAATGTTTCTCCTTGGAAAAGTGTGATGAGATTCGGTAAGAAAGGAAAGCTGAGTCCAAGTTTTATTGGACCATATGAAATTCTGGATAAAGTTGGATCAGTTGCTTACCGAGTGGCTTTACCTTCGAGTTTATCTCAGTTACACAATGTTTTTCATGTTTCAATGTTGAGGAAGTATATGCCAGATCCATCTCATGTTTTGAGTCCAAAGGTAGTTCAGCTAGAGGAGAACCTATCTTATGCAAAACAACCAGTCCAGATTCTTGACCACAGGGAGAAGGTGTTACGGAATAAGGTGATTCATCAGGTAAAGCTTTTGTGAAAAAACCATGTGATTGAAGAGGCAACGTGGGAATCTGAAAATGCTATGAGGGATAAATACCCCCACTTATTTTGATAAGTGAATAAAATTGCGAGGACGCAATTCCCAAAAGGGGGGAAGGATGTAACATCCCAGGTAATTAAAGAATAAAGAATTTTCAAATTTATTAATATTTACGAATTAAATATTAATTTTAATTAAAAGGGGTTTCTACGTTTGATAGCATACTCGATACTCAACGATGAGTTTCTTTGAAAACTTACGTTGCACACAAGTAATAAAATAATATTATTTTAAATGTTAGTTAACAAGTAGCCGTTGTACTGGAGGGAATGGATAGAAATAACTAAAATATGATTATATATGTTTTTAAATGTTTTTACATTTACCCAATAAAGGATAAAGGCATAAAATACGGAAAGAATTCAATTTTAGGCATTTATACCCTAATTTTCACTAAGGGTTCACTTATCATATTTTGATGGAGAACCGTCATTAAATATACTTTTGATCAATCTTATAAATTATATTGGACCAAAAATAACTCTTCTTTATAATCGGGACATCAAAATTTACTTTGTGTAAATTTTTGGTATCTTTCCGATAAAGTTCATTTTTTAATGAATATTGTAACTGTTGTATTTTAATTCAAAACCTCTTTTTGATCTAATTTATTTATATGATTAGATTATTAATTGAATTGGTTTTAGAGTGAAATTAGAATATATTTTTACCATTAAATCCAATAGTGGTCGTTGGAATTAATTTCACTTTGAAATCGGACTTAAACTAGCGTCAATCTTTTGATACTTATTGTTTCACAAAAACACGCTATTTGTCATGACAGCGGGAATTAATTATTAAATTAATTAATTTGACTTATATGTTTTGAATTTTGTAAAATGGACTTCATTTTTGAATTCGGAATATCAAATATAGCTTCGGGTGAATTTTTGGAATTTTTCTGAAAAACTTCAATTTTTGATGAATAGTGAAATCACTAAGTGGTACTTATAAAAAACTGATTTTCCATTTAAATGAAATTTTTCCACCTTTGTGTATTGAATTTAAAAATTCCAACATACATGGTTGTCACTAAGAAGTAAAATGTGGTTCAATGAGATTAAAATAATTTTTTTGATGAATAGTAACTTATTAAGTTTTTAATCGCGATTAGTGGTAATTAGTGTAGTTTAAGGTAAAAATAATGCTTTAATAATATGGATTGACCTATACACATATCCTAAACTTATGGGACGTGTCATGGCCGACCAAGACAAGCCATGGGTCAACTTGGGGACCCCATGGAGCCACTTTGGTTGGGAAATGACATAAATAACTTTTTATTTAATGTTAAAGTAAAAATGACACACACATGAGATGTTTTACTAAAACAATTTTTACATGTGGTTATACAAGTCAGATTTTTGATTATAAATAGTCATTGAAAAGATAAAAAGATTTACTACATCATAGTAATTTTTTTATAATTTTTAGACATTAAATAAATTAAATTATTTATGACATCATGATGATGCAGTGATGACCTCATTATTAGACGATTTAAATAAAATGGAAAGATAATGTAAAATCTAAGACCTACACATGGCCAAAACCTATTGTATGAGTGGATTTAGAACCCTTATCACCTTATCCTAGAATTATATCAATGTGGGACCTTTTGAATCTGAAACTCTTTTTAAAATAAAGTAACTTATCTTTACTTTCCAAGAGTGCCCCTCCTCTCCCCTTATAAAAGGCCCCCACCTCTACCTCTTTTCCCACACTTCCAAAGCATTTAGCTCGGACAAACCCTGCCCATTTTGGCTCTCAACATCCCTATATTACTCCTCGAAGCCTCACTTTGGGCAGAAGACTTCCCAAGGAATCCTTTGATCTCAAACCAAAGGGAGTTACCCGATTTTAAGGTAATGTCTTCTTTTGAGTCCTTTTGTTTTATTTTGCTTCTCCAACCCCCTAAACTCTTTTCATTCTTTTCTTTTGTAGCAACTACAGTATCCTCAATATACTAGGATGTTTTTATAATAAGGATTCGAGCTACACTTACACACACCTACATCTAATGGTTAACGAACATACTGTTTCCGTGGATGGTGAATTTATGCCTCCCGAAACGATGATTGCTCAACATTCTTTTAACACCTTCAAAGGTGGACATTAAGATGTCACTATATTTATATATGATATATAATATGTTTATGTTTTTCTTTATGCTTCTGTATTTTTCTTTTTGGTCATACCTTTATGGTTTCCATTATGGGTAAACACGATATCTTCATTTAAGGAAGTGCGGACTACCGCCCCCTTAAAGTGAGTTGATTCGTTAAATACCATATGTGGGACATATAAAGGATGGAACTATGATATTATATATGATATTATACTGGAATTATAATATAACTTTATATCATTATGATTCCATTCTATAAAATACGAAATAGAAATGAAAGTAGCGTTCATGCGTACGTATGGCTTACCGTCTCCATGAACGGTGCATTTCATTTCTTACCTCTAAATGATTATGTAATATTATGAATACATGTATATTCTGGATATATATGATATATATGATATCCAAATCAAGAATGGAATTCTGGATATAAATAACCTTTGACCACATGAACAACATGTAATTTTAAGAAGTCCACTTTCGACTTAAGAACCAAATATCGACAAAACAAACATTATTAACTTAAATGGTTACATAATGTTTATAACATGGAAATAAGTGATATAAAAGGAATAATGAACTTTAAAAAGGTTCTTAATCAAGTATAAATTAACTCAAGTTTATTATTCAGGACGTTAAAGAACGATCGAGTCAAGTCGGACCCAAGGTAAGGGACTTCGTCTCAATCTCCTTTCATTGAGGCATATTTCATTTTATACACAACGTTATTTTATACGGTGTATAAACCCCTTTGACTTTTACTTTTATACAAAAGGAATATTTTTCTACGAAGCGTTTTACTAAAAGACAAAAAGGAATGTTTTTTTAACGTACGCGGTGAAAACGACATTTTCCACCGCCGCGAGTATTATTTGGCCTTTGGCTTCCTCAACAAGGCGTAATGTTTTTAAAATAAAATAAATACCATATACTCTTTTATGTATTTTGGTATTGAAAATGGTTTTGATAAAGGATTATATTATGTCAATATATTTATGATATATTTTGATTGAAATGTGGAAATGTTATCATTCCTTTATATTGGTTTTATGTTTTATGATTTTATACTGGTACTTGGACATTTTAACGGGTGGTTACGTTATAAACCATCTGACGGGTGGTGCCGTGAATACCAGGACGGGTGGTTACGTTATAACCTCCAATGCATTGGGTATAGAAGTCGGCCGTATGGATATTCCATTAAGTATGTATGGAAATTGGCCGTATGGCTATTCCATTAAGTGATATGTGTGGAAGTCGACCGTATGGTTATTCCACTTAAGTATGTTTATGTCCCAAGTTACCTTTATATATGTTATGTGTTCTTTTTATGGGTTTTATGGTAATCCTTTGGTTACAAAAAGGTAAGTATTGATACTTTATTCAGTGAAGAGTTTTTACTACTTCATGAAGGTGAATGTATTACTTTGATAGAGTATACATGGTTTACTTGATGTTTGAAAAACTAACAGTTTTCATTTTTTTTTTGTATCCCTTACTGAGCTTTTTATGCTCACCCCAAGTTTTTTTGAAATTTTTTTCACAGGACTTAATGTGGAATAAGGTCAAGGATGGGATCAATGGAATGTCATGCTATATAAAACATGGAACTAGACATGTTTCTTTTTAAGAGTTTTTTTTATTATGGAAACTTAGTAGAAGTGTCTACTTTGTAATATTTTGAGATGTAATAGTTATGTTCTAATTCTCTAAAACTCTAAACCTGAAAAGATACTCAATGTGAATTATTCATTTAATTCAATATTAAGTAAGGTTTAAGGCCGGGGCCTTATAGACCGTGTGACAACCCGTCGCATCGGACAAAACTGTGGGAATTGAACCCACAACCAAAGTGCGACTGATATTTATCACCTACCACTGGACTATGTGAAGTCCCTGGTTAGTTTGACTAATTCTTTTTAGTTATATGATTTTATGAATTAAGAGTAAGTTGATTTTGGGTTATCTATGGAAATTATTAACCTATCATGGAGGATATGTGATTAGGTTAATTACTTTTCAATACGAGACTTTAAGAGAAACTGATGCTGTTTGGAGATAAATGTTATGATTTAACTTAGAAGAATATGTGATTAAATCCTTCAAATATTTGGGTTTTAATCTTAGTTTGGTTTACTTTTGGTCTTCGTTGAACATTGGGCCTTGTTGGCCAAATTTTGGAGATTAAGAATAGATTTCCTTTTTATAAATTATTATCCTTTTTGGGTATTATCTGATCTCATACTAACCTTATTGGTTTTAGTTTTGGTTAAGGTCTAAAGAAATGGGAAGTATACAATTCTCTTTTGTGGATTAGGTGATTCTCTAGAAGTTGATTATAGCTCTCTTAATGTAAACAAGTCATCCTAAATACTCATCTTTTGGAAAAAATATGAGTTTGTGTAAGAAATATAGTAAAATTTGAAAGTCAACATGACAAGTAAGTATGTTTCCTTATGTTTTAGTTAAGCTAAAAAATAAATTCCTCAATGAAAAGTAACTTAAAAAAATGTTGTCCGTTAAATTTTCCTACTGGGGAATCGAATACCGTTTAACCAACCACAAGTTTGTGATTTTCTTGTGGTTAACTTTCTCCTAAACATGTTTTCTATCACTCTCCATCAGAACATGACACTTTTCTTTTTCTTCCATATACATGTTTTCCTACATGGAATCCTAGTATGGGTTAACTCAGGTGACCTCTGTACTTCTCTTTCTTTCTTTTAAAGTGATTGTTTTACCGACTCTTGATCTGATGTGGGACTTTCAATGATGTTTTCGAGCCCAATTTTAAAATTGTGAGGACGCAATTCCCAAAAGGGGGGAAAGATGTAACACGCCAGGTAAATAAAGAATATGACATTTTTATATTTATCCCTATTTGTGAATAAAATGTTAATATTAATTTAAAGGGAACACTATGCTTGATGGCTTACCCAATACTCAACAACGAGTTCCTTTGAAATCTTACGTTGCACTCTAATAATAAAATAATCTTATTTTAAATGGCAGTTAACACCTAGCCGTTGTAATGATGGGAATAAATAGAACTAAATACAAAATGATTATATATGTTTGTAAAATATTTTTACTTTTTACAATAAATGTTAGAGGATTAAAAATGCGAATGAATCCAATTTTAAGCGTAAACATTCTAATATTCTTTAAAAAGTCGATTAACCGCCTTTTGATGGAGAACCTCTTTTAAATCCACTTTTTGACAATTCTATGTGTTATATTTGACAAAATAAAATTCTTCTTTAGAATAGGGACATCCAAATTTACTTTGTGTAATTTTTTGGTATTTGTCCGATAAAGTTCTTTTTTTAATGAATAGTGAAAAATGTTGTATTTTAATTCAAAACCTATTTTTAATATAATTTATTTATATAATTAGATTATCTTTTTAATTGGTTTCAAAGTGAAATTAGAATATATTTTTACCATTTAATCCAATGGTGGTCATTTTAATTAATATCACTTTGAGATTGGACATAAACGAGTGTCAATCTTTTGATAGATATTGTTTCTTAAAAAAATGCTATTTGATTTGACAGCGGAATTTAATTATAAAATTAATTAATGCAACTTCTATGTTATGAATTTGGTAAAAAAGATATAATTTTTGAATTCGGAATATCAAATATATCTTAGGGTGAATTTTTGGTATTTTTCTGAAAACCCTTAATTTTTTATGAATAGTGAAACCACAAAGTGGTAGTTACAAATACTGATTTTTCATTTAAATGGAACTTTACTAATTCTGTGATTTGAATTTAAAAAATCCAATATAAATGATTTTCATTATTAAGTAAAATGTGGTTCAATGGGATGAAAATAATTTTTGATGAAAAGTAACTTTTATGTTTTATTAATCACGATTAAAGGTAATTAGTGTGATTTAAGGTAAAAATGATATTATAATAAAATGAAAATATCTTGACACTTGTCCTAAACCTATTGGAAGAGTCATGGACGACCAAGACAACCCATGGGTCGATTTTTGGGACCCCATGGAGCCACTTGGGTAAGATAATGACATTAATGCCTTTTATTTAAAGTAAAAGTAAAAATGACACAAACATGTATTGTTTTACTAAAACAATTTTTACATGGGGTTATACAAGTAATATTTTTGACTATAAATATTCATTGTAAAGATAAAAATATTTTATACATCATAGTATATTTTTATAATTTTTATTCATTAAATATATTAAATTATTTATGACGTCATGATGATGCAGCGATTACCTCATTATTTAACGATTTAAATAAAATGAAAAGATAATGTAAAATATAAGACCTAAACATATCAAAAACCTATTAGATGGGTGGATTTATAACCCTTATCACCTTATCCTCGAAATATATCAATGTGGGACCTTTAAAATCCGAAAATCTTTTGAAAATAATGTAACCTTTTTTTGACTTTCCAAGAGTGCCCCTCCTCTCCTCTTATAAAAGGCCCCCACCTCTACCTCCTTACCCACACCTCTCAAGCCTTTTTTTCGGCCAAACCCTGCCCATTTAATCTCTCCACATCCCTATATTCATCATTGAAGTCTCAACTTGGGCATAAATCTCTTCAAGAAACCCTTTTGGTTCAAACCAAAGGGAGTTACCCGATTTAAAGGTAAAGTCTTCTTTAATGTTCTTTTGTTTTATTTTGCTTCTCCAACCCCCTAAAATCTTTTTATTCATTTATTTTGTAACAACAACAGTATCATAAATATAATAGGATTTTTTTATAAGAATTATTCAAGCTAAACTTCCACACACCTCCGTCTAATGGTTAATGAACATACTGTGTCTATGGATGGTGAATTTCTGCCTCACGAAACAATGATTGTTCAATATTCTTTTAACACCTTCAAAGGTGGCCATTATGATGTCACTATATTTATATATGATATATAATATGTTTATGTTTTCCTCAAGATTCTGTATATTTCATTTATGGAATACCTTTATGGTTTCCATTATTGGTAAATGTGATATCTTCATTTTAGGAAGTGCGGACTACCGCCCCCTCAAAGTGATTTGATTCGTTAATGCCATATGTGGGACGTATAAAGGATAAAGTTAATGATATTATATATGATACTATACTGTAATTATAATGTACCTTTATATCATTATTATTTCATTCCATTAAATTATGAAATAGAAATGAAAGTAGCGTTCATGCGTACGTACGGCTTACCGTCTCCATGAACGGTGCATTTCATTTCTTACCTCTAAATGATTATGTAATATTATAAATGCATGTATATACTGGATATATATATGGTATATATGATATCTAAATCATGAATATAATTCTTGAGATAATTGATATTTGACTACATGAACAACTAATAAATACAAGAAGTTTACTTTTGACTCAAGTACCAAGTATCGACAAAACGACCGTTATTAACTTAAATGATTACATAACGTCCATAACATGGTAATAAGTGATATAAAAGGAATAATGAACATGAAAAAGGTTCTTAAGAAAGTATAAATTAACTCAAGTTTATTATTCAGGAGATTAAAGAACGATCGAGTCAAGTCGGACACGAGGTAAGGGATTCGACCTCTCTCTTTCTTTAATGTCCATGTTTTCAAAATGGTTTTCAGTATTTATTTATATGTACATTAATGTTTTAAAATTATAATTCCATTAAAATATTCAAAGTGGTATGGGACACTTTGATTCAAAAATCTATTTTAAATGGTTTTTGAAAATGGATTGATTAATTCAATATCTTGGAATTACTTATTGTGATTGCAAATGAAATGTTTTTATTGAAATGTTTATATTTGCAATATTTTATGTGTAATTATGGTACTTTGACATTTTACGTGTGGTTACGTGATAAACCATATGATGGGTGGTGCCGAGAATACCAGGACGGGTGGTTACGTTATAACCTCCAATGCATTGGGTATGGAAGTCGGCTGTATGGATATTCCATTAAGTATGTGTGGAAGTCGACCGTATGGTTATTCCATTTAAGTATGTTTATGTCCCAAGTTACCTTTATATGTTATGTGTTCTTTATATGGGTTTTATGGTAATATTTTGGTTAAAAAAAGTTAAGTAATGGTCTTTTATTCAGTGAAGAGTTTTTAATACTTCATAAAGGTGAAAAGTATTACTTTGGTAAAGTACTCATGGTTTACTTGTTGTTTTGAAAAACTAACCATTTTCCTTCTTTGTGTATCCTTTACTGGGCTCTTTATGCTGATCCCAAGATTTTGAAATGTTTTCCACTAGACATAAAGATGAATAGGGTCGAGGATGGGATCAAGGAAAGACATTCTATCTAAAACATGGAACTAGACATGTTTCTTTTTAAGTGTTTTTTTTTATTTTATGGAAACTTAGTAGAAGTGTCTACTATGTAATCTTTTGAGATGTAATATTTATGACCTAATTCTCTAAAACTCTAAACCTGAAAAGATCCTCTATGTGAAGTATTCATTTAATTCATGATTAAGTAATTTTTAAGGCCGTGGCCTTATATCAAGTACTAAAAGTACTTATAGTAATTTCCTATAAATGGAATGTCATATCTGTATCTATTAATCAATCATCACCTTTCAACAATTTGATAATGAAAGAATTAATTGTAACACTGATGAATTATGAATTATAAATTCAAGCTAAAGTCAAAGATTATAGAATTGTAAAAAGGGAAAATACTTCCCTTAAGGTGACATCTTATAAGCATGAAATAAAATCATAACTAGATGTCAAGATAGAAAAAAAATTCAGAATCCTTAGAATCTGAAATGGAACTGGTTCATATAGCTTGAAAATTCAATAAATTCAACAAGAAGAAGAGAGGATTCAGAAAATACTTTAAGAAGAATGAAATAGAAACTAGAGAAGTAAGATACTACAAATGAAAAAAGTTATGTCACATCAGAACCAATATTCCCAAATATAAATATGAAAGAAGAAGAATAAAAAATAAATATAAGAAGAAAATTGATTATGATAAAAAATATAAGAGATCTATGAAAAATACATGGAGTGTGTCTAAAGATTCTATCAATTCCTCAAAATACGATTCTGTGAAAAATCTAAAAAATCTCAAATCCAATACATGCTTGATCAATAAGGAAGAAGAAGAGGTAAAATCCTATTACTCTTCTGCTTCTTACTCTGATAGTTGTTCAAATATTAAATTGGATACTTACTTTTAATGAAAAATATGATTATTTAATAAAGAAGAATAAAATATTGAAAAATATTCACAATGTTGTTTTAGGTGAAAGAGATACTATGATAAAACATTATAGAGAACTAATTGAAAAATTCAATTCATCTAAAACAAACTACATTGATCATGAAAAAAAGATAAAATAATTATAGGAAGAAGTAGAACCTTATAAGAGTGCTGCTGGTATTTTAACTAAATGAGATAAAACTCTAAATGAGATTCTTGGAAATAATGTTATTAAAATAGAAAATTTTGGAATAGGAAGAAAGGGTGAAAAATAAAAAATATAAAAGAATTATTTTGTTCCCAATTCAAAATATACCACCTGCTTTCACTGTGGAATAAAAAGTCATTACAGTAAAAAATGTTATTTAAAAAATCCCCAAATTAGTGGTCCTAAAAAGGATTTTATTTCTAAAAACTTGTATGAAGCAAGTAATACAAGTTTAAGTAAAATAAGGCATATTTGGATTCCCAAATCACTATTTGATGAAACTGTTGGACCCAAGAAAATATGGATACCAAAACAAACATATGTTTAAATTATTTTATAGGAAAAATGTCACATGAAGAAAAATACTACATGTTATATGGAAAAAGGATATTTAAAACACATGGTTAGGGACACATCAAATTTCCATACACTGACTCAAATAGAAGGATGACTAGTCACTTTTGGTGACAATGCAAAAGGAAATATTGTTAGAGTTGGAACCATTGGAGATCTAAAGACTATCTCAATTAATAAAGTATTATAAGTACAAGGTTTAAAATACAAACTGATAAGTATTTATCAACTTTGTGATGTTGGATTTTATATTGATTTTTCTAACAATTCATGATGATTTTCAATGATAAATTGCTTAAATTTAGGGCACTTACAATTGACAGTGTTTATACTTTCGATCTTAATTACTTGTGTAAATAGAAAGTGATTTTTTTAATTGATAAGACAAATGATTCATGGATCTAGCATAGAATACTTGGATTTTTCAATATATATGATTTACATAAACTTTATAAGGAATAAGTAGTTTTTAATTTACCATGTCTTAAGTTTTAAGATGATAGATTCTATGATACATTCAAAATTTAAAGACAACACAAATCATCTTTCAAATCAATTAAAAAATTTTCTACATCTAAACTATTATAACTTATATATATATATATAGATTTTTTGGACCACCTAGGGTATAATGTTTGTCTGGTAAATTATATGTTTATGTTTTAGTTGATTATTTTTCAAGAATTACTTGGGTTTATTTTATAAAACACAAAAGTGAAGTATTCACTATTTTTGAAAGCTTATGAAAAATTGTTCAAAATGAAAAATATTTTAAAATAATTTCATTATAAAGTGATCATGGTAGAGAGTTTGAGAATCAAGAATTTAATTCTTTTTTCTCAAATATGGGTATTAAATAAACCTTCTCTTCACCAAGAATTCCTAAAAAAATGGATTTTTTTATCGAAGAAACATAACTATTCAATAAATGGAAAGAACTATGCTGAATGAATACAATCTTCCTATCTTTTTCTAGAAAGAAGCTCTAAGAACATATTGATACATCATGAATAGAGTTTCAATAAGGCCAATTATTAAAAAGACACCATATGAACTTTGGATTAAAATACAACCTAAAGTAAATTACTTTAAAGTATTTGGATACAAGGTGTATATCTTAAATATTAAAGATAACCTTGGTAAATTCAATCCAAAAGCTGACAAAGGAATGTTATTAGGATATTCTTCTACTTTTAAAGCCTATATAGTGTTTAATAAAAATAAAGAATATTTAAAGAATCTTTTCCTGTGATGTTGATGAAACTAACCCTTTTATTAAAGAGAAACATCAAACATATGAAATTATCGATTCATTTGAAAACATAAGATTTGAATATAATAAATCTGATTTTTAAAATGATATTAATAAAATTCATCCAAGTTTATAAGAATATGTAACAAAAGAACATAAATGTGTCTTACCTAGAAAATTTATAACCTTAAAGGACCATCCCTTAGAAGTAGTTATATGAAGCCTAGACATTAGAGTTGGGAATATAAGGAAAGTAGGAAATTTAGTTGAATTATCTACCTTTATATCTTAGTGAGAACCAAATTCTATTGAAGAATATTTAGGATATGAGAGGTGGATGGTAGCTATGTAAGAATAAATAAACCAATTCAAATGAAATGATGTTTTGGAATTAGTAGAAATACCATCAAATTATCCCATAATAGTAACTAAGTGAATATTTAGAAATAAACATGATGATTAAGGGATCATAACCAAAAACAAAGGTGGATTAGTATCTAATGGAAATAATCAAGAAGAAAGTATAGATTATGAAGAAACCTTTTCACCTATAACTAGATTAAAATCCATTATAATCCTTTTAGATTATGAATATCATATGGATGTTAAATATTATTTTTTAAATGGTTATTTAATTAAGGATATTTATGTTGAGCAACCCCCATGTTTTGAAAACCCTCAAAAACCAAATGCTGTTTTAAAATTACCAAAGCTTTTTATGGCCTTAAACAAGAACGTTGAGATTGGTAGGAAATATTAAGTTATTTTTTGTTAGAAAATGGATTTTTAATGGGATTAATATATCCTAATATTTTTAATAAAACTTTTTGTTCTAAAATTTTATTAGTACAAATTTATGTTGATGATGTAATTTTAAGTTCAACAAATAAAAATCTTTATAATGGTTTTTCAAATCTAATACAAAAGGAATTTGAAATGATTATGATGAGAGAACTCATTTTTTTCCAGATTTAAAATTTATCAAAAATATTATGGGAATTTTTTAAATCAAAGTAAATATATTATTGATTTATTGAAAAATATTGGACTTCAAAATTGTAGGACTTATAAAAATCCTATGTGTACAAATATAAAACTTGATTTGGATGAAGCTGAAAAAACAGTTGATAAGAAGTTATATAGAGGTATGATTAATAGCTTATTATTTCTTATTACTAGTAGAGTATACATAATGTTTTCTGTATTTTTATGTGCTAGATTTCAGTCAAATCCAAAAGAATATCATCTTACCGCTGTTCAAAGAAATTTTAGATATTTAAGGGAAACTATTTTTCAATTTCTACTTTACCTTAAAACTTCTGATTTTAATTTAATTTCATATTTAGATGATGAATTGGGAGGATGAAGATTAGTTAGAAAAAACACCTCAAGAACCTGTCGTTTCTTAGGAAAATACTTAGTATCATGGTTGAGTAAGAAACAACACTCAGTTTCCCTATCAATAGCTAAGTCAGAATATGTATATGCTGGATGTTTTGATGAAAAAGTGTTGTGGATGAAACACACTCTAATATATTATTTTAATAATATACATATTTTATGTGAAAATACTAATGCAATAAATATTTCAAAAAATCCAATAAGAAATTCTAGAACTAAGAATATTGATATAAGACATCATTTTCAAAGAGATCATGTTATTAAAAAGGAAATATTAGAATTTGTAAATACAGAATATCAACTAGCATATTTTTTACTAAACCACTTCCCATGAAATGTTTTGATTTTATTAAATGGGAGTTAGGGGTATTTAATTTCAAATAAATGTTTATCATTTTAACTTATTTTAATTTATTTTTTAATTTCTCTTTCAATTACTTTTATTTAATAATTGTTTGTTTAGTTTTTAAATTTTTTTGTATTTATTTTAGTTTAAAACTGCATGTTTAAAAAATTAAATTTTTTAATGATTATAGTATTTATTTAGGCTAGAAACAATACCTCGTCACCATCTTTTAGAAAACCCTTCATCTTTATTAACCCTTTGTTTTCAAACTATTTTTTTCTACAAGATTCTTCATCTTTCTTCCAAACCATAGAATCCAAAAAACATTAAACCTTTTAATTATTAGAAATGATGAAGGCTAAGTGAATAGATAAAGGTGAACCAAGTGATCCAAATCATCAACATGTCCCATTTAGGAATATTATTTAAGGAAAAGTTTTAGATTTTGAATAGTTGTAAGAGGTGAATCTTATAGTCCAGAAAGATCTTGCATTTCAAGGTTTGAAATTTATGTTTAATGAGGAAAATACATATTTTCTTTATGAGATATAACTAAAGTATTTTTATAGAAATTTTTAGTTTAGTTTCAGAGAATTAGAGTATTTGATATCTTCACGAGTAGACGATAATGAGTTTTCGATCTCCTCAATAGAAATTTCTCAAATTTTAAAATTCCCTCATGAAGGAGCATTCCATTTTGATGTTTGGTCAATTGGTAATCAAGATCACAAATCAAAATATATCATGTCATTTATTTTTGGTTCAAAAATTAATTAGAAAACGTATTTAAAATTTCTTGAGGTAGACTAGAAAGTGTTGATAAAGTTTATTCAAACTACTAGCACTCTAAGGGTTGCTGAGATGAATAATATTTTGTACCCAAACATAAATATTATGTTTCTGTTTATCAATAACACCAAGATGAACTTTCCCAGATATATGATGATATATCTGAGTTATTGTTTCCATTTAGAGGTAAGGATGTCATTATATTCTTATGGTTGGATCCTTTCTCTTATTTTTTATAGGAATAATTTGATTTGTCTTTTTGATTCCTAAACCAAATTTCATCACAGTAATGTTTTAAATGCTATTACTTTAAGAAAATTTGGTTTCTTTTTTAGTACAGTAAAAGGTAAACTGTTTCCAGTTAGTGCAACTAATCAACATGAATATGAACCATTTGATTAGGAGGAGTAAGGAAACCTCAAGTCTATAGGTTCAATTTGTTTGATAAATGAGGAAGTTGGAGAATAAAGAATATAAGGTAGTGCTCATCCTACTAAAAGAAAGCTTTGTTATGATGCTACAGATCTTGCTAAAGAAAGTTTAGAAGAAGAAATCCATGGGGAAATTATCATAAAACTAAAGATCATAAGAGAACCCCAACATGAGGATCCAGTGTTAGGATCTGGATATGTGACTCATTCAGTGCATTTGGAGAACTAGATCATCTTGCAGATAAATGGGTAGAAATTCAATCTCCATAACTTTAGGTTGTTCCTAAACCAGATCAACAGAAATAAACTAATCAAGAAGAAGACAAACCTCAAAAATCAGTAACGTAAACCACTGATATTGTTTAGCTTTAGGATATCTATTACATTGGTCAATCCATGGAAAGAACAATATATGTCTCTGGAGAAAGGACATAGGTCCTTGATGGTATGTCTTTTCAAGTGAAAAATATTTAGTTAAATCTCTAGCTATTATGGAAGAGGCTCCTTAGTCAAAGAATCTTGATGAAGGAAGATATGATTATCTAAAAAAATAGATCGAAGATCTTGTAAGAACCCGAGCCTTCTTTTCAGGTATGTTCTTCTTTCCTGGTTGTTTTTTGGAGAAAAGAGGAAATTTTAAAAAATTTCCAAGTACACGCCCTGTACTTTACAAGTACACGTTGTGTAGTTCTTTGCTGCAATAGACCGTGTGCTTGACGTGTAGTAGCCACACACACGACTGTGTGGGAGTGACTTTAAGGCCACTTAAAGAAGAGTACAGAAAAGGTGAGTACATGCCGTGTACTTTGAATGTACACACCGTGTACTTTTTTTCATTAAACGCACCGGGGTCGCGTTTGACGGACAAAACTCACTTCTTTTAGGCTTTGTTCATCCGAGAGTGCAGAGTAGCCGTGGATCTTCAATGATCCCATGAGCCTCCATCCATCCTCTAATTCGAACACTATTTATTGCGTTGGGATCACATCGGTGAGTTCTCGCTTCTGCTTGAGCCTTGTTTTACAAATCCTCTTCTTTGCTAATTGTTATGGGTTGAATGTTTTATATTTTTTCTTAGGTCTACTACATTCCTAGGAGATTCAACTTCATGATTCAAGTATATTGATCTCCTAAACCCAAGGTTGGAGGTTTGTGCCTTTCTGTAGGAATTCCTTGAGTTTTATGTGAAAATTCTGCCAATACCCTTGAACGGGGTATTGCGTGTTTATCGTTTTGGCCCTATTGTTTCTCTGCGATGCTGGTATGATTGAGTAGATGATTATTTATTGTGAATAGGGTATTTTTTTGTAATTTGGATGTATTGACCGTGCATGTTTTCCTGTTTTGACCTTTGGGTCTTGGTTGCTTATAGTCTGTTGTTTACTTTTCCATGCCTAGTATTGTAGGATGGTGTGATTGTTGCTCTATTACCATGTTGTGATGTAGAATTCTATCCAAGTAGTTCTTGAGGATAACCTTGGACGTTACATGCTGCTACACTTTCTTGATTTACACAGGCCTGAGAGAACCTGGTGTATAGACCATAGGGAGAATGGACGATGGGAGCCTTTCCAGAGTGTCTTTATAATTTACGATGCGAGACCACAGGGGGAATTGATGTCAAGTGCTTCCTCAGAGAGTATGCAGTTCCTCGACTTGGGTCTTAGAGGGAATGTGACGTAAGTGCTTCCCTAGAGTTCCTTTATTATTTATATGAGACTATAGGGGGAATTGACAGTGAGTACTTCCTCAGAGAGTCTATGCTTAAGCTGAACTAGAGGGGTTAGAGTGAGTGTACTGCCCAGAGGGTTGCTTGTACTTGTTTGGTAGGACCAGAGGTGATAGGCTGTGAGTACTTCCCAGATGGTTACCTGTTGTGTTAT